>CM071932.1:24753516-25953516 GCA_016081115.2 Rehmannia glutinosa | reverse complement strand
GTCCTTATGTTGAAGCTGAAGTGTGAGATAGCTGAATCTCAGAGATAGCTGGAAGGTCTTCAGCTGAATGAAGATGAAAGAGCTGTTCAAGACAACTTAGCTGCAACACGACTGAATCCAGCAAACATACTCCAACCTGATGTGAGATGGCTAAGAGACCATCCACCAGTGTTAGTCATTGGAGATGTAAGAGATGGCATAAGAACCAGATCTAAAGCATAACATGAAGCTATGTTCACTTGTTTTATTTCCCAGATAGAGCCTAAAGATGTGTCTCAAGCGTTGAATGATACACATTAGATTCAAACCATTGAAGAAGAGCTAAATGAGTTTGAAAGAAACAAAGTATGGTAATTAGTTCAAAGGCTAACCCATCAAAATGTTATTGGTACAAAATAGGTTTTCAGAAACAAGATTAATGAGGAAGGATCTGTTGTAAGAAACAAAGCAAGATTGGTAGCCAAATGGTATTTCCAGGAAGAGGTAAGATTTTGATGAAACCTTTGCTCGTGTTGCAAGGTTGGAAGCAATATTAATGTTTCTTGCTTATGCTGCACAGAAGAAAAATTCACTGTATATCAAATGGATGTGAAGAGTACATTTCTAAATGGACTGTTAGAGGAAGAAGTCTATGTTGAACAACCTCCAGGTTTTGGGCAGAAAACTATTGGAGATAAGGTCTACAAGCTCAAGAAAGCAGTTTATGGATTGAAACAAGCACCAAGAGCATAGTATGATACATTGTCTCAATTTCTAACTGACAATGGATTCACCAAAGGCAAAGTTGACAGAACACTCTTCAAAATTCAAGATGGATAGAGTATACTGGTTGTTCAAATATATGTGGATGACATCATTTTTGGTTCCACAAACAAAGAGCTATGTGACAAGTTCTCAAACCTCATGCAAGGCAAATTTGAGATGAGCATGATGGGAGAGCTGACTTTCTTCCTAGGACTTCAAGTCAAACAATTGAAGATGAACCTTCATAAGCCAAACCAAGTATACTAGAGATTTAATGAAGAAATTTGGAATGGAAGAGAAGTCTTGTGTGAAAATTCCAATGAATACATCAGTCAAGATGGACATGGATGCAGATGGTAAATCTGTTGATCAAACCAGATATAGAGCCCTCATTGGATCACTGCTCTATTTAACAGCAAACAGGCCAGACATCACCTTTGCAGTAGGTGTATGTGCAAGATTTCAATCTGCACCAAAGGAGAGCCACATGACTGCAGTTAAAAGAATCATAATATATTTGAAGGGATGCCAGCCAAAAGGAAGGTGGATTCAAGCTGGTTGGGTACTCAGATTAAGATTATGTTGGTACATGTCAAATGCTTAGAAATAGATTGGTATCTTGGTTAAGCAAGAAACAAAATTCAATAGCTACATCCACAGCTGAAGCAGAGTACATAGCTGCGCCCAGCTGTTGTGCCCATGTCTTATGGATGAGACATCAGCTGAGAGATTATGATATTGAAGAAAAAGAGATTCTAATTATGTGTGATAATACTAGTGTTATTGCAATCACTCAAAATCCAGTGTTGCATTCAAGAACAAAGCACATTGATGTCATATATCATTTTATAAGAGATCATGTTGAAAAGAAAGACACCACCTTGGAATACATCTCAACTGATAAGCAGTTAGCTGATATATTAACAAAGCCATTATATGAATCCAGGTTTGAAGAGCTCAAGAATGAGTTAGAGTTAATTGAGCTGAGTTAGGATACTCGAAGACTCAATAAGCAGAGAAATAAGATGATAAAATTGAAAAAGAGCAATTTTCACATTTCAACCAAGTGAAATAGCCCATTCGGGAAGTCAGTTGTATCGAGTTAGGTGACAGCTGAGTTACATTATATGAAGAGAGAAGAAGAGTTGAGTCACTTTGGATATAAGCTGAATAATTCATGAGCTGAGTGACAAAAACGCAGTCATTTTAATTAAGTGGGAATGTTTTAAGAATGACGTCAGCGTAATAATGACTATCAGTACAAAAGCTGCACAGTAAACCATATAATTGGATATAAATGCTGCTGCATCTAATGTGGGGAATTTAATGTGGTTTTGAAGCTCTAATCTCAATCGTTGATCTTGATCAAAAATTTCAAATTTCAAAAGACGTCCTTTCACGTCCCTTATATACGAAACTTCATCTTTCTCTCTCCTCATGCAAACTATTCATCTTCAGCAAAGAAATAGCATTCTCTCTATAACTAAGTGCAAACCCTAGTCCTTACAAGTAAGATTTCTCGTGTTCTAATCGGTAAAATCTTCGGAAAATGGCTCTTACTGATGACTACGTAAAGCTCTACAAGCAAATCCAAACTGGTGCTTCTGTGGATTTTAAAGGGATAATTAAACAGGGTGTCGATGAAGCCCTGGTCAAAAAGATTGCTGAAAAATTGACAAGTTTGGCCTGAAGGACTTATTGTCGATGCATTTCACTCACACGTGTCTAGAGAAGGTCTCCATCTTTTACTTTAACGCAGAGGTGCAGGATGATGAAATCCGGTCATCAGTCCACAACAATGTCATCAAACTCACTGCAAAAGACCTTGCTGAGCACTCGCTTACCCATCAAGAATGAAGGACATCGAGAAGGATGTCGACTTAGCCGCTTGGAAAAAGAAGCGTCGGAGTGTCTTTGCGAAGGTTGTGTATCTGACCAAGAAGGAGTCTCTGAAGGATGACTACCACAAGCTGATGGACATTGTGTCCAAGTGCGTGGACATGAAGTTTGGAAGCTTCAATCAGCTATCCAAAACAAAGCTGCTCGTGACGGCTGCGATCATGCATGAAAAGAAGGTCAACTGGGCGTAGTTTGTTTTCAGTCGAATCTGCCAAAATGTGCTGAACAGGTCCTACAAGGAGGATGGGACCTTTGGCTATTCTTTGGGTTATGGCCTGGTGATTGGCCATCTGATGGAGGTGAAGGGTATTGCTCTCTGCCATGGCAATCCCTTTCATGCCAACAAGCGGATGTTCAAGGCGAACCTATCCAAAGCCTAGAAGAAGGCTCATGCAAGAAAGGCTGATACTAGTGTGGGGGAATCAACTCATCCCGAAGACACAGCTGAGACCTTTCCAGCTCTCTCTCCGAAGCTGATATCAAAGAAGAGAGCTGTTGTATCCAAGCTTTCCCCTGCCCCTGCCCCCGTAGCCAAATCAAAGAAAGCACCTGCTCCAGCAGCCAAGTCCAAAGCTCCTTCCCATGAAGCCGTGTCACCTGCCTATGCAGCTGAGTCACCTGCCCATGCAGCTGAGACCCCTACCCCAACAGCCGAGATAGAGGAGGAACCCCAAATTCCCTTCCCTATCATAAAGAAGAAAAGGACTGCCAAATCTAGAAAGGCAGTTGCCTCTAAGAAAGCTCCTAGTGAATCACATGCCTTCACATTTGATGAGCCTGGAGAGGTGGAACCTGAGATCCAGCTGGTTCCCACCAAAAGAAGGCGATTGTACAAGCGTTCTGAGCTTGAGAAGACATAGCTGAGTCCGGCACCCAACCGGAGAAGAAAGAAGAGATTGTTGATGCTCAGGAGGAGCAGTCTCCAGAAGTTACTGATGAACTTGAGAAGACTGCTGATAATGATCATCAGAGGGTCTAAGAAGACCCAGCTGTGCAACAAACAGCTGAGGAAATGGAAGCAGCTGAGACAACATAACCTATGAAAGAACAGGTTGTCTCACCTCCTAGGACATAGGCTGCTGAGTCTGAGGAGGAGCAAGGCCCACAAGCCACCATTCAGGAGACCGGAGAAGAAGGTGATGATGATGATGACTTAATCATGTATTCTCCCGTCTACCCTGACATTCAAAGATGATTAAGAGAATGGAGGGCTTGGAAGTTGGACTATTCAAGGCATCAGTATGCTCGTCCATAATTCATAGAGGAGAAGGATGAACTTCTTAGGTTCCTTGGACATGTTTTTATCCGAGATGCTCGATGAAAAGAGTCGTATGGAAACCCTCCATCTTATTAAGGAGAAAGCTGAAGAGAAACCTCGAGCTTTGGAGAAATCGAAGATGTGTGTATTCACAGGGACTCATGAGCATACACATGAGCACCTTCATGAGTACATGGAAAGTGATGAAGATATGGATCCAGTTGTTGCAGTGGAGAAGTCAGAATTGCAGCAAGCTTTACAAGAATCCAGAGTCATGCACGAGCAAAGCCTACTACAAGGTCCATGAGATTCCTCAAAAATCTCTCCCATGACTGATCCATTGGGAGTGGCGCAGCTGATTGCGATGGACATAGCGGCAACCACGCGTGCCCGTGTAATCGAAGATGGCTCGCAGGGAATTGGCAATGAAGCTGGGAATTCGGGCACCCAAGCTAAGCCAACCCCGAAGAAGGTGTTGAGACGCTTGCCCCTGCGGCTCAGCACTCAAAGGGAATAGAAGTCGCGTCTCAGGAGAAGAGTGACCCCAATATCATTCACTCACCTGGCGCACTAGCTAAGAGGGAAACTCTCTCTACCAAAGCTTGGTTGGAGGTTTCTGTGGGAGACCAATCAACGCAGTTAGGAGGCGAAGGAAAAGAACTCATAGAAGAGCATAGTGACATTAACGATGCTCAGACAGTTAAGTCTATCTCAGCTGAGATGTCAGCTGCATTGAAAGCCAACGACGCTGCTGCCGCAGCTGAGGCAAAGGATGGTGAAGCCCTAGGAGTTAACACACTGGGCTCTGAAAGTGCAATCCAAGGAGTTGAGACTCTGGTGGATGCCAAGGTCCAAGACCCTAAGAAAGCTGCGTCAGTCGAATGGATAGTAGAAGACCCTAAGACAGTTGAGATTGTCGAGGGAAATGTAGAAGGCCCTGTAGCAGTTGAGACTGCTGGGGTTATTGAAAGCCCAAGAGGGGTTGAGACTTCCCTGGGTAAAGATGAAGGTGATAAAAACATCCCTCAAATCGAAGGTCTTTGCCCACGAGAAGATGTGATTGGTGCCCTTCATGACTCCCAAGAAAACATTGACACATCATTTCTGGGGTCAGAGGATGAAGCTGAGTCCACCCAACATGATAATCAAATAATGGACCCAGCTGAAGATGTTCTACAATCTCAGAGCCAAGCCAGTGGCAAGACAACTCGAATGTGATTCAATTTCGATGATCAGCCATCTCCAAAGGTTTCATCATCCTCCGATGATGCTGATGATGCAGTTGAGGACAAGGTTATTCATTTAGAAGAAAATACTGAGATCGACTGTTAAGACAGCTGAGGCTCAGTCAACTGAGCAAACATCTACAAATGCTCCAACTACTAAAGAGTCAGCTGCGCAGGTTTCCACAACTGCAGTAGTAATGACTTCAACAGCTCCCAAATAGGCTCTCACAGCTGTGATATCTGCCAATGACGCTGCTGCAGCTGAGGCACAAAGAGTTGATTCCACTCATTAAGAACAAGGGAAGGCTCTACAGGAAAAAGACTCGGGGATTCCATTTGTTCGAGATGATGTTTTTGAAGAAGAGTTTCCCTTCACCGTTGAATTGCCAGACTTAGAAGTTGAATCTGCCAGAGACTTAAGGAAATATATAGTGCATGAAGAGCCCGTCATTCCATCGGATACGATTGTTCCAATGGACTTCGACTTTGATGCAAAGTGGCGGTGAAAAGTCACCTCGGCCCGGTGAGTTCCGTAAAGCCTTCAAGAGTATCATTGAGGAGATTGAGAAGATGGAACGCCACCAAACATCTTTGGATCTCAGCCTGGACAATCGGGATGCCACCCTCTCAGCTGATTTAAGAGGGATTGTCGTCAGGATTCGGGAATGGGCTGTGTAGCAGACAACTGTGAGATCTGACCAAGTCTGTCACTTCAAAGCATTATTTGCGAAGATGTTATTGTGAAGTGCGAACAATTCAATGTATTAGCAACGGATGAAGGAGTACATGGTAAGGATGGAATCCTCCCATAAGTCAGATATGGAGCTGCTACAACATTTTCACAAGATTGAGATTGCTCGACTCGAGAATAATATGAATGAAAAATTCAGCCTTCTCATGGTTGAAATGAAGATTGTGTCAGCCGAGTCGAAGGCCACCCGCTCAGAATTTTATAAGGCATACGATGTAGCAGACTCCAAGCAAAACTCGATGAACAACCGACTGGATTTCATCCTCAGTGGATTGTTCCCTGGGATACCTCTCTCCTTTGGTGTTGATGCCAAAAAAGGGGAAGAGGAGACCCTTAAGGGACTAAACGAAAAATGGAAGAAATGAGGTGACAAAGCAAATGAGGAAGGAAGTTCCAAAACTCTTCCTGAAAATGATGTATGCTAAAACCCCACAGCTAGGTGAAGTCACTGCCTCTATTCTCAACAAGCTTCATGTGAACTTTCCTATCGAGAAAGTTGCAGTGGACAAGACAGATAAAATAAAGGCCATTGAAGCTGCATTTGAGAAGGTAGCTGAAAATCAAGAAGTTCATGTTCCAGAGATAATGAAGCAATATGGTGGTCCTCCAGCCGGGAAATACTAGAATGCAATTCAACCCTAGAGAGAAATTACCATGCCTGATGATGGATCTGAGCCCAGATCAATGGAGGAATTCAAGACTTTAGAATCAGAAGGCTACTTTAAAGGAATGACCATGCCTCAAGCCTGGGACTTATATTGGGAGAAGAGACTGGTTGTGTCAATCAACTGATAAGCAGTAGATATTTAGCAGTCACTCAGCTGGAAAGCAGAAGACTCCAATACAGTACACTCCCAGAGGATGGGGAGCTGAGTCAGGGAGGAAGATATAGTGGTGGTGGAAGAGGCTCTCAACCTCGACCAAAATCAAAATACATCAGTTTCATAGATCTTGAAAAGAAAGGTATTATCTATTGGGCTGGATATGACCACCTTGCAAACATAGAAGTTGCAAGAAAGAACGCTCAAGCTCTTAAAAGGCAACAAACTAAGAATGAGAGAACTACTCGCGAACGGGAAGAGAGAAAGCGGAGAGATGACTACTGCTAGGCGAGCATATGAAAAGAAGAAAAGAGAAGAAGAAGAGAAGAAGAGAAAACGAGTTGATGATGATGACAGATGATGACAGGAGAATAGCTGAAGAAGAGAGAGGAAGGAAGCAGCAAAGGCGTTGAAGTGTGTTGCGAACCCCTTTGGGTATTTTGATGTAAATACATTTTCATGTATGTCTTCTGTAATAAGCTCTGTAAATTTTCTTGTAACTTAGCTTAGATACACTGTACTGTTGTATTTGTATAGAGCTCTGTATAGGAAAATCTCTGATACCTTATGTAAACAGCTTTGTAAAGGACAAGAATGTTATGATCAATAAAATGATTCATTCAAGCACACATTCTTTGTTCTGCATCTTGTTTGTATTTCTTGTTCTTTGTTTACTAATTCTTTTAATGTTTTAAGTTTTGGCATCATCAAAAAGGGGGAAATTGTTAGAAAATTTATTTTTTAGATTTTGATGATACCATGTAAAACTTAAACGAGGAAGTTGGCAACCCATTTTCCTTGTAATTTGTATTGTAATAGATAGGACTGAAAAAGCTGAGTCAAGTCAACTATGTTGAAGATTACAAGAAGTCAACTGCGGACTATGTGAAGACTCTATTGTGTGTCAGCTGAGTAAGGCCATGAAGGAAGACAAGGACTCAACTGAAGGAGAGCCAACTGGGGAACAACTGTGAGAAATGTCAATCAAGTCAACTCAAGAAGCCAAGTCTACAAGTTGAAGTGACAGTTGAGTCAATACAATGATTGGAGCAGACTCAAGTCACTTGGGGTAAAGGCAACAGTCAAGTCAAGACAACTGACTTAGATCCGTTGATTAAAGTCAAGAATATAACTCTATTTAGTAATCTGACAAGCTGCCAGGTCTAAAAGTGTTTGACCCTGAATTGTGCAAAAGGAATAAGCCAATTGGAAGCACTGCACCTTGTGTCAGATACCTGCAAATGCTGAAATGCCATTAATACAAGGAAAGGTCAACATCACCAAGGTTGCAAAGCAAGAAAAGACAAGCCAACGAACACAAAGTGAAATTTGAAATTAGCGTATCTCTTCAATGAGCAAAATTTCAAATGGGCACTATAAAAGGCTAAGGAAACTATTGAGAAAAGGTTACCTAAACCTAGCAAGAGCAAGCAATATTTGAGCAATCAATCTATAAATATTCTCATAGCAATTCAAGCAATTCCTCATGTCTCAAACTCGAAGAAACTCGATCCAACACAAGCTGTGAAGGAGAGATAACTTCAACCTGTTGAAGAGAAAAACATTTGAAAACAAAAAGGGTCTACTTTCGAAGTCAGGATTGTAGAAAGGTTCAAGATCGAACCATTATCAAATTTATTGGAGGGCTTAGTGATCAAATCCAGGAGCTTGATAAGTGAGCTGAAGTAGCAAGGCAGCTGCCTTGTGAAGAAGCTGAGTTTGCAGGAGAAGCTAACTGTGTGATCAAGGTTGTCTCCAGACTGATAACCGTTTGTAAATTGATCTGTTACATAGTGGATTCCTCCAGGAGTTGGAGAAGAGAGGATTAGAAGAATTACCCCATCTCCGAACATCTATCAAATATTTGTGTAATTTACTTTCAGCAAATTTACTTTCATGCATATTTACTTTATATCTGTTGTTAGTATTATATTTGTTATCCAACTGATAAATAACCAATTGCTGAAATTCAAGTATTACAAACAAGCTTAAAACAAATCAAAGGGTGTTAAGTCTTCCACTGTTAAAAACCAAACCAGCCAAGTTAAGTATTTGGCTTCAGCAACCGAGTTATACTTTCAACAGCTCTATCGAGTCTGTTGAGTTGGTAACTTAGCTGAAAAGCCAACTTAGCTGTCCCTCAAGGACACAGCTGTTTGAGTCAACAATGTTGAATATTCTTAAAGGACTAAAATATAAAATTTGGTAAGGTTTATTCAACCCCCTTGTTGGGAAATTTATTGTTTAGATTTTGATGAATGCCATGTAAAACTTAGAATAGGAAGTTGGCACCCCAATTATTGTTGTAAACTGCTTTGTAATAAATAGGGCTGGTCAAGCTGAGTTAAGTCAGCTATGCCCAAACATGCAAGAAAACAACGGAGACTAGAAGGAAGACTCATTGCAAGACAAGTGAGTATGGCAAAGAAGAGAAGACGGAACTCTATCAAGGAGCGGTGAGATGCGGTGGGTGGAGTATCATCAAGTCAACTCAAGAAAAGCCAAGTCTCAAGTTGAAGTGATGAGAAGTCAGTCATCCAATGATTGGAAGTCGACTCTAAGTCACCTGGGGAAAGCAAGGAAATGCAAATCAAGTCGAGATAATCGAAAAAGATATGTTGCAAGAAATCAAGAAAATTACCTAAACAAGTAATATCTCCATGCTACCTTTATCGAAGTGCTCGGTCGAGAAGCGTGCAAAAGGAATAAACCAATGGGAAGCACTACACCGTGTCGAGAACTACGAAAAAAGTGGAGAACAATTCATACCAGGAAGTGGCAATTCCAAGGACTGTAACAAGACAAGACAACGACCACAAGTGACTTTCAAAAATAAGCCTATCTCTTCAACGGGCAGATTTTTGAAAGATCACTATAAAAGGCTGCGGAATGACTGTGAGAGCAGGGGACTAGAACCAAAAACATTCAAGCAATTATTAGAACTGTAACCTAAAATATTCTCAAGTTATTAAACGCTAAATCCTCAAGCCTACACTACGAAGAACATCAATCCAACACTCACCTTGTGAAGGAAAGATAACTTCAATCGGTTGAAGAAGAAATTCTTTTCAAGAATCAAGGGGTCTACATTCCACGAAGGAGTGTAGGAAGGTTCAAGGTCGAACCAAGTCTTTAGCTTTTGGAGGGCTTCGTGATCAAATCCAAAGAGCTTGAGCAAGTGGGCTGTAGTAGCAAGGCAACGCCGCCCGTGAAGAAGCCGAGTCGTACGAGAAGCCACGGTGAGTGATCAAGGCGTCTCGGCCCGAGTCCCAAAGGATCAAGTCATTTGTGTGATCAAGACTTGTATCCGGACTGTTACGACTTTGTATCGATCATTACCTAGTGGATTCCTCCGGGAGTTGGAGAAGAGAGGAGTAGAAGAATTACCCCATCTTCGAACATCTATAAAAATCTTATTGTGTCATTTACATTTCAAAGCACTTTAATTCTTGCATCATATTTGTTTAATTCTCACGACATATTTGCTATCCATTAGATAATCTCTAAGTACTAAATCAAGCTCTAAATCTCTACTTAACCAAACTTAAGGGTGTTAAGTCTTCGCTGAAAACAAACCACAGTTGAGTGAATTTAGACTTAACAATTTGAGTTATTCCATCAACGGCTCGTTGAGTGCGTTGAGAGACTAACTCTCTTGATTAACTAAATTGGTCATCCACCAAGGACACACTTGTGTAGTATCAACTCGAACTTTTATAAGGACTAAATCAAAAATTTGGTAAGGTTTATTCAACCCCCTTCTAAACCTTACACTTACACCCCTTGGGACTACAAGTGGTATCGGAGCGGTTGGTTCATTGAGCCTTCCATGCAGTTCTTGAACTAGATCTCCAAACTTTTCAAAGTCCGCTTTAGTACTTAAACTTTCAAAACTCTTTTTATCATGGAAGCAAATTTGAGACGCATCCCTATGTTCACAATTGAAGAATTTGATGATTGGAAAATTCAGTATGCGAGGCTCATCTATCGGCATTACATGATGAGATGTGGATAGTGATAGAGGATGGGCCCGCAAATCTTAAAGGTGAACACAACTATAAGAAGAGCGCGAAGGCGAGGGTGAAGAGGATCTTGCTCCCGGACACCGCCATGGTTGAAAAACCAAGAACTGAATGGACAAATGATGACAGAAAAAGATACAACCTGGACAATGTAGCCAAGGACATCCTTTACAAAACCTTGGACAAAGCCATGTTCAATAAAGTCAAATCATGCAAAACGGCCAAAGAAATCTGGGACAAACTAACACTGATTTGTGAAGGCTCAGAGCAGATCAAAGAAAACAAATTATCAGTGGCCGTACAGAAATTTGAGAACTTCAAAATGATCTCAGGAGAAAACCTGGATCAACTGGATGCTCGGTTCACGAAATCACCAACGAGCTATCTTGCACTTGGAAAGGAATATACACAGAAGGAAATGTGTATGAAGATCTTAAAAAGTCTCCCAACTGAATGGGAAATGAAGGCCATGGCACTAAGACATTCCATGGACCTATCGAAGACCTCCAACCATGAACTATTCTCAGATCTCAAAGCCTACGAATTTGAGTGAGAAGAAAAGATCGAGGAAGAGACAATTTGTGCACCCAAAACAACCGCTCTAATTGTTAAGGATGGAAAGAGAGTTGAGATCAAAGAAGTCATTGATCCGAAGAAATAGCCCCGATGGTTAAAAGGTTCAACAAGTTCTTCAATAAGAACTACAAGAGAGGCAAGGGCGAATCTTCCGGAAGACGATCGGCTCCTCCAAGTCAAGGGAAGATAGGCCAACCAAGAGAACAGATCATCAAAAAGCTGAATATCAAAGGGCTGACAATCCAAGAATGGAAAGAGCTGATCAAAAGGTTGAATATCTATGTTGGAACTGTAGACAACCAGGTCACTATGCCATTGACTGCCCATATCCTGTAGTCAACAAATACAAGAATGAAGAAGAAAGAAAGGTGTTCAGAGAAAGAAGACAAGAAAAGAAAAAGGCAATGATGGGCTGCAGAGACTCGCGAGACAGCCCAGTGAAGAGAGACAGTTGATTGCAGAGCAAGTGAAACCGACTACTCAAGTGACTCGAAGAAGAAGCCCTGATCTGTTTAATGGCCAAGGAACAAGATCAACCCGACCAAGAAGATGAGGTACACTCTAACTCATCAAACTCGGATTCTAGTGATAGTGACGTGACACACACACTTCATCACCCACTTGATCTTTATGATTCATTAGGCAAAATGATGAAAGACTTTGAACACATTAAATCCTCACACACACTACTAAATGAGGAAAACAACCTACTCAAAAGCCAAAACTCACAACTGAGTAAGGAGCTGAGTACTCTAAGTCAAATAGCTGATGAGAATGAAAGTTTAAAGGCTGAAAATGCTAAGCTAGCAGCAGAAATAGTTGCCATAGAAAAGAGGGAGAATGACCTCAAAAATGTGATTGCATCATTCACTAAGGCATCTAAATCATTGGATGATCTTATTATGAGTCAAAGAGAATGTGGAGACAAGATAGGCTTAGGATTTAATTCCTCTGTGCTATGTCAAACTCCAAAAGTAATTTTGGAAAAAGGATCTTCAAGCAATGAAGAGTCTAAAAAATCCAAAACTCTAAATGTTGCACACACATTCACTCCAAAGCACAATTACAAGCAAACTGGGCTTGGTTATAAAGGAAAAGGAAAACAGCCAGTTGAGTGCGCTGAAAGGACAGCTGAGAAGAGATTCAGTAAAGTTCCTCAGCAAACTCCAAACAGAAAATACTCTGTAAAGAAGAAGCAGAGCTACCAAAAACCCCAGAAAATTTATAAAAGAAATACATATAATGGGAATGGTAGAAAATATCCAAGCCAAGCTTATTGGAATGATGTGAACTATCAGCATAGACTTATGGAATATAAGCCCAAATGGCAAAGGCCTCGAACTCAGCAAAGGCCATTCCAAAAGTATAAGAGCTTTCATCAAAGACAAATATGCACCTAGGCACTACACTCGTAGAGACACCACAATTACCCAAAGAAGGCGATTGCTAAAACTTATACACAGGCATACGAGACAAAAGAGACAATTTGTATGAACCTAAAATCCCCAAGCAATTTGCCAAGATTAATTATGATTATGGCATCGATAGATGGCAACCCCTTAGAGTCAAATCACTTGGCTATAAGTTGGTTGAATCATCTTACAATTCTAACCCCTCGGGACCCGGACAAATATGGGTACCTAAAACTTAATTTCCTTGATTGCAGGTTCAAGGAACAACCGAGTGCCAAGGAACCTGGTACACGGACAAGTGGTTATTCCGGACATATGACAGGGAACAAGAAAAATGTCAAAATTCAAGGAAGTTAAAGGAGCAAAAGTCATATTTGGTGGAAATGAAGCTCCAGGTGAAATAAGAGGCATTGGATCTATCAAGAGGAACGGATTAGAAATCACGGATGTTGCATCTGTTGAAGGACTCAACTTCAACTTGTTAAGCATCATCAACTCGTGACAAGGGCTATAATGTTGGATTTAACATGGGTATATGCCAAATCAAGGATATGAATCTAATGAAGTTGTGTTGCAAGGATGCGAGACAAAAGAACATGTATGTAGTAGATTGGTCAACCGCTACACCCAAAGAGACTGTCTATTAGCAAAGAAGGTGAATCAAGTTGGTTGTGGCACAAAAGCCGAGTCACCTGAATTTCAAAACAATTAACAAGCTTGCAAGAAGTAATCTTGTGGAAGGACTTCCGACTCAAGTATACAAGAAGGAGAGTATATGTGATGCATGTCGAGAAGGAAAACAAATCAAATCATCATTCAAAGAAAAGACATGCCCATCTTCAACAAGAATATTGCATCGCTACATATGGATCTATTTGGCTCAAAAGAGAACCAGCCAAACATAAGTGGAAAGACATACACCTTGGTGGTAGTAGATGACTACTCAAGATATACATGGACAATATTCATGTGTAAGAAGAAAGAAACTCTGAAACTACCACGGTGATGAAGAGGATTCAAAACGAGAAGAGCCAAACCATTATCAAAATAAGACGGACAGAGGAACCGAGTTTGTCAATGGAATAATAACTCAATATTGTATTGAAAATGGTATTGGTCATGAACTATCTGCAACAAGGACTCCACAATGAGAATGGAGTTGCGAAAGAAAGAAGGAACATAACTCTCAAAGAAGCAAAGAAGGACCATGTTAGTAGGACGGGGTTACCAAAAAGATTTTGGGTCAAGCAATCAACACACGACTTGCTACACTCAAAACAGATGTATGATAAACAGATACAAAGTGACAAAGACTCCCTATGAGATTTGGTGGAAGAAAACCAAATGTTGCATATTTTAGAATATTTGGATGTAAATGCTTCATCCACAACAATGGCAAAGACAATCTAAAGGCCTTTGATGCTAAAGCGAGATGAAGGTATCTTCTTGGGATACTCAACAAAGCAAAGCCTCTGAGTACTCAACAAAAGGACTATGGTTGCGAAGAATCCATTCATGTGGTATTCGATGAGCCAAATGTAAATAGAGAAGACATTGAAGAGTCGGTGATAAGTTGAATCATCCAACCATACGAAGAGTCCCTATGCCAAGTCAAGTGGAACTATTAACTCAGGATGAAGATGAGATAGCCGAGTCTCATAAAATCTTTGGAAAATTTGCGGCTAAGTGAGTGCGAGAGAGTGATCAAAGCAACACAAATTTTGCTAGACAACTCGAACCCGACTAACTTACTTCAACTTTGATGTAAGATGGGAGAGACCATCCACGAGAACTTGTCATTGGAGATATAAGAGAAGGTGTCAAAACAAGATCGAGAACTTAACAAGAAGCTATGTTCATATGCTTTATCTCGCAAATAGAGCCCAAAGATGTGTTACAAGCATTAGATGACACACATTGGATTCAAGCTATGCAAGAAGAGTTGAATCAGTTTGAAAGAAATAAAGTATGGGAATTAGTTCAAAGACCCACACATCAAAACGTTATTGGTACTAAATGGGTGTTCAGAAACAAGATGAACGAGGAAGGTTACGTGGTAAGAAACAAAGCAAGACTAGTAGCCAAAGGATATTGCCAAGAAGAAGGAATAGATTTTGATGAAACATTTGCTCCTGTAGCAAGATTGGAAGCAATAAGGATATTTCTTGCCTATGCTGCTCACAAGAATTTCATTGTATATCAGATGGATGTAAAAAGTGCATTCATAAATGGTCTATTGGAAGAAGAAGTGTATGTTGAACAACCTCCAGGATTTGAGCAGAAGACTCTTGGAGATAAGGTATACAAACTCAAGAAAGCCTTGTATGGATTGAAACAGCACCCAGAGCATGGTATGAAACCTTGTCACAATTACTAACTGAGAATGGATTCACAAAAGGAAAAGTAGATAGAACACTTTTCAGAATCCAAGACAAAAAGAGTATACTGCTTGTTCAAATATATGTGGATGACATCATTTTTGGATCCACAAACAAAGAACTGTGTGAAAAATTTTCAAACCTCATGCAAAGTAAATTTGAAATGAGCATGATGGGAGAGCTGACATTCTTCCTTGGACTCCAAGTGAAACAACTGAAGGATGGAACGTTCATAAGTCAAACAAAATACAACAGAGATTTAATGAAGTAATTTGGTATGGAGGAGAAGTCTTCTGTGAAAATACCAATGAATACATCCGTCAAAATGGACATGGATGCAGATGGCAAGCCTGTAGATCAAACAAGATACATAGCACTTATTGGATCATTGCTCTATCTCACAAAGCGGGCGGACATCACCTTTCTTTGTAGGTGTATGTGCAAGATTTCAATCTGCTCCAAAAGAGAGCCATATGACAAAGAAAGCCTAAGAGAATCTTGAGATACTTGAAAGGAAGCCAAGAAGTTGCCTTATGGTATCCAAAGGAAGGTGGATTCAAGCTAATTGGCTATTCAGACTACGACTATCTTTGGATGCGAGTTGACAGGAAGAGCACCTCGGGCACATGTCAAATGCTAGGAAACAGTGATTTCTGGTTTAGGAAGAAGCAAAATTCAATAGCCACCTCTACAACGGGAATACATAGGCTGGGGCAACAGCCCAAGTCCTATGGATGAGACAGAAGCTGAGAGACTATGAAGTTGAAGAAAAAGAGATTCCAATTATGTGTGATAACACAAGTGCAATTGCAATCACTCAAAATCCTGTGTTGCACTCAAGAACAAAGCATATCGATGTCAGATATCACTTCATAAGAGATCATGTTGAAAAGAAGGACATCATCTTGGAATATATCTCAACTGATAAACAATTGGCTGACATCTTCACAAAACCATTATGTGAATCAAGATTTGAAGAACTCAAGCATGAGTTAGGGTTAATTGAGCTGAGCTGACACTCAGAAGAATCAAAGAAAAGAAATGGAACACAGAAAGGGAAAAAGAGCTGAACTCTAAAATCAGCTGAATGAATCAGCCGTATCAGAAAGACAGCTACACCAAGTCAGCTGACAGCTGAGTCACAAAGAGGACTATGAGAAGAAGAGTTAAACCAGCTGAGGGTAAAAGCTGAATCATTTATGAGAAAAGTGACAAAAACGCAAAATCGTTTTTACTAAGCGGGAATGTTTTTAAGAATGACGTCAAAGATAATTATGACGCGTGTCTGAGGCAAAAGCCGCACACCAAGCTTATGATTGGATATAAATGCTGCCGCATTAAATACGAGACATTAAATGCTAAATCGGCGTGCAAAATCTAAGCCGTTGATTTCGATCACATTTCAAAAACCACCCGCACGTCCTTTCATAAACCATACTTAAACCATTTTCGTCCGTTTCTCTCACACACTACCAAAACTGTTCATTTCTCTCTCTCGGAAGCAAAGACAAAAACTCTCTCAAAACCCTATCTATCTTCAAATCAATCTCTAAGTTTTCTTCGGTGAAATCTGAAAAATGGCACCAACCTATGACTTTGTCAAGTTAGGAAAGCAAATCCACACCGGGTCTCATCGTGGATTTCGGCGGCATGGTGAAACAGGGTCCGACGACACCCTAGTGAAGAAAATTGCTGAGAAATTGGAAACGCGTCGGTGAACGTTTCGACGTTGGAATATCCGATGACCTATGTGGAGGAGGTCGCACAATTCTACGTAAATGCTGAAATTCACGATGAAGGGATAAAGTCATCTGCATTCACGGAAAGAAGCTCACCATCTCGCCAAGGATTTGGCTGAACACCGCTCACTACCGACGGAAGGAGCATCGAGAAATCAACGAAGTTGATGTAAACCTAGCCGCTTGGAAGGAAGTAGCCAAGCCCGACTATCTTTGATAAAATAGTTTACACAAAGAAACAAGAGGTCTTGAAGGAGGATTATCACAAAGTTGTTGGACATAGTTGCCAAATGCATAGACATCAAATTTGGCGGCTTTGACCAATCATCAAAGCAAAGTTGATCGTAATGGCCGCGATCATTGAAGAAAGGAAAATAAATCAGGTTGAGTTTGTCTCTGCGAGACTATGCCAAAATGTAGGGAACAAATCCTTCAAGGAAGATGGTACATTTGGAGGATACCTAGGATATGGCCGGTGATTGGGTGATGGAAGTGAAAGGAGTCCTCTTAGACATGGAAAGGCGTTCCATGTAAACAAGAGGATGTTCGAGATCAAACCTCTCTAGCGCACGAGAAGAGAGCCTACGCCAAGAGAGGCGACACGAGTGAGGGGAATCACCGACCCTGAAGATACTGTTGTTTCCTCTCCACCAAAGAAGAAAGTGCCCCTGCAGTTGCTAAGAAGATCTGTTGCTCTGCAGCAAAGAAAGTCAAACCCGCTCGCCCCAGCAAGAAAGTCACCCGCCCCCGCGGCCGTGTCTCCCGCCCAACAGTAGCGGTCGAGAAGGACTCTCAACTACCTTCTCCGATCGTCAAAAAGAGGAGATCGACAAGCCAAGACGGCCGGCTCCTCGTAAGAAAACACCAAAGACCGGCCCCCGCCACCCAAGACTCGAAGAAAGCGTCTCGGGAAGAAATCCTCCGGTACAAACAAGGAGACGAAGAAGAATCATCAAGCACTCCGAGCTTGAGAAACCGGCCGAGTCGACCACTCGGTGGAGCAGATCACGGAGCTGGCTTTGGAGAAGTAGAGTCTCAGATACTATAGATGAAATGACTAAGTCTCTGTCAAGGCGATCAGCAGAGGCAAATCAAGAAATAGCCGTAGTCCGCGCAACCGAGACACAAGAAGAAGAAGCGATAGAGCGATAGTGATGTGATGATCCTATCCCACCTTACCCGGACATCCAAAATCGTCTGCGAGAGTGGAGGAAATGGAAATTGAGTCAATCCAGGAACAGTTCCAACGGCCCGAGTTTATAGAAGAAGAAGAGGAAGCTGTTGAACTTCCTTGGACTGACCTCGTGATCCCAAAGATCGGATGAAGACAAGCGCACGGATATCCTGCAGATCTTCAAGGATAAGGAGAAGGAGCGGCGCGAGAAGAAGGCGAGGCAAGAGAGAAGGCCAAAGATCCGCCTCTCACCGGAACCACAGAACATACGCATTCTCACTTCGATATTCTATCGAAAGTGATGAGGATGCGGACCTGCTTTGCGCCACGGAAGAGTTGCAAATGCAAATGAGCAATGCATGAATCCGAATTCTTCATGAGAAGAGCATGATGGAGGGACCAGGAGAGTCCTCCAAAACACGGTGGAAATTGATCCAATGGGAGTGGTTCAGCAAATCTCCACCGTTGTTCTTGCCACCACTTCTGACTCACTCGGAAGAAGAAATTAAGGGCGGCAATGAACCGGGTTAGTGGGGACCCCGGTTGAGCCAACCCCTAATGAAGGTGTCTTACCACCGCCCAACGGTGAACACTCGAAGAGAAACAGTGGGAGTTTGGAGACGAGTGACCCCATTCCAAGTCACTCGGTGGTGCGCCAGTGAGGGGAAAACTCCCTCCACCGCAACAAGGTCGGAGAATCTCTGCAGATGACTCCACAATCCGGGAGGCGAAGTGGAGAAAGTACAAACACAAAACAAATAACAAGTTGCCATCAACGAAGCTCGGATAGTTGAGACTGTCTCACGGTGAGGTGCCAACCGCTCGAAGGCTAATGACGCTGCGATGCGATCGAGGCACTGAGGAAGGAACACTGCGGGAGTTAACACTCTCGGCGATGAAAGTGCAATCCATGGGGTTGAGACTCCAATGGATGCCACCACAGAAGACCCTAAGACAGTGACACATGTCGAGAGGAGGTCCAAGGCCTCACTGCAGGTTGAGACTGTAGGAGATAATGAAGGCCCACGGGAGGTTGACACTTCCGGGGTAAAGAAGCGAAGTAGAGAACATCCCTCCCGCTATCATTGATCCATCTCGAAAAGGAGATAAGCGCTTCATGATTCCCAGGATAATCTCGATGTAACCTTTCGGGATCGGAAGGCGACGAAGAAAAGCCGAGTCATCCCCCGTGATGCATCCAAAAGACTCGGTGCGGATGTTCCAAGCACGAGCAAGTCTCGATCTCAAGACTACTCGTCAAATTTTCAATTTTGATGATGAGCCACCAATGGAAATCTCATCATCGTCCGATGACGCTTCGATAAGGCGAGGACCAGTCCACTCAATTGGAGAAACCGGTGAGACCAACGAAGGCGTTGAGACAACCGAGGGCTCGGTCAAAAGTGGTCATGCGCAGAGCTCCCAAAGCTGCGGCGAGGTTCGACTCCAAAAGGAACTTCACGCGCACCTCTCATCATTGAACAAATCCCGGTTGGCCGTGATGATTCCTTTGTAGAATCATTTCCTTTCTCCTTGGAGGTACCCGACCTCCATGAAGAGTCGAGAACGAGCTCGCACGCTTCCACATACCAGCTCGTCATTTCGTCAGTACCATCGTTCAACCGACTATGACTTTGACGGCGTGGCCATCGATGCAACGGAAGAAACAATCAAGTTCGGGAAGTGTTCAAGGCATTATTTTGCTGAAATTGAACGGATGGAGAGGCACCAGGCCTCTATGGACATGCGATTGGACAACATGAGATGCCAACCTTACTCGCGACTTGAGAGGCATCTTGATCGAGGATAAGGAATGGTGGCAAAGAAGAAACAATGCGTGTGGAACAAGTTAGATACTTCCAGGACATTGTTCAACAAGCCGCTTGTATGGAGAGCCGAGAATCTTTGATGCAAAAACGAAATTGAGAGAACACATTGAGCACATGCATGAAGCTCACACCGCCGAGATAAAGCTGCTGCGTGAGCTAAATAAGAGTGATCTCCAGCGTGGTCCGGAAGAAAATATGGACAAAAATTCAGCCTTCTCATGGCTGAAATGAAGCTAATTTCAAAGAGAGTCCAACGCTACTCGCTCTGAATTTCGTGACGCATACTCCACAGCAGACTCGAGACAGAACTCTACTATCAGCAGGCTCGATTTCCTGCTTGCCAGTATGTTTCCAGGCGTTCCTCTCTCCTTTGATGATGCCAAAAAGGGGGAAGAGGAATACCTTAAAGCACAAAAGAGATCTGAAGCTGAAAAAGAGGATGCAGCTGCGAAGGGAAAGTCAGCTGAAGAAGTGTTGAAACAAAAGAAAGGAAAGTCCGTTGAGGGGGAAGGATCGAAAGATGTGACCTTGATGATTGCACAAACCCCCAACAAAGTCTTGTCACAGCTGACATTATCAGCAGCAAACTCCCAGTGACTCTGCCACTCCAACACTCTGCTATATCTATGGATGAAAAGAGAAAGACAATTGAAGCAGGGATGGAGGAAGTGGAAGGAAGAATGGATGCCCGAGTTATGAACATCTTGAAACAACATGGAGGCATTCCAGTAGACAGAGACACTTATGCCATCTCGGATATCGGGACAGAGCCACGATCAGTTGATGAATTTAAAACGCCGCATCGAAGGATACTTTGCAAATATGTCTATGGCTCAAGCTTGGTACTTGTCTCGGGAAAAGGGTCTCACGTTATGTGAAGAAGCGACAGCAGCAGACTACGCGATCACTCTGCTTTGGTCACTCCGCTGGTCACTCATTTGGAAAGAAGAAGACCCTAGTACAATACACGCCTAGAGAGGTAGAGAAAGAAGCAGTGGTGGAGGAAGAGGTTTCGACTCCAGGCCTCCGCCCAAAAACATTGAATACGTAGATCCGGCAAGAAAGGAGGGATCTCTTGGGTCTTGTCTTGAAGTAGCAAATTTGCAAGTGGCTAAAAGTAATGAGTATGCGAAAAGAATAGAAGAAGAAAACAAGAGACAAACTCAGCTATGGGAGGAAAGACAAGAGAGATTAAGAAGAGATGAAGTGCCAGGAAGGCATATGAAAAGAAGAAGAAAGAAGGTGACGATGAGAAAAAGAGAAGAAGAAAGAAGATGTTGAACAAGATGAAAGAAGGAGCAATGAAGGAGATGAAGTGTTGCTGTCCACCCCTTCATGTATTTTATTATGTAAATACATACTATGTAAGTCTTCTTCCGCAATAAAGCTATAAATTCTTTATTTTTTTGTGTAGACAAATGTTTGCGATACACCTTGTAAATGTGATTGTGTAAAAGAACAAGAATGTTATGATCAATAAAAGGATTGATTCTACGCATACATTCTATGTGAATACACTATCTGTATGTATCTTTGCTATTTACATTTTTGAATGGTTTAAGTTTTGGTATCATCAAAAAGGGGGAAATTGTTGGGAAATTTATTGTTTAGATTTTGATGAATGCCATGTAAAACTTAGAATAGGAAGTTGGCACCCCAATTATTGTTGTAAATCGCTTTGTAATAAATAGGGCTGGTCAAGTGAGTTAAGTCAGCCTATACCCAAACATGCAAGAAAACAACGGAGACTAGAAGGAAGACTCGCCGCAAGACAATTTGAGTATGGCAAAGAAGAGAAGACGGGAACTCTATCAAGGAGCGGTGAGATGCAGGTGGGTGGAGTATCGATCCAAGTCAACTCGAGAAAAGCCAAGTCTCAAGTTGAAGTGAGAAGAGTCATCCAATGATTGGAAGCTGACTCTAAGTCACCTGGGGAAAGCAAGGAAATGCAGTCAAGTCGAGATAACTGAAAAAGATCCGTTGCACAGAAATCAAGAAAATTACCTAAACAAGTACTACACCATGTCAGAACTCTGAAAAGCTGAAGAACAATTCATACGAGGAAGTGGCAATTCCAAGAACTGTAACAAGACAAGCCAACGACCACAAGTGACTTTCAAAAATAAGCCTATCTCTTCAACGGGCAGATTTTTGAAAGATCACTATAAAAGGCTGAGGAATGACTCTGAGAGCAGGGGACTAGAACCAAAAACATTCAAGCAATTATTAGAACTGTAACCTGAAATATTCTCAAGTTATTAAACGCTAAATCCTCAAGCCTACACTACGAAGAACATCAATCCAACACTCACCTGTGAAGGAAAGAAAACTTCAATCAGTTGAAGAGGAAATTACTGAAGAATCAAGGGGTCTACATTCCACGAAGGTGTGTAGGAAGGTTCAAGGTCGAACCAAGTCTTTAGCTTTTGGAGGGCTTCGTGATCAAATCCAAAGAGCTTGAGCAAGTGGGCTGTAGTAGCAAAGCTGCCTGTGAAGAAGTTGAGTCGTCGAGCGGCCGGTGAGTGATCAAGGCGTCTCGGATCGAGTCCCAAAGGATCAAGTCACCGTGTGTGATCAAGACTTGTATCCGGACTATTACCACTTTGTATATCTTGATCAATACCTAGTGGATTCCTCCGGGGGAGTTGGAGAAGAGAGGAGTAGAAGAATTACCCCATCTTCGAACCTCTATAAAAATCTTATTGTGTCATTTACATTTCAAGACTTTAATTCTTGCATCATATTTGTTTAATTCTCACGACATATTTGCTATCCATTAGATAATCTCTAAGTACTAAATCAAGCTCTAAATCTCTACTTAACCAAACTTAAGGGTGTTAAGTCTTCCAATGAAAACAAACCACGAGTTGAGTTAATTTAGACTTAACATCGAGTTATTCCATCAACAGCTCGGTTGAGTCTCGTTGAGAGACTAACTCTCTTGATTAACTAAATTGGCTGTCCACCAAGGACACTGTGGTAGTATCAACTCGAACTTTTAAAAGGACTAAATCAAAAATTTGGTAAGGTTTATTCAACCCCCCCCTTCTAAACCTTACACTTACACCCCTTGAGACCTACACCCCTCCCCCTTCTAAACCTTACACCACACTCATGGGGACCTACACAGTGAGATGATGGTGACTGTCAAAAAAACTGAACATTTGTAGGTCCCAAGAGGTGTGGTGTAACTTTTAGAAGGGGGATTGAATAAACCTTACCAAATATTCACTTTTAGTCTCTTTAAGAATTTTAACAGAGTTGACTCAAATCAGTTGTGTCCTTGGAGGACAACTAGGTTGGCTATCTTCAGCTACCCACTCAACAGACTTGACTGAGCTCTTGATTAGTATAACTTGGTTGCGTCAGCTAACACTTAACTTTAGTTGATTTGGTTTTTCACAAGCGAAAGCTCATTTTTAACACTTGTTATTTATCAGGTGGATTAGCAAATTAACTTAACAACATATATGAAAATATAAGCAAGAAAGTAAATATTGAAAGTAAATGACACAAATATTTTATAGTAGTTCGAGGATGGGGTAATTCCACTACTCCACTCCTCTCCAACTGCTGGATGAATCCACTAGGTAACAAATCAAGGTACAAAGTAGTTCTCAGTCTAGAGACAGCCTTGATCACACACAGTGGCTTCTCTCGGCTCAACTTCTTGGCAAGACAGCCGCCTAGCTACTTCAGCTCCCTTCAAGTTATCTTTACTTCACAGCGTGTGTTGGATTGAGTTCCTTCGAGTTTTAGGCTTTAGGAATTTTTTGGATAAGATTGAGAATATAGCAGGTTATACATGCTTGATAAATGCTTGATTCGTTCGTGCTAGGTTCATGTATGCTTTTCTCAATTACTCCCTTAGCCCTTTATAGTGCTTATTTGAAAATTTGCTCGTTGAAGAGATAGGCTATTTTTAAATGACATTTCTTGTTTGTTGGCTTGTCTATTCTTAGTCTGCAGCGCTTGTGATGTTGACTCTTCCTTGTATTAAATGGCTCTACAGCTTTACAGGGTATGACATAAGCTTCAGTGTTTCCCATTGGCTTTATGCCTTTTGCATGTTTTTGGGCCAAACACTTTAAGATCTGGCAGCTTGGACATATTACTATATCGAGTAATATTCTTGACTTTCTTCAAACGGATCAGTGTTAGTTGTCTTGACTTGACTACTACCTTTACCCCTTGTGACTTGAGTCTGCTCCAATCATGAGAATCACTCAACTATCACTTCAATTGTTAGACTTGACTTCTTTTATTAACTTGACTGACACTTCCTCAAACTTCACACAGTTGTTC
Source organism: Rehmannia glutinosa (assembly GCA_016081115.2). Taxonomy (NCBI): domain Eukaryota; kingdom Viridiplantae; phylum Streptophyta; class Magnoliopsida; order Lamiales; family Orobanchaceae; genus Rehmannia; species Rehmannia glutinosa. The sequence continues at coordinate 25,929,382 of CM071932.1, read as the reverse complement.
TTCAGCTGGCTCTCCTTCAGTCGAGTCCTTGTCTTCCTTCTTGGCCATACCCAGCTGACACACAGCAGATTCTTCACTCTAGTGTGCAATTGACTTCTTAAATTCTTGACTTAGCTGACTTCACTCAGCTCTTACAGTCATATCTATTACAACATAGAGTTACAAGAAAAATGGGGTGCCAACTTCCTAGTATATGTTTTACATGGTATCATCAAAATCTAACAAATAAATTTCCAAACAATTTTCCCCTTTTTGATGATGCCAAAACCTAAACAAAAATAAACAGCAAACACAAGCAGTGCAGTAACAAAGAATGTATGCTTTAAATAATCAATTTTATTGATCATAGCATTCTTGTCCTTTACAAAGCTGTTTACAAAAGGTAATAAAGCTTATGAAAATATTGCATTACAAAGTGTATCTGAGTTAGGTTACAAAGAGGATAAATATTACAAGGAAATTATCAGGGCTATATTATAGGGAAAACTTACATCTATGTATTTATAGCTAAGTTAAATACATGAAGGGGTTTGCAGCCATCTTCAACTCCATGGCTGCTTCCTTCTTCTCTCTTCTTCATATGCTCTTCTCCTATCTTCATCAGCTCTCCTCCTCTCCCTTTCCTCTTCATCCTTCTTCTTCTTCTCATATGCTCGCTTCGCAGTAGGGTCATCCCTATGGTGCCTTTCCTCCCATTCTCGGGCAGTTCTTTCGTTTTAGAAAGCTTAGAAGCTCTTCCTCTTCATCAATGTACTCAGGGTGAGCGAACTGCTGTCTGGAGTAGTCTAGCTTCCACCTCCTCCATTCCCTTAGCCTCTGCTGGATATTCGGATAGACTGGAGAATACATTATCACATCATCATCCTCTTCTCCGTCCTCTGGAATCATAGCCAACGGAGCTTGCTCCTCCTCAGGTTCAAGTGCATCAGTCTGAGGAGGTGAGATAGTTTTTTCTTCATGTGTCTTGGTTGTCTCAGCTCCATCCATCTCCACAGTTGTCTCCCGGGTAGCTGGGTCTTCGACACTCTGCTGATCTGCAACAACAATCTTCGGGGTATCATCAACTTTCTCACGAGACTGCTCCTCTTGAGCATCAGCAGTCTCTTCGAGCTTCTCCGGCTGAGTGCCAAACTCGGCTGACTTCTCCAGCTCCGACTTCTTAAATAGCTGTCTTCGTTTTGTAGGAATCAAGAGAATCTTTGCCTCTACATGTTGGGGCTTGTCAAGGGTGAAGGCTTGTGTTTCAATATCTCTTTTCTTCAACGCAGCTGCCTTGCGAGACTTGGCAGCGCGCCTTTTCCTCACAACTAGAGATAGGAGTAGGGGTTCCTCCTCAGTCTCGGCTACTTGGGCAGGTGCTTAGGGTTTGGCTGCTGGGGTAGGTGCCTTCTTGGTTTTGGCTGGTAGGGCAGGATCAGGTTCAGCTGTCGCAACTCTCTTACTCGAAACAGGCTTAGGGGAGAGTGCTGGAGTGGTCGCAGCTGTATCTTCTGCAGGGTCAGTTGATTCCCCTGCACTGGTATCAGCTTTCCTGGCATAAGCCTTCTTCTGAGTTCCTGAGAGGTTTGCCTTAAGCATCCTCTTGTTTGCATGAAAGGGCTTTCCATGGCGCAGGGCTAGCCCCTTAATCTCCGACAGATGACCAATCACTAGGCCATACCCCCAGGGAGCAACCAAAAGTCCCATACACCTTAAGGACTTGTTTATTACATTCTGACAAATTCGGCTGAAGACGAACTCAGCCCAGTTGACTTTTTTTTCCTCCATTATAGCAGCCATCACCATCAGCTTAGTCTGTGATAGCTGGTTGAAGTTCCCGAATTTCATGTCTACACACTTGGACATGATGTTCATCAGCTTGTGGTAGTCAACCTTAATCAGCTTAGTCTGTGATAGCTGGCTTTGCAATTTCCTTCCAAGCTACAGCCAAGTTCACGTCCTTCTCGGCTATGTCCTTGATCCTTGGTCGTGACGATGCTCAGCAAGGTCCTTCATTTGTGATTTGATGTCCTTGCCATGAAAGGATGAGCAAATCTCATCGTCATGCACTTCGGCATTCACATAAGACATAGCTACCTCCTCCATAGAGAGAAAGTCCTTCAGACCTGACTTCTCAAGCTTGACTGCAATCATCCTTACCAGGGCCTCATCAGCTCCTGCTTGATCATCCCTTTGAAGTCCACTGAAGCACCGGAGTGGATCTTCTCTGAAAGCTTAGCAAAATCATGTGTAGCAACCATTTTTTTAGAAAGATTAAACGGTGAAATATGCAAAAATCTTGATCTAGGAAGGTAGGGTTTCGAACAGTTGCAGAAAGAATATCTTCTTGCTTATTGAAGACGAGAGTATTTTGTGAGGAGAGAAAAAATGTAATTTTTGGTTTATAAGAGACTTGAAAGGACGATTTTGGGAATTTGAAAAACTTGATCAAAATCAACGGTCAAGATTGACCTTTCAAAACTGCATTAATTTCCCCACATTAAATTCAACAGTATTTATATCCAATCATTTGTTTTACTGTGTAACGTTTGTACTGACATTCATAATTACGTTGACATCATCCTTAAAAACATTCCCGCTTGAATAAAACGACTGCGTTTTTGTCACTTAGCTCATAAATGATTCATCTTTCATCCAAAGTGACTTAACTCTACTTCTCTCTTCACATAAGTTCACTCAGCAGTCAGCTAACTCGATACAACTGATTTCCCGACTAGGCGTTTCACTTGGCTGAAATGTGAAACTTGCTCATTTTTCATTCTTTCTTCTTTTGTCTCTGCTGATTGAGTCTTCTCAGTATCGTAACTCAGTCAATTAACGCTAACTCATTCTTGAGCTCTTCAAATCTTGATTCACATATTGTCTTTGTGAACATGTCAGCTAACTGCTTATCAGTTGAGATGTATTCCAGAGTGATGTCTTTCTTTTCAACATGATATCTTATAACATGATATCTGACATCAATGTGCTTTGTTCTCGAATGCAACACTGGATTCCGAGTGATTGGTATAGCACTAGTGTTATCACACATAATTGGAATCTCTCTTTCTTCAATATCATAGTCTCTCAGTTGTTGTCTCATCCATAAGACTTAGGCACAATTTGCCTGACGCACGTACTCTGCTTCAGCTGTGGATGTAGCTATTGAATTTTGTTTCCTGTTGAACCAAGAAACTAATCTGTCTCCAAGCATTTGACATGTACCTAATGTACTTTTCCAGTAAACTCTACATCCAGCATAATCTGAGTCTGAGTATCCTACCAGCTTGAATCATTTGGATACCATGAGCCCACTTCTTAGCATCCCTTCAAATATCTTAGGATTCTCTTAGCTGCAGTCATGTGACTCTTTTGGTGCAGATTGAAATCTGGCACATACACCTACAACAAAGGTGATGCCTGGCCTGCTTGTTGTTAGATAGAGCAATGATCCAATGAGGGCTCTATATCTAGTTTGGTCAACAACTTTGCCATCTGCATCCATGTCCATCTTGACTAATGTATTCATAGGAATCTTCACTGATGACTTATCTTCCATACCAAACTTCTTCATTAAATCTCTGGTATACTTGGTTTGGTTTATAAAGATTTCATCCTTCAATTGCTTGGCTTGAAGTCTTAACAAGAAAATCATCTCTCCCATCACCCTCAACTCAAATTTACCTGCATGAGGTTTGAGAACTTGTCACACAATGTTTTGTTTGTGGATCCAAAAATGATATCATCCACATATATTTGAACAAGCAGTATATTCTCTCCATCTTGAATCTTGAAGAGTGTTGTATCAACCTGGCCTTTGGCGAATCCATTATCAATTACAAACTGAGACAATGTATCATACCAAGCTCCTGGTGCTTGTTTCAATCCATACAATGCTTTCTTGAGCTTATAGACTTTATCTCCAATAGTTTTCTACTCAAAACTTGTAGGATATTCAACATAGACTTCTTCCTCTAGAAGTCCATTTAGAAATGCAATCTTCACATCCATCTGATATACAGTGAAGTTCTTATGTGCAACATAACCAAGAAACATCCTTATTGCTTCCAACTGGCAACAGGAGCAAAGGTTTCATCAAAATTTATACCTTATTCTTGGAAATACCCTTTGGCTACAAATCTTGCTTTGTTTCTTATAACAGATCCTTCCTCATTCATCTTGTTTCTAAATACCCGCTTAGTACCAATAACATTTTGGTGAGTTGGTCTTTGAACTAATTCCCATACTTTCTTCATTTCAAACTAATTTAGCTCTTCTTGCATGGCTTGAATCCAATGTGCGTCTTCCAATTCTTGAGACATATCTTTAGGCTCTACTTGGGAAATAAAACAAGTGAACATTGCTTCATGTTGTGCTCTGGATCTGGTTCTTATGGCATCTCTAACATCTCCAATAATTAACTCAGGTGGATGGTCTCTCAGCCATCTCAGACCAGGTTGAAGTAAGTCTATTGGATTCAGCCGTCTTGCAGCTAAGTTGTTTTGAACAACTTCGTCATCATCATTCAGCTTCATACCTTCTAGCTGTCATTGAGATTCAACCATCTCATCATCATCAGGGTTGAGTGCTCTCACTTCTGCTTCAACATAAGGACTCTTCTGCATAGTTGGCTGATTCTGCTTATCAGCTAACTTATCAATGTCTTCTCCATTCACATTAGGCTCATCAAAAGCCACATGGATAGACTCTTCGTGACCATAGTCCTCTTGTTCAACACTCCATAGGCTTTACTCTCTCAAATTGAGTATCCCAAAAGATATCTTCATCACTTTAGCATCAAAAGCCTTTAAATTGTCCTTGCCATTGTTGTGGATAAAGCATTTACATCCAAATATCTTGAAATATCCAACATTTTGCTTTCTCCCTATCCAAATCTCATAGGGAGTCTAAGTCAATTGCATGTTAATCTCACATCTACTCTGAGTATAGTATGCTTTATTTATGGCTTCAACACAAAATATCTTAGGCTATCCAACTTCAGCTAACATTGTCCTTGCAGCTTCCTTGGGAGTTATGTTCCTCCTTTCAACTACTCTATTTTGTTGTGGAGTCGTTGCTACTGATAACTCATGAGCAATACCATTTTCAACACAATATTGAGTTATAATCCCATTGACAGACTCAGTTCCCTTGTCAGATCTTATTTTTATAGTGGTTTGACTCTTCTCATTTTGAACTATTCTCATCAGCTCAGGTAACTTCTGCAGTGTTTCCTTCTTTTTACACATGAAAATTGTCCTTGTATATCTTGAATAGTCATTCACCACCACTAAGGTGTATTTCATTCCACTGATACTAGCTGGCTCAATAGGACCAAATAAATCCGTATGCAATACATGCAATATCCTGGTTGAAGAAGGACTTGTCTTATCCTTGAATGATGATTTGATTTGCTTTTCCATCTGGCATGCATCACATATGCTTTCTTTCTTGTACATTGAGTCCAACAATCCTTCCACAAGATGAATCCTTGCAAGCTTGTTGATTGTCTTAAAATTCAGGTGACTTAGCTTCTTAGGCAACAACCAACTGGATTCGGCTGTACTCCTTGATAGCAGACATGTGCTTGGTGTAGCAGTAGACCAATCCCCTACATACATATTCTTTTGTGTTGTTCCTTGCAACACAATTTTGTTAGATTCAGCATCTTTGATCTGGCATATTCCTGTGTGTTTGTTTTTGCAACCGCTTTCTTGGGGTAGTTGTGAAATTTCTGTGTGTAGTGTTTGGGTGCATGAGTGTGCTGATAATAGTCATTTTGCCTTAGGAATATTCCTTTGCTGAGGTTGAGGTCTTTGCCATTTTGGCTTGTATCCCATAGGTCTTTGTTGATATTTCACATTGTTATTCCAATCAGCTTGATTTGGATAGTTTCTACCATTCCCATCATATATATTCCAATCAGCTCTCACGGAGTATTTTCTGTTAGGAGTCTGCTGATGGACCTATTTGAATTTCTTCTCAGTTGTCCTTTCAGCATACTCTATTGGCTTCTTTCCTTTTCCTTTATAATCAAGGCCAGTATGATTGTCATTGTGTTTTGGTTTGAATATGGTGTTTTGGGTTTTTTGATTCCTTCATTGCTTGAAGATCCTTTTTCCAAAATCACTCTTGGAGTTTGACTATGCACAAATGAATTGAATCCTATGCTTGTCCTATCTCCAAACTCTTTTTGGCTGATAATAAGTTCATCGAATGATTTGAATGCTTTTGTAAATAAGGCAATCACATTCTTAAGATCTTTTTCTTTTTTCTCAGTAGCAGCTAACTCTGCTAAGATCTTGGCATTTTCAGCCTTCAGCTTAGTGTTCTCATCAGCTATGTGACTCAGAGTACTCAGCTCTTTTGTCAGCTATAAGTTTTTGTTTTTAAGGTAGTTGTTTTCCTCATTCAAAAGTGTGTGTGAAGTTTTAATGTGCTCAAATCTTTCATTATTTTGCCTAATGAATCATAAAGATCTGTGGGTGATGAAGTGTGTGTATCACAGTCACTATCACTTGAATCAGAATGAAATGAGTTAGAATGTACCTCATCTTCTTGATCTTGTTGATTTTGTTCTTTGGCCAAGAGGCAGATCAAAGCATCTTCCTCTATATCACTTGAGTAGTCAGCTTCACTACTATCTGAGTCTGCTGCTTCTTTAAACTTGGTTGGCTCAACAGTCTCAGCAGCCAACATGGCTTTCTTCTTTTCTTGTCTTCGAAGACTCTTCTTTGTTACTCATTTCTGTATTTGTTGACTGGTGGATAGGAACAGTCAATAGCAAAGTGTCCTGGTTGTCTGCAATTCCAACACAGATTTTCAGCTCTCTGATCAGTTCTCTTGGTCCTCTAATTATCAGATCTCTGATAGTCAGCTTTCTACTGTTTAGCTCTCCTGGGCGACCTATCCTCCCTTGCTTTGGAATGTGTTGAATGTCTTTTGGAGGTTTCACCCTTGTTTATTTTATAGTTCTTATTAAAGAACTTTTTGAATCTCTTTACCATGAGGGCAATCTCCTCTTGGTCTATGGTCTCCTTTGGCTCAGTTTTCTTCCCATCACTGGCCAATAATGCAGCTGTCTTGGGTACATCTATTTCCTCTTGCTCTTTCCTTCTCAGCTCAAACTCATAAGCTTTGAGGTCTGAGAATAGTACATGATTATATTTTCTTGAGAGGTCCATTGAATGTCTTATGGCCATGAACTTCATTTCCCATTCAGATGGGAGGGCTCTTAGTATCTTCATGCACATCTCCTTTTGAGTGTACTCTTTCCCAAGAGCTGAAAGCTCATTTGTTTTCTCTGTGAATCTGGCATCCAGCTGATCCAAACTCTCACATGCAAGAATTTTAAAATTTTAATATTTTTGAACAATAACAGTTAATTTATTGTCTTTAATCTGTTCTAATCCTTCACAAATCAGGGTCAACTGGTCCCAGATTTCTTTAGCTGGTTTGCACGACTTGACTTTGTTGAACATCGCTTTGTCCAACGTCTCTTAGAGTATATCCTTGGCCACATTGTCCAGGTTATATCTCTTTCTATCTTCATTAGCCCATTAAGTGCGTGGTTTTTCAACCATGGCTGGTCTAGCTTCAGCAGATTCTTTTCCTTCAGCTGCAGCTGCTCTTCTTGCAGCAGTATTGACTTTGAGTATTTCTAATGGCCCATCCTCTATCACAAGCCACATTTCATCGCGTAAAATGGATAGATGAGCCTGCATACGAATATTCCAGTTATCAAACTCTTCCACAGTGAACATTGGAATACGAATTAGATTTGCTTCCATGACAATAACTTTGCTTTAAAGATGAAAAGATTTTAAAACACAAGTGTTAAACCTTTGAAAAAGATTGAGATCTAGTTCAGTAACTAGTGTGAAAGACTCAATGACAATTGCTCTAATACCACTTGTAGGTCCCAAGGGCTGTGGTGTAAGGTTTAGAAGGGGGGGATTGAATAAACCTTACCAAATTTTCACTTTTAGTCTTCTTAAGAGTTTTAACAGAGTTGACTCAAATCAACTGTGTCCTTAGGGGACAGCTAGGTTGGCTATCTTTAGCTAAGTTACCCACTCAACAGACTCAACCTAGTTGTTAATAGTATAACTTGGATGCGTCAACTAACACTTAAATTTAGTTGATTTGGTTTTTAACAGTGAAAGACTTAACACCCTTTTGTTTGATTAAAGCTCATTTTTAACACTTGTTATTTATCAGTTGGATTAGCAAATTAACTTAACAACATATATGAAAATATAAGCAAGAAAGTAACTGCTGAATATAAATGAGACAAATATTTTATAGTGGTTCGAGGAAGGGATTATTCCTCTACTCCACTCTTCTGCAACTCCTGGAGGAATCCACTAGGTAACATATAAAGTTACAAAGTAGTTCTCAGTCTACATACAACCTTGATCACACAGCTGGCTTCTCCTGCGACTCAGCTTCTTCACAAGACAACTGCCTTGCTACTTTAGCTACCTTCAAGTCTTTGGAGAGTTGACCCTTTTTTTTTCTTTAAATGTTTTCTCTTCAACTACTTGAAGTTATCTTTCATTCACAACGTGTGTTGGATCGAGTTCCTTCGAGTTTTAGGCTTGAGGAATTTTCTGGATAAGCTTGAGAATATTGCATGTCACACTTTGTTGATAAATGCTTGATTTGCTCGTGCTAGGTTCAGGTATGCTTTTCTGAATTACCTCTTCAGCCTTTTATAGTGCTCATTTGAAAATTTGCCCGTTGAAGAGATAGGCTACTTTCGGATGACACTTCTTGTTCGTTGGCTTGTCTTTTCTTGGTCTGCAACACTTGAGTGTTGACCCTTCCTCGTGTTAAATGGCTCTGCAGCTTTACAGGGTCTGACACGAGCTTCAGTGTTTCCCATTGGCTTATTAATTTTGCATGTTTCTGGGCCAAAACACTTTAAGACCTGGCAGCTTGGACATATTACTATATTGAGTAATATTTCTTGACTTTCATCCAACGGATTTATGTCAGTTGTCTTGACTGGACTGCTACCTTTACCCCTTGTGACTTGAGTCCGCTTCAATCATAAGAATGACTCAACTGTCACTTCAACTATTATACTTGGCTTCTTTCATTGACTTGACTGACATTTCCTCAAACTTCACACAGTTGTTCCTCAGCTGGCTCTCCTTCAGTGGAGTCCTTGTCTTTCTTCTTGGCCATACTCAGGTGACACACAAGCAGAGTCTTCACTCTAGTCTGCAGTTGATTTCTTGCATTCTTGACTTAGCTGACTTCACTCAGCTCTTACAGTCCCATCTATTACAACATAGAATTAAAAGAAAAATGGCGTGCGAACTTCCTAGTCTAAGTTTTACATGGTATCATCAAAATCTAACAAATAAATTCCCTAACAATTTTCCCCTTTTTGATGATGCCAAAACTTAAACAATAATAAAAGGCAAACACAAGCAGTGGAGTAACAAAGAATGTATGCTTTAAATAATCAATTTTATTGATCATAGCATTATTGTCATTTACAAAGCTGTTTACATAAGGTAACGAAGATTATACAAATATTGCATTACAAAGTGTTTCTGAGCTAGGTTACAAAGAGGATAAATATTACAAGGAAATTATCAGAGCTATATTACAGGGAAAACATACAACTATGTATTTACAACTAAGTAAAATACAAGAAGGGCTTTTCAGCCGTCTTCGACTCTTGTTCTCTCTTCTTCATCAACTCTTCTCCTGTCTTCATCAGCTCTCCTCCTCTTCCGTCCCTCTTCCTCCTCCTTCTTCTTCTTCTCATATGCTCGCTTCACAGCAGGGTCATCCATATGTTGCCTTTCCTATCATTCTCGAGTAGTTCTTTCATTTTCAGCCTTTTGCCTTCTTATAGCTTCAGCATTCTTGCGGATCAACATACTAAATATCTTCTGGTCTTGGCCGTGGTTGAACAGTTCTCCCAATGCCACCATGTCTTCCCCTTCTCGACTCAGCTCCCCTTCCTCTGTAGTGTACTGTACTAGAGCTTTTGTTTTTCCAGCCTAGTGACTGCTGGAACTTGGCAACTTATCAGCCAAATTGAACAATTCAAGTACCTTTTCCCACTGCAGATCCCAAGCTTGTGGTAGAGTCATGTCTTGAAAATATCCTTCTGCTTCTAGAGTCTGAAAAACCTCAAGTGATCTGGGCTCAAATCCAACATCAGACATGGCAATATCTCTCGGGGATTTTATTACAGGATAATATTTTCCCGCTGGAGGACCATCATACTATTTTCTGATGTTCTGAATGCACATAGAGTGCTTCTCAACTACCTTCTCAAACTCAGCTTCGATGGCTTTCCTCGACTCCTTGTATGCCATCTTAGTTTTTTGTTCTACGGACAACTCTTTTGGCAATTTGTTGAGAAACAAAGTTGTGACTTTTCCTTGCTTGGGGGTTTCAGCAAACATAAGTTTCAAAGAGGGGTTCTTCAAGCTTCTTTCACCCTTTTTAGATTCTCCTTTCTTCGCCTCTTATTACTCCCTTTAGCTTCTTCTTTCAGTTCCTTTAAGGCCTCATCTTCCCCCTTTTTGGCATCATCACAAAAAGATAGGGTTAGGCCAGCGAACAAACCACTCATAATGAAGTCCAGTTGGCTGTTCAATGAATTATGCTTGATATCTTCTTTGGAGTAGGTTGTTCAGAGCTCTAACGGTGTAGCTTTGACTCAGCTGCTAGCAACTTCATTTCTACCATAAGAAGACTGAACTTCTGGTTCATGCTCTCTTCCAGTCTGGCAATTTTGCTTTTATGTTGCAGCTTGAGCAACATCATGTCCGAGACCATGAATTCCTTCTGCCTTTGCTGAAATTTGACATTATCCGCACTCCAGACCAACAGCTCTGCAAACAAAGCTTTGAAGTAACGGACCTACTCTGAGCGCATTGCAGTCTGTTGTGCAAGCCATTCCTTTATTTGTAAGACAACTCCTCGAATATATGTGTTGATTGTTGCATCACGGTTGTCCAAATAAAGATCCAACAATGGTTAGTGGCGTTCCAACTTCTTAATTTTGTCACATATTTTCTTTAACGCATTATGAAACTTGGCTGTGGAAGTTGGCTCTTCTTCTAGCAAAATGACATCAGAATTAAATCCCATAGGCACAATCGTATTAGTTTGAATTATAGGCTCTTCCTGCAGTGTGTATTTCTCCTATCCTCGGGAATATTTAGCATCCATTTCAGGCAGTTCAACAGTGACAGGGAAGATGTCATCAAACACATCATCTTGAACAAGAGGGATTCCTGGAGGTCCATGCTGGGGGGCCTTTCCCTTGTTTTGTTGTAAAGTATCCGCTCTCTGTGCCTCGGCTGAGCCAGCATCATCGGCAGATAACGCAGATGTGGGAGCCTGCAATAGAGTTATTTCAGTTTTTGCTACAGCAGCTGCGGTAGCCTGCTCAATTGACTGTGTTCCAGCTGGAGTAGTTGTATCGGTCTGCTGAGCTGACTGAGCCTCAGCTGTGTTAATAGTTTCATCGGTCTAAGTGGGTTTTTCTTTTTGAGTTAACGGGTCCTCAGTTTTCTTACCAGCATCATCGGAGTGTGATGTGGCCAAAGGCGATGGCTCATCATCAAAATTGAATCTCATCGGAGTTGTTTTATCACTAACATTGCTCCGTGAGTTAAGAACATCCTCAGCCTTGTCGTGCGTAGAATCTCCATGATGTGTGGACACGGCTTCATTCTCTTATCCCAGAAAAGTTGTGTCATTGTGTTCTAGGGAATCATGAAGGGCGTTGATCTCCTCATCTTCAATAGCTCCCTCCACTTGAGGAATGTCTTCCTATTCCGGCTCTTTACCTAAGGAAGTCTCAACCTCCTTTAGGCCTTCATTACCCCCAAAAGTCTCAACCGTTGTGGGGCCTTCGACATTCCTTTCGACAGACTCAGTTGTCTTGGGGTCTTCGATGGCATCCTTCGGAGTCTCAACTCCTAGGACTTGTTGAGAATAAAATTTGTTACCATTAATTTTTTCACCACTGAGATTCAAATTGCAGATATTTTCACCAAAACCCTAGACTTTGAAAGGTTTAATTACCTAAAACAGTGTCTGGGTGTTTGTACTTTCTGAATAGTGTGGGTTTTAGTGTTGCAACACCATATGCATAATTTGTTTTCTTGGTGTGTTGCAACCTCTTATTTATCTTAATTCTTTTACATTAGTCATTTTGCAGTCTTAAGATCTTTTCATTGGCTTATTGTTCGCCAAAAAATATTTTGGTTTATACAACTGCAAGTGTACAACGTAGTTTATAGAATAATGGGAAGCAAGGTCGTATTCCCCAGGGATTGAATCTCGAATCACTTAGGATATAATAACATCGTATTCCAATTTTATTGAAGCGACCAAAAATCAAATATTTTAACTAACTAAAAAATCAAAAAATAAAGAAAAATAAATAAAATAAATTTGTGAAACCCACAAGTATTTTCAACATCATTAGGAGCAACCTTAGGCACATAATCTCAATATGCTTCTTCAATATTAAATGTGAATAAAGTTAAAAAAATAATTCATGCAATTCTATGGGTTCAATTCCTAAATTCATCTACTCCCCCCTTCCGATTGGTGTGGAAACAGTTGATTAATCACAATTGTAGTCCTCCGGATCGTTGCAATTCTTATTAACTCCAAAAAGATTTGTGAATTGAATAACTCCCCACAAACACGCCTGTCACACATGTTTCATGTCTGAATTCGAATTTCGTCTTTGTTAGAACTCATCTCCCGAATTTTGCAATAACGAATATGACATACTAATTATTGATCAGATAAAAAGCAATTAAATAATAAGCACTCGAATTCATAAAATAGAAAGCATGAAGCAATTAAGTAAACAAGTAATCATATTTAATACAAATCCACAGTTTCGATTACGCCCCTAAGATCCGTAAAATATGCCAAACATTCATTACAAACTCAGAGACAAATCTGAATCAATATTATTACATCATATAAGCACAGACAAGAGTTCTTAGACATAGAAAGAAAACCTCTTCTTGTCAGGATGGATTCTTCGCGACCTAGTATTTTGCTCTTAGAAGCTCTTTGATTCCTTCATTCCTATGTTATTTCATGTGTTTTTGTTGTATCAAGTTGTATATTTTCACGCACGACTTGGTCCCATTTTATAGATGCTTGGAGAGATCACTTGTAGAGTTGGAACAGGAAGCAAACTCTGAAAAACACGCTGAAACAGACTCCCACACGGCCAGGCCATGTGGCACCACACGGGCGTGTGGCTTTGGGCTCAGCCCTTTGTCACACGGGCAGGCTGGTTTTCTTGTCCACACGACCGTGTGACTTCACACGGTCCGGCCGTGTGGACCTGCTGCAACCTCTGTTTTCTTCCTTTCTTCACACAACCGTGTGATTTTCACACCACTATTCCACACGGCCGTGTGAGGCTACACGATCCGGCCGTGTGACTTGCTTTTGTTCCCTTTTTTGTTGTTTTGATCTTCTCTTTGCATTTGGAAATTTTATCCGGGCATCCCAACTGACATTTCATCATTTTATGCTCCGTTTCCTGCAAGAATGATAAGAATACGTAGTATCATGCCCTTTAAAGGAAACCAAGTAAAAACATAGTAAATATGCGTGGAAATGCATCAATTATATATCAATTTAAGCCCCAAAATACACGTATATTTTACACACATCAAAATGATCCAAACTTAAGCACTGCTCGTCCTCGAGCAAATTAAAAAAAACACTATAAGGGGTAAAAATGAAAGAACACCCAAGAACATTATAAACATTAAATGGCATTAGACTTCATACTTAAAGAAACCATGCAATTCATCATCAAGAAGTCATTATTCATAAGCTCGGCATAATCAATACTCTCTTGGGTACTTGGCATCGAGACTCACAAGTAAATAGTGTATCACTCTACTCTCAGAAGTGTATGGTAAGTGTTTACGCTCAAATTAAATTCAATGAAAGTAGATGTACCATAGGCTTGCAAATCGTTTAACATCTCGACTACTTTTGTGTGCGCAATCTAAGAATCAAAAAGGACTTTTTCTTTGGTTGTAATGTAGGCTCTTTGGTAAGGGTAGGGAAATTAAGTGACTCGACTTGAGCAAATAGAAATTAAGCATACAGACTTGCAATTCACCAACCCAATTTCAGCATAATATCAGTTTTATTTTTCAACTCAATTCCACCCTTATTTCTCCTTTTTCATTCTTAGACTTTTTTGCCTTCTTTTCTTTTTCTTTAGCATCAAGCTCTCATTTTTTCATAATTTTAGAATTGTTTTCTTTTTGCTTTGCTCGATTTTTCTTTTCTTTTTCAGAGATATATAATTTTTTTCTTTTTCGAGCTTCATGTTTTTTTTTCATTTACCCAAATACTGCTCATCCCTCTTTCTTTTGCCAACTTCCTCTTTTTTTCATAAATTTTCACCACATCTCTCCCAAACTTATTCATTTTCTACAAGCTCAAGAAATTTTAGGGATAAAATCATGTTTAGATTTTAAAGATCAATGTGGCTTAGAATAAAAGTTTTGGCTCAAAATTGGCTAACTAGGGAATCATGAGTTCATAGGTAGGCTTTTTAGGCTAAGTAGGCTAAAACAAATATGGCCTTAAATCATTTTCAAAAATTGTACACACACATGGCTTCAATGAAAATACCAGAGCAAGTTGTAGAGTTCTATCAATCATGAATGACACACTCAAAAAAGAAATAAGTATGCATAATGTAAAGCAATTTAAGGCACAAAAGCTCACGGGCTTATTTTTCACAACTTGCTCAAATACCCAATTTTCTTAACACATGCCAAACAAATGATTAACTTTCCTCAAATGATTAACTTTCCTCCCAAGAATTTATTACATTATCCCCCAAGTAAGTTATCCCATGCCATAAAATATTCATAGTAAAATCATAAGGAGTTGGGCATATGAACTGAAATAAAACACACACACAAAAGCAATTAAACATGCTGAAGTGGTAAACGTGCTAAAACAGAAATAAATAGAAATTTACAGAAAGATAGATTATTTTTTTATCGAAAATTAAAATGCAAGTGCTTCCACATGTAGTACTAAATGCAATGCAAAATGCAGCAGTACTAGAGTACGCATTCTTGACAACCCCCCCAGACTTAAAATATGCTTCGTCTCGAACATATGAGGAAGTTATCAAAACAAAACAGGAATGAGTAATGAGTACATACAGAGATCACTGAGGTGGTGGAGGCGGATAGTAGTGGCCTTGTGAGATATGCCACTGGTCCATACGAGACATCATCTCGTACATCTGATGCTGCTGCTGGGTGATGGCATCAAAATGCTGTGAGTACTCCTAGTGATACTCATCAGCGTTGGTTGTCAACTGATATGTGTCATCTATCAATTTTCCCACATCAGTTTCTACCCTTTCGAGCCTCTCACTCATAGTCATTGGTCGGTTACCCCCTTGGCGAGAGGTTCCCGGTATCTCCCTCTTCTTGAGAAGTAGCTCCTTTTACCCCCACATCTCTAAGTAGCCAGTTACCCCTATTTCTGGTTGAAGTCGCCTCGGGGTTCGGAAGCCTAACTGTTGTTCTATCTGCCTGAATGAGCCAACAATCCCGCCCATCGAAATTTAACATTTTCATCGCAGTTAGAACATTCAAATCAATCAACTTAGGCCCAGCTGCCTCCGCATACCCCTCCAAATTTATGTTAAAATATTCAGCAATAGGGGTAATCATCCCCCCTATGCAAATTCCACCCCTCTTACTCTTTCGAATCCTATCAAACTGTCGGGTTA
This sequence comes from Rehmannia glutinosa, assembly GCA_016081115.2. Lineage (NCBI taxonomy): Eukaryota > Viridiplantae > Streptophyta > Magnoliopsida > Lamiales > Orobanchaceae > Rehmannia > Rehmannia glutinosa. The sequence continues at coordinate 25,913,607 of CM071932.1, read as the reverse complement.
TCATAGCCCGGCGTTTGGCACCACTTCAGTCCCCAATGCCATACACCAAATAATGAATAGTTGTCAACCCTTAATGACTCTCTACTCTCCTCCCTCGCAAATATGGTTTCAGCCAAGACCCGTTGAACATATCGAAAAACCAGGTTGCGAATACTAGACGCCTCAGAAGTGCCCGGTGCATAAATTAGCTTCCCAATTATCTTTTTCCAAATCCTATCCTTATCAAATTCCTCATGCTCCTCCACCCCATACGCCGATGTTTTATAAATTTCATTTAAATCCTCAATTGATAGTTCCCTTTTGCTCATTCCCCAACCAAAATCTAACCCCCACCAAATTTCTTTTTCGCACAAACAGTTCAAAGCTACTTAAAAATTCAAGAGTAATAACAGAGTAAGTAGCCCAATACCCGTTAAGAAAAGCATGCCAATCAAATCTCCCACATAAAGCTCTAAAATCTTCCAATAAACCCAAATTCGTAAGAGTAGGTTCATCGGGATACCTTGTATTAATCCATGGACGAAAGTAGAGTATCATCCATCTAGCTCGGTGGGTTTCATTTGGAAAATTGACGTTGGAAGCTTCGGTCTCCTCGGGGTCAAAAATCGATTAAGGCTCGGGTTCAGGCTATGGGGTCGGCTCCCTCCTTCTTCTCGTATTCCTCCTAGCTCCTCCTTCATCCATAGAAGCCATGAATTCAAGGTTTCAAGAGTAAAAAACTGAAATTTGGGAATTCTTGAAGTACCCGCAAACTTGGTGTAGAACTTCGAGTAGTTGAGAATTGAGGTATTTAGTGGTGGGTTTCTTGAGAAAGTGAAGGATTTGTGATTTTGGTTTGAGATTAGAGGTATATTTGTTGAGATTTGGAGAGTGTTTTGAGTATTTGGGGAGAGAATTTTCGTGGGTTAGGGTTTGTGTGGAAAAAGTGTGAGAAAAAGTGGGATTTTGGGGTTAAAATAGGGGTAGCATGGAATCTACCCGATTTTTGTCTTTGGAGCCACACGGCCGTGTGGGATAACACGGGCAGGCCATGTGGCCCTACAAGTTGTTGCTGCTGCGTCTTTATGCCATCCTTCGATCACACGGCGGTGATGGTGGTGCTGGGCAATTGGCCCTCTCGCATAACCAGGTCATGTGATGTCACACGCCTGGGTTGAGTTGGTTCCGTACTTTTTTTTTATAACCGGGAGTTTTCCGTGATGCCTCCTACACAACAACTCAAGAAAACTAAACTAAGCTCAAATTAATTTAATAAATAAAAAATTGAAACTAATGTAAAAATTTAAAATTGAAGGCGATAAAAATGTACGGAAAATATGAAATAAATTAAGTTGCCTCCCATACAGCGCTAAGTTTAATGTCTTCAGCCAGACTTCAGATTTCTAATCATTGTTGCTAAACTTTGTCATTTGAGACCTATGAACCCTCAATGCCATCCATCAGACGAATGGCGTTGCATTGCTCCCGTGGATTCAGCTCAGTAATTACTTGGGAATTTGCCTTTCTGGTGTTGGCCTCCCACAGCAGTTGCGATCTGGGCTACTTGTATTTCAGTCTAGCGTTTACGTTCGTGTTTTGTTGAGTTACTTGTTCTTCTATCTTGTATATATTTGCTTCATCTTTGTTCAGTCTCACCCTTGTTTCTCCGATAAATGAGGATACTATTTCTTCGACAAATGCTTTTTTTTCATTGGACTCCGCTCTGCCTTGATTACCCACGTTATATCCCTGCGGTGGCTGAAAAATATTTTTATTGTTAGCATTAGAGAAATTTTCATGGTTTCGCAACCCTGGATGATAGTAGTTGGGTATGTGATTATTTCTGTAATTATTGTTGAAGTTTCTTTGTTGGCCCACAAAGTTTGCTTCCTCTTCAACAATAGCAGGATCTCTTGGAGTCACTTGCTGCATCGCTTCATGTTTCATATTCAGCATGGATACCTATTCTGTGAGCATGGCAACTTTCTCATCCTGAACTTATGCCACTCGTCGGACAGTCGACCTTTCGGATGGCCATTGGTAACTATTGTTAGCCATCTCCTCTAGTAATTCTAGTGCCTCCTCAGGATATTTCCCTAGTAGTGCACCTCCAGATGCGGCGTCTATAATTGTTCTTGTGTTGCCACTCAAACCATTATAGAAGTACTGATCATGTTGGTAGTCGGGATATCCCATGCAATACCCGGAATCTATACCATGCTTCATATAGCGGCTCAGCATCTAATGCCTAAACTGGGCGATTTCATATTTTAATTGCAGCGTCTTATTGGGGGGAAAGTATTTGGCTAGAAACCGCTGCCTTAGTTCTGCCTAATTTGCGGCTGGTGATGTTAAAGAGTATAGCCATCCCTTAGCCTTATCGTGCAGAGATAATGCAAAAAGACGACATCGAATGATATCCTCATAAACACCATTCATTTTAACAGTATCGCAAATTTCTAGAAAGTGCGCCAGATGCACGTTCGGATCCTCAACGGCTCTACCCTAAACTGGTTTTGTGACACCATCTGGATCAATGCCGGTTTTAGTTCAAAATTGTTTGCATTGATCTGCAAACGGGCCATACCCCCATAAGTTTGGCTTACCTCCGGCTGGAAGTAGTCCCTAACTGCCCTTCTAGTGGGTCATTCCACAATTTCGTCATGTACGCCGGCTCCTGGTGGGCGATCCTCATTGTTTATGTTCTCCACTACGTTCGGATTAGTCCTATCCGCCATTGTTTTGACTATTTCCTTAGTTGCTTAACTGTTTTTTTTATTTCCAAATCAATGGGAATTCGCTGGGTTGATCTGGAATGCGTGATCATTCATTATCCGCACTAAACAAAACAATGTTAAAATCGCACAAAAAGAAAAATAAAAAAATCGAAAAAAATAAAAAAATATTTACAAAGATGGTTCAATTAAGATTGGACTACTTATTACTATATGTAAGTAGAATCTAATCAATCCCGGCCAACGGCGCCAAAAACTTGTTCGCCAAAAATTCTTTTGGTTCATACAACTGCAAGTGTACGGTGTAGTTTATAGAATAATGGCAAGCAATGTCGTATTCCTTAGGGATTGAATCTCGAAACACTTAGGCTATAATAACATCATATTCCAATTTTATTGAAGTGAACGAAAATCAAATATTTTAACTAACTAAAAAAATCGAAAAATAAATAAAATAAATTTGTGAACCCCACAAGTATATTCAACATCATTAGGAGCAACTTGAAGCACATAATCTCAACATGCTTCTTCAATATTAAATGCGAATAAAGTTTTAAAAACTAATGCATGCATTTCTATGGGTTCAATTCCTAAATTCATCCACTCCCCCTTCCGGGTGGTGCGTAAACAATTGATTAATAACAATTGTAGTCCTCCCGGATCGTTACAATTCCTATTAACTCCAAAAAGATTTGTGAATTGAATAACTCCCCACAAACACGGCTGTCACACATGTTTCATGTCTGAATTCGATTTTCGTCTTTGTTAGAACTCATCTCCCAAGTTTTGCAATAACAAATATGACATGCTGATTATTGATTAGATAAAAAGCAATTAAATAATAAGCACTCGAATTCATAAAATAGAAATCATGAAGCAATTAAGAAAACAAGTAATCATATTTAATACAAATCCACAGTTTCTATTATGCCCCTAAGATCCAAAAAATATGCCAAACATTGCTTACAAAATCATAGACAAATCCGAATCAATATTATGACATCATATAAGCACAGACAAAAGTTCTTAGACATCGAAAGAAAACCCCTTCTCAGGATGGATTTTCCCTCCAAGCCCTCGAAGCTCTTGTGCTCCCTAGATGTGAAAGCCCTGTTGTGTTCTTCGCTACCTAGCGGTTTGCTCTCAAAAGCTCTTCGATTCCTTCGTTCCTATGTTATTTGATATGTTTTTGCTGTATCCAATTGTATATTTTTGTGCAAGACTTGGTCCCTTTTTATAGATGTTTGGAGAGATCACTTGTAGAGTTGTAGTGGGAAGCAAACTCTGAAAAACGCACCGAATTAGACTCCCACACGGCATGGCCGCGTGGCACCGCACAGGCGTGTGGCTTTGGGCTCAGCCCTTTGTCGCACGGGCAGGCTGGTCACACGGGTAGGTTGTGCGGCTGGTTTCCTTGTCCACACGGCTGTGTGACTACACACGGTCCGGATGTGTGGACCTGCTCAGTCCTCTGTTTTCTTCCCTTCTTCACACAACCATGTGATTTTCACACCATTACACGGTCCGACCGTGTGACTTGCTTTTGTTCCCTTTTTCCGTCATTTTGATCTTTTCTTTGCATTCGGCAATCTTATCCGGGCATCCCAACTTACATTTCTTCATTTTAATCTCCGTTTCCTGCAAGTATTATCAGAGTACGTAGTATCATGTCCTTTAAAGGAAACCAAGTAAAAACATAGTAAATATGCGTGCAAACGCATCAATTATATATCAACTTAAGCCCCAAAATGCATGTATATTTTACAAACATCACTTATCTTTGTTTAATTAATGTGACTCAATTGAGTACTCTTTTGATGAAACACTTGCCTAAAAACAATTGTGGCTCAAATTTCATACATGATGTTTTTTCTCATGTGAAAGATGTATTCGTTTTTCGGGCTTTTGATGGAAAAAGTTGCCTATACATTGTGTGTGAAAGCTTTTCAGTTGTGAACTATTCTATGCTCTTTAAATGCTTGAATCATGTTATCACCGACTGGCTATATGTTCTCCTGATTATTCCTTTCACTCAAAAGATTTTTAAATGGGAAAAGGATTTTGATCCATTGACTTTGTATGCTGGTGTTCTTGAAAAATGTGGTACAACATTGGGTTACAACACAAAAATGCATGAGGCCCTTTTATTCTTGTTGTAAAATCATCATTCTAGACATCCTTCGGCATCATTTTGGGCTTATGGAAAATATTTTCTTTCTTGATTCGATGTGGTGTATTATTCTTGGAAATGATTTATTCCTTAAATTTGTCTCTAATAAAAAGGTATTGTTCATTTGTGTCTATTTTTGGATTTAATGCACTCCCTAATTTATTGAATTGTCCCCAAAATATTTGAAGTTCAAATTTGCAGTTGGAAGTTTTTCTTGGAAACTACCATAGTATCCATTTTTATCTCTCTAGTTGGATGTATACATATTCTTGAAGGAGATTATTTTGACCAAAAAATAGCCAAAGTTTGGTTGGCTTCATTTGTCTTTTTTTGGTCAAAAAGGGGGAGAGAAGAGACTCAAGTGAGGTGAGACCCAAGTAAGGGGGAGCAAATTAACTGAGTCTAGTGAGGTGAGACTCATTTCAGGGGATTCCGAGAAGTCCAGTGATGAGGAAGAAGATGATGATGCTGCTTCTACGTGGGAGTTTGAGTACGAAGATAAGGATAAAGATGATGCTGATTCTGAAGGGGTGTCAAAGGAAAAGAGTGGATCTGATTAACACCACTGCATGTTTGTGTTTATCATGTTTCTAGTACGAATAATAAACTAGTTCTATTTGACCAAGTTGTTGGATGTTTTTGAACTATACATGCTATATCTTGAACTGTGCTAACTTGCAGGATTTGATCTTAAGTGTTGCATCACTAGCTGTTTTATTATGATATAATCTTGTAAAGTATGTTTTGACCAGAAGTACCGAAGGCGGAGATTTTTAACGTTATCATTATTGGCAAATTTGGTCTTTCTGCACAGTGCAAAATCTAGTGTTGTAACTCTGGGATCCGACATTGTTTGCACAGAATCTGGGTAGATTAAGTCAGCCCATGTTATTGCCATTTTATCACTTTCCTTATGTATTTGTTCTCACCCATAAGGAAATGATTAATTGTTGTTGTCTTCTTTTTATTGTAACCTCTGTCTGGGAATCAGAAAATCACTTGATTTCAGCCACAGGGGATCAGTTTTGTTCACTATAAAACAAGAGATCAGCTCTTTGAAGAAGATATCCAGTAAAATATTTCGAGCTTTATAAGTTCTTCTTCAAGAAATCACTTGTTCCATTTTTCTATTCTTCGGGAGAAGAAGAAGGTGAAAATCTACTATGTGAATCGACTCAACTGTTCAGGATTTAAAGTTGGAGGGATTCCAACAAGGTTGAGATTGTGGAAGATACAATCAAGAGATTAGTCTAGATGCAGTGTTGGTGAATTGATAAAGAGGGAGTCTTTATGCTATTCGTAAATCCATGTGTATTTATAATAAGCTTTGCTTTTCTAATATTAGATTGTTTCTTCTGCAGGCGTGGCCTCGTGCATTAAGATTGAGGAATCTAAGCACGTTAAAAATCAGTGATTATTTTTTATTTCTTTGTGCATTCGATTTTACATTGCCTATGTTAAGTGTAATAACACCTTTATCGACACCAAAGATTTTTATTAACACTCACGAAAATCAGGTTGTATTGATTAATGGGGCAACATATTCTATCAATTGCTTATTGATGTTTTCAATTACTTATTGTTGTTGATAATTATGCTTAACTATAGTTTGTTTTCTGCTTATACATGTGTTATATTATGCTTATGCTTGGTTGTTTGTTAAAAATAATTTATATAAATGACTAATGTCTTTTTTGTTTGAAATGGCAAAAAATGTAATGAACGACCAGATGGAGTTGATTTTGGGACAGGCGAAGGAGTTTCCTAAATCGAGTTAGGATCACAATGAAACGTTGTTGTTTCATACTTTTGATCAAAATGTTGAATATTGTAGTATTTTATAGCCATTTTAAATATAGTTGGTTTTGACGTACATGCATATTTGATATATGAATGTTTTCTAGTTAGTGTCGTATTTATTTTCATGGTTTTTAGATACTGTAAGCAGAATTTAATTGCTTTGTAAGCAATTATTTTCATGGTTTGATGGTATTTTAAGCATAATTCAATTGTTTTCTAAGCAATATAACATCCTTTCACAAGCAATACTTTACGCACAAATAAGCAATTGAACATATGAGACTGCAGTAACCAAATTTTGCACGAACATTAAATTATTTGCTCGAAAAGCACTAGAAGAGTCACAAATAAGCCGAGTACATAGTAGTAATAAGCATTATAATAACCACGCATAGGCAATTTGTAATATGTGAATAAACAGGATTAAACAAATAAATAAGCATTCATAACATATTCTCGAACACATGCCTTTTTTATTTATTAAGAATTAATTTTAAAATGGTATTCCTTTGTCGACATTATAAAAATTCATTCCTTGTTTTGGAGTCATATTTTTGTAACATTCTAGTATCCAGTTCGGAGTGAATCCGATGTTATTTCAATCCGCTGCTGCAACACATGTGCAATCCCAACTGATTCAAACAAAATAAATAATTAAGCAACATTTACAATATACATAAGAATATTGTTATGCACATGTAAACAAACTTCTAGCTATAACTAAGCAAAGTACTGGATTAGAACAAATGGGGACGTTATAAAAAATTTAAATACTTACAAGCAAGTATTCGTGCATAAATAAACAACATTTTAGTACCACCCAAGCAAATTTTTGGGTTGAAAAAACCGTCAACGATTGAATGAATGGGAGTCCATATAAGTATAAGTTTTTGATTATTTGCAAACATGATCTTATCAAAGAAACTATTATTAATGTGAGAGTTTGTTGGGAAATTTATTATTTAGATTTTGATGAATGCCATGTAAAACATAGATTAGAATGTTGACACCCCATTTTCCTTGTAATTCTTATTGTAATAGATAGGGCTGAATGAGCTGAGTCAAGTCAACTATGCCTAGGAATACAAGAAGTCAACTGAAGAAGTGAAGTGAAGACTCCGCTGAGGAATAACTGAATATGGCCAAGAAAGAAGATCAATGACTCGACTGAAGATGTAACAAGCAAGGACAGGTTGTGTGAAGGGTCGAGTTTAGTCAACCCAAGAAGCCATGTCACAAGTTGAAGTGACGGATGAGTCTCTCAATCCTTGGAGCAAACTCAAGTCACACGGGAAAAGGCGGTACACGCAAAGAGGAGTTAATTGAAAAGAACAGTTTGCACAAAAGTCAAGAATATTACTTAAATAAGTAATACTTCCATGCTGCCATATCTTAAAGTGCTTTGTCCCAGAAGCGTGCAAAAGGAATAAACCAATGGGAAGCACTGCACCTCGTGTCGAACCACGAAAATTTGGACATTCATTTAATACGAGGAAAGGTCTACATCTCAAGACTGAAGACCCAGAAAAGACAAGCCAACAAACACAAGTGACTTTTGAAAATTAGCATATCTCTTCAACGGGCATATTATTGAAAGTTCACTACAAAAGGCTGAGGAACTTCATTGAGAAAAGGTTACTTGAACCACAAATGAGCAAGCAATATTCAAACTATAACCTGCAAAATATTCACAAGTTATTCAAGCAATATCCTCAAGCCTAAATATCGAAGGAAATCGATCCAACACCAAGCTGTGAAAGAAAGACAACTTCAAACTGTTGAAGAGGAAACTTTTGAAGAATCAAAAGGGGTCTACTTTCCAAGGAGGATTGTAGGAAGGTTCAAGGTCGAACCAATCTCGAGTTATTGGAGGGATTCGTGATCAAATCCAAGAAGCTTGAGAAAGTAAGCTGAAGTAGCATGGCAGCTGCCCTGTGAAGAAGCTGAGTCGGACGAGAATCCAGTTGTGTGACCAAGGCATCTCCAGAATGAGTCCAAGGAGCAAGTCAGCTGCGTGATCAAGACTTGTCTCTAGACTGATAACCACTTTGTACTCTGATCATTACTTAGTGGATTCCTCCAGGAGTTGGAGATGAGAGGAGTAGAAGAATTACCCCATCTTCGAACCTCTATAAAATTTACTTGTGTCATTTATATTTCAGCATATTTACGTTCTTTCACACATATTTTATATCTGCTTATAATTTGCTATCCAACTAATAAAATAACTAAGTGCTAAAATCAAGTGTTAAAACAAAGTTAAATCAAATTCAAGGGTGTTAAGTCTTCCGCTGAAAAACTCATCACAACCAAGTTAAGGTTTAGACTAAACAACTGAGTTATTCTGTCAACAACTCTATCGAGTCTGTTGAGTGACTAACTCTGCTGATTAACTTACTTATCTGTACCTCAAGGACTTAGTTGTGTATTAACTCTGTAGTTATTTTAAAAGGACTAAAATTGAAAAGTTGGTAAGGTTTATTCAACCCCCTCCCCTTTTAAACCTTACTTACACCCCTTGGGAACTACAAGTGGTATCAGAGCGTTTGGTTTATTGAGCCTTCCGCATTGGTTACTAAACTATATCTCCAATCCTTCAAAGTAACTTTTAACACTTGCTCTTTCAAAAGATATTCTTATTCAGCAAAGTTATTATCATGGAAGCAAATTTGACACGCATTCCCATGTTCACTATTGAGGAATTTGATGACTGAAAAATTCGTATGCAAGCTCATATATCTGCTTTACATGATGAAATGTGGATAGTGATAGAGGATGGGCCACTGCAAATATTTAAAGTAAACACCATGATAAAGAAGAGTGCGGCTCAAGGAGAAGAAGTTCTTTGGCAAGACCACCCTAGTTGAGAAACCAAGGACTGAGTGGACAAACGAAGAAGATTTAAAAAGATACAACTTGGACAATGTAGCCAAGGACATACTTTACAAAACCTTGGACAAAGCAATGTTCAACAAAGTCAAATCTTGCCAAACTGCAAAACAAATCTGGGATAAATTAACTTTAATTTGTGAAGGATCTAAGCAAATTAAAGAAAACAAATTGTCTGTTGCTGTACATAAATTTGAAAATTTTAAAATGCTTGTAGGTAAAACCTTGGATTAGCTGGATGCTAGATTCACTGAAATCACAAATGAGCTTTCAGCACTTGGGAAAGAATATACACAGAAGGAAATGTGTATGAAGATTTCGGAAGCCTCCCAAATTTGAATGGGAAATGTTGGTCATGGCCCTGAGACATTCAATGAACCTCACAACAACATCCCATCATGAGCTATTCTCAGACCTCAAAGCCTATGAGTTTGAGCTGAGAAGAAAAGATCAGAGGAGACAGTTGTACCCAAAACAACTACACTTATAGTCAAGGATGGGAAGAGAGATGAGGTCAAGGAAACCATAGACCAGGAGGAGATTGCCCTGATGGTTAAAAGATTAAACAAGTTCTTCAACAAGAACTATAAAAGAAACAAGGGTGAATCCTCCAGGAGACATTCAGCTCCCTCCAAGTCAAGGGAAGATAGGCCACCCAAGAGCTGAGCATCAAAAGGTTGCATATCAGAGAGCTGATAACCCAAGAACGGAAAGAGCTGATCAAAGAGCTGAGAACATGTGTTGGAACTGCAGACAACCAAGACACTTTGCTATTGACTGTCCATATCCAGTAGTCAATAAATACATGAATGAAGAAGAAAGAAGAGTCTTCAGAGAAAGAAGACAGGAAAAGAAAAAGGCTATGTTGGTTCTTGAGACGGCTAAGTCTAAAAAGCGGCGGACTCGAGAGTAGTGAAGCGACTACTCAAGTGATTCTGAAGAAGAAGAAATGATCGGTCTAATGGCTAAAGAACAAGATCAACCAGACCAAGAAGATGAGGTACACTCTAACTCACCTCACTCAGACTCTAGTGATAGTGATTGTGACACACACACTTCATCACCCACTGATCTTTATGATACATTAAGCAAAATGATGAAAGACTTTGAGCACATTAAATCCTCACACACACTATTAAATGAGGAAAACAGCCAGCTCAAAAGCCAAAACTCACAGCTGACTAAAGAACTGAGTACTCTGAGTCACATAGCTAATGAGAACAAAGAGCTGAAGGCTGAGAATGCTAAACTAACAGCAGAGATAGCTGCTATAGAAAAGAGGGAAAATGATCTAATAAATGTGATTGCATCATTTACAATTGCATCTAAATCATTGGATGACCTTATTATTGTTTGATAAATGGTTTTATCATGATTTTGATGATTTTGTTTTTATACCAAAACAATGTTTTTAAAGGTTGTCCAAATACTCCTAAATGATTTAAAATGATTTTAATATTTTCTGGAGTATTTCTTCAAGTTTATTTTCGACAATATTAGACAACACATTTTATGATTTTGTGTCAATAGGTTTTTTTCATTGAAACTATATTTCTAATGTTGTCCAAAATACTCCCGATCGGTTTAAAACATTTTTACTAATTTTTCGGAGTATTTCTTGAAGGTTATTTTCGATAAAATGTTGGACAACATTTTTGTCTCGTGTTCAACCGGACTTTCCGTGTCTAAAAGATTGGTTTTGAAACAGAAACGAGACGTTTTGAAAAACCCTGGAGGTCGACCGGTCGCGCAAAGGGCGACCGGTACCTGAAGAGATTACAGAACATCCTGTATCTCAAAATTGTTGAGGTTTGACCAGTCCCTATGGGGGGCGACCGGTCGGACCCATGGTCGACCGGTTGGACCCCCCTGAACCGGTCAACCAATGTTAATTTTGCTGCGTTATTTCTTATCTCTATCAGTGCGCGACCGGTCGCCCTATGTTTTGACAGCAAAATTCTAACTGTTGCGCAACAGACAACTTTTCCCTAAATTGTGGGATTGATTTATAACAGCTATAATCTTGATTTTAATTGCAATTTTTTTGTAGATATCGGATTCCAAGAGGAGCCTATCAAGTATCAATCATCTTCTATAAATAGAGGAAGATTTGGAGCACAACAATAAGAGAGAACAATAAAAACACAACAAGAAATACTCAAGCAAACACTTGGTCTTATATTGTCATTATTCTTGTTGTAACTTGCCTAGCTTATCACTTTCACATTCTTGAGGTCTAGGCTATTCTTGATTACACTTGCACTCAATTGTATAATTCATTATCGAGTTGTAATCTTGAATTTTTGGGTAATCATTCAACACAAGATATCCTTGTGAGTGTTCTTTTGGTAAGAACACACTTGGGTGATCTAGGTGTTAGGTGTAAGAAGATTGTGGTAATCGTCTTGTCAAGGTGTTGAAGAATTTGGTATTCTTCAAGGTTGAAGATTGTGGTAATCTTCACAAGGTGCCGTTGGAGATTGTGGTAATCTTCAAGAGAGATTGTGGTAATCTCAAAGGTGGTGTTGAAGAAGAGTGTGGTGCTCTTCAAGGTGTTGTTGTAAGTTTAATTTGTATTAATTATGGTAATTAATAAAATTCTTTTTCTTTTTCGAAACCCATCTCGGATATACTGGGGTGGTAGAGCACGTAGTCCCTAGGTGGGGTGAAGCTCTATAAATCGACGTGTGTTGTTTACTTTCCGCACCTTTATTCTTGTCTTGGCGTATTTGATTCGAAAAAGAGGGCGAAATCGAAAAGATGGAGATAATCTATTCACCCCCCCTCTAGATTATCGTAGCCGCTTGGACTTACAAGTGGTATCAAACACAAAATCATTGGCAAGCTCGTTTCACAACGCGAGTGAAGAGGAACGATCATCGGCTACGAATGAAGCTCACCTTTCCGGCACCTCCACCACCAAGCCACCTCGATTTGATTCCAAAAATTTTGCATTTTGAAAAGAAAGAATGGAATGCTATTTACAAGGTTGCGGGTTCGATATTTGGAACATCGTCATCAATGGAGAATCCATTTCGATGAAATACACACCATACACCTCCAAAGCTCTCAAGGAGCTCAATGATGAAGAAAAGAAAATCATCTCTTTAAATGGTAAAGCTTTCAATATTTTACATTGTTCACTTACCAATTTGGAATATGATCTTATTGTAGGAATTCAATCAGCTCATGAAGTATGACAAAAATTAGAAGCCATTCATGAAGTATATGAAAATGATAGGAGCAACTCAAAAGCATCTACTTCTCAAAGGGATACAAGAGTCAAATCTAAGGAACAAGCCTTTTACAACATCCAACTATGAAGTAGTTGAACAATGTTTTATGGGCATCGAAGAAGAAAATGAGGTATGTCTTAAACCCTCTACTTCCTATGATATTGTTATACAAAATGATTATAGTGATTCGCAAAATGATTTTGATGACCTTCAAAATGAATTCCAAAGTTTACTTGTTAAGTACAAAAATATGAAAAATGAATTCAATGTTTTGAAAAATGATAAGGATAGTTTATTTACTTCCTATGAATCAGTATCATGAGCTCACACCACCACACTTGATAAGGTTAGAAACCTTGAAAAAGAAAATAGTACTCTTGTTGAGGATATTAATTGCATGAAAAAGGATTTATCAAAATCCAACTTGAGTACCGATAAAATGACCAATATTGTTGATAGTTGTGACAAATTGAAACAAGGACTTGATCATAAGCCTAGTATTGTTAATTATGTGAAAAGAAATCAAGTACCTATGTATGTTGGTCATTATGCTCCTAAAATTGTTACTTGTTTTTATTGCGGTAAAAAGGGTCATACGGTAAATACTTGTCGAGATAGAAATAGCTCTAATTATTTGTGGAGACCTAAAAGTCTCACGACTAATCCCAAAGGACCCAAACACTTGAGGGTACCACAAAACAATGTCATATTAGGTACCCGGAGGAACAATAATCAAGGAAAATTCATACCACCTAGAAGACATCAAATGACCATCTCATTTGATCAAAGAAGAAGACACCACCAAAATGAATTTCCAAGAAGGAAATATTATCAACAAAGGGAAGGATACAATCCTTGGAGATGGAGCAATTGGAGAAATCATTATCAAGAAGACGATTTTCAAAGGGTAAGATATCATCAACAATGGGAACGGCACAACCCATGGAAATGGCGAAATTGGTAAACCGTATCTCCCTATTTAAATATGCATTTTATTTTTTTATGCATGTTTTTATTTGTGTCTAAATTGCAAAACGAGTTTTCATAATTTTAAAATTAAGGTCTTCAATATATATATTTGTGGTTTTAAATATTTTTGAAAAGAAGACCTTGCATGATGTTTTTAAACTCTTGAGTATTTGCTTAGACTAAATTGTTTTATAATCTCTTATGGGTTTTTATGGCAAGAGCTTACTTGTGATATCTTTTATTGTTTTAGCCTACACTTGTATCATGTTCGTTTTGTGCTATACTTGTTTAAGATATGTGTAGGATATATATTTCCTCATCCTCTTCAAGAGATGATTGAACTATCGAGGTACGCTCATCATTGGTATTCATCCTATAGACTCGATATATTTTTGTCATATGCCTATGTGCTTGTCTTTCAAGTTATTTCAAAGTATTTCATATAAGTGCCATTAAGAGGATTTTTCAATTTTTGAAAGGCACGATTCTATAAAGCTTGTTTTATCCGAGACTTGTAAAGGATCATATTTGTTTTGATAAAACATTTGAATTTTTATCCTCTTCTCAAATTATGTATTTGATTGCTCATATTCATTCTTGTCAAAACTCTTGCTCAAATGCTTCTTTTAAATGAGGTTTCAAAAGAGACCTTATATAGCTTTCTATAAGCTTATTTAAACTTACACGTTGTATTATATTCTTGATGATTTTCTTTAAGCATAGTATGTGTTACTTGCTATAATGTCTCCATTATTTGATATTTACTATGCTCTTGTGCAAAATTCTTTGTTGAGATTTTGTAGAATATTTCGGTATTTCGGAACAAGTATGATGAACAAGTCAAGGTTTTGTCAAGAAGAAGGTATTGATTTTGATGCAACACTCGCACTCATAGCACATTTAGAAGTTATTTGCATTTTACTTGCCCATTGTTGTTTTAAGAAAATTTCAAGCTTTACCAAATAGATGTTAAATCCAATTTTCTAAATGGTTTTATTCAAAAAAAAAAAGTTTATGTAAAACAACCTACGGGGATTGAAAATTTTTAGGCCAAATGATTTTTATAAAAGGCCTTGTTTATGTTTAAATCAAGTACCCCGTGTATGGTTTGATAGACTTAGCTATCTTTTGCAAAATGGTTTTACAAGAGGTAAAGTTGATAGTACACTTCTTGTTTTTGAAAAAGGGCTAGATCGTTTACTTGTGCAGATTTATGTTGATATTCTTAGTGCTACTTATGAATATTTGTGTAAGATATTTATCTAAGTCCAATGCAAGGTGAACCTAAGATGATCATGATGAGGGGAGCTAAATTTGTTCATTGGAATACAAGTTCAACAATGCCAAGAAGGTGATTATATTTCATAATCAAGGTATACAATATAACCTTTCAAGAAAGTTCGGCATTGAAGAAAGAACCATCCCAACCTCTATGGCTACCAATGTAAAAATTGACAAAGGTTGAGGAAGGCATATTGGTTGACAAACAAATTCGTGGTATGTTCATTCACTTTTATTACTCCCATAGACTCGACATTCCATATGCCTTACGTCTATATGCTCGAATTCAAAAACTATCCCAACGAATCTCATTAAAGTGCCGTTAAAAGAAAATTTTCAAATATTTGAAAGGCACTTTTCCTTATGACTTGTTGTATCCAAAGTCTTAAAACGTTCTTATTTTCGGGATAACAAGTCTGGTGATAATAATTTTTCAAAATATGGTTCGTCATAATCGAACTAAACATATTGAGATTCGATATTTTTTTCTAAGGGATTGCATGGTTAACAAAAACTTGAGATGTGTTTAATTCCGTCTCAAGGATAACTCGCAGACTTTTTAATCGCTCACCGCCGAGTATTTTACCTCATTTTGAGCTTGATTATGACATAATGTATATTGAATGAGGTCTATGTTTGCATTTTTGCACGTTTTAAAACTTAGGGGCAAAAAATCGGATTTTTAAATCAAATTTCGGATTTTCAACAGAACTAAACCAGTGGGCTGCCAGGGCAGGGGCCGATCGGTCGACCAAGCCCTGGACCGGTCGCCCTTAAGGATTTTTCAGATATATTACATTTTGTTTCCAGACTTTGGCATTTTGGCCCTTTTAACTCTATTTTCGTCCGCTTTGACATTTTCACACACAATTCACCTCAAACGAGTTTTGTTGCATAGATTTCATATTTTGGGAATTATCTAGCTCGATTATCATCATCATTGCTCGTATTCACCGATTAAATGGTAAGAATTCTACTCTCTTATCTCAATTGGGTTGAACCCTTGAGAACTTGACCTATATGTATATTTCTTGATGTAATTCTTATATATTTGTGTTGAGCATGATGATTGTTGATGGATGATATTTGTTAAATTACTTTTGGTGATGAAAAACTTGGCTTGATTACATTTACAAGGGCTATATATATCTTTCTCAATCTTTGACGCACGCCAAGTGTTCGATAATATGTTTCAATGAAAAATTCATCACCTTCATGATTCTCTCGATTTCAAATGTCTTATATATTTATAGAGATCATGTTCTTGCAAATCAAATGACTTTTCATAAGCTTCTACAAGTCGTATGATCGACTCTTACCTCCTTTTCGGCTTATATGCTTCAATGTTCAAATAGCTCGATAAATCGGTTACATTGCGCACTTTGATATGGATATATTATTTTTTTGTCATGCTAACATTCTTTTTGATGATTCCAAAGGGGGAGAAACAGGTTATAAGCTTATTAGCTCATAGAAGCCAAAATAAGCTCGAGAAAGAAGCTATAGGCTATGGCTTCTTAAAGCCATAAGTTGTGGACTATACTTAGTCCAAGTGTTGTATTAGGGACTTATATATTTGTCTAATGATGTTTTATTGACAGGGGGAGCTTATAAGCTCTTGTACTTAAGATCAATATGTAAAAGCTAAGCTTTTAGCGTGTGGTCGATTGCTTTTACATTACTCTTGTTGTGCATATTGATAGGGGGAGCTTTTGCTATATATGTTTGAATATCTCTACTCCCATCTTTGTGATTATATTGCGTGGATTGTTGTTGCTCACAACAGATAGTTCTTTTTTAACCGGTAAAATTGTTTTGTTTTCAAAATCGACTTCGTTAAAATTGTTTTGGTTTGTAATCATCAAAAAGGGGGAGATTGTTTGATAAATGGTTTTATCATGATTTTGATGATTTTGTTTTTATACCAAAACAATGTTTTTAAAGGTTGTCCAAATACTTCTAAATGATTTAAAATGATTTTAATATTTTCCGGAGTATTTCTTCAAGTTTATTTTCGACAATATTAGACAACACATTTTATGATTTTGTGTCAATGTGTTTTTTACATTGAAATTATATTTATAATGTTGTCCAAAATACTCCCGATCGGTTTAAAACGTTTTTACTATTTTTTCGGAGTATTTCTTGAAGGTTATTTTCGATAAAATGTTGGACAACATTTTTGTCTCGTGTTCAACCGGACTTTCCGTGTCTGAAAGATTGGTTTTGAAACAGAAACGAGGCGTTTTGAAAAACCCTAGAGGTCGACCGGTCGCATGCAAAGGCGGCCGGTAGACTCAAGAGATTACAGAACATCCTGTATCTCAAAATTGTTAAGGGGTGACCGGTCCCTATGGGGGCGACCGGTCGGACCCATGGTTGACCGGTCGGACCCCCCCTGGATGGGTCAACCAATGTTAATTTTGTTGCGTTCTTTCTTTTCTTTATCAGTGCGCGACCGGTCGCCCTATGTTTTGACAACAAAATTCTAACCGTTGCGCATCAGACAGCTTTTCCCTAAATTGTGGGATTGATTTCTAAAAGCTATAATCTTGATTTTAATTGCAATTTTTTTTAGATATCATATTCCAAGAGGAGCCTATCAAGTATCAATCATCTTCTATAAATAGAGGAAGATTGGGAGCACAACAATAAGAGAGAACAATACAACACAACAAGAAATACTCAAGCAAACACGTGGTCTTATATTGTCATTATTCTTGCTGTAATTTGCCTAGCTTATCACTTTCACATTCTTGAGGTCTAGGCGATTCTTGATTACACTTGCACTCAATTGTATAATTCATTATCGAGTTGTAATCTTGAATTTTTGGGTAATCATTCAACACAAGATATCCTTGTGACTGTTCTTGTGGTAAGAACACACTTGGGTGATCTAGGTGTTATGTGTAAGAAGATTGTGGTAATCTTCTTGTCAAGGTGTTGAAGAATTTGGTATTCTTCAAGGTTGAAGATTGTGGTAATCTTCACAAGGTGCCGTTGGAGATTGTGGTAATCTTCAAGAGAGATTGTGGTAATCTCAAAGGTGGTGTTGAAGAAGAGTGTGGTGCTCTTCATGGTGTTGTTGTAAGTTGAATTTGTATTAATTGTGGTAATTAATAAAATTCTTTTCTTTCGAAACCCATCTCGGATATCTTTGGGGTGGTAGAGCACGTAGTCCCTAGGTCGGGTGAAGCTCTATAAATCGACGTGTGTTGTTTACTTTCCGCACCTTTATTCTTGTCTTGGCGTATTTGATTCGAAAAAGAGGGCGAAATCGAAAAGATGGAGATAATCTATTCACCCCCATCTAGATTATCGTAGCCGCTTGGACTTACAATTATGAGCCAAAAAGAGTGTGGAGATAAGATAGGCATAGGATTCAATTCCTTTGTGCACAGTTAAACTGCCAGAGTGATTTTGGAAAAAGGATCTTCAAGTAATGAAGCATCTCAAAAATCCAAAACACCAAATGTTGCACCCACACTCACTCCAAAGCACAATCACAAACAAACTGTCCTTGGATATAAAGTAAAGGAAAATAGCCGGTTGAGTATGCTGAGAGGACAGCTGAGAAGAAATTCAGCAGAGTTCCTCAGTAAACTCCAAATAGGAAGTACACTGTAAAGAATAAACAGAGCTACCAAAAACCCCAGAAGTTCTATCAAAGAAACACATATGATGGGAATGGTAGAAACTACCCAAGCCAAGCTGATTGGAATAATGTGAAATATCAACAAAAACCTATGGAATACAAGCCTAAATGACAAAGACCTAGAACACAGCAAAGGCCATTCCAAAGGCAAAAGAGCTATCATTAGCACACATATGCACCCAGGCACTACACTCAGAAATATCACAACTACCCAAAGACGGCAATTGCTAAAACACACACACAAGCATATAGACAAAGAGACAGTTGTATGTACCTAAAGCCCCCAAGCAATTTGCCAAAGTGAGTTATAATTATGGCACAGATAGATGGCAACCTCTTAGAGTCAAGTCATTTGGCTATAGGTTGGTTGGATCATCTTATAACACTAACCCCTCAGGACCCAGACAAGCATGGGTACCTAAAAACTAATTTCCTTGATTGCAGGTTCAAGGAACAGCTGAGTGCAAAGGAACCTGGTACATGGATAGTGGATGTTCCAGACACATGACAAGAAATAAGAAAAATTTGTCAAAATTCAAGGATATTAGAGGCGCAAAAGTCATATTTGGTGGAAATGAAGCTCCAGGGGAAATAAGAGGCACTGGATCCATCAAGAAAAATGGATTAGAAATCACAGACGCGTTGCATATGTTGAGCCTCTCAACTTCAACTGTTAAGCATCGCCCAACTCGTGACAAGGGCTACAATGTTGGATTCAATATGGGAGTGTGCCAAATTAAAGATACTGAATCAAATGAAATAGTGCTGCAAGGATCCAGACAGAAGAACATGTATGTGGTAGACTGGTTTACTACCACACCAAACACCGCTTTTGTTGGTAAAAGAGTACGGCCCGAATCAAGTTGGATGTGGCACAAGAAAGTCGAGTCATCCGATTTCAAGACAATCAACAAGCTTGCAAGGAGTCATCTTATAGAAGGACTCTCGACTGTACAAGAAGGAAAGTGTTTGTGATGCATGTCAGATGGGAAAGCAGATCAAATCATCATTCAAAGAGAAGTCTAGTTCATCTTCAACAAGGATATTACATCTGTTGCATAGGAATTTATTTGGTCCTGTTGAACCAGCCAGTATAAGTGGAATGAAATACACTTTAGTAGTGGTGGATGATTATTCAAGATACACATGGACAATCCTTATGTGAAAAAAGAAGGAAACCTTGCAGAAGTTACCTCAGTTGATGAGAAGAGTTCAAAATGAGAATAGTCAAACCATCATAAAGATAAGGTCTGATAGAGGAACTGAGTTTGTGAATGGGATAATAACTCAGTATTATGTTGAATATGGTATTACTCGTGAATTATCTGCAGCAAGAACTCCACAGCAGAATGGAGTAGCTGAAACAAGGAACAGAACTCTCAAGGAAGCTACAATGACCATGTTAGCTGAAGCTGGACTGCCTAAAAGATTTTGGGCTGAAGCCATTAACACTGCATGCTATACTCAAAATAGGTGCCTGATTAATAGACAGCTGACAAAGACTCCCTATGAAATCTGGACAGGGAGAAAGCCAAATGTTGGGTACTTTAGAATATTTGGATGTAAATGCTTCATCCACAACAATGGCAAGGACAATCTAAAGGCCTTTGATGCTAAAGCTGATGAAGGTATCTTTTTGGGATACTCAGCTGAAAGTAAAGCCTATAGAGTGCTGAACAAGAGGACTAGGGGCACAAAAGAGTTTATTCATGTGGTTTTTGATGAACCTAATTTAAATGGAGAAGATATTGAGGAGTTAGCTGATAAGCTAAATAAGGATGTTTCTTGCCTATGCTACACACAAGAACTTCATTGTATATCAAATGGATGTGAAAAGTGCATTCTTAAATGGATTGTTGGAAGAAGAAGTCTATGTTGAGCAACCTCCATGCTTTGAGCAGAAGACCATTGGAGATAAGGTGTACAAGGTCAAGTAAGCTTTATATGGATTGAAACAAGCGCACCTAGAACATGGTATGACACATTGTCTCAATTTCTAACTCGACAATGGATTCAAACAAAAGCAAAGTAGATTAACACTCTTCAGAATTCAAGATGGAGAGAGTATACTGCTTGTTCAAATATATGTGGATGACATCATTTTTGGATCCACAAACAAAGAGCTGTGTGATAAGTTCTCAAACCTCATGCAAGGCAAATTTGAAATGAGCATATGATGGGAGAACTGACATTCTTCTTAGGACTTCAAGTTAAACAGCTGAATGATGGAACCTTTATAAGTCAAACAAAGTACACCAGAGATTTAATGATGAAATTTGGTATGGAAGAGAAGTCTTCTATGAAAATACCATTGAATACATCAGAAAATATGGACATGGATGCAGATGGTAAAGTTGTAGATCAAACAAGATACAGAGCACTTATTAGATCACTGCTCTATCTAATAGCAAGCAGGCAGACATCACCTTTGTAGTAGGTGTATGTGCAAGATTTCAATCTGCACCAAAGGAGAGCCATATGACTCTAGCTATGAGAATCCTAAGATATTTGAAGGGATGCCAAGAAGTTGGCTTATGGTATCCAAAGGAAGGTGGATTCAAGCTTATTGGTTAGTCAGACTCTGACTGTGATGGATGTAGAGTTGACAAGAAGAGTACATCAGGTACATGTCAAATTCTTGGAAATAGATTAGTTTCCTGGTTTAGCAAGAGCAAAACTCAATAGCCACATCTATAAGCTGAAGTAGAGTACATAGCTACGGGAAGTTGTTGTGACCAAGTCTTATGGATTAGACAACAACTGAGAGACTATGAAATTGAAGAAAAAGAGATTCCAAGCAATTTACAACCTTTATATACTCGTTCTTTTAGTTTTCTCTCTCACACTTAAAACTGTTCATCTTCAAGCAATTTCTTTTCTCTCAAAACCCTACTAACTTTCAAGCATGTTCATCAAGATTTAATCGGTAGAAACTTCCAAAAATGGCACCAAAGCATGATTTCGTCAAGTTATCGAAGCAAATCCACTCTGGTTCGACTGTGGATTTCGAAGGAATGGTAAAGCAGGGTTCCGGTGAAACCCAAGTGAAGAAGATAGCTGATATGCTGGAAAAGGCCGATCTAAGATCTTTTCTTACGTTGGAGTTCTCGCACACCTACCTGGAAGAGGTGGCGCAGTTCTATGTGAACGCCGAGGTGCAGGACGAAGGTATCAAGTCCTCCATCCACCGCAAGGACATCATGATTACTGCTAAGGACCTTGCGGAGCACTACTTATTACCGTCGGAGGGCACACCGGAAATATACGAAGCTGATGTAAACTTAGCTGCTGCATGGAAGGAAGTAGCCAAATTGGAATGTGCTGCGAAATTCATGTACACAGCTGAGAAGAAGTTGCTGAAGGACAAATATCACAAGCTGATGGATGTCGTCTCAAAATGTGTGGATATGAAGTTTGGAAGTTTCAATCAACTGTCAAAGATTAAGCTGATCGTCATGGCTGCGATCATTCAAGGAAAGAAAGTTAACTGGGCTGAGTTTGTATAGAGCAGACTCTGCCAGAACGTCGTGAATAAATCTTTCAAGGAAGATGGATCCTTTGGAGGATCACTTGGCTATGGTCTAGTTATTGGGATTTGATGGAAGCGAAGGGCCTTACCCTTCAACATGGAAAGCCCTTCCATGTAAACAAGAAGATGTTCAGGGCTAATCTTTCAGGAGCCCAGAAGAGAGCCCATGCGAAGAGGGCAGATACTAGTGAGGGGGAATCAGCTGACCCCGAGGACACAGCTATTTCCTCCCCTCCCAAGAAGAAAGCTACAAAGAAGATGGTTGCCCCTGCAGCAAAATCAATGGACACCCCTGCCCCTGCAGCCGAGTCACCTGCTCGAGCAGCCATGTCTCCTGCCCACGTAGCCGAGGCAGAGAAGAAAGTCCAAATACCCTATCCAGCCGTTAGAAAGAAGAGGACTGCCAAGCCAAGAAAGGCAGCTCCTTCATCCAAGAAAGATGCTCCGGCCCCTGCCGCCAACGAACCAGAAAAAGAGGAATCCGAATCAGAAATTCCTCTAGTAAGAACCAAGAGAAGAAGGAGAATCTCCAAGCTTTCAGAGCTTGAGAAGACAGCTGAGTCTGCTACTTAGCTGGACAAAACCTCTAAGACTGCTGACGTTGAGGAAGTGCAGTGTTAGATAAATGTTTTTATCAAGATTTTGATGATTATGTTTAAATGAGTTTTTATACAAAAACAATGTTTATAAATATTGTCCAAATACTCCTAAATGATTTAAAATGTTTTTACTAATTTTTGGAGTATTTCTTAGAATTTTTTTTTGATAAAAATGGACAACACTTTTGATTGTTTTGTTTAAATTGGTTTTTACACCAAAACTTTGTTTATAAATGTTGTCAAAATACTCCCAAGTGATTTAAAATATTTTTACTAATTTTTGGAGTATTTCTTGAAGTTTATTTTTGATAAAAATCGGACAACATTTAATATTGGAGGTCGGGGCCGCCCTATACGCCGACCGCCAAATTACTGAAGAGTAGAAAAAAAATGAAACAGAACAAAACAAAACAAATTAACGTGAAAAAAAAAGAAGGAGGGGACCGGTCAAGGGTGAGGTCGACCTGGTCGCACCCTAGGGGAACCGGTCGCCTTCGTCGACCGGTCGACCCCCGACGACTGCAGAAGTGGATCGCACTATTTTTTTCAAACGGTTGAAATCTTCAATAGGGCAACCGGCGACTATTTTGTGACAGCAAAATTATGTTGTTTGAAATTCTTTACAGCAAGATTTACTTTTGATTTTTGTACATTATTTCTACATCTTGTGATCTTCTTTTTGTAGACAAAAGTGAAGATAGAGGAGCCTATGTTGGGAGCCTATGTTGGTGAAGACTTCCCTATAAATAGAGGATGAATTGAAGACACAAAACACAACACATACAAGCAAAACACACAACAAAAAATCTGCAAATTGTTCAAGCTTTCATTTTTACATTCTGGTTGTAATAGCCTAAGTATTTTCACTTGCACATCTTTGAGGTATAGGCTTTTTAATTCTTGATTACACTTGCACTAAATCTTTGTATTTGTTTCATAGAGTTGTAATCTTGAATTTTGTCCATCATTCAACACAAGACATCCTTGTGAGTATTCTTGTGGTAAGAATACACTTGGGTGATCTAGGTGATAGGTGTTTGAAGAGTGTGGTACTCTTCAAAGGTGGTGAAGGAAGATTGTGGTAATCTCCTTGAAGGTGTTGTAAGAGGATTGTGGTGATCCTCAAGGTGTTGTATTAATTGTGGTAATTAATAAAATCTTTTTCTTTTTGAAATCCATCCCAGGAATCTTTGGGGTGGTAGAGGATTAGGCCCTAGGTGGGTTGAACCTCTTTAAATCAACGAGTGTTGTTTAATTTCCGCATTTACATTCTTGTCATTTACTTGTTGATTCGAAAAAGAGGGTGATTTGCGAAAAATCGGCATAATCTATTCACCCCCTCAGATTATCGTAGCCACTTGGACTAACAAGTGGTATCAAAGCCAAACTCTTTGGCTAGCTCGTTCTGAGTAAAGAGGAAAGATCCATGGCTACGAATGAAGCTTATCTCACCACCGGCGCCTCCACCAACAAGCCACCACTATTCGACGCCAACAACTATGCATTTTGGAAAGACCGCATGGAGTGCTTTCTACAAGGGTGTGGATTTGATATTTGGAATGTGGTCATTGAAGGAGTTGCTCAACCAACAACAAAATTGAGGAAGGTACCCACGACTCCCAAGCCGTTCAAGGAATACGATGAAAATGACAAGAATGCTTTCTCTTTAAATGGTAAGGCCTTAAACATTTTACATTGCTCTCTTCGCCACCGAATATAATCGCATAAGAGGCATACGGTCGGCACATGAAGTTTGGGAAAAATTAGAAACCATCTATGAAGACATAAAGAAAGTTAAGCAAGCAAGAAAAACAATGCTTGTGAAAGACTTTGAAAATTTCAATATGCATGATGGTGAAAGCATATCAAAAATGGTGGAAAAGCTTGACAACATTGTCAATCCTCTTGTGGCTCTTGGAAAGGTCATCTCCGAAGAAGATAAGGTGACCAAAGTCTTAAATGCCCTTCCCGGCTCATGGTCCGAAAAGGTGACAGCAATCACGGAAGCTCAAAATCTTGAGACACTCAAGTTTGATGAGCTCATTGGGAACCTCCTTATTTATGAAGTATATCTCAAGGAGAGAAAAAATTCTCGACCATCCACCTCTAAATCGGGTATGCAAAATATTATTAAAGGTTTAGCATCTTCTTCTAATAATGTTTATTATGCTAGTGATGAGGATGATGAAGAAACGGCGGCTCTTGTTAGAAAATTTGTAAAATTTGTAAACAAAAATAAAGCAAGAAAGCCAAGAGACAATTCTTGTTTCAAATGCGGAAAATCCAGGCACTACATAGCCGATTGCCCAAAATTAGCGGAAGAGGAACAAAAGAAGAAAAAGCCTTTTCCGTAAAAAAAGGCATTAAACGCGGACGTCAAAACTTGGGATGAATTACTTGAAACAACCGACGAGGAAGGAGAATCCGAACATGGTCTTATGGCCATAGACGATGAAAATACCGAGGTACGCTCTAATGCTTCATCTTCTTCCCTAGTTGATGAATTACAAGGCGATTTTGATGAATTGCAAAATGAGTTTCAAAATTTGATTGTTAAATACAAGAATTTGAAAAAGGAGCATAAAGAGCTTAAACTAGAAAAAGGATAAATTATTTACTTCTTATGATTCTCTTGATAAGACTCATGCTATTACTCTTACTATGGTCCGTACTCTTGAAACCGAAAAACAAACACTCACAAATGATATTGAAAATTTGAAAAAGGATGTGCATCGATTCAACTTAAGTACGGATAAAGTCACAAAAATTTTAGATGCACAAAGAGGTGGCATTCTAAATTAGGACTTGGTTACAAACCTTTTCAAAATGTTATTAAGAGAAAAGACCAAGGTCCAACCTTTGTACGTGCTAGTAATCCTCGTATTATTACTTGTTTTTATTGTGGTAAGAATGGACACTATGCTAGCAATTGTAAATTGAAGAATAATTTTAGCTATTATTGGAGACCTAAAGGTCTCAAGGCTAACCCCCATGGACCGCAAAATTATAGGGTACCTAAAAATAATTCCTTTGTAGGTTATAGGGGCTATAACAATAATGGAAGATTCAAAATGGCTCGTGGACAGCGGATGTTCACGCCATATGACCGGAAAGAGAGAACTTTTTACCAACATCAAGCTCCAAGAAGAGGGTATGGTCATGTTCGGCAATGGCAAAGGAAGAATTCTTGGAAATGGAGAAATTGGTAACTCTTCTTTCTCTCTTAGTAATGTTCTTTTAGTAGAAGGGCTTAAGTTCAATTTGATAAGTGTTAGCCAACTTTGTGATTCAAATTATAATGTTGTTTTTAATAAAGAAAAATGCCTTATTTCCAAAAATGATAAAATTATTTGTGAAGCAATTAGAAAAGGCAATCTTTACAAAATTTGTACAAGTGATTTGGTTAGTCAAAATGTTTCTTGTCTTGTCGCCAATAATGATTTAACTAGTTTATGGCATAGGCGACTTGGGCATGTTGGATACAAAAATTTGCAAACTATTTACAAAACCAACATGTAAAAGGACTACCCAAATTGATTTAGAAGAGCAAATTAGTTAAGAGTAGTTTCAAGCCCAAAAATGAAATTTCCACTACCAAACCCCTACAAATGCTTCATCTTGATTTGTATGGGGATATTGGTACGGCAAGTCTAAGTGGAAAACATTACACTTTTGTTATAGTTGATGATTTTTCTAGATATACTTGGGCTCTATTTCTTACAAATAAAAGCGATGCCGTTAATGAGTTTGTTAAGTTGTGTAGACTTATTGAAAATGAAAAGGAAGATACTATTAAGTCTATTCGAAGTGATCGAGGTGGAGAATTTGACGGCGAATTTAGAGTCTTTTGTGAAACCAAGGGATATAGTCATAATTTTTTGGCTCCAAGGACACCTCAACAAAATGGAGTAGCCGAAAGGAAGAATCGGACACTTCAAGAAATGAGTCGGTCCATGCTCAATGAATTTTCACTTCCAAAATATTTTTGGGCGAAGCCGTAAGTACCACTTGCTATGTCATTAATCGAGTTTATATTCGTCCTAAAATGAATAAAACTCCATATGAGCTTTGGAAAGGAAGAACTCCAAATATTAGTTATTTCAAAATATTTGGATGTAAATGTTTTATTTTGAATACTAAGGATCAATTAGACAAACTTGATCCTAAGGCGGATGAAGGAATATTTATGGGATATTCAATCAAGAGCAAAGACTACTGGGGTTGTTGAAGAATCCATCCATGTCAAATTCAATGAAGCTTCGGGTGTTGAAAGGATACCCAATGATGAAAGTGATGAAGAAGATATTGTTGAACCCATTGTTCAAGATGATACTCAAAATGATCAATCTTCAAGCTCAAATGTTCCTCAAGAAGATAAAGGTGATACTTCGAATCTTCCCGTAGCATTGAAATTTAAGGGAGATCACCCAAAAGATCTTATTATTAGTGATCCCCTTGATAAAGTAATGACTCGAGGAAAATTTGCCGAGAAAGCTCTTATTTCTCAAAAAGAGCCTAAAAATGCTATGGAAGACATTGAAGATGAGGATTGGTTTTTAGAAATGCAAGAGGAGTTGAATCAATTTGAAAGGAATGATGTATGGGAATTAGTACCTTGTCCTCCATCTCCAACCATTATTGGTACAAAATGGGTATTTCGGAACAAGCTCGATGACCAAGGCAATATTGTTCGAAACAAAGCAAGGTTAGTAGCTCAAGGTTATTGTCAAGAAGAAGGTATTGATTATGATGAAACATTTGCACCCGTAGCACGTTTAGAAGCTATTTGTATTTTACTTGCCTATTCTTGTTTTAAAAATTTCAAGCTTTACCAAATGGATGTAAAATCCGCATTTTTAAATGGTATTATTCAAGAAGAAGTCTATGTAAAACAACCTCCGGGGTTTGAAAGTTTTTCTAGGCCTAATGATGTTTATAGACTTAAAAAGGCCTTGTATGGTTTGAAACAAGCACCCCGTGCATGGTATGATAGACTTAGATCTTTTCTTTTGCAAAATGGTTTTACAAGAGGTAAAGTTGATACCACTCTCTTTGTTTTTGAAAAAGGGCAAGATTGCTTATTAGTGCAAATTTATGTTGATGATATTAGACCGGATATTCTTCATGCCGTGTGCCTATGTGCTCGTTTTCAAAGCAATCCCAAAGAATCTCATATGAGTGTCGTTAAAAGGATTTTTCGATATTTGAAAGGCACTATTCAATATGGTTTATTCTATCCAAAGAATGAAAATTTTTCTCTTAAAGGTTATAGTGATTCGGATTATGCGGGAAATATTGATGATCGGAAATGTACTTCCGGATCATGTCAATTTCTAGGTGATTGCCTAGTTTCTTGTTTTCAAAGAAACAAAATTGTGTTTCACTTTCAACGGCCGAAACCGAATATATTTCCGCGACATTTTGTTTTACACAACTTCTTTGGATGAAACAAACCTTAGCGGATTATAAATGTTCTTTTGAAAGTGTTCCTATCTTTTGTGATAATATATCCACTATAAATATTGCTCAAAACACCCGGTTCATCATAACCGTACTAAACATATTGAGATTCGACATTATTTTCTAAGGGATTGTGTTTCAAAACGAAAAATTGAGATATCTTTTGTACCATCTCAAGATCAATTAGTGGATATTTTTACAAAACCGCTATCTTCCGAGAATTTTGCGTCAATACGAGCTCGGTTAGGCATAATGCATATTGAATGAGGTCTACGATTGCATTTTGCACGCTTTTAAAACTTAGGGGCGAAAAATCGGATTTTTGGTTAAAAACTCGGATTTTGGAAAAATAGAAAGAACACTGGGCTAGTTGGGGGAAGGCCGACCGGTCGCCCATGACATCGACCGGTCGCCCACCCCCCCAACCGGTCGCCCCTCACCATTTTATGGTTTAAATCGTTTCTGTTCTCAGTTTCTGCCATTTTGGCTCATTTTGTCTATTTTTCGTCCCCTACGCAATTTTCACACAAATTTCACCTCAAATTTGTTTCATTGCATATATTTTATATTTTGAACTTCATAAGGCTCGATTATCATCATCATTGTTCATCTTTACCGATTAGATGGTAATAATTTCTCCTTTTAATCTCAATTGGGTTGAACCCTTGAGAATGTGCTTGTATCTTGATATCTTGTTGAAATTCTTGTATTAATATGATGTTTATGATGATTGATGATGTATGAATATTGTTGTATTGCTATTGGTGATGAAATTTTTTGGCTCAAACGAATCCCAAAGGCGTTATATTTCTTTTGTTTTATTCAATGCACGCCAAGTGTTCGACAAAATGTTTCAATAAAAATTCATCATCTACATGATTCTCTTGATTTGAAAAGTCTTATAAGTTTATAGAGATCATGTTTTATCAATCAAATGAGCTTTTACAAATCAAATGAGCAATTTTTTCCCTTTTATTCGGAATTTAAGCTTAAATGCTGAATATGCTCGATAAATCTATAAAATTGCGCACTTTGATATAATTGTATGATGTTTTTATCGTGCTAACCTTATTTTTGATGATTCCAAAGGGGGAGAAACAAGAAAAACGCTCATAAGCTCAAAGAAGCGTAAATAAGCTCGCAAGAAAAGCTATTAGCTAAAGCTCTTAAATGCCAAAAGCTATGGATTATACTTGGTCCATGTGATGTATTATGGACTTTTATACTTGCCTAATGATGCTTTTGTGACAGGGGGAGCTTATAAGCTCATGATATTCTAGCTTAAGTTGGAAAAGCTAAGCTTTAAGCTTTTAGTTGTTGCTTGTATACTTGTTCTTGATATGCATATTGATAGGGGAGCTTGTGCAAAAATGATTTTGAAAAATATTTGCTCATATCCTTGTGTGTTTGTACTTATGATAAATCTTGCTTATAATGGATTGATGTTTTAGACCAGAAAACTTGTTATGTTTTAAAATCAACTTCCTAAAATTGTTTTGGTTTGTAATCATCAAAAAGGGGGAGTTTGTTAGATAAATGTTTTTATCAAGATTTTGATGATTATGTTTAAATGAGTTTTTATACCAAAACAATGTTTATAAATGTTGTCCAAATACTCTTAAATGATTTAAAATGTTTTTTACTAATTTTTGGAGTATTTCTTAGAATTTATTTTTTGATAAAAATTGATAACACTTTTGATGGTTTTGTTTAAATTGGTTTTTACACCAAAACTATGTTTATAAATGTTGTCAAAATACTCCCAAGTGATTTAAAATATTTTTACTAATTTTTTGGAGTATTTCTTGAAGTTTATTTTTCATAAAAATCGGACAACATTTAATATTGAGGTCGATGGCCGCCCTATCGTCGATTGGTACCGAAGAGTTGAAAAAAAGAACGAGCGAAACAGAAACAAATTTAGCGTGAAAAAAAGAAGGAGGGGGACGATCGAGGGTGAGGTCGACTGATGGCACCTAGGCGAGCGGCCGTACGTACCCCCGTCGACCTCGGCCGACCCCCGATGACCTTTACCGGGATCGCACTAATTTTTTCAACAAATGAAATCTTCAATAGGGCAACCGTCGCCCTATGCTATTATGTGACAAAGAAAATTATCTTTGTTTGAAATTCTTGACAATGAAGATTTACTTTTGATTTTTGTACAATATTTCTACATCTTGTGATCTTCTTTTTGTAGACAAAAGTGAAGATAGAGGAGCCTATGTTGGGAGCCTATGTTGGTGAAGACTTCCCTTTAAATAGAGGATGAATTGAAGACACAAAACACAACACATACAAGCAAAACACAAAACAAGAAATCTGCTAATTGTTCAAGCTTTCATTTTTACATTCTTGTTGTAATAGCCTAAGTACTTTCACTTGCACATCTTTGAGGTCTAGGCTTTTTGATTCTTGATTACACTTGCACTCAATCTTTGTATTGGTTTCATAGAGTTATAATCTTGAATTTTGTCCATCATTCAACACAAGACATCCTTGTGAGTATTCTTGTGGTAAGAATACACTTGGGTGATCTAGGTGATAGGTGTTTGAAGAGTGTGGTACTCTTCAAAGGTGGTGAAGGAAGATTGTGGTAATCTCCTTGAAGGTGTTGTAAGAGGATTGTGGTGATCCTCAAGGTGTTGTATTAATTGTGGTAATTAATAAAATCTTTTTTCTTTTTGAAATCCATCCCGGAAATACTGGGGTGGTAGAGGATTAGGCCCTAGGTGGGTTGAACCTCTCTAAATCAACGAGTGTTGTTTAATTTCCACATTTACATTCTTGTCATTTACTTGTTGATTCGAAAAAGACGGTGATTTGCGAAAAATCGGCATAATCTATTTAACCCTTCTCTAGATTATCGTAGCCACTTGGACTAACATGCAGTCCCCAGAAATTATTGATGGAACCACTAAGTCTGCTGAAGGTGATCCGCAGAGGCTTACCAAAGAAGCGGTGAGACAAATGAATCTCCTACTGAAAAGGTTGTCTATCCACCGCCTTACGAATCTTTCTTTCAAGGCGAAGAGCAAGCAGAGTATGCTACCGTTAATCCCCGAATCGGAAGGACTGGAAGAGGATGAAGATGATGATGTAATTGTTGTTTCTCCTGTGTATCCAGACATCCAGCGCCGTCTACGTGAATGGAGGGCATGGAAGCTAAGTCATTCCAGAGTGCAGTTTGAACCCCCTGAATTTATAGAAGAGTAGGAGGAATTACTGCAATTCCTTGGAGTTACCAATGTCCGAACGACTCTCGACGAAAGGCACTGCATGGATCTCCTCCGTATCATAAAGGTGGATGAGAAGGACAAAGCTGAAGAGCAAACCCGTGCACTGGAGAAGACAAGTATATGTACCCTCAATGGACTCTGGAACATACATATCCTCATTTAGATGTGTTGTCAGATACTGATGAAGACTTGGATCCCGCGGCTGCAACAGAAAAGTCCGATATGCAGCAAGCTCTAAGGGACTCCATGCTAATGCATGAGCAGCAGTCGATGGAAGGACCAGAAGAGTCTTCAAAATCTCTCTTGGAGATAGACCCATTGGGAGTGGTGCAGCAGATTGCTAGAGTTATTGTTGCAACCACGTCCCCAGTACACTCAGAAGATAAGTCCAAGGGACTTGGCGATGAGACTGGGACTTTGGGCACCCAAGTTGAGCCAACCCCTATTGAAGGTGTTTTACCACCTTCCACCATGGCTGAGCACTCAATGGAAGCAGCCGGGAGTCTGGAGAAGAGTGACCCCACCATCACTCGGTGGTGTGCCACCGGTGACGGAGACTCACTCCCAGCGCAGCAAAGTCGTCGAGGATGATCTTTGCAGATGACTCCACATTGCAGAAAGAAGGCGAAGTGGAAAAGGAAAGTGAACTATAGCAGATTGACACTGATGAAGCTCGGACAGTTGAGTCTGTCCCAGCTGAAGTGCCAACTTCTTTCCAGGCTGAGGACGCTACTGATGCAGTCGAGGCACAGGCTGAAAATGCCCCGGGAGTTAACACTCTGGGCACTGAAAGTGCAATCCAAGGGGTTGAGACTCCTTCGGAGGGATTGTCGAAGACCTCGCTGCAGTTGAGACTGCTGGAGGTAATGAAGGCCTAAGGGAGGTTGAGACTTCCCTGGGTAAAACTCAAGGAGATAAGAGCATCCCTCCTGTCATTATTGCTAAATCTGAAGAGGAGATTAGTGCTCTTCATGATTCCCAGGACAACCCTGATATATCTTTTCTGGGATATGAAGATGAAGTTGAGTCCACTCCAATTGCTCATCACAAAGACTCAGCTGAGGATGTTTTTCCACAGACGAGTTAGGAAACTTTTAAAGCTGCTCGTCAAAAGTTCAATTTTGATGATGAACCAAGCCCCCAGGCTTCATCATCTTCCGATGACGCCGATGATGCGGTGAGGACAAGAAATCCATTTAGCGAGAATCATCGAGGCCGACAAAAATTAGGGACGGTTGAGGTCGGTCCGTGGCCAATCCACTCAACAAGGCCCAACTGAGACCGAGTCACCTGCACAGGCTCCCAAAGCTGTAGTAGAATCGACTCAACCAGGATCATCAGAGGCACGAACAACTGTTCAATCGATCCCATATGTGCGAGACGATGCATTTGAAGAAACATTCCTTTCTCAATTGAGTTGTCCGACCTTGAAGAAGAGACAGCTCAAGAGCGTGACGTTTTAACATCCGAAAGCGAGATCGAAGAATTCCCACCAACTCCATTGTTCCAGCAGACTTTGATTTTGATGTTGTAGGTCGCCAACTGAATCCAAAGTGACAGCTGAGATCCGTGAAGTCTTCAAGAAAATATATGAAGAGATTGAGAAGATCGAACGGCACCAGGCCTCACTAGATATGCGACTGGACAACAGAGATGCCACCCTCACAAAGCAGCCGGACTTACGAGGGATTGTGGTATGGATTAGGGAATGGTGTCGGCCAGCAGAGTACAATGCGATATGATCAAGTCCGATATTTCAAGGCATTGTACAACAAGATGCTAGTTTGGAGGCCGACAATCTTTGATATGAAGAAGAGGATGCAGGCCAATATTGACAGAATGCATGCCTCTCACACAACTGAAATGGAGCTACTGCGTAAATTTCATCGAAAAGAAATTCTACGTGTTGAGGAGAATATGAATATTAAGTTCAGCCTTCTCATGGCTAAAATGAAGCTAGTGGCAGCTGAATCGAAAGCCACTCGCTCAGAATTCCAAGCAGAACTCCGCTCTCAGCTGACTGGATTTCATGCTCGTCGGGATGTTTCCAGGGATTTCTCTCTCTTTCGATGATGCCAAAAAGGGGCAAGAGGAATACCTGAGGAAGCTGAAGGAAGAGACAGTTGTTGTGAAGAAGAAGGAGAAGGAGCAAACAACTGTTGAAATGAAGAAGGAGAAGGGAAAAGTTGTTGAGAGGGAAAGGTCAAAAGATGTAACCTTAATGCTTGCTGAAACCCCTCAGCAAGGTCATGTCACAGCATATATAATCAGCAAACTTCCAGTGACTCTGCCGCTCCAACACTCTATTGTACCTATGTCGTGAGAAGAGAAATATTGTGGAAGTAGAGATGAGGGAGATTGAAAGAAAGACGGATGTCCGTGTTCTAGAAGTACTGAAAACTTATAGTGGCGTTCCGGCAGGAAAGGACACAAATGCCATTCCATATGACAGAGATGAGCCAAGATCCATTGAAGAATTTAAAATGCTCGAATCAATCAATGTTATTTCAAAAACACATCGAGCCCAAGCCGGGATTTGTACTTGGAAGAAGGGTCAAGTGTGTGAAGAAGGCGATGGCGGAGGACTACGAGCCCATTCAACTTGGTAAGAAGAAGACTCGACAATATACGCCCAGAGGAGGAGGAAGAAGTGGTGGAGGAAGAGGTTTTCAACCTAGACCTCTACCCAAAAATATTGAATATGTAGATCCAGGCAAGAGGGGAAGGATCTACTGGGATGGGTATGATGAAGTAGCTAATCAGGAAGTGGCTTGGAAGAATTTGAATATGTAAAGAGAATTGAAGAAGAAAATAAAAGGCAAGATCAGCTGTGGCAAGAAAGGCAAGAAAGAAAAAGAATAGATGAAGCTGCGAAGAGAGCTTATGAAAAGAAGAAAGCAGCTGAAGAAGAAAAGAAGAGAAAGAGAGCTGATGATGACAGAGCTGAAGAGGAAAGAAGGAGGCATCGAAGGCGATGAAGTGTTCTTTCGGCCAACCCTTCGTGTATCTTACTTTTGTAAATACATATGTGTGTAAGTCATCTATACATTCAATAAAGTATTGTTGTATTTTCTCTCTATTGTTGTATCTTATCATAGATATGTGTAGTTTTCTAGATATGAGTATGCTCTGATACACATTGTAAACATCTGTGTAAAGAACAAGAATGATATGATCAATAAAATGATCTATTCAACACATACATTCTTTGTTTCTGCATTGCCTGTATGTATCTATGATGTTTATATTTTATTTAATCTTGTTAAGTTTTGGCATCATCAAAAAGGGGGAAATTGTTGTGAAATTTATTGTTTAGATTTTGATGAATGCCTTGTAAAACTTATATTAGAATGTTGGCACCCCATTTTCCTTATAATTCTTATTGTAATAGATATGGCAGAATGAGTTGAGTCAAGTCAGCTATGCCTGGAAATACAAGATGTCAACTGAAGAAGTGAAGTGAAGACTCCACTGAGGAAAAGCTGAGTATGGCCAAGAAAGAAGATCAATGACTCGACTGAAGACGTAACAGCTGACGGACAGCTGTGTGAAGGGTCAGTTATGTCAACACAAGAAGCCATGTCACAAGTTAAAGTGACAGATGAGTCTCTCAATCATTGGAGCAAACACAAGTCACCTAGGGAAAAGGCAGCTGCAAAGAGGAGTTAACTGAAAAGAATCTGTTGCACAAAAGTCAAGAATATTACTTAAATAAGTAATACTTCCCTGCTGCCATGTCTTAAAGTGCTCAGTCCCAGAAGTGTGCAAAAGGAATAAACCAATGGGAAGCACTGCACCTCATGTCAGAACCTGAAAAGTTGGACATTCATTTAGTACGAGGAAATGTCTACATTTCAAGACTGAAGACCAAAAAAAGACAAGCCAACGAACACAAGTGACTTTTGAAAATCAGCCTATTTCTTCAACGGGCAGATTTTTAAAAGTTCACTGTAAAAGGCTGAGGAACTTCATTGAGAAAAGGTTACCTGAACCACGAATGAGCAAGCAATATTCAAACTATAACCTGCAAAATATTCTCAAGTTATTCAAGCAATATCCTCAAGCCTAAATCTCGAAGGAAACCAATCCAACACCAAGCTATTAAGAAAAGACAACTTCAAACTGTTGAAGAGGAAACTTTTGAAGAATCAAAAGGGGTCTACTTTCCAATGATGATCGCAGGAAGGTTCAAGGTCGAACCAATCTCAAGTTATTGGAGGGCTTCGTGATCAAATCCAAGAAGCTTGAGAAAGTAAGCTGAAGTAGCAAAGCAGTTGCCTTGTGAAGAAGATGAGTCGGACGAGAAGCCAGCTATGTGACCAAGGCATCTCCAGACTGAGTCCAAGGAGCAAGTCAACTGCGTGATCAAGACTTGTCTCTAGACTGATAACCACTTTGTACTCTGATCATTACTCGTGTCGTTTACATTTCAGCATATTTACGTTCTTGCACATATATTTTATATCTACTGATAATTTGCTATCCAACTGATAAAATAACTAAGTCCTAAAATCAAGTGTTAAAACAAAGTTAAATCAAATTCAAATGTGTTAAGTCTTTCGCTGAAAAACTCATCACAACCAAGTTAAGGTTTAGACTAAACAGCTGAGTTATTCTATCAACAGCTCTATCGAGTCTGTTGAGTGGCTAACTCTGATGATTAACTAACTTAGCTGCCCCTTAAGGACTTAGCTGTGTATTAACTCTGTAATTATTTTAAAAGGACTAAAATCGAAAAGTTGGTAAGGTTTATTCAACCCCCCCTTCTAAACCTTACTTACACCCCTTGGGACCTACAGAGTTTAAAACACATTAAAAACTAAGCAACATTTTGCATACGTGCGAGCAAGTATTTAAGCACATATAAGCAACATTATGACCATATGAATCAATTTTTTAAAATAAAAAATGGGAACGAAGAAATGAATTTCTGCATAACATGACAGTTTCTGCATATTCGCAAGCTTGTGCATAGCTACAAGCATGTACATAAGCACAAATAAGCAACATGTTAATCCTTTTGAAGCAAAGTTCTGGGTAAAGAAAAAATTGGAATGGTGAACCGATTCTTGGTTTAAAAAACTGCGAATCAAACTTTAATGGATTTAGTAAAAATGGACAGCCTAAACAATCAAAACGCAAGAAAATAGTTACCTTGTTGTTCATCAGTACTGTTGAAACATTCTTCGTAGGTGTCATCCATTTTTTGTTTGTTGCTTATATTCTCAAACTATCGACATGTATTTTGTGGGAGATGGTTTTCTATGCAAATGATTCGGTGGAGAAAGAGAATAGAAGATTGATTCGATTTTGTTTAGGGGATTGTGATTGCAATGTTGAATGAAGGATGCCACCAAATGTATTTGTGGGTAACTCCCCTAATTTCATGGGAATTACTAGATTTAGTCAACCCTCCTATTTTTATGTGGACTAATTTACCCTCATTTTGACTTTACCATATATTTTGTTAACATTAATCAGAATTATTAATAACCATTGAAATATGTAGACGAATATCTGTGGTCTGGATTTGGTCTCATGTACTCATATAATAGGGGGGTCCTATATAACCCTCCCCATATATATATATATATATATATATATATATATATATATTGGAATAGGATCAAATGAGACCAGATAATTAGAGTGAGATAGTGTGGACTAATCCTGACCACAAATCTATAATTTTAGATGGTTGGGATTTATCAAATTTAATAATCATTTTTAATTTATTTTAAACCTGAAAAGGGCAGTTATGTAATTGTATAATTACATATTTCAGCCAAATTTGGTAACTAGAAAATCTTTTCATGCCCTCCCCAAATCACGTGAAATTTCAAAACAAAAAGGACAACCGGAATTCGGATTCTTTGGAGGCTCTCAAGGTTCGGCATCCATTGAGGAAGCTGTTTAATGAGGAAAGAGAAACGACAGCCGATGATGATCTGGACGGGGTGGCGGCGGAAACTTACTGCGTGTGGCGGCCCAAGGCAGAGTCGGCGGAGGACGCGGTGCGGGAAGAAGCGATTCGCTATGCGGAATCGGAAAAGATGGAGATTCAAAGACATATTGTACAGGAGCCACATCTATGAGATTTTTCGGTAATGTTAATGGGTTGAGGAATTAACAAAAATATAAAGCCCTATTGAGATATATTTTTTAAAAAAAAAATGTTGTTGATCATTTTATTTTAATGAGCTTTGGATTATTGTTTTTGGGCTAATGTACATGAATACAGATATTTTATGATTTCTATTCTATAATTATTTTGTTTCTTTTAATTATGGGGATTGCTTTGAAGGAGTTTTGGGAAGAATGTGATTGCTAATTGAAATCGTTATCTAGGGTTTAGTTTGTTTCTTTCATGTATTTTTGTCGGTGATGGTGGTTAAGCTTTTGTTAATGGAGGTTTTAATTTTTTTTCTAGTCAAAGAAGAGAGGTTTTATATGTTTGATGTATACTTATATTTTAGTACGTTACTATATACTTATATATTTTTCGATATATACTTATATGTGTTTTGTTGTATACCTATATTTGTTGAAAAAGTTAGGAGATTTTTGTTGTATACTTATATGTGTTTTGATGCTTATTTAGTTAATTTTTACCATATGTTTTTATATATTATGCTCTGATACTTTATTTTTTATTTTTTGTGTCAGGACTGGTATTTTATTAACCATGGCTAAAAGAGGTAGAAAAAGTGAACAGCGCGTCGAGGGCGACTGTATACATAGTCTGATTTTATTGTATAGTTAGATATAATTTACTGTATAGGTAGTCTGATTTTATTGTATAGTTAGACATAGTTTTATTGTATAGGAAGTCTAATTGATTTTGTTGCTATTAGACATAATTTAATGTATACATAGCCTAATTTTATTGTATAGTTAGACATAGTTTACTGTATAATAATTTAGTTAATTGATTTGCGTTTATTAGTTGTTGTTCTTTTAATTGTTGTTATTTGGTATACCGTAATTATTTGTCTGCCGAGAATAATCTTGTTAATTGATACCTTAATTCACGGTTCCCACATGTTTTGTTTGACAATTGTAATATGCAGTACAAATATGTTAAATATACAACATATTAGTGTTAAATATACAGTAAATATATGCTAAATATACAACACAATAATGGGCGTGATTTTCTCTCTCTCTATAATTAATTTACTTAATCCACGGTCCCCACATGTTAATGAGCGTAATTCTCTCTACTTCTCTATATATAACTGATTCCTTGATTCACGGTCCCCACATATTTTTATTTGACCATTTTAATATGCCGTAAAATTATGCTAAACATGCAGTAAACTATTGTTAAGTATACATCAAATCACTAATAAATGTACAACATACTGCATGACAGAGCACATGCGGGATTTTCTCTCTCCAGCGCGATTTTCTCGCGATTTTCTCTCTCCCCACGTGATTTCATCTCTCCTAATAACTGATTCCATATTTGGATGGTCCCCCACATGTGTGTTTTGACAATTATACCCTTATTTTGCTTTAATTAAATGTTTAATGTAATTTAAACTCCTATTTATCTTAGCCATTGATATAGATAAGGGAGGGTTGAGGTGAGTCCACATTGTCTCACTCTAATATGTGGTCTCATTGTATCCTCCCCCTATATGTATATATATATATATATATATATATATATATATATATATTCAAATGAAAGCTACAGGTTTGGGAGAGATCACATTTTGGAAATGTGGGTCACCAAATAAAAGCATATGAGGAATCTCTGCAGAGGCCCCAGAGTACACCTCTCGGCAGCTCTAACTGAAAGGAAAAATACGGAGAATGCACTCCAAGAGCTTTATACGAAGCAGGAGAAAATGTGGCACCAAAGGGCGAGGATGAATTGGATGAAGGATGGGGACAAGAACACATCTTTTTCTCATAAAACGGCGTCGGGAATACAATGTAGAAACCAAATTAGCCGTATCCAAACCCCTGATGGCACCTGGATTGAAGATGATGACAATATTGCCCAAATTTTCCTCCAATACTATTGGGTGCTTTTTTCGACAGAAGCAAACCTTGACATGGATCGGTCCATAGACGCGGTTGACACAAAAATGACGGATGGGATGAACGAAATGCTGTCACAACCTTTCACAAAGGAGGAGGTGATTGAGGCCCTGTCCCAGATGCACCCAACTAAATCCCCAGGACCAAACGGTATGCCTGCTATTTTCTTTCAAAAATTCCGGTCTCTCATTCATTCCGATGTTTTGCCTGTTGTTCTTAATATTCTGAATGGTGAGTCTAGCCCCCAGGAGTTTAACCACACCCTTATTGTCCTAATACCCAAAAAACGGCGCCGCGAACTTGTCACTGATTTTAGGCCTATTAGCTTGTGAAATGTGATTTTCAAACTAATCACCAAAACTATTGCTAATAGACTAAAATTAGTTCTCCCCTCCCTTATTTTCCACACCCAGTTTGCGTTTGTCCCGGGTCGCCTTATCACTAATAATGCCTTGCTGGTCTTTGAAATTTTTCACTCCATGAAGCATAACACGGCTAAAAATAGAGGATCTCTTGCCTTTAAACTTGATATGAGTAAAGCATATGATCGTGTCGAATGGCGTTTTCTTAAAAGGGTTATGCTAAAAATCGGTTTGAAAGATCACTTTGTTAATCTAATTATGAAATGTGTGGAAATGGTCTCTTTTTCTATCCTTCTCAATGGACAGCAGGGCGAACGATTTTTACCATCCCGTTGGCTCCGACAAGGAG
The DNA here is from genome assembly GCA_016081115.2 of Rehmannia glutinosa. Taxonomy (NCBI): domain Eukaryota; kingdom Viridiplantae; phylum Streptophyta; class Magnoliopsida; order Lamiales; family Orobanchaceae; genus Rehmannia; species Rehmannia glutinosa. Next base: position 25,873,303 of record CM071932.1, on the reverse strand, counting down.
ACCCGCTTTCTCCCTACCTGTTTTTGTTTTGTGCAGAGGCATTCTCATCTCTGATTCGCAAAGCAGAAACAAATGGCAACCTTCACGGGATTCGGATTTGTAGACGCGCACCATCGGTCTCCCACCTCTTCTTCACAGACGACAGTATAATTTTCAGGAGGGCCAATGAGAATGAAATTAAAACAACAAAGGAGATTATAAAGTGCTATGAGGAAGCTTCGGGGCAACGAATTAGTCTTGAGAAGTCAGAAATATCCTTTCGCAAAGGGGTGGTACCAGAAAAAAGAGAACAACTGGCTAACCAGCTTGGGGTGAACCTCGTAGAGAAGCATGCTATCTACTTGAGAATCCCTGCAATGGTTGGGAGGTCAAAGAAGGATATATTTAATGGGGTGCTGGATCGTATTCGGAAAAAATTAAAAAACTGGGAGTGTCGTTTGCTTTCAAATGTCGGGCGCATGATCCTTATCAAAGCAGTTGCACAGGCCATTCCAAATTACCATATGGGCTGCCTCTTATTGCCCAATGAGGTATGTAATAAGATTAACTCTTTGATTCGAGGTTTTTGGTGGGGGCAGAAAAAAGAGCAGAAACAGATCCATTTGTGTAGCTGGAGTAAAATGTGCCGAGCAAAAAGCGAGGGGGCTTGGGATTTCGAGATATGCATAGTTTCAATAAGGCGCTATTGGCTAAGCAAGGGTGGCGGCTGGTTCATGGGGATGATTCTATTCTGGCGCAGTGCTTAAAGGCGAGATATTACCCAAATAAAAATTTTCTGGAAGCTCCAATTGGCAATAATCCATCTTACGTGTGGAGAAGTATTGTAGCGGGAAGGAAAATTCTTATAAAGGGTATCAGATGGAATATCGGCAACGGATCTCGGGTGCGCATATGGGATGATCCATGGATTCCGGACAGACTACAATTTAGAGCGAATAGGGGGGCTGGGAACGGTTCTGTAGACCTGCGTGTGATCGACCTAATATGCCCGGAGTCCAACTCATGGAACACGTCGCTTCTTTAGGACGTCTTTAGTTGGGAAGATGTAAGGGCTATAAGGGCGATTCCACTAAGGAACACGACATGTGAGGATAATTTAGCATGGCACCATACAAAGAACGGAGTGTACTCGGTTAAGTCGGGATACAAAATGGCGAGGACGATTGTTGATTTTAATGGAGGTGTGGCTACAACATCTGGCTCTCGGAGTGGATTATGGAAATGGCTATGGAATTTACAAGTCCCGCCGAAGGTACAACTCTTCATTTGGAGATGCTTGCACAACCTTCTCCCTACTAAGCAAAATCTGATGATTCAACATGCTGTCACAGACCAGTACTGCTGTCGATGTTGTTCAGAGAGCGAATCTCTCGAACACGCCCTCCGGGACTGCCATTGGGTATCCTTTCTTTGGGCTGTCTCCCCCCTCCGGCTGACACCCAACACAATCGGCAACCCGGGGTCGTTTTCAGATTGGCTATGTTCGATAAAGAGGAATCCGGATAAAGTAGTGCATCAAATATTTGTCATGATATGCTGGAGTATTTGGCACACCCGAAACGCCCTACACTTTTAGAATAGGCAGTTCGACCACAACCAATGCATCCAACTTGCCACGTCCAGATTAGCAGTGTACCAGGCTGCTGCTAGTTCTCCTTCCCCATCGAAGAAACTGAATTTTTCGGAGAAGTGGATCCCCCCGAACCAGGTTTTGTGAAGATAAATACTGATATTTCTATTCGAAAGTCAGTTGGTATGGGATGTGGAGTGGTGATCCGAGACCACGAAGGAAAAGTGCTAAACTCGCTGGTCCAATTTTATGCGGATGAATTTGCGATAGATATAGCGGAAGTTGTAGCTTGTCGACAGGGATTGGAGTTGGCCAGGGAGATGGGGCTGAGTCGAATCATTCTTGAGACAGATAGTTCGATTGTCTACTACAAGTTGAAGAACCATGCAGTTGATCTCTCTTACTTATGAAGTAGTATTTCAGATATTTTAGCTTGTTTTATTCATTTTGATTTAGTCATACCCAGTGTGTTCAACGGTCGGGAAATTTTGTGGCACACCACTTAGCTCGTCATGCTTTTAATTTGCGTTCTTTTGAGTCGGTCGTAGGAGAGGTCCCTACACATTTGTTCGAACTGGTTTCCCAGGAAGCTATTTCCTGAGGTTTAATATATTTCTCGTTTCGCCTCAAAATAAAAAAATCTCATCCATTCATTGTTAAATTGGAACGGTTCATATTAGGTCTCACGGTCTCACCCCAATATATGGTCTCACAAGAACCAACCCCTATATATATATTGTTGTTCTTTTATTCTTTTTTAGAAGGCTATAACTGTTTCGCTTAGATATAGAAACATATGGATGAATTGAATACGAGTTTGAGGTACCAACATAACGCCAATGCTGTGAAATTAATTAGTCTTCCCTCACATTCATATCTAGGCATATATATGGACAAACTAAAAGCACTCTACTTGATCAATTTTTTTCAGTTAAACATGACAATAACTATTCCCTTAGAAATAGTTGAAAAATCTTTTCAGAATATTTAGGACAATTATTTAAGATGTATATATTTACTACTAATAAGAAAGGCATGAGAATCTCCAGTTTATTTTTCTTGACAATATTTAACGTTGTCACATTTCCAGCTTTTTCCCACAATGATAGCACTAATATTATATATAGCACGAGACATGTTCAAATTATCAGTATGATCCCCCACGAGAAAGGGCCGTTGACAATTTATTGTGCGTCTAAAGAAAATTTCGATTTTGGGTTTAGGGAACTTCCCACGCACGGTGCTTCTCAATCTCGGCATTTTTGCATGAACAACCCGAGGACAAGCAAGTACTTTTGCAACTTCTGGTGGGATTCCAAATATCAAGATTTTTATGTTTTGAATGCGGAGGCCCCAGATTCTTGTGGAGATGAAATATGTGTATGGAATGTTAAAGAAGATGGATTTTATTTAGGAACAAAAAGAATACATAGATGGTCAGATTAGTTAAATACGAGAATATTGAAAATGTTCGGCATTTAATATGTGCGAGTTTATTATGGAAACTTATTAAAAGTTACAGTGAAAAAGGATTAGTAAAAAATACGAAAATATTTCATATATAGACTTACGGGTTATTAATATACAAATTAATGTAAAAGAATTGTTCGGAGATGAAAATACTGCTTCTTTGAACAATATTTCTATATGATTTGTATTGATAGTTATATATGTTTAATTTATATAAAAATGAATTATTTGAAGTGTTTTTGTATTATTTAATTATTTCTAGTATAATGCCCATGCGATGCACGGAATGTAATATAATTGAGTATTGTACATGATATTAAAAATAGAAATATTGTAGGAATGTTAATTAAACGGGGTTGAGTGGGTATCACAAGACCAAACTCGCCCTGTCATTTGAATGGGAAAAGGGGTGCATGTTCACATATCTTAAGCCATACAAAATAATATATAATTTATTAAATAATATATAATTAATATACAAATTAATGCAAAAGAATTAAAAATACTACTTCTTTGAACAATATTTCTAAAGGATTTGTACTGATACTTATAACAATATTTCTAGAGGGGGTGAATAGATTATCTCCATCTTTTCGATTTCGCCCTCTTTTTATAACCGAATGCTCAAACACAATAATAAAGGTGCGGAATGTAAACAACACACGTCGATTTAAAGAGGTTCAACCCACCAAGGGCCTAATCCTCTACCACCCAAAGTATATCAGGGATGGATTTCAAAAGAAAACGAATTTTATTAATTACCAAAATTAATACAAATTCAACTTACAACACCTTGAAGAGCATCACACTCTTCTTCAACAACACCTTTAGAGATTACCACAATCTCCCTTTGAAGATTACCACAATCTTGGCGCACCTTGTGAAGATTACCACAATCTTCAACCTTGAAGAATACCAAATTCTTCAACACCTCAATAAGAAGATCACCACAATCTTCTTGCACCTATCACCTAGATCATCCAAGTGTGCTCTTACCACAAGAACACTCACTAGGATATCTTGTGTTGGAATGATAACCAAAACTCAAGATTACAACTCAATAATGAATATTACAATTTGAGTGCAAAGTGTAATCAAGAATAGCCTAGACCTCAAGGATGTGAAAGTGATAAGCTAGGCAAATTTACAACAAGAATAATAGCAATGAAAGACCAAGTATTTGCTTGAAGTGTATCTTGTTGTGTTGTATCTCAATTGTTGTATTGGTTGCTCCAAAACTTCCTCTATTTATAGGAGATGATTGATCAAGCATAGGCTCCTCTTGGGGATTGAAAATTTGAGAAAAATACAATTAAAATCAAGAATATATTATTAGAAATCAATCCCACAATTTAAGGAAATGTCTGTCAAACGGTCATATTTTTTTTTTCAATCATACAGGCGATTTAGATTTTACTAAATAAGAGATTTGAAGAACACCTTGGAAATTCCAAAGGCGGCCGGTCGAAATAGGCCGAGATGTATTATTTTCTCAACCGGTCCACCTTAATGAAAAATCGAAGAAGAAATTAAGATTTCAAAACGAAACATTACATGCACATCGACCCCTGGCGGCCGGTCGATTATCGACGGCCGGGCACAAAATTTTCGAAATTCTCACCACTTTTTACTTCCGTCTCATTTTCTGTTTCAAAATCATCTTAAGTACGGGTTAAAATAAAGGGCGGCCAGGTCGATTACGATAGAAATGTTGTCCAATTTTTTGTCGAAAATAAAACTCAAGAAATACTCCGAAAATTTAGTAAAAACATTTTAAACCAATCGGGAGTATTTAGACAACATTTAGAAATCTTGTTTAGGAGTAAAAACCCATTGACGTAAAATCATTAAAAGTGTTGTCCATTATTATCAAAAATAAACTTGAGGAAATACTCCGGAAAATATTAAAACCATTTTAAATCATTTAGGAGTATTTGGACAACCTTTAAAAACATTGTTTTGGTGATAAAATAAAATCATCAAAATTAAGATAAAAACATGTATCAAACATTTTTGACAACTAAATTAAATTAGATCAATTGAGACATGGTTGGATTTATACCAATAAATAACTATATACATTAATATAATAAATAGAATTTGAGTGTCATTTGTTTTCTCAATGACAATATCATTATACTTAAATCATGATTTTCCTAAAGAAAAACCATATTATAACATAAATGAATGAAAAATTATTATAAACAAATAAATATATTTAGATGTTAATTGAATATTTTTTTAATTTTATCCAATATGTTTTTTATTATAATAACTTATAATTTTATTTTAATTGAATATGATTTTATCTGTTTAAGGTTTATCGAATATTTTCAAATTTATTTTATTATTCTAAGGCTTTATTTCATAGTTTATTTTTGTATTTATATTATTTTGTGCATTCTTCGATAATTTTAGATTTATTACGTATTTTATAGATATTATGGTTATTTTTATTTTATTTAATTTATTTATTGTAAGTGTTTAACTTATTATATGGTCAGTCTTATAAAAAATATTTAGATTTATTGTTTGTATTATTTTATTCATTAATAATTTCTAAATTTTATTTCATAAGTACTTATCTAAGGTATTAATAATATCATTTATATAATATATGTAAACTACTACATATGTATAATATATTAATATATACACATATATATAATATAATAAAATTTAATGATATTTTATACAATTAAAAATTTATCTAAGATCAAAAAAATTATTAAATTTGTTTATTAATTCTTAGATTTCTTAAATTATTTTCAGCTTTTATTTTCAATCATTTTATATTTAGATTTTACTATAAATAAGATGATATTATTCTACGTTGGTAAGCATTAAATTCCAATTTTAAAAAAGGAGATGTATTATTTTCTAAATTAAGAAAATATAAAATTGACAACTAATTAAGATATTAAATCAACATTACATGCACATCATATAGACTATAAAATTAAAATCAGACACAAAATTTTCCAAAATTCTCACTGTTATTTATTACATTCAGATTATGTCTATATATAATATAAACCTTAATTACCTAAAATAAATTTTGTTACCACAAAATTATAATACTATATATAGTATGTAGTTTAGGCGAGAATTTTTTGTAATACTATTTATATCGACTTCTCCTTATATATATATATATATATGATTTGGTTCAAATGAGACCACCCTTCTTAGATGAGACAGTGTGGACTAATCATGTACATTTAGTTAATTTTTTTCAAAGATTGAGATTTAAATGAATTTTCAGCGTCTTTTATTTATTTTAATTCGAATAACGATAGATTAGTCATTTGTCATGTAACTGATTCCTTATTTCACGGTCCCCACATGTTTTTGTTTGAAAATTTTAATATGCAGTACATATATGTTAAATATGTAGGACAATAGTATTAAATATGCAGTAAATATATATTAAATATGCAGTAGAATAATGAGCGTCATTCTCTGTCTATATATAACTGATTCCTTAATTCACGATCCCCACATGTTTTTGTTTGACAATTTTAATATGCAGTGCATATATGTTAAATATGCAGTATAATAATGTTAAATATGCAGTAAATATATGTTAAATATGCAGTTAAATAATGAGCGTGATCCTCTCTTTGAGATATACTTCGTAGATGAGAAGATTTCTAATAAGCTCGTCAAACTTAAGAGTCTCGAGATTTTGAGCTTCCGTGATTGCCGTCACCTTTTCGGACCATGAACCGGAGAGAGCATTTAAGACCTTAGTTACCTTCTTTTCTTTGGAGATGACTTTCCCAAGTGCCACAAGAGGATTGTCTATGTTGTCAAGCCTTTCCACCATTTTTGAAATATTTTCACCATCAAGCATAATGAAGTTTTCAAAGTCTTTAACAAGCAATGCAAAATATTTAACACCTTACCATTTAGAGGAAATGACTTCTTGTCATTATCGTCAAATTCCTGGAAGCTCTTGAGGGTTGTGGTTCCATCCTCCAATTTCTTTGTTGGTTGAGCTATTACTTCATTTGGTCATTCCAGAAGGCATAGTTGTTGGCGTTGAATAGTGGTAGCTTGTTGGTGGAGGCACCAGTGGTGAGGTAGCTTTCGTTCGTAGCCATTGATCTTTCCTCCTTACTCGCAATGAAGAACAATCTTGCCAAAGAGTTTGGCTTTGATACAACTTGTTAGTCCAAGTGGCTACAATGATCTTGAGGGGTGTGAATAGATTACGCCGACTTTCTAATTTTCGCACTCCTTTTCGAATATAAGAAGTATAACGAAAATGAAAGTGTGGGATTGTAAAAAACACACATTAATTTATATAAGTTCAACCCACCTAGGGCCTAATCTTCTACCACCCGGGTATGTCCGGGATGGATTTCAAAAAGGAAAAAGATATATTAATAGATACCAAACTATTAGAACATTTACCTTGAAGATCACCTCACTCTTCTTACAACACCACCTATGAAGATTACCACAATCTTCATATACCAATGAAGAGTACCACACTCTTCAACACCTAAAATCACCCAAGTGTGCTCTTACAACAAGAACACTAGCAATGATGTCTTATTTTGGATGATTGAAAAGAATTCAAGATTACAACTCAAATGAAGTATACAACTTTGAAGTGCAAGTGTAATCAGAATCAAGCCTAGTACTTAAGACTAAATACAACAAGAATATGAAAGTGAAGAACAAGAAGTTTGCTTGTGTTTGTATTGCTTATGTTGTTATGTCTTGTTGCTTCAATCCTTCATCTATATATAGGAGAGGTCTTGGATTTGATTTTCAGACAAAGGAACTTCCTTGGAGATTGAAATCTGTAAAAAATTGTAAATCAAATGGAGATTATAGCTGTTAGAAATCAATCCTTTAAAATCATGAAAAGTTGTCTGTTGTGCAATGGATAGTTTGCTGATAAAACCTTAGGTCGACTAGGTTGACCTCTAACAAGAAATTTTGAAAAGTTCTTGAGAAATAGCTCAATGGACCGGTCCAAGAGGGGTTGGACCGATCGACCACCTGTTCGATCGGTCCACCCTCAAGGTGACCATCCCACCTTTACAAAAATGTGAGACAAAGAAGGCTGAACAATTTCTAAGAGCTCCAGGCACCGGTCGACCTCAAGATCGATGGTTGACCTGGAGTTCTTTTGGTTCTGTTTCGATTCTATTTTCCAAAATCATTATTAGGCACGGGTTGCCTTCTAGGGCGACCGGTTGACCTCGAAACATAAGTGTTGTCCAATTTTTGTCAAAAATAAACTTCAAGAAATACTCTAAAAATTAGTAAAAAATAATAAATCGATTAGGAGTATTTGGACAACATTTAGGGATATTATTTTGGTGAAAAATTCAGTTAAATAAAATTTCCAAAATTACTATAAAAATATTTATCTAACAGTTGTCTCTTGTTTGATGCATATATAATTATGAGACAATTTGCAGTTAGTTATTGTTTGATGCATAAATACTTGTTGTTTAATGCCAATATAACTAGAATACAATGCATAGTTAGTTATTGAATGATGCTAAATTGCATATTAAGAATACATATATTGCTTATATTGTGGAGACTTACTGCATAATTATGTTCATTTTGTTGCATACGGAAAGGAAACATATTGCATATTTAGAATCAATATGATGTATATGTAAACTAAACTTAATTATGGGAGTTTTCATATCAGATATCGAATCCTTTAAGTCACAAAAGTAACAGTCACGTTTCTATAAAAAAAAATGCAATAATGAAAGTTATAAAGTATCCTTCATGAAGTAAAATAAATAATTGAATAATAATATTTTTGAAATTATCTCATCCATCAGTTTTGACAATAAATGGTTAGGATTGGTCCATACTATCTTACACAGAGACCCCTGCCTCATTTGATCCAATCCATATATATATATAGGGATTGGTTCAAATGAGATCAACCCCTTTCAGTGAGTCCATAGGAACACTTATGGACTCTTGATTTAAAATTTTTAGATGGTGTAGATCATTCTAGTTATTTTAGGCTAATAAGGGTATATATTTACTTTTCTATATCATCAATTTTTTAAACAGGCTGATTAATATCCTTTAATTACTATTTTTAAGGCAAATACAATCTTACCTTTTCAGTTGGCCGATATTTAGGGAGAGAAAGCCCATCAACTTCAATCGTGTTTGTTCAGTTATTTTCATATCAAAACTGATACGTCTTCTGCCATTTTTTGAACTGACGGTACCTTTCAAACTAAACCCTATTTTTCAGTCTTCTTGTTTAAACATCCTGTGAACGGCGTCATTTTTGCGTGTTGCTTGTGGATTTTCGACGCTCTCAAGCAAGTTTTGTGAAGAATGTAGTTCGATTTTGTGGATACGGAAGTTCTCTTTGTGAACCGTCTTTCGATTTCAATTTTCTAGAAGGTATTTTGTGTTTTTTTTTTCTGAATCGTTGGATTTCTCAATTCAATTTTTGTGTATAATTTCGTGTTTTTCTTTTTGTGTAAATTACAATAAAAATTCGTGTTTTTGGGGTTTGGAGCAATTGATTATTGTGTAAATTTCTTGGTTTTGGTTATGTGTAAATTACAACACGGTGAAATACAATTCGCAGGGATACATTGTTAGTTTTTGTTCGCACAATACAAGCATGAATATGATGTAGATTAAATATACACATATGGTATGATAAATATACAACAATACGCTGATATGTATACATAATGATTTTTAATGTTTTGACATCTGACTTTTTGTGTGTTTTTATGTAGGAGTTGTGGTTTACTACAATGGCAAGCAAACAACAGAAAAGACAGATTGATAGTAGTGAGGGGAGAGTGGGGGAGATGAACAACTTTCAAAGAGGCAAATGATCAATAAGTCATAGCCCAGAGCGCAATGTAGGTTGAAACCCAAGGTTCTTGTTGATGCTATTCCTTCTCTCAAACCTGCTCATAAGTTGTGGAGATGGGGTTTGGTAGTTTACTTTCTTTAAAAATTGAGGATATAAATAAAAAGCATACGTATTGGTTAGTTGAAAACTTCAATGCCTTAAGCAGTGAACTGGTATTAGATGATGGTAGGCACATTCATATTGAGAGAGATGATGTTTGCAGAGTTTTGGGTTTCCCTAATGGTGATGTGGTCATTGAAAAGAAGAAAAAAACGGGCGTGTGTCCGTTGTATGATCGGTGGCGTAACATGTTTGGGAGAGAGAACTCCAAAGTGACTACTAGTGAATTGGCTATGAATATGATGGAGTGTGTAGATGGTAGGGATTGGTTTCAAAGGCATTTTATGACGCTAGTAGACAGCGTAATTGTTGGATATTTTCAGTGTGGTTACATTAATCCACTTATTTTGAATTGCCTTGATGATGTCTCCAAAATCAGGGAGTTTAATTGGTGGGATTACACATTGAGCACTCTTATATCTAAAAGAGTTAAATGGGATGAGACGAATAAGGTTGAGTTCAATGGCCCGATGTTGTTTTTAACGGTAATTTGTTCTTGTATTGACTTTTTTTAAAGATATTAATGTGTGTTCACTTACATAATGTTTTTCCTATGTAGTTGTTTTATTTGGATAGAGTTAGTATTTTAGGGAGAGATGTGCCGAGGACATTACCGGCTTTTGCTTCATGGACCATTGAGAAGGTTAAGAAAAGAATTTGTAGAGAGTTAGATCATGGAGGTTTTGGGCAGGGCTACGTGGATGGACTATACGTTTATGGGGGTTCGTTGCAACTTGAAACAGAGGGGTTGTTGGTCGGTAAAGAGAAACCGTCATATCTTTTGGGGCCTTCGTCGGTTGGTGGCAGTGGACAGACATTTATAATTGGCTTATTATGTTCATTCTCTGATTGGGCATAGATTGTATACATAGTTCATGTTATTGCATACTTAGTTTACATCTGTTGTATACTTAGTTGTAATATATATATTTTATTTATTTTGTTCATTCTCTGATTCGGCAGAGATTGTGTAATTATTTTTGCATACATAGTTCAGGTTTTTTGTATACTAAGTTTACATATGTTGTATACATAGTTTTATGTGTAGTATTTATCATGTGTTTTGGTTTATTTATATATTTACTCGATTGTTATTGTATATTTAGATAGGTTTAATCGTATGTATAGTAACTTGTTATTTTTTATACATTAAGTCCCCGTTATGCACATGCAGGTATAGTATATTTATATTTACATATTTACTTTATATTTAATGTATACTTAGTTTACCTATATCATATACCTAGTAAACTGTCATTGCATTCTTAGTTATATTTTATATGTGTTAAATTTGTTTTCTTTATTTTATATGCTTTATATTTAATGTTGTATATTTCTTCAAAGTTGCCTAGTTATATTTGTCTATTGGCAGGGATATATTGGAAAAATTAAGTCAAGGATTGTGTGTCTTGCTTCTGCTGTTGTGGAAATTATTTCATTAATTCGGGATGCCTCATCTGATGTGGTGTTGGAGCCTGAATTTTCTGAAATTGGCGTGGTTGCTAAGAATCTGATATGCCACAAGACTTATCAAGTTGAGGGCACACGGGTTGAAGAGGATCCAGTTGGAAGTAAGAGTCAACAAAATGAAGCCTTCTGGAGCAACCCTGAAAATATAGCTTTGTTTGAGAAGATGGAATACACTATTTGCAAGCGAGATAAGTTCGAGAAATGGAATGATGACAAGCCTAGTTTTGGTCTCGGTTTAACCCAATAACAAAACACTAGTAAATGAGATGCCGTTGTTGAGACATCACGTTTTTATGAAAAAGGTGCGAGTGAGAGTCTGTTGGATGTGCAGGTTGAGCAGGAAAAGGAAGACGATGTGTTGGCTGGAGATGATGTTGGGGTAAAGTTCATTCCTTTCTTTTGCACAAATTTTTATGATTTTTTTTAATATGTTTCTTATTTTATTTTATTTTGATTTGTAGGAAGAGATTAATACGATTGTTGATGGTGGGAAGGGTGGGGTTTTAGTTAGGAATGAGGGAGAGAACAAGAATAGCGAGAAACTGCACGTTTATCAGGAAAATGAACCTCGCCAGAAAAAGAAGACCGAGACATTGACATCCCTATTTGTTGAGAGACGGGTTGATGTGATGACTAAGTTAAACGAGAATCAGAATATGATTGTGAAGTGGTTGTTTGGAATCCAGAAGCTGAGAAGTAATGTTTTTTATATGGTCATACTTATTATAAATTTTATGATAATTATTGATTTTTCAATTTTTTTTATGTATTTTATTTTGCAGGGACGATGCGATTTTTAAGGCCGACGACATGATTATAACAAGGGAAGACTTTGTGATGATGCAGCCTGGAAGCTATTTGAGTATATCTATGATTGATGCATGGACAAAGATTCTGAACGCAAAAGAGTCAATCAGGAGAAATAGTTTGCCTTCTCGATTTTTTGCTACGATATATTCTACGGTACCCTCTTGTCTTAATTTTCATTACATTTACATGTCTATTTTCAGAAAGAAATTTGTTAAGAATTTTATTTGATAGATTTTGATGATACCATGTAAAACTTAAACTAGGAAGTTGGTACCCCATTTTCCTTATAATTTGTATTGTAATAGATAGGACTGAAAAAGCTGAGTCAAGTCAGCTATGTCAAGGATTACAAGAAGTGCGGACTATGTGAAGACACTATTGTATGTCAGCCGAGTAAGGCCATGAAGGTAGTCAATGACTCGACTGAAGGCGAGTCAGCTGGGGAACAACTGTGAGAAGTGTCAGTCAAGTCAACTCAAGAAGCCAAGTCTATAAGTTGAAGTGACAGTTGAGTCAATCCAATGATTGGAGCAGATTCAAGTCACCTGGGTAAAGGCAGCAGTCAAGTCAAGACAACTGACTTAGATCCGTTGATTAAAGTCAAATATATTACTCCATTTAGTAATATGACAAGCTGCCAGGTCTAAAATTATTTGGCCCTGAATTGTGCAAAAGGAATAAGCCAATGGGAAACACTGCACCTTGTGTCAGACACCTACAAATCCTAGAATGCCATTAATACGAAGAAAGGTCAACATCACCAAGGCTGCAGACCAAGAAAAGACAAGCCAACGACCACAAAGTGACATTTGAAATCATCATATCTCTTTAACGGGCAAAATTTCAAATGGCCACTATAAAAGGCTGAGGAAGCTATTGAGAAAAGGTTACCCGAACCACGAACGAACAAGAAATATCAAAGCAAGTAATCTGTAAATTTCTCAAAGCAATTCAAGCTATTCTTCAACCCTTAAACTCGATGAAACTCGATCTAACACAGCTGTGAAGGAAAGATAACTTCAACTAGTTGAATAGGAAAGTTTTGAAGAAGCAAAGGGGTCTACTTTCCAAGTCAGGATTGTAGAAAGGTTCAAGGTCGAGCCATTATCAAGTTTGTTGGAGGGCTTCGTGATCAAATCGATGAACTTCAGAAGTGAGCTGAAGTAGCAAGGCAACTGCCCTGTGAAGAAGCTGAGTCGCAAGAGAAGACAACTGTGTGATCAAGGTTGTCTCGCATCGATAATCGCTTTGTGGCGATATCTTACATAGTGGATTCCTCCAGGAGTTGGAGGAGAGAGGATTAGAAGAATTACCCCATCGTCGAACCTCTATAAAATATTTGTGTCATTTACTTTCAGCAAATTTACTTTCCTGCATATATACTTTATATCTGCTTTTTGTATTGTAGTTGCTATCCAACTGATTAATAACCAAATGTTAAAAATCAAGTTTTTAAAAGAAGCTTAAAACTAATCAAAGAGTGTTAAGTCTTCCGCTGTTAAAAACCAATTAGCCAAGTTAAGTATTTGTCTTAAGCAGCCGAGTTATACAATCAACAACTCTATCGAGTCTGTTGAGTGGGTAACTTAGCTGAAAACCTAATTTAGTTGTCCCTCAAGGACACAGTTGTTTGAGTCAACTCTGTTGTATATTTTTTTAAAAGGACTAAATAAAAAATTTGGCAAGGTTTATTCAACCCCATTTCTAAACTTTACACCACACCCCTTGGGACCTTCAAGTGGTATCAGAGAGGTTGGTTCATTGAGCCTTCCGAACTGGTTACTGAACTAGATCTCTATCTTTTCAAAAGGTTTTTACATTTGTGTTTTTCAAAGACTTTCATCTTTTAAGCAAAGTTATTATCATGGAAGCAAATCTAACATGCATTCCTATGTTTACTATTGAGGAATTTGATGATTGGAAAATACGTATGCAGGCTCATCTATCTGCATTACATGATGAAATGTGAGTTGTGATAGAGGATGGGCCACTGCAAATACACAAAGTAAACACAGTTGTACAAAGAACAGCTGCAGCTGAAGGATAAGAAGTCTGCTGCTGAAGCAAGACTAGCCATGGTTGAAAAACCAAAGACTAAGTGGACAAATGAGGATAGAAAGAGATACAACCTGAACAATGTGGCCAAGGATATTCTCTACAAGACATTGGACAAATCAATGTTCAATAAAGTCAAATCTTGCAAATCTGCAAAAGAGATTTGGGAAAAGTGACCTTAATTTGTGAAGGATAAGAACAAATTAAGGAAAATAAATTAACTATTGCTGTTAAAAAATTTGAAAATTTCAAAATGCTTGCAGGTGAAACTCTGGATCAACTTGATGCCAGATTTACTGAAATAACAAATGAGCTTCCAGCTCTTGGGAAGAGAATATACACAGAAGGAAATATGTATGAAGATCTTAAGAAGCCTCCCAGTTGAATGCGAAATGAAGGTCATGGCCCTGAGCCATTCAATGGACCTCTCAAGAACATCTAACCATGAGCTATTGCCATACCTCAAAGCCTATGAGTTTGAGCTGAGAAGGAAAGAGCAAGAGGAAACAGTTGTACCCAAGACAACTGCATTGATGGCCAGTGAAGGGAAAAGAGTTGAGCAAAAGAAACCATAGACAAGGAGGTGATTGCCCTGATGGTTAAAAAATTCAACAAGTTCTTCAATAAGAACTACAAACGGAACAAGAGTGAACCTCCAGGCGACATTCAACACCCTCCAAAGCAAGGAAAGATATGCCACCCAAGTGAGTTGAGCATCAAAGAGTTGATTATCAGAGAGCTGATAATCAAAGGACAGACAGAGCTAATCAGAGAGCTGAAAACCTGTGTTGAAACTGCAGACAACCAAGACATTTTGCTGTTGACTTTTCATATCCACCAGTCAACAAATACAGGAATGAAGAAGAAAGAAAAGTCTTCAGGAAAAAAAGACAAGAATTGAAGAAAACCATGTTGGCTTCTGAGATTGTTGAACCAACCAAGAACAAGGAAGCAACAGACTCAGATAGTAGTGAAGCAAACTACTCAAGTGATTCTGAGGAAGAGGCTATGATCTACCTCATGGCCAAAGAACAAGATCAAGAAGATGATGTACTCTATAACTCATCTCATTCTGATTCAAGTGAAGGTGATTGTGATACACACACTTCATCACCTACTGATCTTTATGATACATTAGGCAAAATGATGAAAGATTTTGAGCACATAAAATCCTCACACACCAATCTAAATGAGGAAAACAACCAGCTTAAAAGCCAAAACTCATAGCTGTCAAAAGAGATGAGCACTCTAAGTCACAAAGCTGATGAGAACACTAAGCTAAAGGTTGAAAATGCCAAGATCATAGCAGAGTTAGCTGCTACAGAAAAGAGGACAAAAGATCTTAAAAATGTGATTGCCTCATTTACAAAAGCATCCAAATCATTGGATGAACTTATTATGAGTCAAAAGGAATGTGGAGACAAGACATGCATAAGATTTTATTCCTTTGTGCATAGTGAAACTCCAAGAGTGATTTTGGAGAAAGGATCATCAAGTAATGAAGCATCCCAAAAACCCAAAACACCAAATGTTGCACACACATCTGTTAGAAAGCACAATCACAATCATACTGGCCTTGGATATAAAGGACAAGGAAAGCATCCAAATGAGTATGCTGACAGGACAGCTGAGAAGAAATCTAGCAGAGTCTCTCAGCAAACTCCAAACAGAAAATACTCTGTGAAAGGCAAACAGAGCTACCAAAAACCCCAGAAATTTTAACAGAGAAATAAATATGTTGGGAATGGTAGAAACTACCCAAAACTATGCTGATTGGAATAATATGAAACATCAGCAAAGACCTATGGAATACAAGCCAAAATGGCAAAGACCTAAACCTCAACAAAGGTCATTGCAAAGGCAAAAGAGATTTTATCAGCACACATACGCACCCAAGCACTACACTCAAAAATACCACAACCACCCCAAGAAAGCAATTGCTAAACCACACACACAGACATACAGACAAAAGAGATAGTTGTATGATCCTAAAACCCCCAAGCAATTTGCTATATGCACTATGGTTATAGCACTGAAAAATGGCAACCTCTTAGAGTCAAATCATTTAGCTATAGGTTGGTTGGAGCATCTTATAGCACTAACCCGTCAGGACCCAGACAAGTATGGGTACCTAATAACTAATTTCCTTGATTGCAGGTTCAAGGAACAGTTGAGTGCCAAGGAACCTGGTACATGGATAGTGGCTGTTCCAGACATATGACAAGAAACAAGAAAAATCTGTCAAAATTCAAGGAGATTAGAGGTGCAAAAGTTATATTTGGAGGAAATGAATCTCCAGGGGAGATCCAAGGCACATGATCCATCAATAAAAATGGATTGAAAATCACAGATGTTGCTTATGTTGAATGCCTCAACTTCAACCTGTTAAGTATCAGCCAACTTTGTGACAAAAGCTACAATGTAGGATTCAACATGGGGATATGCCAGATCAAGGATGTTGAATCAAATGAAATAGTGTTGCAAGGGTCAACACAAAAGAATATGTATGTAGTAGATTGGTCTACTGCTACACCAAGCACATGTGCTCTAGCAAAAAGAGCACAAATCAATCAAGTTTCTTTGTGGCACAAAAAGTTTAGTCATCTGAATTTATGTGATGCATGCCAGATTGGAAAGGATTGCTAGACTCAGTGTACAAGAAAGAAAGTTTATGTGATGCATGCCAGATTGGAAAGCAAATCAAATCTTCATTTAAGGATAAGCCAAGTCCTTCTTCAACAAGGATATTACATATGTTGCGTATGAATTTATTTGGTCCATTTGAGCCAGCTAGCATCAGTGGAAAAAAATACACCTTAGTAGTGGTGGATGATTATTCAAGATATACATGGACAATTTTCATGTGTAAAAAGAAGGAAACTTTGCAGAAGTTACCTCAGCTGATGAAGAGAGTTCAAAACGAAAAAAGCCAAACTATTACAAAAATAAGATCTGACAGGGGAACTGAGTTTGTCAATGGGATAATAACTCAGTATTGTGTTGAAAATGATATTGCTCATGAGTTATCAGCTGCAAGGACTCCACAGCAGAATGGAGTAGCTGAAAGAAGGAACAAAACTCTCAAGGAAGCTACAAAGACCATGTTAGCTGAAGTTGGATTGCCCAAGAAATTTTGGGCTGAAGCTATAAATACAGCATGTTATACTCAAAATAGATGCATGATTAATAGGCAATTGACCAAGACTCCCTATGAGATTTAAACAGGGAGAAAGCCAAATGTTGGATATTTCAGGATTGAAATTTGGATGTAAATGCTTCATCCATAATAATGGCAAAGACAATTTGAAGGCTTTTGATGCTAAAGCTGATGAAGGTATCTTGTTGGGATACTCAGCTGAGAGTAAACCTATAAAGTGCTGAACAAGAGGATTGTAGTCACAGAAGAGTTTATCCATGTGGTTTTTGATGAACCTAATGTGAATGGAGAAGACATTGAAGAGTTAGCTGATAAGCTGAATTAGCCAACTATGCAGATGTTTGCCTTATTTTTAGCTTCACCGCAAGTGTACGGTGTAGTTTATAGAATAGGATAAGCAAGGTCGTATCCACGGAGACTAATAAATTAATGTGCTAAGTATTGAACTAAGATAGCCTTATTTTTATTTAGACGATCAAAATTAGATGATTGTTGCGGAGGTAAAGACAAGAATAACCACAAAAACACAAGATGAAAATAATAATGGAATTATCAAGAGAATGAAATGGATTCCCGGGTTATGGTTTTAATTAATATTTCTCTTGTTTTCCGATTTAATCAAAGCCAAAGTTATTATCAATACACCTATAAGACGATCACAACGGTATTTTATCCTCCCTCTCGAGATGTATATAAAGTGTAGATTGAAATATCTATGCTAGCATCTCTACTCAACATAAGATAAACAACTCCCAAAAGCACAAAAGATCAATTGTCCTCACAAATATTCACAAACCTCTCGATTATGCAAACATTCATGTCAAGTACTCAAGATCTAATATTGAAACTCATCTCTCGAATTATGAATCAATATATCAAACATGCTAAATCATTGGCCAAGTGATAAAACAAGAATAAGAACAAAGTACTCAAATAGGCTTCAAGAAAATCACTTCAACTAAGATTAAAACACTCAACAAGAGTTCAATTAATCTACTTCCAAAACCCGGAAATCACAAGAAGTTTAGCTACTCATTACAAATAAACAACTCATAGACAAATTGTTCATATTCATGACAAGCTAAAATGAAAGATTAAAGCACAAAGAATGAGAAAACTTAAGGAAATGGATAATCTCTCGATTAATCTTCAATCCTCAAGCTCCGATTCGACCCGATTCTTCCCTTGATTCTTCCTTGATGAAGTTGATGTGTTTCTTGTGTTCTTGGGTCTTTTCCAGACCTCTCCTCCCCTGGTGTGCGCCCCAAAAAGTGGTATTTATACCCTATTAGAAGCCTAGGTCAATTTGCTGTCATTTTTGGAGTTTTCTGCATGAACGCACAGGTCGTGAGCCCACGCACGGGCTACCCGTGCGCCATCCCGTAGAAAACATCCAGTCTCTGTAGGGCGCACGGGTCGTGCGTTGGTGCACGGTCTACCCGTGCACCTCCCAAACGTCCAAATTTGTTTGCTGGGTCTTCATAAGAGTTGTAGCCCTCTCTTTTAGCTTTCCATAGACACTTGAATCAGCTCAATATCAATTTTGTAGAGAGAGTTATGACCAAAATACTAAACCCTGCCAGTGCTGGAAATTCCATACGCGTTTGGATGTTCGTTGAGATAAATCTCCTTGTTGTTTGATAATCCATGCTTCTTTTGCCACACGACTCATCACTATGACTCTAGAATCCATATAGTTGGCTTCCAATTGGGTGTAATCGCTCGATTCTTGATGATTCTAGGTAGCAATGCTCGTATTTGTCACAAAATCACTCCAAATATCGTTAAATTCCTACAAAACAAGCAAGCGTAATGTCTTTTCCACAAAGAGCGAATATATACCATTTCATACACGTTATTGCATGTTTATAAACAATTATAGCCATAAATATGCCCTAAAATACATGCAAAATTCACACTCAACAAACCCCCAAACTTAAACAGTTGGCCGTCCCGGTCAACGCTTTTAAAAACTAGAGAAAACATGATTGGGAGTAATGAAAAGTAGAACGCACAATAACTCCATAAAATTCGCATTGTTTATCGTAGGTGTCAAGCAATGAATCAACCAAGCCTCAAACATCTAACATAGAGCACCTATCAAAGAAACCATGGTAAATGTTAAGAATTACGCATCACAAAGATCAAATGTATACTCTCATCTCAAATGAATATAGGATTTGTTTACGCTCAATTCAATTCAATGTTGAAGAATTACCATAGGCTTGCAAATCGTATCTCCGCCACTAGAATGTATGCAATTTGCGAATCAAAAAGGACTTCTCTCTTTGGTTGTAATGAAGGCTCTTTGGTTAGGGTAGGAAAATATAGATAGAGTGACTTCAAACTCGGCGTATAGACCGGTGAGCATATAAATCATCTACGTTAAAGCTTAATATGCTACCCAAATCATCTCTCATTTTCATCAACTCTTCTTATCTCCATCCCCTTTCTTTTGTAAACATTATCACCTCACATACAATTCTTAGCCTCCAAGTTCATTCACTGAAAACTCACATCATAAAGTCAATTTTTTTTTTCGACTCTTTTATGAATTTTCAACCTTTCTTTTCTCCTCCTTTTCTTTCTTTTTTTTTTGTTCACATCAACCAATTTTGCACAATTATCCAACTTTTCAATTCCAACCCATTCAACCTCATTCACTCCCTCTACTCAATGTTCTACGCTCAAGTGTAGCGTAACAAATATATCAAGTTAAAGGCTTGAATTGTTGCTATCAAGAAATTAGGCAATAGGCTCAAGTTGGCTAACTAGGGATTTCAATATCATCTTAGGTAAGCAAAAGGCTTGAAGGGCTAACAAAAATGGCCTTTGATCATTTTCACAATTCGTATACAACATGTGACCTTGACAGAGATGCGAGCAAGTTCTAGAATTCTAACAACATGAATGATACACTCAAATCAATCAACAAGATCGCATATGATGAAAGCATTAAAGGCTCAAAAGCTCGAGGCTTGCAAATACGTAATTCAAAGCATCAAACCATGTTCTCAATATCCACATGCTCAATATCATCTATTCATGGTTCAATCAACTCATGCTCAACACCAAATCAAAACAATACAAAATTTTCAAAATCAAGCACAAGTTACAATCAAGAGATCAACTCACTCCCTACAATCTATGAAAGCAATAAATGTGCTAAACCAAAAAAACGTGTTTCTAATGCAAATGCAACCTAAAATGCTCTACATGCAACTATATGAAAACACACAAAATTAATGCAATTTTTTTTTATCCATACATTTCATATCAAAATAACTATTTCTCCCCCAAACTTAAATGAAATTATATCGCACGTAAGAGAAGATAGAATTTCAATATTAAACTGTGTGGATTTACCTGATTCACTGTGCGGGTGGTGGTGGATAATGGCCCTCCTTCGCATCTCCTCTTATCGCTAGGACTACTTCTTTCAACCATCACTTCAAGTTTTGTACCTTAATATTGTCTTAGCTGAAGGACGCACGGGCTGCCCGTGCTTCATGTCGAAGCCACATTATTCCTCCCTCCAGGCACGCACGGGCGTGCGCCTTGCGCACGGGTCACCTGTGCGTGATGCCGTAACTCAATTTTTTTTTTTTTTACAAAAAGAAAACAAACAAAAACAAAAATCACACCACAAACCGTTGGGTTGCCTCCCAACAAGCGTTATATTTAACGTCTTTAGCTTGACGCTTATTAATTTCGATTCATACCACCTTTGAATGCATATATTAGCTGCTTTGGATCGTGGTCAAGAACCGTTTTTCCATTGTTCGCATCTAGTAATGCATAATTGGGATTTCCAAGCAAGTATTGGAGTCCTGATGTTGGAACACTTGGATTTGAATTATGCTCATGTTGTTCGTGTGCGTATGTACCACCAGTGTTCGTTTCGTTGTGGGATAGCTTTCTTATGATATCACGCACGCCTTGACCGGGCATCCACGCCTTTGTTCATGTGTTCATTGTCCTGTTTCTGCTCCTTTTGAACACCACACACGGGCTGAAAGCGCATAGACATACAGTCCATGTTTGGTTCCGAACTTTCTTACTTTTGCAGGATCTTCGGCTCCTCGTAGTCAGTACCACTCTTTTGATGAATGGCACTACATTGTTCCTTTGAGTTTGCTTGGTGGTGCTTGAAAATTGACCCTTTTGATATTGCCCACCAACAATTGTAACTAATTGGCCCACTTGGGTTTCGAGATTTTTTATCGAACTGGCCATCTGTGTCATTTGTAGCTCTATTTTATCCACCCTTGCGTCTTGCCTTGTGAAGCAGCTCTAGTTTCACTCATGAATGCATTGGATTGATTTATGAATGAGGTGAGGGCTTCTTCTAAAGATGGCTTATTTGCTTCATCGCGAGTAAAGCGGTCCTCGACTCACTCTGAACAAACTTGTTTGCATCCTTAACAAGGTGAGGGCTTCTTCTAAAGATGGTTTTGCCTCTGCATTTGTAAACCCATTCATTACGTTGGACCTTGATGGGGTGGGATCATATTCTCCGTGCTAGTATATGAAAAATCTTCGTAATTCCCCAACGGGTAATAGCATATAGGAGTAAGATTATTCCAATAAGCTGTAAGAATTCCGAGTTATTGAAATCCATTCGAGCGGGTGCACCTATACCAATTCAAAGAAACAAATCAAACATTGTAGAGATAGAATTTACAAAAGAAAAATGAAATAAAATAAAAAATGTCTAAATTAAAAATAATTCTATCTATCGCAATATTAGCACCAAAAATTGTATTAGTCCCCGGCAACGGCGCCAAAAACTTGTTCGCCTTATTTTTAGCTTCACCGCAAGTGTACGGTGTAGTTTATAGAATAGGGTAAGCAAGGTCGTATCCACGGAGACTAATAAACTAATGTGCTAAGTATTGAACTAAGATAGCCTTATTTTTATTTAGACGATCAAAATTGGATGATTGTTGCGGTAGTAAAGACAAGAATAACCACAAAAACACAAGATGAAAATAATAATGGAATTATCAAGAGAATGAAATGGATTCCCGGGTTATGGTTTTAATTAATATTTCTCTTGTTTTCCGATTTAATCAAAGCCAAAGTTATTATCAATACACCTATAAGACGATCACAACGGTATTTTATCCTCCCTCTCGAGATGTATATAAAGTGTAGATTGAAATATCTATGCTAGCATCTCTACTCAACATAAGATAAACAACTCCCAAAAGCACAAAAGATCAATTGTCCTCACAAATATTCACAAACCTCTCGATTATGCAAACATTCATGTCAAGTACTCAAGATCTAATGTTGAAACTCATCTCTCGAATTATGAATCAATATATCAAACATGCTAAATCATTGGCCAAGTGATAAAACAAGAATAAGAACAAAGTACTCAAATAGGCTTCAAGACAATAACTTCAACTAAGATTAAAATACTCAACAAGAGTTCAATTAATCTACTTCCAAAACCCGGAAATCACAAGAAGTTTAGCTACTCATTACAAATAAACAACTCATAGACAAATTGTTCATATTCATGACAAGCTAAAATGAAAGATTAAAGCACAAAGAATGAGAAAACTTAAGGAAATGGATAATCTCTCGATTAATCTTCAATCCTCAAGCTCCGATTCGACCCGATTCTTCCCTTGATTCTTCCTTGATGAAGTTAATGTGTTTCTTGTGTTCTTGGGTCTTTTCCAGACCTCTCCTCCCCTGGTGTGCGCCCCAAAAAGTGGTATTTATACCCTATTAGAAGCCTAGGTCAATTTGTTGTCATTTTTGGAGTTTTCTGCAAGAACGCACGGGTCGTGCGCCCACGCACGGGCTACCCGTGCGCCATCCCGTAGAAAACATCCAGTCTCTGTAGGGCGTACGGGTCGTGCGTTGGCGCACGGTCTACCCGTGCACCTCCCAAACGTCCAAATTTGTTTGCGGGGTATTCATAAAAGTTGTAGCCCTCTCTTTTAGCTTTCCATAGCCACTTGAATCAGCTCAATATCAATTTTGTAGAGAGAGATATGACCAAACTACTAAACCCTGCCAGTGCTGGAAATTCCATACGCGTTTGGATGTTCCTTGAGATAAATCTCCTAGTTGTTTGATAATCCATGCTTCTTTTGCCACACGACTCATCACTATGACTCTAGAATCCATATAGTTGGCTTCCAATTGGGTGTAATCGCTCGATTCTTGATGATTCTAGGTAGCAATGCTCGTATTTGTCACAAAATCACTCCAAATATCGGTAAATTCCTACAAAACAAGCAAGCGTAATATCGTTTCCACAAAGAGCGAATATATACCATTTCATACACGTTATTGCATGTCTATAAACAATTATAGCCATAAATATGCCCTAAAATACATGCAAAACTCACACTCAACAGCAGACGAGTCCTTATGTTGAAGCTAAATTGAGAGCACTCAACCCTGATGAAGATGAGATAAATTTGAAACTCAGTGGAAGTCTCTGGTGAATCAAGATAAAAGAGAGGTTCAAGACAACTTAGTTGCAAGACGGTGAATCTAGCGAGACTTACTCAACTTTGATGTGAGATGGCTGAGAGACCATCCACCAGAGTTAGTCATTGGAGATGTAAGATATGGCATAAGAACCAGATCCAGAGAACATCATGAAGCTATGGTAACTTGTTTTATTTCCCAGATATAGCCTAAAGATGTGTGTCAAGCATTTGATGATACACATCGGATTCAGGCCATGCAAGAAGAGCTGAATCAGTTTGAAAGAAACAAAGTATAGGAATTAGTTCTAAGGCCAACCTACCAAAATATCATTGGTACAAAATGGGTTTTCAGAAACAAGATGAATGAGGAAGGATCTGTTGTGAGAGGCAATATTGGTAGCCAAAGGGTATTGCCAAGAAGAGGGTATAGATTTTAATGAAAAACACATTTATAGCCAACATTAATACATTATGTGTATTGCCTTAGACTTACTCTCCAACTTGGTGTTGGTGGTCTTTCCGTGTCTGAGCGTCTCCAGTACTATGCAATTTTTTAAACTTTTAAATTAAAAATTCAACCCTAGGGTTTGTCCTGGTGGCAAGCGCCGCCCATCTTGGTGGGTTTGAAGTCCCGAGATTGAATCCCTTGACTATGTGGAGTGTGGGTTTGGGGTTGATCCACCTCTTTAGAGTATTAGTTTCAATGCTAGTTGTAGGCCACACCCCATAGACTCGAAGTAGTGTGGAGGACTGCTAGTTCCTAAAATATTTGCGGATCGGCGACGAAGAATTTGTCAAGCAGAAGAAAATTAGGCATTTGAAGGGCATGATTGGAGGATTGGTGAAAAAGACGATGCTAGCGTGGAAAACAAGGCCTACGAGGACGCCACTAAGGATTGTTGTATATTTATATGTTTTTCGATATATACTTATATGTGTTTTGTTGTATAAGTAGTTAATTTTTTAATGTATGTATTTTGTGTTTGTATACTTATGTTTTGATGTATACTTATATGTGTTTTGTTGCATACTTACATTTGTTTTGTTGTATACTTATATTTTTGTTTGACAATTGTAATATGCAAAGTACAAATATGTTAAATATATAACATAATAGTGTTAAATATCGATAAATATATGTTAAATATACGAGACAATAATAAGCATGATTTTTTCTCTCTATAGTTGATTTACTTAATCCACGGTCCCCACATGTTAATGAGCGTGATTATCTCTCTATATAACTGATTCATTAATTCATGGTCCCCACGTGTTTTTGTTTGACTATTTTAATATGCAGTAAAATAGTATTAAGTATACAACAAATCACTGATAAATGTACATCATATTGCATGTGATGGAGCACATGCGAGATTTTCTCTCTCCCAGCGCAATTTTCTCTCTCCCCATGTGATTTTCTCTCTCCTAATAACTGATTCCATATTTGGATGGTCCCCACATGTTTGTTTTGACAATTTTACCTTTTTGGGGATTTAATTAAATGAGGGAGGGTTGAGATTAGTTCACACTGTCTCACCATAAATTGTGGTCTTATTGGATCCTCCCCTATATATATATATATATATATATATATATATATATATATATGATATGGATCAAATAGGTCCTCCTACTTGGGGTGAGTCCATGGGGACACATCCTAACCATAGATCAAGAATTTTGGGTGGTCAGATTTTTAGGATCTTTTTATGTTTATTTTTGGTTTGACCATTAATAAGGGTAGGGTGGTAATTTGACACTTGAGAATCGTTACTAAGATTTTATTCCCTCCCTCACATATATTCTACCCACTCTTCACGATACGTTCGCTTTCTTCTCTCTTCAGACGACGTTTGAGTTTCAAGAATTTCAAAACACCTTTCCATTCCCTCTATCAGTCTCTTCGTCTCTGAGAATTCCATTCTATTTTCTCGCGAAGGTTTTGAAGTTCTTCTGAAGCAGTTCTTGCGGTTCTTTTGAAGGTAAGCGTAATCTCGTTCGGTTTTTGTGCTTGAAGCTTTGATTTGTAGGTAGTTTCCAGTTGTATAGGGTTTATGAAGGTTTAGTTCACAGTTTCTCTTTCGATTTTCGCAACTTCAGTCTAGGTTCTTTGTTGCTCTAGGATGATTTTCTGGGTTGATGTTGCGTGTTTTTAATATATATTTGCACATTGATGTTTTTTGTTGTGTTCAGAAATATGTTTGTGGTCTTTTTTCATTTGCTTTTGGTAGATGTTAGGGTTCCTTGTTAAGTTAGTTCAGGAATAATATGTTTTATTTTTGTTGGAATGTTTATGATGCTTATGTAATTTTATACCTCTGCTTATGTAATTGTGTAACCTGCTTATGAAGTTATTAATATGTGCATGCGAAGTTTTAGATTTTTGTAACAGGGCATCATTTGGTTGTTTTTATATGCAGTGCGTTCGTTAACACCATATTTCTACTATTTTTTATATGGTTATGCATTTTGCCAGTATTTGCTTGGTTAGTTTTTGCATGTTGCTTGTGTAAATTAATAGGCTTGCTTATGATCCTTAAAAGCATGCTTATAAAAATACAACTTGAATATATGTGTATGTATACTAGAATATTTTGTAATGCTTTATGTGTATTTATATTTTTATTGTAGGTGTGATTTTCTGAATTTTCAAGACAATGGCTAAAGGCAAAAGAAAAGTGTTGAGTAGTGAACTTGTTCTGGCTGAAGTTCAACAAGATGAACCTGTTGAGGTTCAACAAAATGAACCTGTTAAAGGTCCACAAGATGAACATGCTGGCCTGAAGAGGCAAAAAAGTATAGAGGATGGGACTAAAGGCAAGAGTAAGAAGTCTGAACATCCAAGGTGTGGGACAAGATCAAAACCGAAGTGTTTAGTCAAAGCCATGGTAAATTTGGAACCCTCTCAGAGGGCTGCCATTGTTGAGATGGGATTTGGGGGATTGCTAGAGATGAGAATCAAAGATTTCCCCCCTCAGCTGGTATATTGGTTGGCGGAACACTTTGATGCACCTAGTTGTGAGTTTAGATGGGCGGATGGGAAATCTATCCACATTGATGTGAGTGATGTACATAGCGTTCTTGGTTTCCCGAATGGCCCTATCAAAATCCAGAAAAAACAGATATCAGATGATGAGTGCCAGCTACTCAAACAGTGGCAAGGTTTTTTTGCGAAGGAGAATAATAACATTATAGGCGGTGAAGTATGCCAGCAGATGAGAGCTTGCAAAGACGGTGGGGTATGGTTTAAGAGACATTTTGTTATCTTGGTTGATTGTCTTGGTTGGTGTGAGTATACACTGAATACTCTGGTTGCCAGCAAGGATAAATGGGAAATCAGTGAGAAAAAAAATAGTTCGACGACCCATTGTTGTTTCTAGCTGTAAGTTAAGTTTCAGTTAATAGTTATTTTTATAGTTGTATGTGTGGTTTTAATTGATTTCCTCCTTTCATTGTAGGTTCTTTATATGGACATAATTATTTTTTACACCTGTGATGTTTCTAGGAGGTTGTCGAGTCTTTGTTTTTGGACTACAGAGATATTGAGGGATAGAACAGCGAAGGAGTTAGATAGAGGTTGTTTGGGAATGGGTTTTGTTGACCAACCATTGCAACCAGAGGGTCAGGTTGAGGGTCCATCCCTGGATCTGTTTTGCTTTTATAGTTTATATTTACTGTTAATGAAGTACAAGTTTGTTTCCTATTGATGTTAAAATTGTTTTGTCATGCATGTGTAGGTAAGATTTATTGCTTGTGTAACCCAAGTTTGTTGCATGTAACTTTTAAGGCTTGATTATTCAAGGTTGTCATGTTGCTTGTGTAATGCAAATTGTTGCTTGTGTAGTACAATCTTGGTGCATATGTAGTTGTGAATTATTGCTTATGTACACAAGTTTGTTCGATTGTTGAATTTAACTCAACAGTTGCTTTTGACATGCATGTGTAGTTCATATTTGTTGCTTATATAGTACTAGTTTGTTGCATATGACCTTTTTAAAGTCTTTGCTTATGTAAGGTTATCATGTTGCTTGTGTAGTACAATCTTATTTCATGAGTAGTTCAGAATAATTGTTTAAGTCTCATTATTTTTGCAACTTTTAAGTTTTGTGTGCATATGATTTTAGGAATATCTTTGTGAGGATGTTGGAGAAGTCGTCGTGTCTTGCAACAGATATTGTTGACATGATAACATTTTTGGAGAATGCGCCAAAAGAATTTTTTGGGGTTGCAAAGTTTAACAAAATTCAAGAAGCGACAAGGAAGCTGATTGGTTTCACGAGCAGGAGGAATAGTGTGGAGGCGACTGATAACGCTCAGATGAGTGAGACTCAAGAGAATGAACTTTTTTGGAATAGCTCTGAGACTATCACGATGATCGAAAATATCGAGTGTGCACTGGGTAGGAGAGACCAGTATAAAAAAACGATTGAGGATATGCCCAGTTTTAGTCTCGGGGTTAGTCAGGATGAATGGAATGATGAATGGGACAATGTTGTTAAAATATCTTGTGAAATTATCCGCGACATGCCAGGAACTATTGCTAAACATGAAAGCGGTCCAGAGATTAAACAGGTGAAAATTTATTTTCCTTATATTTGAAATTAGTTTTGTGGTGAATGTATGGAATCTTGAATGTGTAATATATTTATCCTATTTTTTGTTGTGATGTAGGGGGTGTTGCAAGCGGGAGTGGTGGTGTTAGAGGCAATAATGGGGATGAAGAGGTGGAGGAGGGCGTGGATGTCAACGAGATGGTTAGTGAGATTGATTATACAACAAAGAGAATTCCCAAAAAATCTTGCCCTCTAATTTCTCCATTTCTTGTGAGGCTGATTGATTTGAAATCAAAGTTGAACATGTCACGCGTCAAACGGAACGCGACGACTACCACAACTTAAATACAATAACCAAATAGTCCAGACAAATATCAACAAGAACCCAATGAAACAGAGTCTAAATAGCAGCGGAAATAAATAACAAGTACAAATACAACTTACAGTCCACAATCCATAATCCAAATTACATACCCGAAAAATCAACCAAATACAACAACTTAAAGTCAAAGGGTCCTACGCTCTTCAGTTACAAACCGGAATGGAAAGAAATACAAGAGTCCAACAACAACACAAGAAAAGAGTCCAATCAACAACAAGAAGAAGTAGTAAATCCAACAAGCGGAGTACAAGGTCTCAATCCAGGGCCGGTTCAGCATCTTCAACGAAATCCTCATCTAAGGTTAGAAAATACGTGGGGATGAGATAGAAATCTCAGTGGATGGGGTGATCGTGTTCAAGTGTGGCGCAATATAGTTAATGTGAGAAAACAGATATATGAAAACGCGTGAGTATGATGCATGAATTCACACACAGTTCGTAAGCATCGTGATAAATATATTTAAATAATATACTTATACAGTTCGAGAAAACAGTTCATGGTCACACAGGCACTATGTGATTCAGTCAAGATATGTAGGATTGCGTACGGAAATGTAATGCCAATCCCATGCAAGGCAATTAATGGTTTCGTACGGATTTGTAGTGCCAACCAATGCAAAACAAGTAGCGATTGAGTACGGATTTGTAGCGCCAACCAAATGGGTCCGATAACTCTGGAATCGTGTGGATCAGACAGCGATTCCTTCGTTCTTCCTTGTAACTCCCCAGGCAGGATGGTCCAAGACCGTCATCTTATCGCTCCATAGGCAAAGACAAAATCCACAGTGGAGCTTGCAAGGCTCGGATCTGTCATAATCATGATTATACCTCAAGTATTACGACCGCTTTCCTTGGACACTCCGTCCCTCGATTCGGGATTAGGGACGATGGGGTGGAAGAGTGGAATAGCGGCCAAAAGCTTCCGGTTCCATCCCCACGTATCCATTAGATTGTGAGCTCGACACACCAAGTTGACTCAGCAGAAAGTAAATACAATACAGTGATCAACCAGGCAATCAGTATTATTGATTGAAGCGATTCGGAAAATTTTGAAAAGCGCGAGTGGCAATTATGCGGTTGGTGGAGTATTTGGATGAAGATGATCATCGAAAGGATAAGCAATCTTCGATATCTTGGAAGATTAGGTGGAACATAAGTCCCGTTATAGATTCAAAATCGCAAGGCGAGGAAGTCGCTCCGCGATCGGGTATTAATCGGTCAAATTGATCCGATAAGTCAAGGGTTTTGGGGAAAGTAAAATACTTTAATTAAATCTCCAAGTCAGAGGGTCCAGGGCTATTTTAGTAAAAGCGAAAATAATTTGAGTTAGGTCCTTTATAAAAGGAAAATTGTAATTTAGCTCCGTTTTGTAAAAACCAACACTTTTGGGGTTAAAAATTGAATAAATAAATATCCCGACTTTGAAAAATTATAAGGTCAGTTCCTAAATTCTATAAATTGTTCAAACATTCAGGTTTTTAAAGTATTGAGGTCGAGTTTTTATAAAATTCTCACATTGGCCCCAAATTTGTAAAAATTGCCAATTCGGACCTTAAGTTTAAGATAATCGGAACTCACAAACCGGAAGGGCTTTTAATGTGATTCCAGTTGGAAAATGTCACTAAAGTTAGTGGGATATTGGGACAAAAGCCGTTTTTAAAAGAAATAAGTGTAGGTCCTTTAACCTTTGAAAATATCATTTTTGTCCCATTTTGAAATAATTGCCTTTAAGGCTTTTAGGGGTCCAATTGTTATGAAATTTGAACCTTGGGTCCAAAATATAATTAAGTTATAGTTAAGTTAGTATTTCCAGGTCCATGGGCTGCATAAGTCCTGGAAATTTCATTTGGGTCCTCAAGTTTAGTATTTTACACATTAGTCCCTCAATTTTAGTAAAATTGCTTTCCAAGCCCTAACCACTTGGATTTTTGGAATACTTTTAAAATATGTAATTCCCAGTACCTTAAGAGTAAAAATTTCAAATTTTAATGTTTAGGTCTGGTGCAGTTTTAAAAATTGCAAAGTAGCCCTTAAACTTTCAAAATTTTACAATCTAGTCCTTGGGCTTTTAAAGGTTGATTTTTATTTATCTTAAAACTCTAAAAACATTATTAAAATGTCCAAAAGTCATTTTTGAACCTGAGTACAGTCCCAAAAATCGAAATTTGCAGAGGAGTCCTTTAACTTTTATTTTCTTGCAATTTAGTCCACCAAATGAATTTTTGTTCAATTTTGTGTCTTGCATTTTGCCTCTTGCATGGGAGACAATTTGAAGGTCAAAGGTATGGGCAAGACATGGTTTGAATGGAATGTTGGAAGACTTCCAACATGTTGGCAAAAATAATATTAAAGAAGTAATGTAAGAGATGATGTGTATAATGTTTGAATTAATGGTATAATTATACACAAGATGACTAATATAAGGTGTAGGTGTACAAGAGTTGGATGATATTTTTACTCCAAAATTTCCATGTTGGCCGTCCACTATGAGGGCATTATGGTAATTCCATATTTTTTTTTGTCCCAAATTTGATGATAATAGATGAAATATATCAATCTCCAAAATAATTAGTGATTTCCTTGATCACTTATGAGTCTCATGATCACTTAATCTAAATAAAAATCTTAATTCTATAAGGTAAAAGTTTCTAAAATAAATAGTCTCTTAAAATTCTAAGGTGACTAATAAATACAAAAGTAGTAATAATGATCAATCAAGTGATCATAAATGCAAAATAGAATTAATGATGATCATGATCACAAGTAATTAAATAAAATGAAATAAAGTACAAAATGTATATATTATTAATAATTACCCGTCAAAATGACGCGGTAAAATAGTCGATCAAATGTATAAACGACAATAAGGATCAATTATAAGCTCGGAAAAATCGGGGCTTCACAGAACAAAAATGAGTTGTTAGTTTCGAAATGGTTGTTGGAAAATGAGGCCGCAGACGAGTATGTGTTTTATATTTGTTCTGTTTTTTATAATTTTTAGAAGCATATTGTGTATTGTTGTGTCATCCTGTTTTTTAACTAATAGGTATGAAGTAATTTTTAAGAACGGGGACGTCGAGTTGGTGAGAGATTATGTTGCATCGTTGAAGGAGGGGGAGTATGTGTGCTCGGCCGTTATAGACATATGATCCAGGATCCTTAATCACAAGGAGGCCCTAAAGAGCAGGAGTTCGCCACGAAGATTTTTCGCAACAACATACTCAATAGTACGTTGCATTTATATTTATTATTAGCCACTTTTCTTTTCATGCTTAGTTGAATGTAATCGCCTACAAAACATTGCAGCAATATTATGTTGTGTCGCCGAGGGCTGGATTGGATACGAAGGATGCAGTGAAGTTATTCACAACCAGTTTCGATGCGGAATTTGGCGACACAAGTTCGAAAAGACTTGATACATTTGATTTGGTATTTAGATTTTTTTTTTCGTATTATTATTTACATTTTGGTGTTTTGTATTTTTTAATTTATTTTATGTGTATTGTTATCAGTTCTTCTTTCCCATTTGTAAAAGCGAGCATTTCTTCGTCGTGTGCTTCGATGTCAAGAATAAGCAATGCCACATTTTGGACAATTCTTCAGTGGAGGGTACGAAACTTAACAAGTACGAACGCCTCCCCGAAAAATTGGTATGAGCATCTTTCTCCTGCCTTTTTGAATATTATTTTTATATATGTTCATGCAATACAATGACATTGGTTATGTATGATAATTGTTGTGCATGTGTAATATAACATTTCTGCTTGTGTACTAAACTTCATATGCATATTGCAATGCTTGCTTGTATAATATAGATCTATTGCATCCGTAGTGTTTATTAATTGCTTATGTAGGTGAAACATTGTGCATATGAAGTTATTTTGATGCACATGTGATGTGACCTTTGCAGCGCCAAATATTTGCCCAGTACTTTTTGTCCAAAGGTTCTGTGTTGGTTGCACGTTATATACAGAACTCTAAAGTGTTGAGGTTGGCCATGGACTGGAGAGACAATGATAATAAGGTGGATTCTTATTTTTTTGCCATGCGCCACATGGAAACATACATGGGCGGAGGCATGAGGAAGCTGGGATAGTGGTTTGATGAAGAAAAATCTGCACTGATTATCCATGTTATTGGGCGAAATCGCCCATTGCTATTGCTTTAGCTGGCATGAACGAACTCAAGGCAAAGAATTTGCTCGAGGCAAAAAAGCACAGTGGATGAAGTAGTTGTAGGAATTTGAATGTGATATTGCAACTCTATTTCGAACAAGATACTTTTATGTTTTTTTATGCTTTCATGTTGCAAATGTTTTGATTAAAATGTATGTAGGATCGTACATTTTCTGTTTTTTTGGGTATGTACGATGTTTTTGTGTAAAGTCTACATTAGCATTGCAGGTTCAGATTAAACAATTGTAGATACGATGTTTTTGTGTAAATACCAGTTAGTTTGATGCATGTGTAGATGTGCAATACAATATTTATTAAATAGATATGTTGCTTGTGAATCATAATTTGTATGCTTATGAAGAAGCATGTTAGGTAACTTACAAAGAGATAAGCTGTTAATTTACAAACAATTTTTCCTATATCATCAAGATATGTGCAATTCTTGCTTATGTAGTACATATTTGTTGCATATGTAATATATGGGGGACGTTTATGTATTAGCTTTTTTGGATTTTAAGCAAAATGTATGTGTCTTTGCATCGAAACATTCATTCATTGCCTATGTACTTGAAGTTCAATGCATATGAAGTTTATCACCACAAAGATGTGTAAAAACATAGTTTGTAACAAAATATCCATGTATGATGTCTAAGGAAATAAAGTAATGAAAATGATTATAGAGTATTGTGCTACGCTTTCTTGGTGCAGGTTCGGCTATTGTGGCTCCCAATTTCTCCACACTTCCCGCAATGTCTCTTTAGCTTTTTGCTTGTCTTGATTGCTTTCTTTCTTTGGCTTTGTATTCGGCTTTTAACATGGCTGCCACTACCCTTGTTCTTGGCCTGTTTTGGTGGCAAAACTTGAACTTGTGATGTAGTCCCACCAAAGTCCTCTAGCAACGTCTGCTTGTTCAATATACCTGGATTAATCCCTTGTTGCATGAGTAACAACTGCTTGTGCTCTTGAATGATTTTCCCAGAGATTCCAGCTATTCTTTGTTGCCTTTTGCAATCCTTGCACAACAATGGAAATCAGACTATATTTTTGCAACGTTGTATCGACTTCACGCCCATTTGTGTAGTGACAAAGTGATTCGGTGTTTAAATTCTGAGAAGCCGATGCATTTTTTATCCATCGATTGAGTATGTATTTTTCTTGAATTTTGTCAAGTTCCTTGAACAACATCAAGATGTGACGGCATATCCGTCCAATCTGTCTGAACATATTGCAGTTGCATAGCATGAAGTCCCGTTTTTTATCGAAAACAACAGAAACATTACGATGCCAATGTCTTTGATATGGTAAGAATGGTTATCCGTAACATCTTCGATATTTAACATTGAAGCGAGTTATAACACGATGCCACTATTTCGAACTCATAACGGAAAACATCGTCTGGTATACACCGATGATCTGCGTGCTTTTTAATTGCCAATGGTGTCTTGTATTTGAACACTTGTGTCTGTCTCATTGGTCAATTTATCATTGCATGTCTTTGAGCCTCCATTGCACTTTCATAGTGCATAAAAAGTTCAACCAAGTTGACTTGGGGTTTCATGAAACTCACTTGAACCAAGCTGTTAGCACTCTCGAGATCTTGATGTGGTTCGGAGTAGTCCACCCAACTCAATATTTTTAAAATATGCTGGAATCCACGATCGTCTAATCTCAAAATTATTCCTCAACCATGCATGGGAAGTCAAATTGTATCAGTCATTAGCTCGCTCCATTTTTCTTCAAAATATTCTGGTTCAATGCAATTATTCCAGACTAGGCCTTTCACTATTTTCATGAAACATTCATTGTTGAATAATGCATGCCCAAGATTCACAGTCACCTTCTCCATAATGTGCCACATACACAAGCGATGTATCGTGTTTTTGAAAACCCTTCTTATCGCATTCTTCATCGCAGGGTCTTGGTCCGTTATAATGTATATTGGCTCACGTCCCATTGCTTCCATAAACTTTTGGAATAACCATACATATGATTCTTCATCTTCCTTCAGTATTAGCCCCGATGCAAAAGTTACACATCTATTATGATTATCAATGCCAGTAAATGGAGCAAACACCATTTTGTACCTATACAAGCATAAAACATGTTCTTTATAGGCAGTATGTTAACACTACACAAGCAAGAGATATTATGATGTATGCATAAATTATGTTCTTCGTATGCTGCATGTCAACACTATACAAGCAAGACGAAATAGAATGAATGCATTGGTTAGACCTAGTTACCTATTAGTGTTGTATGTTGCATCGAATGATATGACATCTCCGAATGCGGTGTAGTTTATCCTGCATATTGGATCAGCCCAAAATAGTCTGGTTAATTGTTCATTTTCGTCGACGTCGTTGTTGAACGCCATATCGGGACTGACTTACATCTTCTTGAGAAACCTATCTATGACTAGTTGTGCATCGGCCCCGCTAATACATGCTTTCAACTCTCTTCTGAAATTCTTAAAATCAATTTGCAAGGCACGTGTGTTAGAGTACTCCCCAACCATTTGTGTATACAATCGATGATATTTTGCATTCCCAATATTTGCTTTCGCACAGTTTATGATGAATTGCTGGTGTCCAAAATTGAGGTTTCTGTTAACCTTCAAAAATTTCTGGAACTTTTCTAGTATGAGACTGTGTGTGTGCCGCTCCTCAAAGTGTTTTACCTTGTATCTTCCATTTTCAACATATTCGAATATACAACGAGCATTGCATCCGTCTCATCCTGAGGTTCTATGCCTGGTTTCAGAACTTTCACCGGTTTCGCTAGATTTGTTGTTATCCTCTTTCTGTGATTTTGCAACATGTTTGAACCCCTCTTTGTTGCATACAATTTATTGCACACGTATTATTTCACTCCGGAAGCATTTTGTTGTACTTATTCGAACATCAAAACCAACACTTTGGCCATATTTTCTGTAGAATTGCACCCCCTCAGCCAAATTATCAAAGACCATTGATTGTTTAGGTTTGATTTGTTGTTCACATTCAGGTATCCAGTACTTCATAGAGTCACCCGATATTTCAAGTCGTTCTCGAGGTATATTCATGTTGCTCCCTGGCATATAGGTGACAATAAA
Organism: Rehmannia glutinosa; assembly: GCA_016081115.2. Taxonomy (NCBI): domain Eukaryota; kingdom Viridiplantae; phylum Streptophyta; class Magnoliopsida; order Lamiales; family Orobanchaceae; genus Rehmannia; species Rehmannia glutinosa. Next base: position 25,837,116 of record CM071932.1, on the reverse strand, counting down.
TTATTTTAGCAGTTTTTTGCTTGTTAATATGCACTACTCAGTCTCTTCATAAGCAATCATAGTGTCTTCATAAGCAATGTAACAATACTACATAAGCAGAAACACTTTTCTTCATAAGCAACAAATTAATTATTCACGTGCATTATTTTTGAGAGCATGTTTTCATGATAATTTTTTGCAGTTTTTAACACTCTAACGAAGTAATGCTCTTCATAAGCAGTATGATGATACTACATAAGTAGACAAAGTTGCATTCATATGCAAATATACGACTATAGAGTTTTGTTGAGAGTTTTTTTAGAATTATGAATTGCGTTGCACATTAGCTAGCATCATATTGCAATATTGATTTATATCTACGTAATATGATCAATATCATACATACCTTCTCCAAGCGATGTGAGAAATCCTTCTTCAAATATGTTGTTCATCTCTTCTGCATGCATCATGATACGCGATTGATTCTCCACAAAATTGCGCAGCAAAAATTGTGTTCTACTCAAGCTAGCGATACTGGTTCACCTTATTTCATGAGAAGCGTTCGATGAAGAAGAACGAAGAGAAGGAAGAGAATTGTATGTCACGCTGATTTTGCTGGATTGATTTGGAGAAGATGACTATAAAGGTAACATAATCCATTTTTGTTGGGGAATTTGGTGGGATTACAAATTTGCCCCTCCCCCTATTTTGCATTGTGTAATTTGCAGGTTTTCATCTAAAATCACAACCATTAAAAAATCTAGATATGTGGCTAGGATTGGTCCCTATGGATTCACCCTATGAGGTGGTCTCATATAACCCCCTCCCTATATATATAATATATGTGCAAATGAGACTGATAAAATTGCTTCTGTGTGGCTTGCTGAAATAACTTTTGTACAATCATTATTTACATTAGCTATAAGGTTTTCACACAAATACATGTAACTTTTATTTAATCAAAAAATATATATAAAAATTAGCATTGTGGACAAACTCTCAATGGAAAATAAAATTTTAGTTATTTATTTATTTATGGACGGGTCGGTCTGCCTAACCCGTGGCCCAAAGTGAGTTGGGTTCGGGTTGAGATTTTCTTGACCCAATTTTGGAGGGCTGGCCCACCCTGCCCCCTCCCACCAAATGGTGGGTTTTGGTGGGATGCGGGCCAATTCGTTTTGACCACTCTAGAAATACATTATTTCCTCATTTTCACTTGTTCTTTAATTTATAAAACCTCAAATCCTCAATTAACTCTTGAAAAAAAAAGTAAAAACATTAATTGTGTTATGAGAGAGAATATTTATTAATTCGTAATCAACATGCTGCATGATTTCATGTTTCAAGTGATGATTCTACATTTATATTCATTTATTCATCCATCAACTAAACCAGTGTCAGAGGAATCACGAAAAAGAAAAATCCCAAGTATAAGACTCTTTTTTTTGTAAATCATATATTACATTTACAGACAAGAAAACTGAAAACACAATATAAAAGAATGAGAAAAATTCACTTTTTATGTCCCATTAGACTTACCCCGTGATGATTTTAGCCCCATGGCTTGAAAATAGTCTCATAAGATTGTTCTTGTCACCAAAATGGTCCTGCCGTTAGTAAATTAACGGTCAAACATGTCAAATTGAAAGTCAAACCTGTGATTTGGGACTAGATTTCGAGTCATTGTCCTACATTGATTTTGTTTGCTGCTTCTGGAATTTTTGCCTTCACAAAAGACATTACAATATAATACCAAATCGGTATACTATACATACACATTTTTAATTATATTCATACATAATTTATATTTGTAATTATGTTGCTATATACCAGGATTTGCATACAATATACAGAAAAATTACACTATATACGCAACTTTTGAATTATAAATATGCAAAAAATGTTTAGTTAATATTCAATTTTTCTATTATATCAAATTGATTAATTCAATATGCAAGACAAGTCTTCATATACATTTATTGTATTTTTAAGTATGCATGCAATGATAATGAAATAGGAACGATTGGATATTCAATTAAACAAACTACAGACAAACTATAAATAGGAAAACAAATATAAATATATATATATATATGCAAGTTTTATTTTATAAATATACAACTAATACTCGTAATATATACAAGTTTTATATTCTCAATAAACACGCAACAAAATGGTAAACAAATATACAATCTACAGACAAGCAATAAATATGCAAACAAATAAAACTATATATGCAAGGTTTATATACTAAATATGCAAACAATGTATACTTAACATACAAACTAATAACAAATATACACTCTATAGACAAGCGGTAAATATGCAAACAAGTAAAACTATATATGCAAAGTTTATACACTAAATAGACAAACTATGTATACTAAACATACAAATCAATAACAACAACTATGCACTTGATTCAATTATGCGTCCATGTTTGTTTCAGTTGTTTCTCCATAATTTTGCAGTAAGTTTTTCGTAAGAAATTACCATGAATACATTCATCAGTTGCGTTGAAATTAAGATTTTCTGCCATTATAGAAGTCTTTTTGCTTCCAATGGATGATAACTCTTCACCAATTGTATGGTATATGACGCCTACTTTTTTTTTTTGTCAAGCTTGATCCTATGGAATAATTTGCAGGTTCGAATGGAGTAGTACAAGTTATTTTTGTGATGCAGATATTGTTGTTGTGAAGAGGGGAGAGAAAGAGAGGGTGAATCGTGTAATTATGGGGACGTGATCAATAACAGATCACGTCCCTAAGTTGTAGGAGGCGCTTACGATTTATGTTTTATCTATTCCTATTTTACCCCTACAAGTGTATCTTTTCTTCCAATTTGTTGTATATATTTGTTCATATATTGGTCACGGATTTTTTTTTCATGGTGCAGATCTATTCCTACGGTCTCACCTATGAGGGTGGTCTCACAGGATCTACTCCATATATATATATATATATATATATATATATATATATATATGAAGGGTTATATAGGGACACAACATAGAGTAAGTCTGTAGCGGCGAATCTGTACCACAGATCTACTATTTTCAATGACCAATAAATCACAAGCCATCCAATTATATTTTTCCTTGTTAAGCATGTGTAGAGGTAAATCAGTCAAAATTGAAACTCCATCATCCTCTTCATGTAGGGGCGGTTTCATGCAGATTTGGATGAAAATACGCTCAATCAATTAGAAAAATCAAACAAATCTCTTCCAAAACCAAAAAACTAATCATCGAGAAAAACCAGAAAATCCTCCTACAACACAGAAAACAAGTTTTTTGCGATTTTGTCAAACTCATCGTCCTCCTCATCTATCTGCGTTTGCTGCTCAAAACAAAACAAGGATCACGAATTTCTGTGAGAAAATATTCATGGATGATTTTCTGGAAAATATATTCACTATTTAGTTAGATGAAGGCATTTGCAAATTACAGTTATACATTGTGTAACAACAAAATCGCATAAAAAAAATAAGCATGAATGATTCTCCATCTTATAACATTGTTCCAGGCATCTAGTAAAATTTGTACGTAAAACTTGCTATCAATGATTTGGGTAACTGCATATGTATGATCCTTGTATTGCTTGTGTACACATCAACTTTTGCTTACATAGTTTAATATAATGCTTGTAATATGTCAATTCTAAGAACAATGCATTGCGCTTGCTCACACTCATGCTTGTTAAGTTACACTATAATGCATGTTTAACAAAGATAATTTGCATACATTAGCTACCTGATGTTCCTTATAACATCGAGTGACAATGATGCATAAATTTTGCTGTTTCTAGAATATTACATTAACATGATAAACAATTTGCTTGTGATACTAAAAAACAATCACTACAAGAAAAAACATATTTAGTGACGAAACTTTTAGTGATAATGTAAATGTTATCACCAAATGTATGTTTATTGTGACGATATTTTTTATTGTCATACTAGTTGAAATTGTGAAATATCAGTGACAATTTATTTTATTGTTACTAATTTTTGTCACTATATATTTTTAGTGGCGAAACGTTTAGTGATAATGTAAACGTCATCACAAAATGTATGTTTATTGTGACGATATTTTTTATCGTCACTAATGGTTGAAATTGTAGAATATCAGTGACAGTTTCTTTTATTGTTACTAATTTTTTGTCACTATACATTTTTAGTGGTGAAACTTTTAGTGATAATGTAAACGTCATCACTAAATGTATATTTATTATGATGATATTTTTTATTGTCACTATTGGTTGAAATTGTGGATTATCATTGACAATTTCTTTTATTGTTAATAATTTTTTGTCACTATACATTTGGCGCCACTTTTGATGTTGGCGGGAAATAAAAGTTGCCACTAATACTACTAAATATAGTGATGATACCTAAATTCGTCACTAATTGTTGGAAGTGTTGTGTATCAGTGACAAAATTGTGTGTTGTCATAAAAGTTTGTCACTGAATATTAGCAATTTTTGTGTTGGCGGAATATTTTTTGTCACAATTGCTTCTTAGAATAGTGATGATATTTTATCTCGCTAAAATTAAGACGAACTTTGTGTTACTATTGTGAAGCCCCGATTTTTCCGAGCTATTAATTGATCCTTATTGTCGTTTATACTTTTGATCCTTATCCACCATGAAAGCAAGAAAGGCAATCGCTAGAGGGGCACAAGGGTACTTGGCGTTTGTAATTAACAAACCCAAGGTTGAGACACAAATCAACCAAGTACCTATAGTATCAGCATATACGGATGTATTTCCACAAGAACTCACCATTGTCCCTCCGGATAGGGAAGTCGAGTTCACCATCGAGGTGTTGCCGGGGATCGCTTGGGTGCCGAACACCATATAGAATGGCTCCTCTTGAGTTACAGGAGTTGAAAACGCAATTACAAAACTGATGGATGTGGGATTTATCCGACCGAGTACGTCTCCATGGGGAGCACCTGTGCTGTTTGTCAAAAAGAAGAATGGCACATTAAGACTATGTATAGATTATCGTGGTCTTAATAGTGTGACCATCAAGAACAAATATCCCCTCCCAGGATAGACGAACTATTTGATCAACTTCAAGGAGCAACGGTGTACTCAAGTTTGACTTACGGCAAGGATATTATCAACTGAAGATCCGCGAAGGAGACATTTCCAAAACTGCATTTCAAACTCGATATGGACACTACGAGTTTGTAGTAATGCCTTTCGGTCTGACGAATGCACCAGCAGCATTTATGGACCTGATGCATCGAGTCTTCCAACCTTATTTGGATCAATTCGTAGTGATATTCATTGATGACATACTCGTATACTCTAAGTCTAGAGAAGAGCACGAACGTCATCTGAAAATCGTTTTAGAGACACTACGAGCATAAGTCGTATGCCAAATTCAAGAAAGTGCGAATTTTGGCTTAGTGTGAAAGTGCGTTCTTGGGACACATAGTATCCGCACTGGGATTGCGGTGGATCCTTGAAGGTACAGAAAGGTGGTTGAATGGAAACAACCCGAGAGTCAGAACGGAAATCGAAATTTCCTAGACTAGCTGGATATCATCGAAGATTTATCCAGGACTTCTCCAAGATAGTCGGACCACTCACTCGACTAACCCAGAAGCAAGTCAAGTTTGAGTGGAATGACAAGTGCGAGGCGAGTTTCCAAGAGCTGAAGAAACGACTTACTACAGCTCCAGTCTTAGCCCTTCCAAAGGGAACCGAAAACTTTGTCGTCTACAGTGACGCATCAAAATAAGGACTAGGAGAAGTGCTCATGCAGGAAGGAAAGGTTATCGCTTATGCATCACGAAAACTCAAGCCATATGAAGCCAATTATCCAACGCATGACTTGGAATTGGCAGCAATAGTGTTTGCGTTGAAGAAATGGAGACACTATCTCTACGGAGCAACATTCACGGTTTTTACGGACCATAAGAGCTTGAAGTACCTATTCTCCCAGAAAGACCTCAATCTGAGGCAACGGAGATGGATGGAGTTGATTGAGGACTATCACTTTGATATCCAATACCATCCCGGGAAAGCTAACGTCATAGCAGACTCTCTAAGCAGAAAGGCGAGCTTAGCCAAACTTATGATTCGAGAGTGGGAATCATTAAAAGAGCTGAGCAATTGGAATCTGACGAGAACCAATACTCAGATTTCGTGTGCTAACATTTCGGTTAAACCCAATCTGCTGAATGAGATCAAAGAAGCACAAGAGAAAGATGCACATCTTCAAAAACTGAAGGAAAAGATACTTAAAGGAGAAAGATCAGAATTCTCGGTACCTGAAGATGGAGTTATCAGATTCCGGAATCGAGTGTGTGTACCGAATGACGAGCAGATTAGGAATAGAATCCTAGTAGAGGCACACCGTTCAAAATACACTATACATCCTGGAGGAAACAAGATGTATAAGAATTTGAAACGGAGTTATTGGTGCATAAACATGAATAACCAAGTAGCAGAATTTGTTGCGAGATGTTTGACTTGTTAACGAGTAAAAGCAGAACACCAACGACCATCTGGTTTACTACAACCGTTGAGAATTCCCGAGTGGAAATGGGAACATATAACGATGGACTTCGTGACGGATCTACCAAGGACCAGAGGAGGCCATGATGCTATTTGGGTAGTTGTAGACCGACTCACGAAATCTGCACACTTCTTACCCTTCAAGAAAACTGATAGCTTGTAGAAACTTGCACAGACTTATATCCGAGAAATCATTCGACTGCATGGAGTACCAGTCGATATAGTATCCGACAGAGACCCGAGGTTTGTCTCCAGATTTTGGAAGTGCTTGCACGAGGAATTGGGTACTCACTAAGTTTCAAAGACAAAGAAAGACATCCACAAACCGATGGACAGTCTGAGCGAACAATTCAAACCCTAGAAGATATGTTGCGAGCCTGCACCTTGGATTTCAAGGAAGTTGGGATTCGCACGTACCATTAGCCGAGTTCGCCACAATACAGATTATCAGGCCACGATTGGGATGGCACCCTACGAGGCATTGTATGGGCGAAAATGTAGATCCCCACTACACCTGGGAGATTGATGACCAATGGACTCCGAAAGAGAAACGAAAGTCTCCTCGATTCTCAAGGTCGACTTAGTTCGGAGGCCATGGAGAAGGTCAAGCGATCAAGGAGCGGATTCACATAGCTCGAGCGCCAAAAGAGTTACGCGGACAAGAGAAGAAATGATTCGAATTTGAAGTCGGTGATGAAGTATTTCTCGGACTCTCACCACGGAAAGGATTGATCAATCCAGAAGAAAGGAGGCAAGTTGAGTCCGAGATATGTTGGACCTTACAAGATTTTACAAAGGATCGGGAAGTTAGCTTACAGACTCGAGTTACCAACACCATATGCGGGAATGCACGATGTATTCCACGATGTCGAGATTGAAGAAGTATCAACCGGATCCCGAGCATATCATCACCGAGATACTCCTCCTCTAATGGAAAATCTATCCTACACCGAGAGGCCGATCAGGATCATTGATCACATAATACGACGGTTGCGTAAGAGAGAAATTCCGATGGTTAAAGTGGTGTGGCGAGAACCACAACCGAGACGAAGACACAACGTGGGAGATGGAAGAAGACATGAGGAATCAATATTCGAACTATTTCTCAAGAGAATTTGGGGACCAAATTCTTTTAATGAGGGAGGATGTGAAGCCCCGATTTTTCCGAGCTATTAATTGATCCTTATTGTCGTTTATACTTTTGATCGACTATTTTACGCGTCATTTTGACGGGTAATTATTAATAATATATACATTTTGTATTTTATTTCATTTATTTAATTACTTGTGATCATGATCTTTATTAATTCTATTCCTCATTTATGATCACTTGATTGATCATTATTACTATTTTGTATTTATTAGTCACCTTAGAATTTTAAGAGACTATTTATTTTAGGGACTTTTACCTTATAGAATTAAGATTTTGATTTAGATTAAGTGATCATGAGACTTACAAGTGATCAAGAAAATCACTAAATATTTTGGAGATTGATATATTTCATCTATTATCATCAAATTTGGGACAAAAAAAAATATATGGAATTACCATATTGCCCTCATAGTGGACGGCCATGGTGGTATTTTTGGAGTAAAAATATCATCCAACTCTTGTACACCTACATCTTATATTAGTCATCTTGTGTATAATTATACCATTAATTCAAACATTATACACATCATCTTATACCACAATTTTTTTTATCATTAATTCCCCAACATATTCCCACTCACATTTAACTATTCCATTTAAATATTCCATTCAAACCTCCCACCTTGTGCCCATACTTTGACTTGCACTTTGTCTCCCATGCAAGAAGCAAATTACAAGCTTGAAAAATTTTCTCCTTCTCTCTCTCCCTAGTACACGGCCACAAGGCCAATTTTTTCAAAAATTTGGATCAAAAATTTCACCAACACATTTGATCTTCCAAATCAATTCTCCTCCTTCTCTCTAAAAACTCCCAACTTCTCTCTATTCTTCCTCTCCCTTTCTTCTTCAATACTTAGAAAAACTTTCAACATTTCCCTCCTTGAACTCCATAAAAATCGAACCATCACTATACCAAGGTAAGGAATTTTAGCTTCAATCAATTTTTATATCACATTGTTCATCTCTTCCACCTTTTAACTTAAGTTTGAATTTGGTTTGGAGGTACATTTAGAAGACCTTGAAGATTAGAGCTTGACAACATTTTTGAAGAAGGACCTCAAGCTTGAAGAGAAAATAGTAGAGGAAATTAGACTACAAGGTAAGAATTGAGTACTAGACCCCTTCTTCCCTATTCTTTCTATTTTTTTCAAATTTTAACACCCCTTTTTCATTTTTGAGAAATAGGGGCTGACCTTAGGTGATTTTGGAGTTGAGCCAAAATTTCCAAATTTTAAGCTTCAACTAGTCTCCAAACACCTACTACACAAGGTAAAGTGTAGTCCTTCTCATTTCCTTAATTTTTCTCTCATTTTTCTAACTCCAAATTTTGATATTTTTTTGAATTAGGGGCTGACCTAAGAAGCCTCATCCAAAAATTGTGAAATTATCCTTTTATTTCACAATTTCCAATTTTAAGGTGGGTGGAAAAATATTTTCCAACTTTTAGGTGTTTTGATTAAATGCATGTAGAAAATTTGATCATGAGCCTTGAGATATATATAATATATGTATTGCATGTCAATTTTATGTATCAAGTCATGAAAATTCTCAAGAGTTGCTCAAAATTACTATTTATTGAATTTTAGGTGCATGCATGTACACTTTAATGTTCTATTTGATGAATTCTTGTATGTATTGGACATGCATGTGTATGATCCTTAAAATCTATGTTTTGGATGCCTTATAACCTGGAAAAGTCAAGCATAATTGATTAAATTTCAATTTTGGACTTAAAAATGTAAAAATGGAAAGTTGGTGGACTAAATTGCAAGAAAATAAAAGTTAAAGGACCCCTCTGCAAATTTCGAAATTTGGGACTGTACTCAGGTTCAAAAATGACTTTTGGACATTTTAATAAAGTTTTAAGAGTTTTAAGATAAATAAAATCAACCTTTAAAAGCCCAAGGACTAGATTGTAAAATTTTGTAAGTTTAAGGGCTACTTTGCAATTTTTAAAACTGTACCAGACCTTAACTTTAAAATTTGAAATTTTTACTCTTAAGGTACTGGGAATTACATATTTTAAAAGTATTCCAAAAATCCAAGTGGTTAGGGCTTGGAAAACAATTTTTCTAAAATTGAGGGACTAATGTGTAAAATACTAAACTTGAGGACCCAAATGAAATTTCCAGGACTTATGCAGCCCATGCACCTGGAAATACTAACTTAACTATAACTTAATTATATTTTGGACCCAAGGTTCAAATTTCATAACAATTGGACCCCTAAAAGCCTTAAAGGCAATTATTTCAAAATGGGACAAAAATGATATTTTCAAACGTTAAAGGACCTACACATATTTCTTTTAAAAACTGCTTTTGTCCCAATATCCTACTAACCTTAGTGACATTTTCCAACTGGAATCACATTAAAATCCCTTCCGGTTTGTGAGTTCTGAATTTTTAAAACTTAAGGTCCGAATTGGCAATTTTTACAAATTTGGGGCCAATGTGAGAATTTTACAAAATCTCGACTTCAAAATTTTAAAAACCTGAATCTCTGGACAATTTGGAGAATTTAGGAACTGACCTCTTAATTTTTCAAAGTCGGGATATTTATTTATTCAATTTTTAACCCCAAAAGTGTTAGTTTTTACAAAACGGGGCTAAATTACAATTTTTCTTTTATAAAGGACCTAACTCAAATTATTTTCTCTTTTACTAAAATAGCTCTAGACCCTCTGACTTGGAGATTTAATTAAAGTATTTTATTTTCTCAAAACCCTTGACTTATCGGATCAATTTGACCGATTAATACTCGATCGCGGAGCGACTTCCTCGCCTTGCGGCTTTGAATCTATAACGGGACTTATGTTCCACCTAATATTTCAAGATATCGAAGATTGCTTATCCTTCCGATGATCATCTTCATCCAAATACTCCACCAACGCCATAATTGCCACTCGCGTTTTTCAAAAATCTTTCTAAAATCGCTTTCGAATCAATAATACTCATTGCTGGTTGTTGCTGTACATGTAATTACTTTCCGCTCGAAGTCAACTTGGTGTGTCGAGCTCACAAATCGGAATGGATACGTCGGGGGATGGGCAGCGGCCGCTATTCCACTCTTCCGCCCCATCGCCCTAATCCCGCAACCGAGGGACGGAGTTTGTCAAGGGAAGCGGGTTGTAGTACCGATGTATAATCATGATTATGACAGATCCGAGCCTTGCAAGCTCCACTGTGGATTTTGTCCGCCTACGCGAGCGATAGGGTGCGGTCTTGGACCATCCGACCGGGAGTTACAAGGAAGAACGAAGGAATCATTGTCTCGATCCACATGATTAGGAGTTATCGGACCCATTTTGGTTGGCGTTACATTTAAAATGACGCAACCGCTTACCCGCCGCATTGGTTGGCGTTACATTTCCGTATGCAACCGCCACTTTTGCATTGGTTGGCGCTACAAATCCGCAGACGCAACCATTAATTGTCTTGCATGGGATTGGCGTTACACTTCCGTATGCAATCCTACTGTCTTGTTGAATCACATAGTGTACTGTGTGACATGAATCAAGCATTTTCTTGAATCTGTATAAGTATATTATTTAAATATTTTATCACGACGCTTATGAATCGTGTGTGAATTCATGCATCATACTCACGCCGTTTTCATATAACTGTTTTCTCACATTAACTATATTGCGCCACACTCGCATTACGATCACCCCATCCATCGAGATTTATGTCTCATCCCCACCTATTTTCTAACCTTAAATGAGGATTTCGTTGAAGATGCGGGAAGCTCGGATTGAGACCTTGTACTACGCCTGTTGGATTTATTTTTTCTTGCTGTTGATTGGACTCTTATCTTATGTTGTTATCGGACTCTTGTATTTCTTTCTATTCGGGTTTGTAACTAAAGGGCGTAGGACCCTTTGACTTTAAGTTACTATATTTTGTTGACTTTCGGGTTGTAATTTGGATGATGGATTGTAGACTTTAAGTTGTACTTGTACTTGTTATTTAATTATTCCGATGCTATTTAGACTCTGTCTCATTGGGTTCTCGTTGATATTATATGGATTGTTTGGTTATTGTATTTAAGTTGTGGATCGTTCGTCGCGTCCTGTTTGGGGCGTGACAACTATTTTGATATATGACTAATAATTAAATGTATTGAGCAAAATATTTTTGTTGTAGCTCAATTTTGTCACATAAGGTTTAGTGCCATTCTTGGCCATGGCAGGAAAATTAATGTCATCACTATAGCAATCTAAAATAGTTACGACATCTAAAATCATCACCAAATGAAAAAATGATTGGTGACAAATATTTGCAGATGTCACTAATGATCGAAAGTGTAGAGTACTAGTGGTAATATTTGAGTTGCACTATGTTTTGTCACATGAAATTTGGCGCAGGGTATTGATTTAGGTGAAAAAAGTAGATGTCGTCACTATTGCTACTTAAACTAGTGGCAACATTTAAAATTTATATTTATATTATAGAAAAATTTATAACAACACTTGAGTCATGATCAGTAGGGGTGCTAATGGGATGGGAACGCCAAGCTTTCTATTGGACGGTCTGGCTTACTTTGTTAAGTTTAGGCCCAAATCTGATCTATTATCTGTGATAGGCTTTTCCCATAGGTTCGGTTTAGTCTTTTTATGTAAAAAGTTCAGGCTTGAGCCTATTTAAAGGCCATTTAAGCATATAAAAATTGATTGTAAATTATATATTATTTATTTGATTATTATGTTCTACTATATTTATGCATAAGACATATATAATATTTTTATAAATTGCTTTAAAAATATACATATATATTATATATTATAATTATATGTAATATATAGACTTGTAATAAATAGGCCGGCATTTTAGCTTAAAAGGCTTTTTCTAAAGCTCATGTCTGACTTCGCTTTTAAAAAGGCCTTAATCTGATCTAATTGTTAAATAAACCAAGTCAGACCAAACTCAATAGAGGTGGGCTATAGGACCTTATTAGATAGTCTGGCCTATTCACACCTTTGTCATCACTAAATTAAAGTAGATTGTTTTTTTGTTTACCTTAATATCTCAAAGTAAGTATCATACAATTAGACCACCCACATTGTTCAAGATATTAAAATAAATATCAGAATATTTTGTATTGAACTAATTAACATCAAAATTAGCTTGATTATAATTCAGATCAATTATTTGTTAAAACACTTGTCAAGATATCATGAGTGGTGAAATCGAGTATAATTGATTTAGTTTATGGAGTTTAAACTTTAAATCTTCTTTCATTGATCAAACTTGATTCGTTTGATCTAATTAAGACTAAGATATGATGGATTGACAACTTGCCATATTCATAAACGGAAATAACTTTGAAATAAATGATTCACCAATAAAAATATTAATCTCAATATAATTTGCGTCAAGTTCTCTTTTTTTTTTTTCTTTTTTCTTAAACAATCTAAATTTTAGGTGACATTTAAATTATATATATATATTTAATTTTTTTTTCCTTAAAATGCACTTTAACAAGGAAGACGAAATACAAATCTATGTTTCTAGACATATTAAAAATGATTCTGAATCTCATAAGATATATATATATATATATATAGTAAACTTAAATCTATAAACTTATTTTTTTAGAAAACGTAAAGATACTAAAGACATAAGAATCTAAACCAATTAGTGGAAAAACAAGAAAATAGATAAGGATTAATATTAGATTACAGAATCATTATGAGATTAACATCGAAAAACCCCTACTCTAATGACTCAAGTACATACAAACTGAACAAAAACACGAACGAATTCAAAAATTCAAAACATTCCGACTTATTACTGCAAAATCATCAAAAACACGAACAAAAACACGAATACATACAAATCGAACAAAACCCCCAAACTTATTAATGCAAAATCATCAAAAATGCAAAATCCTACCTTTCACAAACACGAATAAATTCACATAAAACATAAAAACCTAAGTCACTTGTTCCGACTCCAAGCAAAAAAAATGAAAATATCCTAGAATAATCGGAACTAAAAAAAACAAAAAAAAAAAAGGTACCTTGGTGCGATTTTTCGTTTTCAGGGAGCAGCAAACGGACTGTTCAAACACTCCTTCTCCATTGAAAATCGACTTCACTGTGAAACAACTTCCGAATACTTGACAACTTTCGTAGAAAAGGAGCCCTCCTATGAGAAGAATCGAGCACAATGGTGTTTTTCTCTCTGCCAGTTTTCGAAAGAGAAGATAGATACCAAGGGATTTATTTTTCCAACTGAAAAGTGGTCCGCTAGATACGTGATTCCTCAAAAGACACATGCATTCACTCCCTCAATAACTGGTGTAAATAAAACTACTAAAAATACCCAATTTTCTTTATTCAGGAAAAAAAAAACTACACAATTACCCAAAACGTGCAATTAAAGGGGGATCAACTAACAATTATCCAAATCAATCTTGGCCATTAAAAAAACTCAAACGACCAGGATTCGTCCTCGCGTACTTACCCTAACTATGTGGACTCATAGGATCCTAATCATACATATATATATATATATATATATATATATATATATATAATTTGTTGTTTATTTAGTATATTTCGTTTGCTTATTTAATATTTATTATTGCTTAATTTGTACTGGTTTGTTGCTCATTTAGGATATAATGTTTGCTTTTTTTGTATTTCTCATTTTTATCTTTTATTAGCTTCATTAAGGTAGGTGTGGCTGCGGTTCCGGAACCACTAGTTCCAATTCCAAACCCGATGGTTCCGGTTCTTCAAAAATTAGGAACCAAAACTGAAACCTCAAGGTTCCGTTCTAAAGCTGAAATCAGTGTTTCTGGTTCCAAACCGGAATCCAGTTCCTCCATATCTGTGATTTAATCGAAACCATTTTTTTCTTTTGATAACTTTTTTGATTTTTTTAAATAACGATTTATCAAATTCAATTACAAAAACAATAAAAAAAAAATAGAAAAGGAATTGGATTTAGTATTCATAAAAATATTTTGTTTTGGGCTTAATAATATAATAATTAGATGAGACCCTCATGCAATGCACGGGCTGTATATTTGTAAGGCATCCGTTTCATACCATGGCAGATGTGCTTTCCTAATATTTCTATGAACCTTTTCTCCCTCAATTACAACAATTTTAAAATAGAATCAAAAAATATGTGGAAAGTACAATTTAATGTTTTTGATTAATAAAGTCAAAAAAGAAAATATAGCATGCCCCATAATCACAAAAAATACTCTATATAGACGTAAGTTGATTTTTTTATAAACCCACTCATGGTTCAACATGGCATTTTAATCATGTTCAAATCCTTAATAAATGTGAAGATTATAACTTTCAAAGTTAAATATTAAAATACATTAATAAATATAAAGAATATTTTCTATTAACATGAAAAATATGTCAATATAATATAAATCTTATTTTTCTATATATAAAAAACTATTATGAATATAATTTATACTAAATAAAAATTTAATTTCTTCTTATGTTGCTATAAATAATGCTATATATGTATGGATATACATAATATATAATATTTTGATAATATTTTGAGATGTTTTTTTTCCAATTAAAATAAGATATTTAATTAAATTTAATCGACTTAAATACAATTATATATTTATGATAAAAGTGGGATACTCCCATATAACAGCTATACATATGTTAAAAATAGCCAAAATACGTTAATATACAAATTGAAGCCTAGGCAAGCCTGAATGCATAATTTTTAAAGCCCATGATAAAAAAATATTTTCAATATGCAATAGGGGTGTCAAAACCGAAGAATATAAAAAATACTTAATTTGATATATTTTATGTCAAAAACGAATCAAAAACAAAAAAGTTATTAAATTTTGAAAAAAGAAAAAGACACATATAATAAATAATGTTGTACACACTCAAATTTGAAAAACTAAATTTTATATAATTCTAATTAAGACACCTTAAAAGTTGACAACTAAAAACATCATTTCAATAATAATCAATCTTTTCTTTATTGCGGAGATTTTAATACTTTTTATAGTAATAAAATATGAGCGGGAAAATTTCAAACTACATTTTGAGAGACTTCTCTTTATATATACATACATACATATATATATATATATATATATAGGGATTGGTTCAAATGAGATCAATCCCTTTAGGTTAGTCCATAAGAACACTTATGGACTCTTGATTTAAAATTTTGGGTGGTGTAGATCATTTTAGTTAATTTAGGCATATAAGGGTATAGTTGTACTGTTATATTTAATTAGTTATGTTAATTGGTAAGTTATTAGCTATTTTTAAGGAAACATAATCCTACATTTTCAGTTACCCGATTTTTAGGGAGGAAAAATCATCAACTTCAAGTATTTTTTTCAAAATTGATACTTATTTCCGCCATATTTGTGAACAGTCGTTTTATTGTATACTTAGTTCAGTGGACTTGTATACTTAGTCATGTTTTATTTTATATTTAGTTCAGTGGATTTGTATACTTGGTTCAGTGGAATCGTATTCTTAGTTATATAAGTAGTTTAGTCAGTAATTTAGTAAATTTGTATACCTAGTTCTGTGGATTTGTATACTTAGTTCAATGGAATTGTATACTTAGTTATATAAGTAATTCAATGTAATTGTATACTTAGTTAAATATTTCTGTATACTTAGTATTATTTTAATGTATAGTTAGTTCAATGTAATTGTATACTTAGTTAAATGTTTATGTATACTTGGTAAAATTTTAATGTACAGGTAGTTTAGTGTAATTGTATACTTAGTTAATTGTTTATGTATACTTAGTAATGTTTTAATGTATAGTTAGTTTAGTGTAATTGTATACTTTTCATTAATTGTTGCACGGTTTTGTTGCCATATTTGAATAAATTGCAGGTTCGATTGGGAAGAGAGAGAAAGGAAAGGTGAATCGCTTGATTATGGGGACGTGATCAATACAAAATCACGTCCCTAATTTTTAGGAAGCGGTTACTATATTTAATTTCCTGGATTCCTATTTTATCCCTTCTTTTGTATACTTACTTATGAAATGTTGTATATATTGTAATATATCTTGGCCATTGATTTACTATTTGGATGGTGTAGATTTAGTCTTATGGACTAACCTAGGAGGGTGGTCTCACATGATCCCCTCCCTATATATATATATATATGAAGAGGGTTATATAGGGACATGTCATAGGGTAAGTCCGTAAGGACGAATCTGAGCCACATGTCATATATTTTCAATGGCCGAAAAATAACAACTCACCCAATTACATGTTTCCTTATTAATAAATAGGTAGAAGTAAATCAGTCCATATCAACACTTCCATCAATCCCATGAAAATAGCGGATGTTACATGCAAAAATAATTGGAGATAACGATCAATTGATAGGAATCCAAATCCGATCAAATCTCCCACTAAACGGAGAGGGGAACCAGGGAAAAACCACTTCCGCGCCTGCAAAATATAATCCGACCATCATATTCCAACGAATCAAAACAAAAACATCAGTTACGCTTCATATGCAAAATAGTTACTCCCAGCATGCAAACAGTAAGCAATACATAAGTAATATACAAAATTAACCAACAGGCAACATGTGAAACTTAAGGAATAGTAATAAGCAGCAAATTAGCACTATGTAAGCAAATGTATTTACATGCATACCCTAAACAGTTAATCATCAGCCAAAATCAACTAAATAAGCAAGAAATGAATGTTATGTAAGAAAATGTAATTACATGCATACTCTTATACTAAATAAATCAACAAAAATCAACTAAATATTCAACAAATGAACACTATGAAAGCAAATATAATTACATCATACTTTTAACTATTGGTAAGCAACCAAAATGAACATAATAAGCAATAAATGAACATTGTGTAAGCAAAATGTAAATGTTTAAAACTCTTAACTCTTAATAAGCAACAAAATCAACTAAATAAGCAACAAATGAACACAATATAAGCAATTGTAATTGCAAGTATATTCTTAACTCTTGTTAAGCATCAAAATCGTCTAAATAAGCAACAAATGAATGTTGTATAACCAAATTTTTAATTGCATGCGCAGTGACGAAACCAGGAATTTTGGGTAGGGGGCCATCTAATATTAATATGAAAAGAGTCCGTCAGAATTTTGGTCACTTGTGCATAATAAAATTAGTTTTAACGATGTTTTTTAGCCATTATTGAGTTCACATTTTCCACTTTGTCTTTTTTTTTTCCATTTCTAGGGACATATCCATGACTCGATACCAAAAAATGTACAAAGCATCATTTTTTTGAAATATAATCAAGTACTTCATCAGAGAACACACGAAGGGTGTGACTGTGCAAATATGGCTAAAAATAGTTTTCGAAAAATATGACTATTTTTCATTTTTACAAACATAAGTGGACAATTTGTCCATTACCACATATAAAAATGAAAAATAATATATTAAATTCAAAATAAGTAGAAGTTTTGATTAAGTCATTGTATTAATTCAATCACATCTTAATATTCATAAATAAATAACAAAATATAATTACATCAATATACCGAAAAAGACAAATAGAGACACAAGAAAATGATGCAAAAAATTAAGATCAAGTTTATGATGAAGCTTAAAAGATATACAAAATTTTAAGAAAATGAAAAAAAAAAATGACCAAGACTCATATTTTTCAAGATTCACAATACAAAATAGGAAAGATGATGCATTATAATTGAAGAATTTTTGTTCCCATTTTTCTAATCTTTGTTATTTTAAGATTAAAAGTCAAATGACCAAAAAACCACTACTATTTTTCAAAATTTAGGGGGGGGGGTGTTGTACCCCCTTAGCCCTATATAGCTTCGTCTATGAGGCATACTCTTTCTGAAAACACTAAGCCCATTTTGAAGAAGAATAAAGAGAATTAAAGATTTAATATCCCAACTGCACACACGAAAGTGAGAAATTAGGGACGTCATCTTCCTAAAAGATGTTTGGGATTGACACAACAAAGAACCGGTGAGAGAAAATACCGTAAATACTCAGTTTTCCTTGTCCAAATAAAATCAAAATCACACAACTGCCCCAAATGACCGATTAAAAAGAAAAAAAAAACTAAATATTATTCAATTCAATCTATACCACTAAAGAAAGACCCCCAACAATCAGGATCCGCCCCCACGTACTCACCCTAAATATATTGACTCACATGATCCAAATTATATATATATATATATATATACACACACATATATATATAATATATTAAATTGTCAATGTATCCTCTAGGGTACAGAGGAATAAAAGTTCATGTAGGTCACTTAAATATTTGGTTTAAGACATATCTTATGCGATTGCAAATATAAAACATAATAATAAATATTTAACATTCTTTTAGCATATTGTTAGGGCGTCAATTTTAGCCCAAGTAATTTCCTAAAATAAAAGATTAGATTTTGATTTGTTTTGTCTTTCTAGACTTATGGTAAGATTGAGTTGGATATAGATTAGGAAAGAAATCATATTGATATGGTATAGATATATTAGGACTCTTTGATATTTATCTTGTTTCCTAACATAAGTGATATACTTGTCATATATTTGTATATATCTTCTTTCCTTGTGTATTAGGACTCTTTGATGGACTCGGATGCCTATTTAAAGAGAAGATGACGTCCATAATCTTTACACAAGAAATAAACCAGAGATACAAGAGTCTTGAGAGAGTTAAGAGTCATACAAGCACAAGGAGTCTCGCTGCCCTGGATTCGATCTCGAATGTGACTACATCTGAGATCACATTCAGCCCTGCAGTTGTGTTTGTTAGGATTTTTTCATCCATTGTTTTTGTTTTGTGATTAATGAAGTCCACACATGTCTATTGTTGGATGAGTTGAATTATATAGATCAGATATACTCTAGATAGGAGTTTTTCGTTGAGTTTCTACTAGTTGGATTTTAGTATTTTTGTATACGGAATCAAACTATTTTTACTAGTGGAAAGTTTTGCCATATTGGCACGTCTACAAGCTTGTTGGCTTGTAGACAATTTTTTTCGTGTGTCTCTTTATTGTTTTAAAAATTCCACTGCATGTGATTATGAATGTGATCACATCTGCAATCACATCCTTACTCTGCAAAACTTTTGGTAAATATCCGTGATATAATTCTTTCAATTGGTATTAGAGCTTGACGACACTAAGTGTTGATCCTTAGTGTTTGTTAGCATGGAAATTCCTAGTGTCCCTACTTTTCGTCCCTTAGTTGAAAATCAGAAAAAGATTGATAAAAAAACTCTTGATTCTGTTACATGTAGGTCTTGTTCTGGATATGGTCATTATGTTGAAAAGTGTGCAAATGTTTTTGTGAAAAAGGGAATGCGTTTGAGTGTCACCTTAAGTGACAATAAATCTGACAATGAGAACGTTGTCCAGAAAGAAGATCACAAGGTTCTGACCACTTTGGTGAAAGATCGAAAGTCTCTCCAAATAAATCCTTCAGGTGTTGCCAGAGGTTTGGCCCGAGATGTGATCACACCTTCTCCGATCACATCTGAGGTCACATCTGAAGAACAGGAAATCTTAAGCGTTTTTCGAGCTTTTTTGTTTCAATTCTACTTCGCTCCCGATGATATTGAAGCAGGGATGATGAATCGATGGAGAAAGCTTGGAAGACACGTACACGAAGTTGTATAGAGATTGACTAAAGAGGATTAAACTGAATGATATCCTCAGGAAAGAGAATGATCGACTCAAGAATGAAAATGATGAACAGAAGGAAGTAATTATCAGGCTAGAGGCTGCTCTTACCAAGAAGGATCTTGACTTCGAAAAGGTAAATTCTAAACTTGAAGATTCTCTTGAAACCATGAAGAAGTTTAATTCTGGGAAAGTAAAACTGGATGATATACTTTCTTTGGGTAGTGATGATAAAGTTGGCCTTGGTTATAAAACTCCTGTATTTGTTAAAGCAAAAGAACAAAGAGAATCTTCAGATTCCTCCAACAATAAGAAGAGTTTTTCACAGAAGTCTAAACCTCGTAAACGCCACTTTATTTGTCACTATTGTCATGCTCCTGGACACATTAGGCCATTTTGTTACAAAATGAAATTACATTTGGCGAACAAAAATTCTGCATGTCAGATGTTATCCGAAATGTTATGACATCCTCATAATCACATTTCAAATTTTTCCAAATCTGTCTGGGTTAAGAAATCTAATGTTAAATGTCATGTTATATATATTTCTTTGAGATCTAAAATTCATAATCTTGGTACTTTGATAGTGGGTGTTCACGACACATGACATGTACTTTGGAGTATTTGACTGACTATGAGAAGCATGATGGTGGTAATGTGACTTATGGAGGCGGAGGTAAAGGAAAAATTGTTGAAAAGGGAACTTTGAATGTTTATGACCTACCTAGTCTACGGAATGTATTGCATGTCTCATTAGTATTAGTCAATTGTGTGTTGACAATCTCTATGTTAAATTCAACAAAAAATCTTGTGAGGTTTTTAATGAATCTAACATGTGTATTCTTGCTGGTTTAAGATCATATGATAACTGCTATCAGTTTATTAATATAAAAATGTGTCACACTGCACACATAGATGAATCTGACCTATGGCACCAAAAATTAGGTCATCTAAGTTTTAAGAGAATGAATGATCTTGTAAAATTAGGTCATCTCTATGATCTCATTTCAATACCACACGGTGTTTTGAATTGCTTCATATGGATATTATGGGTCCAATTGAAGTTGAAAGTATTGGTGTAAGGAAATATTTTTTTGTGATTGTTGATGATTTTTCATATTGTACTTGGATTTATTTTCTACGTGAGAAATTTGAAACATTTGAAGTATTTAGAAGTTGGCATAGAAGAGTTGTTAATCTGTATAGGCTAACAGTTATTAGAATTAGGTCGAACCATGGTAATGAATTTGCGAACTCTTCTTTCTCGTCTTCCTGTGATAGAAAGAGGATTTCTCATGAATTTTTCGTACCTAAAACTCCACAACATAATGGAGTGGCAGAGAGAAAAAATCGTACATTACATGAGACATCCCGTGTCATGTTGAGTTCTAAAAGACTCTCAAAAGGTTTTTGGGCATAAGCTCTAAATACTGCATGTCATATTGCCAATCGTGTATATTTGAGGCCTGGAAGTTTGATGACCACATATGAAATACTTTTGGGAAAGAAGCCAAACCATAAATATTTTTATGTCTTTGGTTGAATTTGCTATGTCCTGAATGATCGAGATAACATTGCACAATTTGGCTCAAAGGGTAACAAAAGTCTTTTCTTAGGCTACTATTCAATTAGCCATGCATATCGAGTTTATAATCTTCGGACAAAGACAATAGTGGAATCTGTAAATATTGTATTCGATGATCTTGTTTGATAAATGATTTTATCATGATTTTGATGATTTTGTTTTTACACCAAAATAATGTTTTTAAAGGTTGTCCAAATACTCCTAAATGATTTAAAATGGTTTTAATATTTTGGAGTATTTCCTCAAGTTTATTTTCAATAATATTGGACAACACTTTTAAATGATTTTATGTCAATGGGTTTTTACATGGAAACTTAGTTTCCAAATGTTGTCCTAATACTCCCGATTGGTCTAAAATGTTTTTACGAATTTTTCGGAATATTTTTTGGAATTTATATCAGACAACACTTTTTGTACTAATGTGTTATTTCATCAAAACTATATTTCTAATGTTGTCCTAAATACTCCCGATCGGTTTAAAACATTTTTACAAATTTTTCGGAGTATTTCTTGAGGTTTATTTCCGACAAAAATTGGACAACATTTCATTTTGGAGGTCGACCGGTCGACCAAAGAGGCGACCGGTACCTGGGACCACATTGCACGAAACAGAACTCACGGAACTCCTAAAATGAGTCAGGGGGACCGGTCACCATGGTGGGCGACCGTCGCACACTAGAGGCGACGGATCGACCACCCCCGGACCCGGTCTCCCGTTGATTTTTTCTTTGCGTTCTTTTCTTAACTTAATAGTCGTGACCGTCGTCGCCTTGAGTTTGACAAAGACAAAAAATGTAACCGTTGTGCAAATGAGACATCTTTTCCTTAATTTGTGGGATTGATTTCTAACAGCTCTTTTCTTCAATTGTCTTGCAATTTTTACGAATTCATGTCTCCAAGAGGAGCCTATCATGTACAAGACATCTTCTATAAATAGAGGAAGAATTGAAGCAACACAATAAGAGAAAACTACAACACAACAAGATACACTCAAGAATACACTTGTTCTTACATTGTCTTATTTCTTGTTGTAATTTGCCTAGCTATTCACTTTCACATTCTTGAGGTCTAGGCTTTTCTTGATTACACTTGCACTCTATTGTATTATCAATTATCGAGTTGTAATCTTGAATTTGGGTAATCATTCAACACAAGATATCCTTGTGAGTGTTCTTGTGGTAAGAACACACTTGGGTGATCTAGGTGTTAGGTGTGAGAAGATTGTGGTAATCTTCTTGTTGAGGTGTTGAAGAATTTGGTATTCTTCAAGGTTGAAGATTGTGGTAATCTTCACTAGGTGCCGTTGGAGATTGTGGTAATCTTCAAGAAGAGATTGTGGTAATCTTCAAGAAGAGATTGTGGTAATCTCAAAGGTGGTGTTGAAGAAAAGTGTGGTGCTCTTCAAGGTGTTGTTGTAAGTTGGTGTTGTATTAATTTGTGGTAAATTAATAAAATCTTTTTTTCTTTTTGAAATCCATCCCGGATATACTGGGGTGGTAGAGGATTAGGCCCTAGGTGCGTTGAACCTCTATAAATCGACGTGTGTTGTTTACATTCCGCACCTTTATTATTGTGTATGAGCATTTGGTTCGAAAAAGAGGGCGAAATCGAAAAGATGGAGATAATCTATTCACCCCCCCTGTAGATTATCGTAGCCGCTTGGACTTACAAGTGGTATCAAAGCCAAACTCTTTGGCAAGCTCGTTTCACATCGCGAGTGAAGAGAAACGATCATCGGCTACGAACGAAGCTCATCTTTCCGGCACCTCCACCACCAAGCCACCTCGGTTTGATTCCAAAAATTTTATATTTTGGAAAGAAATAATGGAATGCTATTTACAAGGTTGCGGGTTCGACATTTGGAACACCGTCATTAATGGAGAATCCATTCCGATGAAAGATACACCACACACCTCAAAAGGCTTCAAAAAGCTCAATGATGAAGAGAAGAAAATCATCTCCTTAAATGGTAAAGCTCTTAATATTTTACTTTGTTCACTTACCACTTTGGAATTTGATCATGTTGTAGGTATTCGATCGGCACATGAAGTATGGCAAAAATTAGAAGCCATCTATGAAGTATATGCAAATGAAAGGAGCAACTCAAAAGCATCTACTTCACAAACGGATACAACATCAAATCCAACAACATGGGATAAGCCTTCTACAACCTCCCATGATGAACAAGTTGAACAATGCCTCATGGGCATCGAAGAAGAAAATGAGGTAAGTTCTAAACCCTCTACTTCTTATGACAATGAATTGCAAAATGAATATAGTGATTTGCAAAATGATTATGATGAGCTACAAGATGAATTCCAAAACTTACTTGTTAAATACAAAAATTTGAAAAAGGAATTCATTATTTTGAAAAATGATAAGGATAGTTTATTTACTTCCTATGAATCACTATCATGTGCTCACACCACCACTCTTGATAAGGTTAGAAACCTTGAGAAAGATAATAGTACTCTTGTTGAGGATATAATTTTCTTGAAAAATGATTTATCTAAATCCAACTTGAGTACCTATAAGATGACCGATATTGTTGATTGTTGTGATAAATCGAAACTAGAACTTGATCATAAGCCTAAAGGTGTCAATCATATGAAAAAGGATCAAGTCACTATGCACGTTGGTCATTATGCTCCTAGAATTATTACATGCTTCTATTGCGGTAAAAAGGGTCATACGGCTAATACTTGTCGGGCTAGAAATAGCTCTAATCATTATTGGAGACCTAAAAGTCTCAAAGCTAATCCTAAAGGACCCAAACACTTGAGGGTACCACAAAATAATGTTTTATTAGGTACCCGGCGGAATAATGATCAAAGAAAATTCATACCGCCAAGAAGGCATCAAATGACCGTTTCATTTGATCAAAGAAGGAGAAACTATTTTCGACAAAGCAAATTTCCAAGAAGAGGATATACTCAAAAATGGGAAGAACACAATCCTTGGAAATGGCTAAGACATCATCAACAAGATGATTTTCAAAGAGGAAGAGATCATCAACAATGGGAAGGTAACAAACCTTGGAAATGGAGTAATCAAAGAAGTCATCATCAACAAAATGACTTCTCAAGGGGAAGATATCATCAACAATGGGAACGACACAACCCATGGAAATGGCGTAATTGGTAACCCGTATCTCCCCATTCGAATATGCATCTTATTTGTCTATTATGCATGTTTTTATTTGTTTCTTATTTGCACAATGAGTTTTCATATATTTATTTTAAAATTAAGGTCTTCAATATATATTTGTGGCTTTAAAATTTTTTGAAAAAGAAGACCTTATATGATGTTTTTAAAACTCTTGTGCATTTTTGTAGACTAAAGTGTATTATCATCTCTTATGGATTTTTATGGCATGAGCTTACTTGTGATATCTCTTAGCCTACACTTTTATCATTATGATTTGTGCTAGATTTGTTTTAAGAATTGTGTAAGATTTACATATTTTCACAAATGGCCATTTTGTCAAGAAAGGCATAAATTATCGAGGTACGTTTACTTGTGTTACTTTTACTCTTATAGACTCGATATATGTATTGCCATATGCCTATGTGCTTGTTTTTTATAGTATTTCATACAAGTGCCATTAAGAGGATTTTTAGATTTTTTGAAAGGCACTATTCGATATTTGATTGCACATATTTGTTTTGTCAACTTTTGTTCAAATACTTCTTTTAAATGAGGTCTCAATTATATGCTATCGGATTTTCAAATTTCAAAAGAGACCTTTTGTAGCTTTCTTAAGCTTATTTGAACTTGCATGATTTATTAGACTCTTGATGATCTTCTAAATGCATAGTATGTGTTTCTTGCTTCATGGTCTATATATATAGTGTCTCTTACTACTATGCTCTTTTGCAAGATATTTTGTGATTGATGATTGAGACATGTTTTTACACTTGGGCTATTTGTATTATTGATTATATAAGCGATGCCTTTAATGAGTTTGTTGAGTTGTGTAGAAAAGAAAATACTCCAAATATTTGGATGTAAATGTTCTATTATGAACACCTTAGATCATTTGGATGCCCAATAGTGATGAAGAAGACAAATTCCTCAATTGATGCTTCAAGATGAAGATTGGTTTTTAGAATTGCAAGAGGAGCTAAAAAGGAAATGATACTTGGAAGTTGATGCCATGTCTTTCATCACAAACGATTATAAATGCAAAATGGGCACTCCGGAACAAACTCGATGACCAAGGCAACATTGGTCGAACTAAGGCGAGGTTAGTAGCTCGAAGATATTTTCAAGAAGAAGGTAATGATTTTGATGTAATATTTGCACTCATAGCTCTCTTAGAAGTTATTTGCATTTTACTTGCTCATTCTTGTTTTAAGAAAATTTCAAGCTTTACTAAATGGATGTTAATTTTCTAAATGGTTTTATTCAAGAAGAAGTCTATGTAAAACAACCTCCGGGGCTTTAAATTTTTCTAGGCCAAATGATTTTTATAAAAGGCCTTGTATGGTTTAAAACAAGCACCCCATGTATGGTATGATAGACTTAGCTATTTTTGCTAAATGATTTTACAAAAGGTAAAGTTGAAAGTACACTTCTTGTTTTGAAAAAAGGGCAAGGTTGTTTACTTGTGCAAATTTATGATGATAATATTTATGGTGCTACTAATAAATATTTGTGCAAGATATTTTTTCCAAGTCAATGCAAGGTGAACCTAAGATGATCATGATGAGGGAAGCTCAAATTTGATCATTGGAATTCAAATCATTCAATGCCAAGAAGACGGTTATATTTCAAAAGAACTCTTGAAGGAGTTAGGCATTGAAGAAAGAAGAACTATCTCAACCTCTATGGCTAAAGATTGACAAAGGTTGAGAAAGGCATGTCGGTCGACAAACAAATTCGAGGTATGTTTTCTTGTATTATTCCTATAGACTCGACATTCCATATGCCTTATGTCTATATGCTCGACTTCAAAAACTATCCCAACGAATCTCATTAAAGTGCCATTAAAAGAAATTTTCAAATATTTGAAAGGCACATTATACGGTTATTCGTATGGTTCGTCATAATCGAACTAAACATATTGAGATTCGAAAAACTTTCTAAGGGATTGCGTTTTTATAAAAAAACTTGAGATGTGTTTAATTCCGTCTCAAGGATAACTCGCGGACTTTTTAATCGCCCACTGCCGAGTATTTTACCTCATTTCGAGCTTGATTATAACATAATGTATATTGAATGAGGTCTTCGTTTGCATTTTGCACGCTTTTAAAACTTAGGGGCGAAAAATCGGATCTTTGGATCAAACTTCGGAATTTGCAAAACTAGAAAGAAGCAGTGGGCTGCCAGGGCAAGGTCGGCCACGGTCGCCCACCTCTCGACCGGTCGCCTAGCCCTTGGCCGTCGCCCACCGTGATTTCTTGGCTTAAATCGTCTCGTTCTTTTACTTAGCCATTTTGCCCCTTTCAACTCTATTTCGTCCCCTTTGTCATTTGCACACACATTTCACTTCAAATGTGTTTGATTGCATGTATTACATAGTTTGGGGATTATCTAGCTCGACTATCATTATCATTGCTCGTCTTTACCAATCGAATGGTAAGAATTTCACTCTCTTTAGCTCAATGGGTTGAACCTTGAGTTTGTGGCTTATATGTATTCTTCTCGATGCAATCCATATATATTTGTGATGAGCTTATTGATTGTTGATGAATGATATTTGTTAAATTGAATTTGGTGATGAAAAACTTGGCTTGATTTCATTTACAAGGGCTATATATATCTTTTTCAATTTTTGACGCCCGCCAAGTGTTCGATAAAATGTTTCAATGAAAAATTCATCACCTACATGATTCTCTATATTTCAAAAATCTTATATATTTATAGAGATCATGTTTTGCTTATCAAATGAGTTTTCATAAGCTTCTTCAAGTCGTATGATTCGACTTTTCCCTCCTATTTGGTTTATAAGCTTCAATGTTCAAATTAGCTCGATACATCGGTTTAGTTGCGCACTTTGATATGAATATATGATGTATTTATCTTGCTAACATTCTTTTTGATGATTCCAAAGGGGGAGAAACATGTTATAAGCTCTTTAGCTCAAAGAAGCTAAGATAAGCTTCACGAAAAGAAGCTATAAGTTGTGGCTATGTAAAGCCATAAGTTGTGGATCATATTATGTCCACTTGATGTATTATGGTTATGTATGATTCGTGGTCCATTGGTTGTAGTATGGACTTGTATATGTTTCTAATGATGTCTCTTTTGAGGGGGGAGCTTTTAAGTTTTGAAACTTAAGCTCAATATTGAAAAGCTAAGACTTTAGCTTTTGATTTAGTTGCTTCTATATAACTCTTGTTGTGCATGTTGATAGGGGGAGCATTTGCTATATGTGTTTGAATATCTCTACTCCCATCCTTGTGTTTTTATTGCATGGAATGTTGTCGCTCACAACGGATAGTTCTCTTTAACCGGTAAAATTGTTTTGTTTTCAAAATCGACCTCGTTAAAATTGTTTTGGTTTGTAATCATCAAAAAGGGGGAGATTGTTTGATAAATGGTTTTATCATGATTTTGATGATTTTGTTTTTACACCAAAACAATGTTTTTAATATTTTCCCCCTGGACCGGTCTCCCCGTTGATTTTTTGCTGCGTTCTTTTCTTAACTTAATAGTGCGCGACCGGTCGCCCTTGAGTTTGACAGCAAAAATGTAACCGTTGTGCAGCAGACATCTTTTCCTTAATTTGTGGGATTGATTTCTAACAGCTCTTTTCTTCAATTGTCTTGCAATTTTTTACAGAATTCATGTCTCCAAGAGGAGCCTATCATGTACAAGACATCTTCTATAAATAGAGGAAGAATTGAAGCAACACAATAAGAGAGAAAACTACAACACAACAAGATACACTCAAGAATACACTTGTTCTTACATTGTCTTATTTCTTGTTGTAATTTGCCTAGCTATTCACTTTCACATTCTTGAGGTCTAGGCTTTTCTTGATTACACTTGCACTCTATTGTATTATCAATTATCGAGTTGTAATCTTGAATTTGGGTAATCATTCAACACAAGATATCCTTGTGAGTGTTCTTGTGGTAAGAACACACTTGGGTGATCTAGGTGTTAGGTGTGAGAAGATTGTGGCAATCTTCTTGTTGAGGTGTTGAAGAATTTGGTATTCTTCAAGGTTGAAGATTGTGGTAATCTTCACTAGGTGCCGTTGGAGATTGTGGTAATCTTCAAGAAGAGATTGTGGTAATCTTCAAGAAGAGATTATGGTAATCTCAAAGGTGGTGTTGAAGAAGAGTGTGGTGCTCTTCAAGGTGTTGTTGTAAGTTGGTGTTGTATTAATTTGTGGTAAATTAATAAAATCCTTTTTTCTTTTTGAAATCCATCCCGGATATACTGGGGTGGTAGAGGATTAGGCCCTAGGTGGGTTGAACCTCTATAAATCGACGTGTGTTGTTTACATTCCGCACCTTTATTATTGTGTATGAGCATTTGGTTCGAAAAAGAGGGCGAAATCGAAAAGATGGAGATAATCTATTCACCCCCCCTCTAGATTATCGTAGCCGCTTGGACTTACAGATCTTTCTAGTCTTGCAGGTAAGAGTGAAAAAGACAATGTTGGAGATCTGCTCGAATTTGTTGAAACTGCACCTGTGATGGATGTAAGCACAAATGTAACTGAGAATGTGATTGAAGCCTCATCCAAAGCTGTCTCAAATGTAGAACCAAATGTGGCGGCATCTGAGCCCACATCCGTGTCTGCTGCAGCTGAGTCAGACTCTGATTCTAACACTGAACTAGTTGAAACAAACTTGGAAGGACATGATTTAATCACCAATGAAAGACGAGATCCCCCAAGCAGAATTCAAAAGAATCATCCAATCTCTCAAGTCATAGGTGATGTATCTGAAGGCATAAGAACTAGAAGGAAAGAAAGGGTAAACTATCGAGATATGGTAAGACTAGTGTGTTTGTCTTCTACTTGTTCTATGGTAAGAACTTCTTGTTGTGTCATTTTTTCTAAGCCTAAAAATGTGTTTGATGCTTTGAAAAATAATTTTCGGAACAATACTTTGCATGAAGATTTTGATCGATTCAATAGAAAAGAAAATGATTTTCATTGTGATATTTTAACCATTTATTGTGATAATATAAGTGCGATTGATATCTCGAAAAATCTTGTCCAACATTCTCGTACTAAACACATAGATATTAAACATCACTTTATTCGAGATTTAGTTGAGAAAAATATAATTCGAATTGAGTATATTCTTATGAAAATCACCTTTCGACTTCTTCACCAAGACTTTGGATTTTGAGAGATTCTCCAATCTAAGGAAGTCTCTCGGTTTGTGTGTTCTCTGAAATGATACACGAGATGTCACAGCATTGCACATCACATTCGTTGTGACATCCAAACTCTGCATACTTTCTCTTCTCCTCTATTTGTTTTTAATTTTTTTGTAGACATCCCTGCATTATAAGTTCATCATGCATATCTGCAAAAAGTGGATTGATGGTTCGAGCTAGTCACATATATTGTCTCCCTTGGAAAACTGGTGTGAGTCGATCTCTCCATTCAAAACAAAAAATGATGATGATATTTTTCCCAGTAGCTGAGTTGAGAATAAAGTCTTGATCATGCTTGGAGGCCTTCTAGGAAAAAGCTACCAATCCATTTTGTGAAGCTAATCCTTGTGACAAATTTCTTCAAGCGTACTGCTGTCTAAAAAGGCATGTTCATGTGAAAAAGTGCTACCTTTGGCATTTGAGTGAAAGCTCCATGTTGTTTAACTCTCTCATGAGACTCGGAAAAAGTGAAGAAAACTCGAAAATTTTGATAAAGCTGGGATTTCGGATTGCGATTCATTGAATCAGCTAGTACATGTGTGACTCAAAATGGGATGCCATGTGAACTTACATCCATTGCTGCAACACTTTTTCTCCTCGTGCGTGCATTTTTTTTTTTGCTGCATTAGGCATATTAGGCTTGCATGTCCTGGTGATTTTGGATTCTTTGCTGAGATTTGGTTTCCATATATAATCTGAGAGGGATATTTTTCTCTTCCCAAAATCTTGAAATTCTTGATGGATATATTTTGTGGGTTATACACGGTTTGAAGGACTTGGAATTTTTGAATAGATTTTGCTCATAATTATCTATATCTTTGGTTAAAAGTGTCACTGATTTGTAGGATTCTATTTCTATATTTTTTGGGAATCCTAAATTATGGAAAATCTTGACTTTTCTTTATTCTTGATCATATTTTTTATGCTTGTTTTCCAAAAATTTTAAAGTCTTGTGATCAATTATTCTCCTCAAATTTTTGAATTTGAAATGAAGTTTTTTCGTGTCCAAGTCAGGGGGAGCATACATGATTTTGTTACCTATGTTTTCTGGACAAAAAGGGGGAGAATTATGTTGACTGATCTTGATTGTGATACTTTTGATTTAGGGGGAGTTTTCTGGTTTTCTGGATATTTGATATTTGATTGCTTTGCTGGATTTGTTTTTTTTTTTTTTTTTTTGCAGTTATGAATGTGACCTGAAATGTGATTGCATCTATTTCAGTATTTTTACTCAGCATGATATTTATGGGGAGTTGTTATATTGAGGGGGAGTTTTGCTTATTTTGTGATTGATAAGTGTCTTGTCCAGAAAGGCAAAAAGGGGGAGATTGTTAGGGCGTTAATTTTCGCCCAAGTAATTTCCTAAAATAAAAGATTAGATTTTGATTTGTTTTGCCTTTTAGACTTATGGTAAGATTGAGTTGGATATAGATTAGGAAATAAATCATATTGATATGGTATATATATATTAGGACTCTTTGATATTTATTTTGTTTCCTAACATAAGTGATATACTTGTCATATATTTGTATATATCTTCTTTCCTTGTGTATTAGGACTCTTTGATGGACTCGGACGCCTATATAAAGAGAAGAGGACGTCCATAATCTTTACACAAGAAATGTACCAAAGATACAAGAGTCTTGAGAGAGTTAAGAGTCATACAAGCACAAGGAGTCTCGCTGCCCTGGATGCGATCTCGAATGTGACTACATCTGAGATCACATTCAACCCTGCAGTTGTGTTTGCTAGATTTTTCATCTATTGTTTTTGTTTTGTGATTAACGAAGTCCACACATGTCTATTGTTGGACGATTTGAATTACATAGATCAGATATACTCTAGATAGGAGTTTTTCGTTGAGTTTCTACTAGTTGGATTTTAGTATTTTTGTATACGGAATCAAACTATTTTTACTAGTGGAAAGTTTTGCCATATTGGCACGTCTACAAGCTTGTTGGCTTGTAGACAATTTTTATTTCGTGTGTCTCTTTATTGTTTTCAAAATTCCGCTGCATGTGATTGTGAATGTGATCACATCTGCAATCACATCCTTACTCTGCAAAACTTTTGGTAAATATCCGTGCTATAATTCTTCCACATATTTTTACCGAGAAAAATAAAAACCATGGCTTTTAACCTTGAATTGGCAGTTTTAGCAACGTGTTCTACCCCAATTCCATTAATGGTTCGAATCGGTGGTCACGGTTTTTGAGATTAAGAAATCGTAACTTGAATCGGCGTACACAATTCGGGTTCCAGTCAATGGTTGCCGGAACCATCGACCACAGTTGAGGTTCCAATTTTGAATACGGTTTCAATTTCATTTGGCCACCCGCGCGCAATAAGCCTATAACTATTTCAGTTCGATATAGAAACGACAGATAGATGAATTTAATACGATTGTGAGGCAATTAATAGCGTAACGCACTGATGTGAATTATTATTCATCCCTCACATTTTGCATCTAGGCATATATAGACAAATTAAAGCACCCTAATTGAAATTTTAAGTTAAACAATGACAATAACAATTGCCTAACAAATAGCCATTACAAAAATCTTTCCAGAGACGATTTTAGAACAATTTTTTTTCAAGATCTATATTTTTAGTACTAAGAAAGGCATGAGAATCTTGTCTATATTTTTCTTGACAATGTTTAACATTGTCACATCTCCAGCTTTTTCCCAAAACGATGATGATGAGCATGAAATTCGTATCATTAATAGCCTCCCTAACAATCCTTCGTTGACGGTTCGTTGTGCGTCTGAAGATAATGATATTGGGTGTCATACAATTCATCTGAACCGTTCATTTTCTTGGCATTTTCGGTTGAACAAATCAAGGACAACTAAGTACTATTGCCGCTTCTGGTGGGGTAGCGAATATATGGGTTTCAATGTTTTCGATGCGGAGGAGAATCTAGAGTCTAATTGTAGTGCTAAAATATGCCAATGGACTGTCCAAGTAGATGGGTTTTATTTAGGAACAAAAAATAAATATAGATGGTCAGATTGATCAGATGTTACAGATTTGAAATTATTGAAATTTTTTTTTAATTTATTTTTGCTATTTGAAATTCCTAGACTTTTAAATTTAGACGTTACTTAAAATTTTATTGGGGCTTGCCCACTTTCAATACATAATATTTTGAGGTGGCAATTTAAGATTATTAGTTTTTTAATATTTGAACTACATACATTGTGCTTGTTTGGTACCCATATTTGCGATTAGCCAATTCACCACCCACACAGCCACACTTCATGAGTTTTATATATAAATTGGTACATAATTCAAGTTGAAAGGACGAAGAAACACTAATTGGAAACCTCAAATTGTTAAAAAAACAATTATTGAGGGCTTTTTCGTCCTTTCAAGTTGAATAATTACCAATTTATGATATAAAAATATTAATCATTAAAATTTATTTTGTTTACATGTATAGAAAACGTCTTGACCATAAAATTGGGTACCATTAATTCTAGTCATACCAAAGGTGAGACTTGAGAGGTACATATGCATTTCATTCCTCAATGTATAATTAATTTGGACTTATATGATTTATATCAGCGTGGCTGCAATATATTTTTCTATAATTAATTTGGATTAACTATTTCTATAACATTAAGAAAAGTTGAAACTAGTTTTATCAGCAGAGTCTAATTATATGTTTGAGCCTCACTTCCAAATCCCTTCCTATAGGGGACGCATGATCGAGTAATATCAAAATCGACTCCAAAAATTTAACAATTACGAAAGGCCTCATCGAATATGTGTAGCCGCCAAAGTTAATCGCAATAAAAACTCTTTATTTCTTAAGAAAAGAATTTCTAATAAATTAATTATCATAAATGGTAATAAGTGTTGCACAGATTTCTTTAGAAACCGAGTTAAGGATCCAACTAATCACAATATTGTTGTTACGGATCCATGAATTTAGAAGCTGAACATCTGTATCTGGAGGTCGAAGCAGAGATCCATCGATAAACTTCAATTTATTCTTCACAGACAAAGCAATGGTCATTGCACGAGACCACGAAGCATAGTTGTCACCAGCTAGTTGCTGAGACACGAGCACCAGACCAGGATTATCAGAGTGATGAATGAAATATACACTTGAAGGATCATCAATGACGGATTGGCTTGATTCATAACTCATTGTGAAATTACTGTAGAATTGCGACGCAACAACCACCGGAAGCTAGAGAATGTCAGCCAGAAATCACCACAGTAGCTGTCGGAATAGGAGTGACCTCCGCTGGAGATCTTGTAATGCCCCAGAAATTTGGAGCCGCTACACAACAATAACTCACGCCAGTTTCCCCATTTGAGAACATAATTCCCCAAATATTTGAGCAATATTAATTCTCGAATAGACATAGTTCTTCAAACCTCTCGGAAACTTAGTCAATGGTCGCAGCGAAAATATTATTACAATCCATTTATCTAAGCGAAAGAGGTCTTACGCCCCTCTATTACATCCAACATAGCAATTGTTCATAAACGAAATTTAAGGCTAGATCGACGACCTAAGTCTAGGGATTAATCCGTCACTCGGTCGTCTTTGTTGACGTCTTCATAATATGGATGATCATCAGCTGGCCGTTGAAAAAGGTGGGGTGAGACAAAAATTCTCAGTGGATGGGTGATCATGTGTAAGTGTGGCTTATATAGATGCACGAAAACAGTTATATGAAGAATGCATGATTCATGATGCATGCGTCACACGCGATTCACAAGCAACATGGTATTCAAAATAATATAACTTTATATAGTTTTATGAAAGTAGTTCATGATCATTCAAGCACAATGCATGCGTTGCAAATAGTTCAAGTAGTGACTGCGTACGGAGTGTAACGCCAACCCAAACAAGTAATGGTTGCGTACGGAGTGTAACGCCAACCCAAACAAGTAGTGGTTGCGCACGGAGTGTGACGCCAACACAAGCAAGTAACATTGGAACAATGTGGATCAGACAACGATTCCTCCGTTCTACCTTATGACTCCCCACGCACGTTTGGCACAAGGCCCATGTCTACCTTATTACTACCCGGGCGAGACAACTCCAACGACTATGGCTAGCAAGGCCCAGAGTGTCATAATCATGATTATACCCAAACTACGACCCGCTTCCCTTGGACACTCCGCCCTCAGTTGTGGGATTAGGACGATGGGGCCGGAGAGCGGAATAGCAGCCGAGCTGCCCGGTTCCATCCCCAACGTATTCATTCCGACTGTGAGCTCGACACACCAAGTTGACTCAAGCGAAATTAGATTCACGAAGTTCATACCATGTCAACAAGATAGTCGAGTAAAAAGAAATATGACGATACATATAAAAAGGATTACAAGATATCAACAAGTTAAGTTTAATTTTGTCCAAAAGCGAGGAAGTCGCCACGCGTAGTGCGTATAATCCGGGTATTTTCAAGAAAATTATGGAATCATAATTAAATCATAATTAAATCAGTTTTAGGATTGTAGAGAAGAAAATATTTTATTTTGGGGAGCTTGATAAAAGGAAAATTTTGTAAATAGTCTCATTTCTTGGAAAAAATACTTATCGAGTCAAAAATTGAATAAGTCATAGTTTCGACCTCGGACAAATGTAAGGTCAGTTTCTAAATTCTTAAAATTGTTCAAAGATTCAGTTTCCAAAGGTTTTGGGTTGAGTTTTTGGAAAATTTCAGTTTGGTCCCTTCTTTTATCAAAATCGTCATTTTCGATCCCGAACTTAAAAATTTTGATCTCACAAACCGAGAGGGCTTTTGATGTGATTCTAATTTTAAAATATCATGTATAATATTAGGATGTTGGTACAAAAATAGTTTTAAAATAGGGTCTATTTAAGTACCTTAATTGTTTACAAGTACGATTTTTGGTCCAAAAATTCGATTTTTGCCCTTAAGGGTTTATTTGGTGTTCGTTTGTTATGAAACTTGAACCATGAGTTCCAAATGTTACAAAAATAAGGTTATATAAATTCCCAGGTGTGCGAGACGTACGTTTTCTGAAATTTCATTTTGGTCCTTTGAAATTGAAATTTTTACACTTTAGTACTTAAGGTTTAACAAATCGGTTTTCTCAACCCAAACCACTTTAACTTTTTAAAATCTCTCAAAATATAAGGTTTTCAGTTTGAGGAAGTCAAAATTTCAAAAATTTCAGAGGGGTCCCGGAACAGTTTTAAAAATTCATTTTTTGCCCCTTAAATTATCAAGTTTCCACATTTTAGTCTCTAAAATTCCAAGGATGGGTTTTCTTCTGTCAAAACCTTTATCTATTATTATTAACTTAAAATATTAAATTTTACAATTAATACAGTCTAAAATTTCGAAATTTACAGATTGGTCCTTGGACAGTTTTTGAAATTACGGTTTAGTCCTCAACTTTGCAAAAATTGCATAAATGGCATATTTGTTCAAATTCGAGCACAAGGTCATATTTTCCAGAATCTATATCAAGTATATAACATGATTTTGAGCATATAACACATTCTTTTATACATTAATCAAGAGTTGAACAAGAAATTAAAATATATATGCAAATATGTCCCTATTGTGTAAGAAATCAAAATAATGCTCGTTTTTGTGAAACTTCTTGAACTTGATACATATAAAAAATACATGTAATATATATATATAGCAATTTAAACATTTTCATGTACTACATGCATTTTATGAAAATTATTTGCTTATTTTTGAAAGATTTTTCACCCACCTCGTAGTAGTTTCTCGAGTTGCTCTAAAACGGTGTCTTCTTCCTTGTATCAACTTCTTGACATAAGCTCTTGAAGTTCAGCCCCTGAATGGTATCCAAACCATATTTTGGTGTTAAAATTAAAGTCTCAAGTACAAAAAAAATATACTAGGACCAAGTGGCTACTACTTACCTCAATGTCTTCAAGTAGTCTCTAAAAATGAAAATTTTCCTTCAAGCTTCTAACCTCAACTTGAGATGGTGTAGGTCAGCCCCTAAGCTCCAAAAATTCATATGCTTGAGTTAAAATTTAATTATTCATGTTGTCAAGAAAAAATACTAAAACCATAATTTTCTCAACTTAAAATGTGTAGTCTTGAATTTCCTCTTCAAGCTTGTAGTCAAGTCTAAGACTCTTAATTCTTCAAGAAAATTCCTCTAGGAGTACCTCAAGAAGAAGGATTCATCATGTTAGGAATTGGAGGTAGAAGTTGGAAGTTTCAAGAGGATAAAAATGAAAATGGAAGAGAAGAATTTTCTTACCTTAGTTGTTGGAATTTTTGATTCTATGAGCGCAAAATGAAGAGGACTTTTGTGTTCTTGTGTTTTTAGTGTTAGAGTGAAATTGTGTTGGAAGAGTTTGAGAGTTGTAAGAGGATGAGATGAATTTTTCTTCCTTAAGCTTGTAAGGACCAATTTTTGTGTAAGAGTTGAAGGAAGATTTGTGGTTTGTTTTGGTTAAATGATGAGTTAGGATAATAATTGGGGAAATTAGGACATAAATTAATAGCTAGATTACTTTCTTAGGGACAATTGGCCAAAAGCTAGGTTTTAGGGGATTCATTTTGTTTTGTTTGACCAAGATGTAGTGGGATTTGTAGAGAAACTTTTAAATTGTAGGCTTGCAAGATATAAACTAAAATAGAAATGAATTTATCAAATTTTTGTTTTGTCCAATAATTAACTAGTTGGGAGATAAAAAAGATAAAAATTGTGGTAGAAGAAAAATTGAGCTATTTTCCCCATCTAAAGTGGTAACTTCGAAAATTAGGGGAAAAAGAAAAAAAAATATTTGGTTTATTTTCTTTATAAAATTGAGGGAAAAAATAAAATGTATAAATATTCATAATTAAATATTTAGAAATTTAAAATAAAGATGTGAAATAAGAAATGTGTATTCCAAAAATAAATTGGAAATTGGTTGTGATGAATTATAGAATAAGAAGAAATATTTGAATAAGAATTGGAATATACTCCTAAATTATCGGGGTCTAATATTTCTAAAGTCGTAGTTAACCAATCAAGTATTAATACTAGAGGAGAATTAAAATCATTAAGCTCGAAAATAAGGAAGACGTAATTAACATTGGAAGAAATAAATAAAAGTTGGGTTTAATGGGTTCGTAATTAATGGGTTCGTGTTACTTAACCAAATAAATAAATTACTACACAACGCCGTATCTCACGTCCCTAAAATTTTGGGCGTCACTGATCTACACAGCAATCGCCGAAATGTATACCAAAGGGAAAGGAAGGGAAAATACTACTAATACTATATTAGAAGTGAAACTGCTGAATTGTATTCTTCATTATTCGATACAAAATGAATTACATCAGGAATTAAGGTATTATTTATACACGATGATTAAGCTAATCTACAGCAGTTAAAACTAATTAACCATGTAACAGTATGCTAACTAACTAACCAAATGTAAGAGACTACAATAAGAGAAATAACAGAGAAATTGTTCTCTAATAGATATAAATCATAAATTGCATCACACTTTTCTAAAGGAACTTGGGCTAGCGACTCAATTTATTTAATTCATGCCCAACTTTGTATTCTACCCAAAGCGACTTGTTTGATAAATTATTATTTTATCCATCGTAAATTTATGACTTATGAAGCATTGATAGGAACACAGGTACAAAAATACGAAATATATTGAAATTTTAAGGATAAGGGTATGGTATATATATACATATAAAATTGTATATTTTTATATCATTTAAAACATAGACGTGCTAATTAGTACAATTAATATTTCTTGTATAAAAAATTAAAATTTCAAAAATAATTAAATGTGAAATGTTATAATTCACGTAGACACACAAGAAACATGCTGAAAGTATCCGTATTAATAGAATAAATTTTATATTTTTGCATGTGTGGAATTATAAAAATGTATACATTTGAATGTGGGTGGTGATTGTTTTACAATTTGGATACTAATTACTGTAGATATGTATGAGAGCCTAACAGCTATTCTCAACTCAAGGTCCTTTAATTGGACTAAAAACAAATTTTGGCATGAATAATTAATAGACTCACCAGAAGTAATTATATTTTGGCCGCCTGGTATGCAATAGCTCCACAAAACAATGACTAAAGAAAGGCAAAAACTTGTATAAGACTGTTTTACGGGTCTCATTCCGTAATACGGATCTCTTTTACCCACCCGATCCGACTCCTTACCCGCGACCCGATAGTTTTTTTCTTTTCTTTTCTTTTTTCTTTTCTGTCACACGTTCCAGTCTCTCTCACACGTTCTCTCTCTCACTTTCACTCAACCTTTCACGTCTCTCACCTTCTCTCAGTCTCAGACCTAGGGTTTAATTTTGATTCAATTTTCTTCAATTTCCGCTCAATATTTCCGTTCAATTTCAGTTCTCTCACGTTCTCACATTAACGTTTTCTCAAGTTTGAGGTCGGTCCGACAGTTTTCTCTCACGTTCTATCACGTTCGAACCTAGTATTTTCGATTTTGGAGTTAAATTAATAATTCCTGCAATTGTGAGTAAATTTGAGTCCTCTTTGGTTTTGGCATTCACGTTCTATCATGTTCGAGTTCTCTCAAGTTTTTCATTGATCTCCAATGATTTGTCACCGTTCTATCACGACTATGGTCCCGATACAACTTATGCATGTCATCAATTGTCTTCCTTTTCAACCCAACAAGGGAACCCGATATATCCACAGGTTCATTGGTGTAGTCTAGAAATATTTAAAAAAAAACACAGGACATATTAGAAGATGTTGGTACTTTTGGAGAAAATAGTAATACTTATTCAGTAAAATGTGATACCTTCTGCATCTGTCTCTGTGTTTTGGTCAGTATTATCTCTTGAATGCAGATTTTCACCTTCAATGACTTCTATATCATCTTCATCACTAGAAACAATAAGTACCGAATTCAAGTTTTCACCTATATGTATAAATGAAATAAATTATTACATCAAAATATCTAGTAGGATATCAATTGTATTTAGTAAATATAAATTTGTAAATTTAAATGCCCATCATAAAAGTATCATTTTTTCCATAAACAGTATCACTATTTTCAGCAAAAGTATCATATATAATATCAAGAATATCACTATTCCAGTAAAAATATCATATTTAAATACAAAAGTATCAGTATTTACATAAAAAGTATCATATTTAAATACAAAAGTATCAATATTTCCAGCAAAATTATCAATTTTTCAATGTATGAGTACATTACCTTCCTTCATCAATGAGATGTGTGCATTTTCATTCTCCATTGAAGAGATTATCGAAAACCGTACAAAAACAAATTTTTAACTTTTTATTGAAAATAGTTGAATGTCGACTTACCTGCGGAGCTTTTGGAGTTAGGAGATGGCGAGTTGAGCTTTTGGAGTTAGGAGAAAGAGTCTTGTTCGATTAAACCCTGCAGGAAGTTGCCGATTTTTTTTTGAAATTAGGTTTTTAATTGTGAGTTGTGCCAACCTGGCCCTGTTCCATTGGGCTTTCAGGTGCCGGCTGCCGGCGGGTCAGGGGCGAATCGGATCAGGGGCGCGGACCCTATTGTATTAAAGGTACATTTTTTCTTTTTATTTTTTTAAATAGTCAGCTGTCAACGCGGGTCAGGGGTGCGGATCGGATCTGGATCCGGTAGGATCCGTCTTACGGATTAGGATCCGTAAGATAGACCTATGGGAGACCTTCTCCTAAACAATAGATAATTTTTTTGGGAAACAAATTAACAAAAGATATTTTCTATATTATTTCCTTTGTATTCAAAGGGAATATAGATACAGGGATAATTACAAATAAGAACAATTGTTTGGGGTAAATTAATTACAAAACAATTAATTAGAGAAGTTTTAAAATTATTGAAACTCATTTAATTTGAAGTTTGATTCCGTCTTACGTTTTGCCCAAACCGTTAATTGACTTGATGGGATTTGTTGACATCCTCATATATTTTACAATTACATCCCTCAAATTTTCTGTTGGTGTTGAAATTTTATAATTCAACCACATTTGTTTTTTGCCTTTATGGCCATGCTTAACAATTTATTAATTCAATTAACCCATATCCCATGTTCTAACCCCTAACTCTTGTTTATCTCTTTATCTTGTACATTCCACTAACCCATGTGCTAACATATTATCTATGTGCTAACCTACTAACCCATTAACATTTGTTGTGTTAGTGCTATCTTTGTGATGTCTTTTACAGGTGGATGGATGTCTTCTACAACTATTTAAACTCTGCAAATGCTGGAGAAACGTAGGCCAATTTGTTGAGAGCATAAGATAGAAGTAGAATCAATCCATTTCAGCTTTTACATAAACTTTGCTGGAAGGTGTGAAGTGTGGTCAGAAGTGTGACGACACACTTGGCAACACCTTCCCTAGATCTTAATTTTTCTGATTTTTGAGAGAGTCTTTCTTTTGTAGTGAAGAACTATACAGATTGAACCTAAGGAATCTCTTATTTACTAGTGAATGTAATTTTCGGAGCAAGGGAGCTTTTGACTTGTTTTTATTTTATATTTTGTACACATTTCACTTAGTGAATTTTTGGTCTAAGGCCACCGCACAAGTATATATTTATATACTTGTGCAAAAACCAAAATATTGTGCCCATTTTCATCTTGTTATATTCAGCCTTTCATCATATTAATGTGCATTGTGTTTTAGACATAAAGTCTTCCGCTGTGTTATCTGAGGTGTTGGCAACACTTTGTACAACACTCACTGCAATTTCAGAATTCACCCCCTTAAATTCTTTCAATTGGCATCAAGAGCCTACAATTGACGCTACTAAGTGTGATCCTGTGTTGTTTTGTTTTGTTTTACAATGGAGATCCAAGGAGGATCATTGGCTCGCCCTCCTATTCTTGATGGAACAAATTATTCCATTTGGAAAGTAAAGATGAAGGCTTACATAAAATCACTTGATGAACGTTCATGGCGATCTATCCTCACCGGATGGACTCCTCCTAAAGTAATTGATGAAGATGGTGATGTTGTTTCCAAACGTGAGGTTGATTGGACAAATGATGATGTTCAAGTGGCCAACTTTAATTCCAAGGCACTAAACTCCATATTTTGTGCCGTGGATATGAATCTTTTAAGGTAATCTCAAACTGCATTTCTGCAAAGGATGCATGGGATGCATTGCAACTTCATTGTGAAGAAACGAAAAGTGTTCGAAGGACCAAGTTGAGACTCTTTACAAATCGTTTCGAAAATTTGAGAATGGAAGAGGATGAGACCATAGCTTCATACAATGCCAAATTTTGTGATATTGCTAATGAGTCTCAAGCACTCGGAGATCCCATTAGTAATGAACGATTGGTAAGCAAAGTTATGCGGTCACTTCCGGAAAGGTTTAAGGTCAAGGTTTATACCATCGAGGAAACTAAAGATACAGACAATCTTCCACTCGATGAACTTATTGGAATTTTGCAAACTTTTGAGTTGAATTTGGCACAACAATTGGAGCATCAAACACGGGACAAAAGAAAAAATATTGCTTTTCGGTCACAAGCTCTTTGAAGCTCTTGCTTTGTTACCCAAAGTGATGCCAACAACTGCGTTGTATCACCTCTAGAGGAAATAAATGAATCAGACCTTGTAGGTCCCAAGGGGTGTAAGTGTAAGGTTTAGAAGGGGGGTTGAATAAACCTTACCAAATTTTCGATTTAGTCCTTTTAAATATACAGAGTTGATTCTACATTTGTGTCCTTGATGGACATCGATTTAGTCAATTAGTAGAGTTAGTCTCTCAATGAGACTCAATCGAGCCATTTGATGGAATAACTCATTTGTTGACTCTAAATTAACTCAATTGTGGTTTTGTTTTTTTCGTGGAAGACTTAACACCCTTAAGTTTAATTAAGTAAGAGTTTAGTCTTTGGGTTTAGTACTTGTATTATCAAATGGATAGCAAATTTATCAAAGATATATAAGCGAGTTAAAAATGCGGGAATTAAAATCTTTGAAATGTAAATGACACGGTGAAATTTTTATAGAGGTTCGAAGATGGGGTAATTCTTCTACTCCTCTCTTCTCCAACTCTGGAGGAATCCAATAGGTAATGATCGGTTTACAAAGTGGTAGCAGTCCAGGATACAAGTCTTGATCACACAGCTAACTTGATCCTTTGGGACTCGATCTGGAGACGCCTTGATCACTCGGTGGCTTCTCGTGCGACTCGGCTTCTTCACGGCGTTTTGCCTTGCTACTACTGACTCACTTGCTCAAGCTCTTTGGATTTGATCATGAAGCCCTCCAAAAGCTTAAGACTTGGTTCGACCTTGAACCTTCCTACAATCCTTCGTGGAATGTAGACCCCTTTTCTTCAAAAGTTTCCTCTTCAAGCGATTGAAGTTCTCTTTCCTTCATAGGTTAGTGTTGGATTGATGTACTTCGTAATGTAGGCTTGAGGATTAATCTTGAATGATTTGAGAGTATAATTTTAATTGATTTCTTGAATGTTCGTGGTTCAGGTAACCTTCTCTCAGAGTCATTCCTCAGCCTTTTATAGTTATCTTTCAAAAATTTACCCGTTGAAGAGATAGGCTTATTTTTGAAAGTCACTTGCGATCGTTGGCTTGTCTTGTTGCGATCCTTGGAATTGCCATTTCCTCGTATGAATTGTTCTTTCACCTTTTGAGTTCGACACGGTGTAGTGCTTCCCATTTGTTCATTCCTTTTGCACGCTCGACCGAGCACTCCGAGAAAGGTGGTATGGAGATATTACTTGTTTAAGTAAATCTCTTGATTTACGTGCAACGGATCTTTTCTGATTATCTCGACTTGATTTGCGTTTCCTTGCTTTCCCAGGTGACTTAGAGTCGACTTCCAATCGTGGATGACTCTTTGTCACTTCAACTTGAGACTTGGCTTTTCTCGAGTTGACTTGATCGATACTCCACTTAGCCGCATTTGCTTCTTCTTGATAGAGTTCCCGTCTACTCTTCTTTGCCATACTCAATTTGTCTCACAAGAGAGTCTTCCTTCCGATCTTGATTGTCTTCTTGCATGTTAGGGCGTAGGCGACTTAACTCGGCTTGGCCACTCTAATTGTTACAATGCATTTTACAACAAGAATTGGGGTGCCAACTTTCTATTCTAAGTTTTATATGGCATTCATCAAAATCTAAACAATAAAATTCCTAACAATTTCCCCCTTTTTGATGATGCCAAAACTTAAACCATTCAAAAATGCAAACAACAAAGATACATACGAGATAGTGTATTGACATAGAATGTATGCGTGAGAATCAATTCTTTTTAT
This sequence comes from Rehmannia glutinosa, assembly GCA_016081115.2. Lineage (NCBI taxonomy): Eukaryota > Viridiplantae > Streptophyta > Magnoliopsida > Lamiales > Orobanchaceae > Rehmannia > Rehmannia glutinosa. The sequence goes on along the minus strand of CM071932.1, from coordinate 25,792,609 downwards.
TGATCATAACATTCTTATTCTTTTACACAATTTACAAGGTGTATCGAGCACGTATTTGTCTACAAAAAAATAAAGAATTTCTGACTTTATTTGAAGACTTACATGGTATGTATTTACATTATAAAATACACGAAGGGGTGGACAAATGACAACACTTCATCTCCTTCGTTGTCTCCTTCTTTCATCTTGTTCATCATCTTCTTCTCTTCTTTTCTTTTTCTCATCGTCATTTTGCCTTCTTTTTCTTTTCATATGCCTTCCTCGGCGCCTTCATCTCTTCTTATTCTTTCTGTCTTTCCTCCCATAGCTGAGTTTGTCTCTTGTTTTCTTCTTCTAATCTTTTTGCATACTCGGCGTTACTTTTAGCCACTTGCAAATTTGCCACTTGGTCAAGCCCCTGCCCGATAGATCCCTCCTTTCTTTCCGGATCTACGTATTCAATATTCTTGGGCGGAGAGGCCTAGGTCCAAGCTTCTTCCTCCACCCACGCTTCTTCCTCTCCTCTACCCTCACGGGTGTGTATTGTCTGGGGTCTTCTTCTTTCGGTGAGTGACCGGCGGAGTGACCAGCAGTGGATCGCCGATGGTCTCTTTGCTGTCGACTTCTTCTTCACATAACGTGAGACCCTTTTCCCAAGACAAGTCCCAAGCTTGAGCCATAGACATATTTGCAAAGTATCCTTCAGATTCGAGCGTTTTAAATTCATCAATCGATCGTGGCTCTGTCTCCGACATCCGAAATGGCATAAGTGTCTCTGTCTCTTTGGAATGCCTCCATGTTCTTTCAAGATGTTCATAACTCGGGCATCCATTCTTCCTTCCACTTCCTTCATCCCTCGCTTCAATTGTTTTTCTCTTTTCGGACCATAGATACTGCAGAGTGTTGGAGTGGCGAGTCATGAGGGGAGTTTGCTGCGATAATGTCACCATTTTGTGACAGGACCCTGTTGAGGGGTTTGTGCAATCATCAAGGTCATATCTTTTGATCCTTCCCCCTCGATTTTCCTTTCTTCTCGTTTTAACACTTCCTCGGTGATTTTCCCTTCGCATTTGCTCCTTCCTTTTCAACTTCGGATCCCCTTGCGCTTTAGGTATTCCTCTTCCCCTTTTTGGCATCATCAAAGGAGAGAGGAACGCCTCTGGAAATAGACTTGCAAGGGAAGTCAAGCCTGGCGATAGTTGAGTTTTGTCTCGAGCTGCGCAGTATGCGGGGACGAAATTGAGCACCGAGTAGCGTTGGACTCTCTTTGAAATCACTCTTGTATGAAGGTGAATTTTGTCTCATCTCGGCCATGAGAAGGCTGAATTTTGTATTCATGGTCTCTTCCAAATCTTTGTAGATCACTCTTGTTTTGCTCACGCAGCGACTTAACCTCGGCAATGTGAGCTTCATGCATGTGCTCAATATGTTCTCTCGGCTTCGTTTTTGCATCGGCATTCAGCTCTCCATACCAGTGACTTGTTGAACAATGTCCTGAAGTATCTCACTTGTTCCACACGCATTGTTTTCTTCTTTGTTGCCACCATTCCCTTATCGATTGTTATGCCTCTCAAGTCGGCCGTAAGGTTGGCATCTCTGTTGTCCGGTCGCATGTCCAAAGAGGCCCGATGCCTCTCCATCCGTTCAACTTGAGCAAATAGTGCCTTGAACACTTCTCGAACTTGGTGATTCTTCCGATTTGCGGTGATGGCCATACAACATCAAAGTCATAAGCATCCGGAACAATGGTACCGATGAGAAAACGGAGCTGATGCAGCGTGATAGCGTGCGCGTTTGTTTCTCGACTCTTCATGGAGGTGCAGTACCTCGGAGAAAAAGGAAAAGATTCTATAAAAGATTCATCACCACCCACCGGGATTTGTTCGATGATGAGCGGTGCGCGTGAAGTTCTTTTTAGGAATCGACCCTGCGCAGCCTTCGAGGAGCCGCACGGTGGTCTCTTGTTCAGATGGGTCTTGTTGTGAAGTGGACCCGGCTGGCGAGCCTCGTTGTCTCAACAGCCCGTTGGTCTCAAGTGATTTTTCCATTTGAGTAGACCGGTCCTCGACCTTATCGGAAGCGTCATCGGACGATGATGAGATTTCCATTGGTGGCTCATCATCAAAGTTAAAGGTTTGACGAGTAGTCTTGGGATCGGACTTGCTCGTGCTTGGAACATCCGGTGAGTCTTTTGGAGTTGGCACGGGGGATGACTCGGCTTCTTCATCGCCTTCTAATCCCGAGAAAGGTTACATCGGGATTATCTTGGGAATCATGAAGTGCGCTTATCTCCTTCTCGAGATGGGTCGATGATAGCGGGAGGGATGTTCTCTACTTGACCTCTTTACCCGGGAAGTCTCAACCTCCCGTGGGCCTTGATACCTCCGGCGGTCTCTCTTTGCGGCGAGGTCTTGGTCCTCCCTTTCGACGAGTGTCGGTGTCTTAGGGTCTTCTCGTAGTGGCATCCATTGGAGTCTCAACCCCATGGATTGCACTTTCATCGCCCAGTGTTAACTCCGTGGTACATTCCTTCCGTGCCTCGATCGCATCGGCGTCATTAGCCTTGAGCGATTGGCACCTTCAGTGAGACAGTCTCAATCGCCCGAGCTTCGTTGATGGTAACTTTTTGTTCTTCTTGTGTTTGTAATTTCTCTCCTTCGCCTCCTTGATTCGTTGTGGAGTCATCTGCGGCATCCTCCGACCTTCTGCGGTGGAGGAGTTTCTCCCCTCGGTGGCGCACCTGGTGAGTGACTTGGAATGGGGTCACTCGTCTCCAAACTCCCCATTGTTTCGATTGAATGTTCGATCGTTGGGGCGGTGGTAAAACACCTTCAATAGGGGTTGGCTCATTTGGGGTCCCCATTGTCCCGGTTTCATCGCCTGGGTCCCTTATTACCGTCTTCCGAGTGAGTGGGGAAGTGGTGGCGCAACAACGATGGCGATTCTTGAACCACTCCCATTGGATCAATTTCGGTGTGTGTTCGGAGGACTCTCCTGGTCCCTCCATCGTCTTTGCTCGTGAAGGATTCGGATTCATGCAATGCTTTGCATTTGCAACTCTTCAGAAGAAGCAGCATTCTCCAGGATCCTCATCACTATCGAGAGAAGACATCAAGGAGAGGATGTGTGTGTTACTGTGGTGCGGGAGATAGGGCGGATGTTGGCCTTCTCACGTGCCTCGGCTTCCTCGACTTGCTTTTCTCTCTCATTTTCCTTGAAAATCTGCGGGATGTCTATGCGTTGTCTTCATCAAGTCTTTGGGAGCACGATGTTTAGTCGAGGAAATTTAGCAGTTCCTCTTCTTCTTCTATAAACTCGTGTCGTTGGAACTGTTCCTTGACTTCATGAACTTCCATTTCCTCCACTCCACTCATGACGATTTTGGATGTCGGGTAAGGTGGAGATAGGATCATTACATCACTATCCGCTCTAGCAGGTTCTTCTTGTGCTTCCCTTTTGTGTGAACTACAAGCTGTGTCTTGGTTGCCTCTGCTGATCGCCTTCTTCACAGACTTGGTCTGTTTCATCAACTACATCCGGAGACTCTACTTCTCCGGTAGATCTCCAGATATCTGCTCTAGCCGAGTGGTGACTCTTTGGTTTCTCCGGCTCGGAGCGCTTGATAATTCATCTTCGTCACCTAGTTTGTACGAGAGGGATTTACGGTTCGAGAGACGGTGTCCTCGAGTCTTGGGCGGGGGGGTCTTTGGTGTCTTTTTCGAGGAGCGGCCGTCGTGGCTTCTCGGTTCTCCTCTTTTGACGATCGGAGAAGGTATTTGTGAGTCCTTCTCGACCGCTGCTGCGAGTGGGCGGGAGACACACATTTCTGGGGCGGTGACTTTCTTTGCAGGGGCGGGAGCAAGTTTGGTTTTCTTTCTTTGCAGGGCGGCGATCTTCTTAGCATTTGCAGGGGCGCTTTCTTCTTGGTTGGAGAGAAGCAATTTTGTATCTTCGAGGGTGGTGATTCCCCCTCACTTGTGTCGCTCTCTTGGCGTAAGCTCTCTTCGTGCTTGAGAGAGATTTGCTCGAACATCCTCTTGTTAACATGAAATGCTTTCCCATGTCTAAGAGGACTCCTTTCACCTCCATCGATCGGCCAATCACTAGGCCATATCCTGAGGATCCTCCAAATGTGCCATCTTCCTTGAAGGATTTGTTCCCCACGTTCGGGCAGAGTCTGCGTAGACAAACTCGGCCAGTTTATCTTCTTTTTCTGCGATGATTGCAGCCATTACAATCAGCTTTGCCTTTGTGATTGGCCAAAGCGCCAAATTTGATGTCGATACATTTGGCAACTATGTCCAATGACTTATGATAATCCTCCTTGGCCAGTCTCTTGTTTCTTTGTGTATACTATTTTATCAAGAGATCGGGCTTGGCTATTTCTTTCCAAGCATCGCCAAGTTTACATTAGCCGTTAATCTCGATGCTCCTCTCTTGGTAGTGAGCAATGTTCGCCAAATCCTTGGCGAGAGATAGTCATTGCTTTCCGTGAACATATGACTTTATTCCTTCATCGTGAATCTTAGCATTCACGTAATTATCGACCTCCTCCACATATGTCATCGGATATTCTAACGTCGAAACGGTTTCAGCCCGGATGTTTCCAACTTTTCAGCGATTTTCTTCACTAGGGTGCCGTCGGACCCCTGTTTCACCATTCCGTCGAAATCCACAGTAGAGCCGGTGTGGATTTGCTTCCCTAATTTGACAAAGTCGTAGGTTGGTGCCATTTTCAGGATTCTATCAAAGAAAAACTTGGAGATTGATTTGGAGATAGATAGGGCTTGAGAGAGTTTTTGCCCTTGCTTTTGAGAGAAAGAAATGAACAGATTTTGGAAGTGTGAGAGAGAAACGGACGAAAATGGTTTAAATATGGTTTATGAAAGGGCGTGCGGGTGGTTTTGAAATGTGATCGAAATCAACGGCTTAGATTTTGCACGCCTATTTAGCATTTAATGTCTCGTATTTAATGCGGCAAAGCATTTATATCCAATCATAAGCTTGGTGTGTAGCTTTATTTCTATACACATCATCATTATCTTTGATGTATTCCTTAAAACATTCCCGCTTAGTCAAAACGATTTGCGTTTTTGTCACTTTGCTCATAAGTGACTCGGCTTATCCCTTAGCCGATTTAACTCTACTTCTCACGAGTTCTCTTAGTGACTCGGCTATCGGTGACTCGGTGTAAGTTTGTCTTTCCGATATAGTTTGATTCTTGGTGATTTGTGTGTAAACTCTTTTTCACTTTTTGTGTTCCATTTCTTTTCTCGATTCTTCCGAGTGTCATTTCACTCAATTAACCCTAACTCATGTTTGAGTTCTTCAAATCTTGACTCACATAATGGTTTTGTGAAGATGTCGGCCAATTGTTTATCGGTTGAGATATATTCCAAGATGATATCCTTCTTTTCAACATGATCTCTTATGAAATGATATCGACATCAATATGCTTTGTTCTTGAGTGCAACACAGGATTTTGAGTGATTGCTATTGCACTTGTGTTATCACACATGATTGGAATTTCTTTTTCCTCAACTTCATAGTCTTTCACTTTCTTTGTCTCATCCATAGGACTTGGGCACAACATTTTGCCCAGCCTATATATTCGCTTTGTAGAGGTGGCTATTGAGTTTTGCTTCTTGCTAAACCAGAAATCAACTGTTTCTAGCATTTGACATGTGCCTGAAGTGCTCTTCTGTCCACTCTGCATCCAAAGATAGTCGAATCGAATAGCCAATTAGCTTGAATCCACCTTCCTTTGGATACCATAGGCCTACTTCTTGGCTTCCTTTCAAGTATCTCAATATTCTCTTATTTCTTTGTCATATGGCTCTCTTTTGGAGCAGATTGAAATCTTGCACATACACCTACACAAAGGTGATGTCCGGCACGCTTCTTTGTGAGATAAGCGATGATCCAATAAGTGCTCGTATCTTGTTTGATCTCTGAGGCTTGCCATCTGCATCCATGTCCATTTTGTGATGTGTTCATTGGTATTTTTCTGAGAAGACTTCTCCTCCATACCAAACTTCTTCATTAAATCTCTAGTGTATTTTGTTTGACTTATGAAGGTTCCATCCTTCATTTGTTTCACTTGGAGTCCAAGGAAGAATGTCGACTCTCCCATCATGCTCATTTCAAATTTACTTTGCATGAGGTTTGAAAACTTTTCACATGACTCTTTGTTTGTGGATCCAAAAATGATGTCATCCACATATATTTGAACAAGCAATATACTCTTTTTGTCTTGAATTACGAAAAGTGTTCTATCTACTTTTCCTTTTGTGAATCTATTTTCGGTTAGGAATTGTGACAAAGTATCATACCATGCTTTGGGTGCCTGTTTCAATCCATATAGAGCTTTCTTGAGTTTGTATACCTTATCTCCAAGAGTCTTCTCGCTCAAATCCTCGGAGGTTGTTCAACATACACTTCTTCTTCCAAAGTAAACCATTTAGGAATGCACTTTTTACATCCATCGATATACGGTGAAATCCTTGTGAGCTGCATAGGCAAGAAACATCCTTATAGCTTCCAATCTTGCTACGAGGGCAAATGTTTCATCAAAATCTATCCCTTCTTCTTGGCAATATCCTTTGGCTACTAGTCTTGCTTTGTTTCTTACCACAGAACCTTCCTCGTTCATCTTATTTCGAACACCCATTTGGTGCCAATAACATTTTGATGTATGGGTCTTTGCACTAATTCCCACACTTTATTTCTTTCAAACCGATTGACTCTTCTTGCATAGCTTGAATCCAATGTGTGTCGTCAATGCTTGTGACACGTCTTTGGGCTCTATTTGTGAGATGAAGCATGTGAACATAGCTTCTTGTTGAGATCGGATCTTGTTTTGACACCTTCTCTTATATCTCCAATGACAAGTTACGTGGATGATCTCTCAACCATCTTACATCAGGTTGGAGTAAGTTAGTTTGGATTGATCGACTTGCGGTTGTGTTCTTTGTGGTCGACTCTCTCTTAATCACTTTAGCAAATTTTCCATTGTTTTTGAGATTGACTATCTCATCTTCTTCGAATTGATAATTCCGGCTTGGCCAAAGATAGGGACTCTTCGTATGGTTGGATGATTGAACTTATCGGTGACTCTTCAATGTCTTCTCCATTTACATTTGGCTCATCGAATACTACATGAATGGATTCTTCAGTAACCATAGTTCTTTTGTTGAGTATCCTAAGAAGATACCTTCATCGACTTTAGCATCAAAAGCCTTTAGGTTGTCTTTGCCATTGTTGTGGATGAAGCATTTACATCCAAATATTTCAAATATGCAACATTTGGTTTTCTTCGATCCGGATCTCATAGGGAGTCTTTGTCATTTGTCTATTTATCATACATCTGTTTTGGGTGTAGCAAGTCGTGTTGATTGCTTCAGCCCAAAATCTTTTTGGTAACCCCTGCTTGACTAACATGGTCCTTCTTTGCTTCTTTAAGGGTTCTATTCCTTCTTTCGCAACTCCATTCTTTGTGGAGTTCTTGCTGCCGATAGTTCATGACCAATACCATTTTCAACACAATCTTGAGTTATTATTCCATTGACAAATTCAGTTCCTCATCGATCTTATTTTGATAATGGTTTGACTCTTCTCGTTTTGAATCCTCTTCATCATTTGTGGTAGTTTTTGTAGAGTTTCTTTCTTCTTACACATGAATATTGTCCATGTATATCTTGAGTAGTCATCTACTACCACCAAGGTGTATTTCTTTCCACTTATCTTTGTTTGGTTCCATTGGGCCAAATAGATCCATATGAAGCGGATGCAATATTCTTGTTGAGGATGGGCATGTCTTTTCTTTGAATGACGACTTGATTTGTTTTCTCTTCGACATGCGTCACATATACTCTCCTTTTTGTATCTTCGAGTCTGGTAGTCCTTCCACAAGATGACTTCTTGCCGACTTGTTAATTGTTTTGAAATTCGGGTGACTCACTTTTTGTGCCATAGCCAACTTGATTCATTTGCGCTCTTTGCTAGTAGACAGTCTTTGGGAGTTGCGATTGACCAATCCACTACATACATATTTTTTTGTCTACATCCTTGCAAAGACAACTTCATTTGATTCAATATCTTTGATTTGGCATATACCCATGTTGAATCCAACATTGTAGCCCTTGTCACGCGAGTTGGATCGATGCTCGATAAGTTGAAGTTGAGTCCTTCAACATATGCAACATCGTGATTTCTAATCCATTCATCTTGATGGATCCAATGCCTCTTATTTCACCAGGAGCTTCATTTCCTCCAAATATGACTTTTGCTCCTTTAACTTCCTTGAATTTTGACATATTTTTCTTATTTCTGTCATATGTGTGGAATAGCCACTGTCCATGTACCAGGTTCCTTGGCACTTTCACTGTTCCTTGAACCGGAATCAAGGAAATTAAGTTTTAGGTACCCATACTTGTGCGGGTCCGAGGGGTTAGAATTGTAAGATGATCCAACCAACCTATAGCCAAATGATTTGACTCTAAGGGGTTGCCATCTATTAGTGCCATAATCATAATTAATCCTGGCAAATTGCTTGGGGATTCTAGGTTCATCTGTTTGTCTCTTTTTGTGTATGCTGCATATGTGTTTTAGCAATTGCCTTTCCTTGGGTAATTGTGGTGTCTTTGAGTGTAGTGCCTAGGTGCATATGTGTCTTTGATGAAAGCTCTTATGCTTTTGGAATGGCCTTTTTTGAGTTCTAGGCCTTTGCCATTTGGGCTTATATTCCATAAGTTTATGCCGATAGTTTACATTATTCCAATCGGCTTGGCTTGGATATTTTCTACCATTCCCATCATATGTATTTCTTTTATGGATTTTCTGGGGTTTTGGTAGCTCGATTCTTCTTTCTGAGTATTTTCGTTTGGAGTTTGTTGAGGGAATCGGTGAATCTCTTCTCGGTGTCCTTTCAAAGACACTCAATCGGTCAAGTAAGGCATTTTCCTTTTCCTTTATAACCAAGGCCAATTTGCTTGTTATTGTGCTTTGGAGTGAATGTGTGTGCAACATTTAGAGTTTTGGATTTTTCGGACTCTTCATGGCTTGAAGATCCTTTTTCCAAAATTACTTTTGAGGTTTGACATAGCACAGAGGAATTAAATCCTAAGCTTTGTCTTGTCTCCACATTCTCTTTGACTCATAATAAGATCATCCAATGATTTAGATGCCTTAGTGAATGAGGTAATAACATTCTTGAGGTCATTTTCCCTCTTTTCTATAGCAGCAATTTTCGCTTTATTAATTTAGCATTTTCACCTTTAAACTTTCATTCTCATCACTATTTGACTTAGAGTACTCGGCTCCTTAGTCGACTTTGAGTTTTGACTTTTGAGTATTTGTTTTGTTTTCCTCATTCAATAGTGTGTGTGAGGATTTAATGTGTTCAAAATCTTTCATCATTTTGCCTAATGAATCATAAAGATCGAGTGGGTGATGAAGTGTGTGTGTCATAGTCACTATCACTAGTGTCCGAGTTTGTTGAGTTAGATTGTACCTCATCTTCTTGGTCGAGTTGATCTTGTTCTTTGGCCATCAAGCGGATCGGGGCTTCTTCTTGAGTCACTTGAGTAGTCGGCTTCTTTGCTCTCAATTGTCTCTCTTGACTTGGTTGTTTAGTGATCTCTGCGACCATCATTGCCTTTTTCCTTTCTTGTCTTCTTTCTCGAAGACCTTCCATTCTTCTTCATCCCCTGTATTTGTTGACTACGAGGATATGGGCCGATCAATGGCATAAAGACTGGTTGTCTGAGTTCAAAGATAGATATTCAATCTTTTGATCGACTCTTTCCATTCTTGGATTGTCACCCTTTGATACTCAACTTTTTGATGATCTGTTCTCTTGGTTGGCCTATCCTCCCTTGATTTGGAGGGAGTGAGTGTCTTCGGAAGATTCACCCTTTCCTCTCTTGTAGTTCTTATTAAAGAACTTGTTGAATCTTTTAACCATCGGGGCTATTTCTTCCGGGTCAATGACTTCTTTGACCTCGGCTCTCTTCACATCTCTAACAATTAGAGCAAATTTGTTTTGGGTACAAATTTGTCTCTTCCTGGTCTTTTCTTCTCGGCTCAAACTCGTAGGCTTTGAGGTCCGAGAATAACTCATGGTTGGATGTCTTTGATAGGTCCATGGAATGTCTCGGTGCCATGACCTTCATTTCCCATTCATTTGGAAGACTTTTTAGGATCTTCATACACATTTCCTTCTTTGTATATTCCTTTCCAAGTGCGAATGACTCATTTGTGATTTACGTGAACCGAGCATCTAGTTGATCCAGGTTTTCTCCCGAGATCATTTTGAAGTTCTCAAATTTACGTACAACCACGATAATTTGTTTTCTTTGATTTGCTCACGAGCCTTCACAAATCAATGTCGCCTTGTCCCGATTTCTTTAGCCGTTTTGCATGATTTGACTTTATTGAACATGGCTTTGTCCAAGGTTTTGTAAAGGATGTCCTTGGCTACATTGTCTAGGTTGTATCTTTTTCTGTCATCATTTGTCCACTCACTTCTTGGTTTTTCAACCATGGTAGTGCGGGAGCAACATCTTCTTCTCCTTCAAATTTTGCAACTCTTCGTGACAATTTTGTGTTCACCTTTAAGATTTGCAGAGGCCCATCTTCTATCACTATCCACATCTCATCATGTAATCTTTGATAGATGAGCGCATACGAATTTTCCAATCATCAAATTCTTCAATAGTGAACATAGGGATGCGTGTCAAATTTGCTTCCATGATAATAACTTTTAATGATAAAAAGAGTTTCGAGAGTTTAAGTACTAAAGCAGACTTTGAAAAGTTTGGAGATCTAGTTCAAGAACCGGTGCGGAGGGTTCAATGAACCAACCGCTCCGATACCACTTGTAGGTCCCAAGGGGTGTAAGTGTAAGGTTTAGAAGGGGGGGGTGGTTCAATAAACCTTACCAAATTTTCGATTTAGTCCTTTTAAATATACAGAGTTGATTCTACACAGTTGTGTCCTTGATGGACAGTATATTTAGTCAATCAGTAGAGTTAGTCTCTCAACAGACTCAATGAGTGTTGATGGAATAACTCTTTGTTGACTCTAAATTAACTCAATCGTGGTTTTGTTTTCAGCGGAAGACTTAACACCCTTAAGTTTGATTAAGTAAGAGTTTAGTCTTTGGGTTTAGTACTTGTATTATCAAATGGATAGCAAATTTATCAGTATATATAAGCAGTTAAAAATGCAGGAATTAAAATGCTGAAATGTAAATGACACAGTGAAATTTTTATAGAGGTTCGAAGATGGGGTAATTCTTCTACTCCTCTCTTCTCCAACTCCTGGAGGAATCCACTAGGTAATGATCAGTTTACAAAGTGGTAACAGTCTGGATACAAGTCTTGATCACACAGCTAACTTGATCCTTTGGGACTCAGTCTGGAGACGCCTTGATCACTCGGTGGCTTCTCGACGACTCGGCTTCTTCACAGGCATTTTGCTTTGCTACTACTGACTCACTTGCTCAAGCTCTTTGGATTTGATCACGAAGCCCTCCAAAAGCTTAAGACTTGGTTCGACCTTGAACCTTCCTACAATCCTTCGTGGAATGTAGACCCCTTTTCTTCAAAAGTTTCCTCTTCAACTGATTGAAGTTCTCTTTCCTTCACAGGTTAGTGTTGGATTGATGTACTTCGTAATGTAGGCTTGAGGATTAATCTTGAATGATTTGAGAGTATAATTTTAATTGATTTCTTGAATGTTCGTGGTTCAGGTAACCTTCTCTCAGAGTCATTCCTCAGCCTTTTATAGTGATCTTTCAAAAATTTGCCCGTTGAAGAGATAGGCTTATTTTTTAAAGTCACTTGCAGTCGTTGGCTTGTCTTGTTGCAGTCCTTGGAATTGCCATTTCCTCGTATGAATTGTTCTTTCACCTTTTCGAGTTCGACACGGTGTAGTGCTTCCCATTTGTTCATTCCTTTTGCACGCTTCTGGGACTGAGCACTCGAGAAAGGTGGTATGGAGATATTACTTGTTTAAGTAAATCTCTTGATTTACGTGCAACGGATCTTTTCTGATTATCTCGACTTGATCTGCGTTTCCTTTCTTTCCCCAGGTGACTTAGAGTCAGCTTCCAATCATTGGATGACTCTTGTCACTTCAACTTGAGACTTGGCTTGTCTCGAGTTGACTTTGACGATACTCCACTTAGTGCATTTCACCGCTTGCTTCTTGATAGAGTTCCGTCTACTCTTCTTTGCCATACTCATTGTCTCACAAAGAAAGTCTTCCTTCCAGTCTTGATTGTCTTCTTGCATGTTAGGGCGTAGGCGACTTAACTCGGCTTGGCCGACTCTAATTGTTACAATGCATTTTGACAAGAATTGGGGTGCCAACTTTCTATTCTAAGTTTTATATGGCATTCATCAAAATCTAAACAATAAAATTCCTAACAGACCTTGGGGAAGATTCTATTGCCTTGCTCACAAAGAAGTTCAATAGTGCACTTAAAAGGATAAACAAGGGCAAGGATTTCAAAACTCCATTAAAAGGTTCTAAACCTATGAAACAATTCGACACTTCTTCCTCAAATCCATCTAAAAAGTCTAATCAAGCATTTGTAAATCCGTTCTTTAAAACTAGAGAAGTGGATTCGGTTCAATGTCGAGCTTGCAAAGGTTTCGACCATTATGCAAATCAGTGCGCAAACACGCTTAGAGAAAAACGCATGAATTTTTGTGTTTCTCTAAGTGATGAAGATTCCGATGAAGAAAATGTAGAGGAAGAAGAGAATTGTAAAAGCTTGTTCACAATTGTTGCTGAGAATTACAGAAGTGTTGCCGGAAGTGTGACGACACCTCAGACAACACTTGACAGGTATTCTGATTCTGATCAAGTTCATACATGTTTTACTTCTTCTAACTTTGTGGATGCAGGACAGAATTTCATCAGTTTTTCAGATGATGATGAAGATTTCAAAAACATGTATGAAAAATTGTCACAAGAGAATGATGAACTAAAAAGTTATGTTGGAAGGTTAGAGATTCTTTTGACAAAAAAAGATAAAGAACTTGATTTGGTAAAATCAGAACTTCAATGTGTTCAAAAACTCTGAACAAATTCAATTCTAGCACAACTGTTATTGATGATATACTTTCAAAAGCTAGATTTGATAAGTCTGGATTAGGATTTTCCAAAAAGACTATGCATTCTTCACATCATGATAAGAAATTTGTTGGGTTTGTCAAAGAAAAAGGTATGTCTGTCACTTCATCATCAAAAAGGCATTATGTTTGTCATTATTGATTTGTTCCAGGTCATATTCGACCATTTTGTTTTAAACTGAAAAACGACAGACAAACATGTCGATTGTTGCCTAAGGTGACACGTCACACACCAGACAACACCTCAAGAAAAAATGTTGATTCTTCAAGTAATTCTTCCAGATTGAGTTGCGATGATAAAAGTAATTTATCTTGTCATGTTGTGCACACTTCATTAAGATCTAACATTGATGGTACTGTAAGTCCAAGCGACTACGATAATGTATAGGGGGGTGAATAGATTATCTCCATTTTCTCGATTGAGCCATCTTTTTCGAATCAAACAGGCCAAGACAATAATAAAGGTGCGGAAAGTAAACAACACACGTCGATTTATAGAGCTTCACCCCACCTAGGGACTACGTGCTCTACCACCCCAGTATATCCGGGATGGATTTCGAAAAAGAAAAAGAATTTTATTAATTACCACAATTAATACAAATTCAATATACAACAACACCTTGAAGAGAACCACACTCTTCTTCAACACCACCTTTGAGATTACCACAATCACACTTGAAGATCACCACAATCTCCAACGGCATCTGGTGAAGATTACCACAATATTTAACCTTGAAGAATACCAAATTCTCCAACACCTCAACAAGAAGATTACCACAATCTTCTTACACCTAACACCTATATCACCCAAGTGTGTTCTTACCACAAGAACACTCACAAGGATATCTTGTGTTGAATGATAACCCAAATTCAAGATTACAACTCGATAATGAATGATACAAATATGAGTGCAAGTGTAATCAAGAATAGCCTAGACCTCAAGAATGTGAAAGTGATAAGCCTGGCAAATTACAACAAGAATAATGACAATATAAGACCAAGTGTTTGCTTGAGTATTTCTTGTTGTGTTGTATTGTTCTCACTTATAGTTGTGCTTCAAATCTTCCTCTATTTATAGGAGATGATTGATCATTGATAGGCTCCTCTTGGAATCTGATATCTACAAACAAATTGTAATTAAAATCAAGATTATAGCTGTTAGAAATCAATCCCACAATTTAAGGAAAAGTTGTCTGCTGCACAACGGTTAGAATTTTGCTGTCAAAACATAGGGCGACCGGTCGTGCAGAAATAAGATTTGAAAAGAACACAGTAAAAATACAACAGGAGGATCGGTCCTGGGGGTGGTCGACCGGTCGCCCATGGGTGCGACCGGTCACCCACAATGTGGACAAGTCACCCCTCTCAATTTTACGTTACAAGTTGATCTGTAATCTCTTCAGGTACTGGTCGCCTTCTAGGTCGACCGGTCGACCTGAGGAGTTTTCTCAAACATCTCGTTTCTGTTTCAAAACTCATCTCCAAGTACGGGTTGCCCTATAGGGCGACCGGTTGGCCTCAAAATAAAAATGTTGTCCAACATTTTATCGAAAATAAACTCCGAGAAATACTCCGAAAAATAGTAAAAACATTTTAGACCAATCGGGAGTATTAGGACAACATTTAGAAACATAGTTTGGATGTAAAAAAACCATTGATACAAAATCATTAAATGTGTTGTCCAATTTTGTCAAAAATAAACTTGAAGAAATACTCCGGAAAATATTAAAACCATTTTAAATCACTTTGGAGTGTTTGGACAACCTTTAAAAATATTGTTTTGGTATAAAAACAAAATCATCAAAATCATGATAAAAACATTTATCAAACAATCTCCCCCTTTTTGATGATTATAAACCAAAACAATTTTAACGAGATCGATTTTGAAAACAAAACAATTTTACCGGTTAAAAAGAACTATCCGTTGTGAGCGACAACATTCCACGCAATATATTCACAAGGGTGGGAGTAGAGATTTTCAAACACATATAGCAAAAGCTCCCCCTATCAATATGCACAACAAGAGTAATGTAAAAGCAATCAACCATAAGCTAAAAGCTTAGCTTTTACATATTGATCTTAAGTATCAAGAGCTTATAAGCTCCCCCTGTCAACAAAACATCATTAGACAAGTATATAAGTCCATAATACAACAACTGGACAAGTAATGTAAAAGTAATCAACCACAAGCTAAAAGCTCAGCTTTTACATATTGATCTTAAGTATCAAGAGCTTATAAGCTCCCCCTGTCAACAAAACATCATTAGACAAGTATATAAGTCCATAATACAACAACTGGATTAAGTATAATCCACAACTTATGGCTTTAAGAAGCCATAGCTTATAGCTTCTTTCTCGAGCTTATTTTAGCTTCTTTGAGCTAATACGCTTATAACCTATTTCTCCCCCTTTGGAATCATCAAAAAGAATATTAGCACGATAAAAACATCATATAATCATATCAAAGTGCGCAACTAAACCAATGTATCGAACTATTTGGACATTGAAACTTATAGACCAAATAGGAGGGAAAAGTCGATCATACGACTTGTAGAAGCTTATGAAAACTCAATTGATTTGCAAGAACATGATCCCTATAAATATATAAGACATTTGAAATCGAGAGAATCATGTAGGTGATGAATTTTTCATTGAAACATTTTATCGAACACTTGGCGTCAAAGATTGAAAAGGATATATATAGCCCTAGTAAATGTAATCAAGCCAAGTTTTTCATCACCAAAAGCAATTTTACAAATATCATTCATCAACAATCAATAAGCTCATCACAAACACATACGAAATTCATCAAGAAAAATACATATAAGCCAAGTTCTCAAGGGTTCAACCCAATTGAGATAAGGGAGTAGAATTCTTACCATTTAATCGGTAAAGACGAGCAATTATGATGACAATTGAGCTAGATAATCCCCAGAATATGAAATTTATGCAACAAAACTCATTTGGAGTGAATTGTGCGTGCAAATGACAAAGGGGACGAAAAATGGAGTAAAATAGCCAAAATGGCTAAGTCTGGAAAATAGAATGCATTATATCTGAAAAATCAGAAGGGGCGACTGGTCATGGGCATGGGCGACTGGTCGAGCTAGTGGGCGACCGGTCGGTCCCTGCCCTGGCAGCCCACTGGTTCAGTTCTGTTATGAAAATCCGAAATTTGATACAAAAATCCGATTTTTCGCCCCTAAGTTTTAAAAACGTGCAAAATGCAAACATAGACATCATTCAATATACATTATGTCATAATGAAGCTCGAAATGAAGTAAAATACTTGGCGATGAACGATTAAAAAGTCCGCGAGTTATCCTTGAGATGGAATTAAACACATCTCAAGTTTTTGTTAAACATGCAATCCCTTAGAAAATGATATCGAATCTCAATATGTTTAGTTCGATTATGACGAACCATATTTTGAAAAATTATTATCACCAGACTTGTTATCCCGAAAATAAGAACGTTTTTAAGACTTTGGATACAACAAGTCATACGAAAAAGTGCCTTTCAAATATTTGAAAATTTCTTTTAACGGCACTTTAATGAGATTCGTTGGGATAGTTTTTGAAGTCGAGCATATAGACGTAAGGCATATGGAATGTCGAGTCTATGGGAATAATAAAAGTGAATGAACATACCTCGAATTTATTTGTCGACCGATATGCCTTTTTCCACCTTTGTCAATCTTTACATGGTAGTCATGGAGGTTGAGATGGTTCTTTTTTCATCAATGCCTCACTTCTTCTTTTGTATACTTTGATTGTGAATTATAATCACCTTCTTGGCATTGTTTAACTTGAATTCCAATGAAGAAATTGAGCTTCCCTCATCATGATCATCTTAGGTTCACCTTGCATTGACTTAGAAAAGTATCTTGCACAAATATTCATAAGTAGCACCAAAGATGATTTCATCAACATAAATTAGCACAAGTAAACAATCTTGCCCTTTTTCAAAAACAAAGAGAGTAGTATAAACTTTACCTCTTGTAAAATCATTTTGCAAAAGAAAATCTCTAAGTCTATCATACCATACACGGGGTGCATGTTTTAAACCAAACAATGCCTTTTATAAAAATCATTTTGCTTAAAAATTTTCAAACCCCAGTTGTTTTTCATAGACTTCTACTAAAATA
Organism: Rehmannia glutinosa; assembly: GCA_016081115.2. NCBI lineage: Eukaryota > Viridiplantae > Streptophyta > Magnoliopsida > Lamiales > Orobanchaceae > Rehmannia > Rehmannia glutinosa. Next base: position 25,775,341 of record CM071932.1, on the reverse strand, counting down.
AAACCATTTTAGAAAATTGGATTTAACATCCATTTGGTAAAGCTTGGAATTTTCTTGAAACAAGAATGGGCAAGTAAAATGCGAATAGCTACAAAAACATGCTACGGGTGCAAATGTATCATCAAAATCAATACCTTCTTCTTGGCATTACCTATGAGCTACTGTTCGCCTTTATTTTTAGCTCACCGCAAGTGTACGGTGTACGTTATAGAAAAGGGTAGCAAGGTCGTATCCACGGAGACTAATAAATTTATGTACTAAGTATTGAACTAAGATAGATTTATTTTTATTTAGATGATCGTAATTTAATGATTGTTGTTGTGAAATTAAGGCAAGTTGGACTACTAAAACACAAAATTAAGATAACACAATTTATAGAAGTATCAAGAAGATGAAACGGATTTCCGAGTTAAGGTTTCGATTAATAATCCTCTTATTGTCCGATTTAATCCAAGCCAAGTTATTATCAATATTCCTATAAGGCAATCACAAAGATATTTTATCCTCCCTCTCGAGATGCATATAAAACGTAGATTGAAATACTTATGCTAGAATCTCTACTCAACATGAAGTACTCAACTCCCAAAAGTGCACAAGATCAATGTCCTCACAAATATTTACAAACCTCTCGATTCGTGCAAATATTTGTGTCGAGTACTCAAGATCTAATATTGAAACTCATCTCTCGAATTATGAATCAATATATCAAACAAGTTAAATCATTGATCAAGTGATAAAACAAGTATAAGCTCAAAGTACTCAAATAGACTTCAAGATAATAACTTCAACTAAGATTAAAACATCCAACAAGAGTTCATTAATCTACTTCCAAAACCCGGAAATCTAAGGAGTTTAGCTACACATGATTTCTAAACAACTCATATACAAATTGTTCATAGCCATGACAACTAAAAATGAAAGATGAAAACTACAAGAGAAGCAAGAAAAACTTAGGAAAGTCGACAATCTCTCGATGTATCTCCGTTCCTTGAGCTCCGATGCAACCCGATTTTCTTCTTGATGTCTTCTTCCAAGAATATACCTTTGTCTTGTGTTGTAGATCCCAAAAATGTCACAATCCCCTTGGTGTGCGCCCCCAAAAGTGCTTATATACCCCCTCCAAGTCTAGGTCATGTTGCTGTCAAAATATTGCAGTACAGCAGGGACGCACGGGCCGTGCGTGGACACACGGGTTACCCGTGCGCAAGTCCGTAAGCAATTCTTCTGTTCACCAACCAGCGCACGGGTCGTGCGTGAGACGCACGGGTGACCTGTGCGCATGTCCGTAGGATATGTTCTAACCTTCAGTGGCGCACGGGTGGTGCGTGCAATGCACAGGCTACCCGTGTGCATTGCCGTACCTTCAGTTCTGCTTTCCCAGGGGTGCACAAGTGGTGCTTAGGCGCGCGCCCTACCCGTGCGTCATGTATTTTCCATCATTTGTGGTATTTCTTCTCCGCAATGCTCGTATTTGTATCCAAATTACTTCAAATATCACTAAATTCCTACAAAACGAGCAAAGCATAATATCTTTCCCACAAAAAGCGAATATGAATTATTTCATATGAGTTTATGCACGTTTAGTCACCATTTTAGCCATAAATACGCCCCAAAATAGATGCAAAACTCACGCCTATCAAAATCCCCCAAACTTAAACTGTTGACCGTCCCGATCAACAATTTTGAGAACAAGATAAAACACAACAGGGAGATAAGAAGTATAGCGCACACTAAGAGACCAAAAAAACAGAAATTCATATTGTTCATCATGAATGTCAAGCAACAAACCAATCAAGCCTCAAATATCTACTCAAAGAGCATGCATCAAACAAAACCTGGTGAAATGCTCTGAATTACAACCCTCAAAATTAAGTGTATACTCTCATCTCACGAGGATATCGGACGTGTTACCATAGGCTTGCAATTCGTCTCATATCTCCGCCACTCGAATGTATGCAATTTGTGAATCAAAAAGGGCTTTCTCATTTGGTTGTAATGAAGGCTCTTTGGTTTGGGAAGGAAATTTTGGATCAAGTGACTCAAACTCGAGTATGTAGACCGATGAGCATATCAATCATTTGACATTATTATCCCATATGCTACTCCAATCAACCCTTATTTTCATCTCTTAACTCATCTCCATCTCCTTCCTTTCTATTGAGAATTGCCTTAAATTACAATCCTTAGCCCCCCAAAAGTTCTTTTAGATGAAAATTCACATTCTACGTCGTTTTTTTTTCCGATTCTTTTGTGAATTTTCACACTTCTATTCAACTCTTTTTCTTCCTCTTTTTTGTTCCAATTGACCAAATATGCCTAATTATCCTACTTTACAATTCCCACCCATTCAACCTCATTCATTCCCTTTTCTTAACGCTATACACTCGAGTTTAGGGTGATGTATATATCAAGTTCAAGGTTTAAATTTTGTGGTTATCAAAGAAATAGGTAATAGGCCCAACTTGGCTAACTAGGAATTTCAACATCTTTAGGTAAGCAAAAGGCTTGAAAGGCTAGCAAAGATGGCCTTTAATCACCTTCACAATTTGCATACAACATGTGGCCTTGACAGAGATGCCCGAGCAAGTTCTAGAATTCTAACAACATGAATGATACGCTCAAATCACAACAAGACTGCAAAAGATATAAGCAGTAAAGGCTCAAAAGCTCACAGGCTTGTAGATAGATAATTCAAAGAATCAAACCAAGTTTTCCATATCAACATACTCAATGTTATCTACTCAAGGCTCAATCAACTCATAACATCCAATCTCAACAATACAAACTTTTCAATCAACACACAAACATCAAGTTGCAACAAGCCCGGTCAACTCACTCTCTAACCTCTATGAAAGCAATAAACGTGCTCTAATGCAATGCAACCTAGAATGCTCTATATGCAACTATATGAAAACACACAAAAACACACAATGCAAAGATTTTTTTTTTTGCATCTACACTTTTCATTTATCGAAATACTACCTCTCCTCCAAACTTGAATGAAATTATATTTTTGTTTTCGAGAGGGGAAAAATAGAATTTCAATAGTGAAAAGTGGAGATATACCTGAATCACTGCGGAGGTGGCGGTGGAAAGTGGCCTTGGGAGATATGCCACATTTGCAACCTTTGGAGCACTTGCCACGTCTCTTCGGCCCTCCTGTCATAGTTCTCACGGAATGCGAGAAAATCAGCCCGATGCTGCCTCAAATCCTCCCCATGTTGCCTCAACTCGTCGCCTTGACGACGCAAATCCTCTCCAAACGCATATAGCATATCTTGAAAGTCATTGCCGCGTTGGGGCTCGCCACCATGAGAGGTACCGGGACGATCCCCGCTATGTGTGCGTCGGGGGTAATCTCCTCCGTGTGAGGCCTCGGGAATGTCATATCCGAGTTGGGGAAGATGAGGTTCCACCCCCATTTCGCTTCTATGTAGCTCCTCTTCCTCTGCTACCGTATCATCCACATCCAGGAAGCCGTGAACTCGGTGGCTCTTCCTCGCATCTATGGCACTCGTAATTCTATTATGCGCTTCCGAGTTCATTAGGAAATTCGTTGTGTCGCCAGGGTGTTGATAATGGTGTATGTCGGGTTGGGCAATAGAAATGAGGCACCTTTCTTCTGTAGAAGAACTAGCGTATTGTCTTCATTGGCGAGAAAGCGCATGTGGTGCAAAGATGGCAAATTCACCCGAGTACTGGCTGTTATAGGCTCCAGGCCTCTAAACTCGACGTTGAAATGTCGGGCAATAGGGGTAATCAGACCCCCTATGGAAATAGCACCACCTCTTCGCTTAGCTAGATGTTCCACTTGCTCTATGAAGTACGCAACTGTTTTGTAAGGTGTACTCGTCAGCATACACCACAATAGATATAATTCAGCGGACTGTCATACCCCCAATATTTTCCCTCGCGAAGACCGAAGCCGACGTAACCCACTGTATATACCGGAACATCGGATTTCGGATCCAAGAAGATTTTGCAGTGCGAGCCTCGTAGAGCATGGGACCTATTTTTGACGTTTGGACAAGAAGGCGCCAAAAGTCGTATTGGTCATATCCGTGTATAGGTCGGAAAGGTGCGCCTGTGGGAACTTCAAATATGGCATTTAACTCATCTGTGGGTAATTGTCTCATCATGTTCCCCAACTGAAATTCTACCCCAATGACCTCGCTGCCTATATTTTTGATCATCTTTACTTGCTCAAAAATTCGAGCGTGAATTTCTTGTAACTTGGCCATCTTCTCCTCATAAACGTTGTCCACCCAACTCTCTCAAATAATAGCCACACATCCTCGTGTATCCCAAGAAATTGGGTGCAATCATCATCGGCGTATTTTGAGGGACTCATCTGTCGAACGATGAGCTTATTCCAATGCTCCAAAGCATCCGCATTCGGAAATACTATTCCAAAGGCCGCCGGGATATCAGGTTGTATTTCCTGTGGTGGTTCCTCCCGGGGTCGTCGTCTCCGGCCTTGAGGGTTTTGTCGGTTTGCCATCACTTGTGAATGAGTACCTGGAATAACAAGTATTAGCAACCCAAGACAACCAAATACAATCACAAATAAGATGAAAGTAGGCAAACAAGTCACATAGGTCATGATGGTTATCATATGTCAATTCAACCAATCAATTGTGCTTCACGCAATCAACTAATAGTGCAAATATTGATAATCATCATTTAAAAGCCCTATTACTCAAAGCTCAAGCCTAATTCATCATCAATTCCTTCAAACATGTCCCAATTCACATGCCCTCAAGGTGTGTGATAATTTGCCTCAAAGAAAAATTCATCCAAATCATAGCAAAAGTATCAACACAAGCACCCAATATCATCCCTACATGTAATTCTCAAGAACGTTATAAGAAATAACGAAATTCGTACCGCAATTTTCGAAATTTCACAAGGGGGAAAAAATTGGAACCCTAGGTGCTTTTTCTCCCAATTCTTGTATTCAAACACTAATTTGATGCAATTTGTGAATGAATTATAATAAGAGTATGTTGTTATGCTCGGATTTTGAAAGAAATTGGGAGTTTACCACAATGTGGAAAGGTGGGCGATTGTTTCGTTTGAAGAAGGATGAGAGTTTTTAAAAAAATGGAGTCTGCCAGACCCTCTTAATCGTCCATCAGTATGACACACGGATAACTCGTGCGTCATGCCGTAGCCTCAAAAAATTTTCTTCAGGTACGCACGGGCCGTGCGTAAGACGCACGGGTCGCCCATGCGTATTGCCGTAGCAACTCTTATCCCCCCTTCCAGGGATGCACGGGTGGTGTGCATAGGCACGGGTTACCCGTGCGTACCTGGGCAGCTATTTTCAGGATTTTCATATTTTTCTTTTTTTCACACAAAACACATGAAAATGAAATAAAGTACACACACGAAAATATGAAATGCACACGAAAAACCGTTGGGTTGCCTCCCAACAAGCGCTATATTTAACGTCTTTAGCTTGACGCCTGTTTTCGTTCAGTCACGGGTCGCGCAAGGTGATGGATGTTACCTCCTCTTCATTACCTCGGTGGAAGTAATGCTTAATCCGTTTGTCGTTTACCATGAAAGTCTCACCGTCTTTTGTCAACAATTCCACAATTTTGGGAGGATTCAATACATTCTTTATCACGAATGGCCCCGACCACCTAGACTTGAGTTTTCCCGGGAAAAATTTAAGGCGTGAATTGTACAAGAGGATTGGTTCCCCTGGTAAAAACTCTCTTTTCTTGATCATCTTATCATGCCACCTCTTGGTTCGTTCTTTATAAATTCGGGAGTTTTCGTAAGCTTCATCTCGAAACTCTTCCATCTGATTCAAATGGAGCAACCTCTCTTCACCGACTTTTTGAAAATCCAGATTTAACTTCTTGACCGCCCAAAATGCTTTGTGTTCCAACTCCACCGGCAAGTGACACGATTTCCCAAAAACAAGCTGGTATGGGGAAGTGCCCAACGGTGTCTTATATGCAGTCCGGTATGCCCATAAAGCATCATCTTATTTTAACGCCCAATCCTTTCGATTGATGTTCACCGTCTTTTCAAGGATTTGTTTGATCTCCCTGTTAGCCACTTCTGCTTGCCCATTGGCTTGAGGATGATATGCCAATGCGACTTTATGTTTCACCCCATATTTTGCTAACAAGTTGCTCATCAATTTATTTACAAAATGCGACCCTCCATCACTAATTAAAGCTCTTGGAGTGCCGAATCTAGTAAATATATTTTTCTTAAGGAACCACATCACAACTTGAGCATCATTTGTTTTGGATGGAATCGCCTCTACCCAACGGGATACATATTCCACTGCGAGTAGAATATATTGATAACCCGAAGATGAAGAAAATGGGCCCATGAAATCAATTCCCCACACATCGAACAATTCCACTTCGATTACATTTGTCAGTGGCATCTCGTGTCTCCTTGAAATGTTGCCCATCCGCTGACACCTGTCACATTGTTGCACAAACAAATAACAGTCACTAAATAAAGTGGGCCAATATAGCCCACTTTGCAATACCTTCGCCGCGGTGCGAGTTGGGCCAAAATATCCTCCGGAGGGTGCGAAATGACACTGTTGTAAGACTCCCTCCCATTCTTCTTGAGGTATGCATCTTCTTATGATTTTGTCCGCACACCTCTTAAAGAGTAGGGGGTCGTCCCACATGTAAAACTTTACGTCATGTAAGAACTTCTTCTTTTGATATGGCGATAAATCCGGAGGTAAAACTCCCACAGCCAAATAGTTGACAAAGTCCGCATACCATGGGAATTTTGCCTCAAGCATGAGTAATCGTTCATCGGGGAATTCCTCTTTTATTAATCCCATGCTTCCTTGCGCTCCCTCTTGATTTTCAATTCGAGATAAGTGGTCTGCCACCACATTCTCGCATCCTTTCCGGTCCTTGATTTCCACATCAAACTCTTGCAATAGTAAGATCCACCGAATCAATCTTGGTTTCACATCCTTCTTGTCAAAGAGATATTTGATGGCCGCATGGTCGGTGTGAACAATCATTTTCGTCCCAATCAAGTATTATCGGAATTTATCAAATGCGAAAACAATCGCCAACATCTCCTTCTCGGTTGTGGTGTAATTCTATTGAGCATTGTCCAACGTTCTGCTAGCATAGTAGATGGATCTGAACAATTTTTCCTTCTTTTGACCGAGGACAGCCCCTACCGCAAAATCGCTCGCATCACACATCAATTCAAATGGTTGACTCCAATCTGGGGCGACAAGTATAGGTGTTGTCACCAATGCCTTCTTCAATGTTTCAAACGCCTGCAAACAGTCATTGGAAAAATTAAAAGCAGCATCTTTTTCTAGCAATTGGCTCAAAGGTTTAGAAATTTTAGAAAAGTCACGGATAAACCTTCTATAAAATCCGGCGTGGCCCAAGAAGCTCCGAATGGCTTTTTCATTTGTAGGAGGTAGTAATTTCTCGATTGCTACAATCTTTGCCCGATTGACTTCCAGACCTACAGACGAGACTCAATGACCAAGTACAATACCATCGCGTACCATAAAATGTCACTTTTCCCAATTGAGTACAAGATTGGTCTCTTCACATTGCTGTAAGACTAAGGAAAGATTGTGAAGGCAACTATCAAAAGAATCACCAAACACAGAGAAATCGTTCATAAACACCTCCATAACCTTTTCAATCAGATCGTGAAATATAGCCATCATACAACGTTGGAAAGTGGCAGGCGCATTACATAAACCAAAAGGCATGCGACGAAATGAAAATGTGCCATAAGGACATGTAAATGTTGTTTTTTCCTGGTCTTCCGGCGCAATCATGATTTGATTGTATCCGGAATAACCATCTAAAATGCAATAATAATCATAACCTGCAAGACGATCCATCATCATATCGATAAAGGGGAGGGGGAAGTGATCTTTTCGAGTGGCATCATTAAGTTTTCTATAATCAATGCATATTCGCCACCCGGTAACAATTCTAGTAACAATTTGTTCCTCATTCTCATTTTTCATTACCGTTACCCCCCTTTTTTCGGCACCACTTGTACCGGACTCAACCATGAACTATCAGATATAGCATAAATGATCCCAGCATCCAACCATTTCAACACTTCCTTCCCAACCACATCTTGCATGATAGGGTTTAGTCGTCTTTGATTTTGCACCGATGGTTTATAAACATCTTCCATCCAAATTTTATGCATTACAATGGATGGACTTATGCCTTTTAAATCAGTTATTGACCATCCGAGTGCCGACTTATGTTTTCGTAAAACCCTTAGCAATTTATCAAGTTGAATAGGAGTGAGAAGAGATGAAACGATTACCGGATTTGCATTATTTGCCCCAAGAAATGCATATTTGAGGTGTTCAGGTAATTGCTTGAGTTCCGGCATTGACGTCGCTGTTTTAGGGTCACGCATGGGCTGCCCGTGCTCAGACGCACGAGTCGTGTGTGACCCCTTTTCTTCAATCCTGCCTTCGGCAACACACACGGGTTGCCCGTGCTTAGGCACCCGACCCGTGTGTCCTTCCCCTATTTCAATCCTTCATTTGGCAACACGCACGGGTTGCCCGTGCGTGGACGCACGGGTCGTGCGTCCTTCAGGTTTCTCAATTTTTGTTTCGGCATCACGCACGGGTTGCCCGTGCGTGGACGCACGGGTCGTGCGTTTATGTAGGTTCTACTCCCATATTTCTGACCTTACGTTTTTGCCTCTTGCGCTTCTAGGTAGTTCCTGCATATGATCTAAAGCACAAACATAGTCGTACAAATCTTGGTTATCAAAATCAAGCACAACACTCGACATGGAGCACGAGTGGGTTAGACCAAATTCTAAATCATCTGTAGACAATGTATGCTCAACGTAATCCTCAATGCATGAACCAACTATATCTAAAAAATGACAATGCTCCACCGTATCATGAAATTTCATCGCCTTATATATAGAAAATAAAACGTGCTCATCATTAACACGTAAAGTGAGCTCTCCTTTTTGTACATCTATTAAGGCTTTACCGGTAGCTAGAAATGGATGTCCAAGTATCAGTGGAACGTCACGATCTTCTTCCATGTCAAGAACCAAGAAATCCACAGGGAATATAAATTTATCAACTTTTACCAGTACGTCTTCTATAATTCCCCTTGGATAAGTAAGTGACCGGCCCACAAGTTGCAATGTAACCGTGGTTGGCTTCACTTCGCCTAATCCAAACTTCCTGAAAATGGACAAAGGCATCAAATTAATACTTGCCCCCAAATCACATAACGCTTTATTAAAGAAGTTACCACCAATGGCACAAGGGATAGTGAAACTCCCCGGATCTTTCAGTTTTTGTGGTAGCTTTCTTTGGATGATTGTGCTACATTCTTCCGTCAAATTCACCATTTCAAAGCTTGTCATCTTCCTCTTCTTCGACATAACATCCTTAAGAAATTTTGCATAATTTGGCATTTGCTTTAGTGCGTCTGCAAAAGGAATGTTAATGTGCAATTTCTTAAATATATCAAGAAATTTTGCAAATTGATCATCAAGCTTTTTCTTTTGAAATCTTTGGGGAAATGGAAGAGATATAGGCAACTTAGATATATTAGAGTTAGACGATGATTTTAGCTTCTCAGCCCCTGTTTGTTTCACCTCTTGTCCCTCTTTTTCCCCATTTTATTCAACACTATCTTTCATCATCGATTCATCCTCTCCCGGCTTAGATGCTTCATCTGAAATTTTCAGATTTCCAGATTTTTCTTTAGGCCCTTCATATTCCGTACCGCTTCGTAAGCGAATAACCTTGCATTGTTCCTTAGGATTCATCTCCGTATTACTCGGAAATTGACCCTTTTGATGTTGACCACCCACAGTTGTAGCTAATTGACCCACTTGAGTTTCAAGATTCTTTATTGAGCTTGTCACTTGGGTCATTTGTAGTTCCATCTTATCCATCCTTGAATCTTGCCTAGCGAAGCGACTCCTCATGTCACTCATGAATGCATTCGATTAATTTATGAAGGAGGTGAGTGCATCCTCCAACGATGATTTGCCTTCCACATTTCCACCTCCATTTGAAGCATTAAATCCCGGCGGAGGTTGCAACACATTCTTTGTATTGGCATAGGAAATATTTTCATGGTTTCTCAACCCCGGATGGTAGTGTGTTGGGTTTGAATTGTTCCGGAAATTGTTGAAATTCCGGTTATTCACATAATTGACCTCCTCCATCGGATATAGGAGAGCTTCACTACCCGTGCTCGTGCTTGTTTCTGGCCCTTTCGTTAAAACACTCAATTGAGTTGTCAAAGCTGCCACTTGTGCCGTTAGCGCTTTAATTGGGTCTGCATCCGAAATTTTGGCTACTCGTTGTACATTGGATCTTTCAGACGGCCACTGGTAACTGTTCATAGCCATTTCTTCAAGAAGGTTCAAGGCATCTTGTGAAAACCTTGCCAACAATGCTCTTCCCGCTGCGGCATCAACGAAGGCCGTCGTTTGCCCCATTAAACCATTGTAGAAGAAACATAATTGTTGATCCTCCGGGAACCCATGTTGTGGAAATCTTCGTAACAAATCCCAAAATCTTTCCCAAGCCTTATACAAAGGCTCCGAATCGAACTGTCGGAATTGAGTAATCTCACTTTTGATCTGCAAAGTTTTGCTCGGTGGAAAGAATTTAAAAAGAACTTTTGGCTCAATTCGTCCCATGTGCTCACGCTTCCTTGCGTCAAAGTACCCAACCAATTTCTCGCCTTATCCCTCAAAGAGAATGGGAATAGGCGCACTCTTATGGCGTCATCCGAGACTCCATTCATTTTGATCATATTGCATATTTGGATAAAATGAGCAAGGTGAGAATTAGGGTCTTCAGTTGCGAACCCCCCAAACTGGTTCTGTTGTACCATATTGATCAGTGCTGGTTTGAGCTCAAAGTTGTTGGCATTTATCGGAATATGGGCAATACCGCCGTAATTACGATTCGTTTGTGGTCGAAAGTAATCACGAATGGCTTGTTGTTGAACTGGTATTGGTAACTCGTTTACTCCATTGTTACCTGGTATTGGTAACTCATTGATCCTGTTGATCCCATTGTTACCCCTGTGTTCTTCATCCAAATCCCCATTATCGGATTTTGTTGTCTTTCAGCCCGTCTAGTGGTAGCATTGATTCTTCTTGCGAAAGCCACAACTTCCGGTATGACCGATATTAAATCCCCTCGCCTAGAGCGCGTGTTCATGCACTACCTGGACCAAACTAAAAGGAACAAGTCAAATAATGTAGAATTAGAGTCAAACCAAAATATAAAAGAAAAATGTCTAAATTAAGAATAATTCTATCTATCGCAATATTAGCACCAAAAATTGTATTAGTCCCCGGCAACGGAGCCAAAAACTTGTTCGCCTTTATTTTTAGCTCACCGCAAGTGTACGGTTTATGTTACAGAAAAGGGTAGCAAGGTCGTATCCATGGAGACTAATAAATTTATGTACTAAGTATTGAACTAAGATAGCTTTATTTTTATTTAGATGATCGTAATTTAATGATTGTTGTTGTGAAATTAAGGCATGTTGGACTACTAAAACACAAAATTAAGATAACACAATTGATAGAAGTATCAAGAAGATGAAACGGATTTCCGAGTTAAGGTTTCGATTAATAATCCTCTTGTTGTCCGATTTAATCCAAGCCAAGTTATTATCAATATTCCTATAAGACGATCACAAAGATATTTTATCCTCCCTCTCGAGATGCATATAAAATGTAGATTGAAATACTTATGCTAGCATCTCTACTCAACATAAAGTACTCAACTCCCAAAAGTGCACAAGATCAATGTCCTCACAAATATTTACAAACCTCTCGATTCATGCAAATATTTGTGTCGAGTACTCAAGATCTAATATTGAAACTCATCTCTCGAATTATGAATCAATATATCAAACAAGTTAAATCATTGATCAAGTGATAAAACAAGTATAAGCTCAAAGTACTCAAATAGACTTCAAGATAATAACTTCAACTAAGATTAAAACATCCAACAAGAGTTCATTAATCTACTTCCAAAACCCGGAAATCTAAGGAGTTTAGCTACACATGATTTCTAAACAACTCATATACAAATTGTTCATAGCCATGACAACTAAAAATGAAAGATGAAAACTACAAGAGAAGCAAGAAAAACTTAGGAAAGTCGACAATATCTCGATGTATCTCCGTTCCTTGAGCTCCAATGCAACCCGATTGTCTTCTTGATGTCTTCTTCCAAGAATATACCTTTGTCTTGTGTTGTAGATTACAAAAATGTCACAATCCCCTTGGTGTGCGCCCCCAAAAGTGCTTATATACCCCCTCCAAGTCTAGGTCATGTTGCTGTCAAAATATTGCAGTACAGCAGGGACGCACGGGTCGTGCGTGAGACGCACGGGTGACCTGTGCGCATGTCCGTAGGATATGTTCTAATCTTCAGTGGCGCACGGGTGGTGCGTGCAATGCACGGGCTACCCGTGCGCATTGCCGTACTTTCAGTTCTGCTTTCCCAGGGGCGCACGGGTGGTGCTTAGGCGCGCGCCCTACCCGTGCGTCATGTATTTTCCATCATTTGTGGTATTTCTTCTCCGCAATGCTCGTATTTGTATCCAAATTACTTCAAATATCACTAAATTCCTACAAAACGAGCAAAGCATAATATCTTTCCCACAAAAAGCGAATATGAATCATTTCATATGAGTTTATGCACGTTTAGTCACCATTTTAGCCATAAATACGCCCCAAAATAGATGCAAAACTCACGCCTATCAAAATCCCCCAAACTTAAACTGTTGACCGTCCCGATCAACAATTTTGAGAACAAGATAAAACACAACAGGGAGATAAGAAGTATAGCGCACACTAAGAGACCAAAAAAATAGAAATTCATATTGTTCATCATGAATGTCAAGCAACAAACCAATCAAGCCTCAAATATCTACTCAAAGAGCATGCATCAAACAAAACCTGGTGAAATGCTCTGAATTACAACCCTCAAAATTAAGTGTATACTCTCATCTCACGAGGATATCGGACGTGTTTACGCTCAAATCAATTCGATGTTGCAGAATTACCATAGGCTTGCAATTCGTCTCATATCTCCGCCACTCGAATGTATGCAATTTGTGAATCAAAAAGGGCTTTCTCATTTGGTTGTAATGAAGGCTCTTTGGTTTGGGAAGGAAATTTTGGATCAAGTGACTCAAACTCGAGTATGTAGACCGATGAGCATATCAATCATTTGACATTATAATCCCATATGCTACTCCAATCAACCCTTATTTTCATCACTTAACTCATCTCCATCTCCTTCCTTTCTATTGAGAATTGCCTTAAATTACAATCCTTAGCCCCCCAAAAGTTCTTTTAGATGAAAATTCACATTGTACGTCGTTTTTTTTTCCGTTTCTTTTGTGAATTTTCACACTTCTATTCAACTCTTTTTCTTCCTCTTTTTTGTTCCAATTGACCAAATATGCCCAATTATCCTACTTTACAATTCCCACCCATTCAACCTCATTCATTCCCTTTTCTCAACTCTTTAGGCTGATGGATATATCAAGTTCAAGGTTTAAATTTTGTGGTTATCAAAGAAATAGGTAATAGGCCCAACTTGGCTAACTAGGAATTTCAACATCTTTAGGTAAGCAAAAGGCTTGAAAGGCTAGCAAAGATGGCCTTTAATCACCTTCACAATTTGCATACAACATGTGGTCTTGACAGAGATGCCCGAGCAAGTTCTAGAATTCTAGCAACATGAATGATACGCTCAAATCACAACACGACTGCAAAAAATATAAGCAGTAAAGGCTCAAAAGCTCACAGGCTTGCAGATACGTAATTCAAAGCATCAAACCAAGTTTTCCATATCAACATGCTCAATGTTATCTACTCAAGGCTCAATCAACTCATAACATCCAATCTCAACAATACAAACTTTTCAATCAACACACAAACATCAAGATTCAACAAGCCCGGTCAACTCACTCTCTAACCTCTATGAAAGCAATAAACGTGCTCTAATGCAATGCAACCTAGAATGCTCTATATGCAACTATATGAAAACACTCAAAAACACACAATGCAAAGATTTTTTTTTTGCATCTACACTTTTCATTTATCGAAATACTACCTCTCCTCCAAACTTGAATGAAATTATATTTTTGTTTTCGAGAGGGGAAAAATAGAATTTCAATAGTGAAAAGTGGAGATATACCTGAATCACTGCGGAGGTGGCGGTGGAAAGTGGCCTTGGGAGATATGCCACATTTGCAACCTTTGGAGCACTTGCCACGTCTCTTCGGCCCTCCTGTCATAGTTCTCACGGAATGCGAGAAAATCAGCCCGATGCTGCCTCAAATCCTCCCCCTGTTGCCTCAACTCGTCGCCTTGACGACGCAAATCCTCCCCAAACGCATATATCATATCTTGAAAGTCATTGCCGCGTTGGGGCTATGTGAGCGTCGGGGGTAATCTCCTCCGTGTGAGGCCTCGAGAATGTTATATCCGAGTTGGGGAAGATGAGGTTCCACCCCCATTTCGCTTCTACGTAGCTCCTCTTCCTCTGCTACCGTATCATCCACATCCGGGAAGCCGTGAACTCGGTGCCTCTTCCTCGCATCTATGGCACTAGGAACTCTCTTATGCGCTTCCGAGTTCATTAGGAAGTTCGTTGTGTCCGCCAGGGTGTCGACAATGGTGTATGTCGGGTTGGGCAGTGGTGTATGACCGGTATTAAATCCCCTCACCTAGAGCGCATGTTCATGCACTACCGGACCAAACTAAAAGGAACAAGTCAAATAATGTAGAATTAGAGTCAAACCAAAATATAAAAGAAAAATGTCTAAATTAAGAATAATTCTATCTATCGCAATATTAGCACCAAAATTTGTATTAGTCCCCGGCAACGGCGACAAAAACTTGTTCGCCTTTATTTTTAGCTCACCGCAAGTGTACGGTGTACATTACAGAAAAGGGAAGCAAGGTCGTATCCACGGAGACTAATAAATTTATGTACTAAGTATTGAACTAAGATAACTTTATTTTTATTTAGATGATCGTAATTTAATGATTGTTGTTGTGAAATTAAGGCAAGTTGGACTACTAAAACACAAAATTAAGATAACACAATTGATAGAAATATCCAGAAGATGAAACGGATTTCCGAGTTAAGGTTTCGATTAATAATCCTCTTGTTGTCCGATTTAATCCAAGCCAAGTTATTATCAATATTCCTATAAGACGATCACAAAGATATTTTATCCTCCCTCTCGAGATGCATATAAAACGTAGATTGAAATACTTATCCTAGCATCTCTACTCAACATTAAGTACTCAACTCCCAAAAGTGCACAAGATCAATGTCCTCACAAATATTTACAAACCTCCCCTAATCTTAGATGGCCCGTATCTCGTCTATTGTTTTCAAATTTTTGGGGGCAGCGCGGCCATATATTATGCTTTGCTGTGCGAACGCTTTCATGAAAAAGCGACCTTTCCCTTTTTTCGATCAATACTCTCTTTGCTTTTTTACTATCAATAAGACAATAGAGGCATTTTTTTAACTTCTCCTCTTTCCCTTCGTCTACTTTGCTTTTTTTTACTATTTCATTCATAGCAGGCTGTTCCTTCTTGGAGGGAGGATTTGAATTAATAATTCAAATCTTTTTTATGCTTTTATTTAAGTTTAGGGGCTTTATAAAACCTTCCTCTCTCCTTTTAGGAATTGGCACTCTATTATTATGTACATTTATTTACATTGAATTGGCAGAAGTAGAACGCATTCTACTTTTTTTATTGCCTACGCTCTCGGGAGCTTCAACCTTATACTTTTTCTATATGGAAAAGAGCGGGCAAGATCACTTGCTTGCTTTTTGCTTGTCTTTATCCACTGGGATTCTAATTACTTTATTATTTGAAAATGGAAATCCAGAAAAGAAGTATGCTTTTCTTTATCTCAATTTATCTCTCTTTTTATTCTCTCTCTTAATTTTGTCGTATAAATGGGTCTTAGCGCGCCCATTTAACCTCAAAATAGAGTTCACCAACTTACTTTTCAAAACGAAGGAATATATTCTTTTTATATATCTTGGGTTTTTAGTATACCTTATTCACATTCATCCAAACGAACTATTCATTCAAAAAGGGATTTTGGCCTTAAATTATCAAATTGCATTTTGCTTCTTTTTGAAGAAGCTGTTTGCCTACCTTGGTAGGGATGAAAAAAGAGCAAATCAAACCGAAGGAGAGGAAAAAGAGTACATTGCATAACAATAAGAAGAAAGACTCAACCCTAATGTTCTCTCTCGCGGATAACGTGATTTTTTTCCCGGAAACAAAACAATTGCGATGGATCTTCCTCGTTCTTCTTCTCACGAGTATGATCCCTCTTCACACCTACGAAGTCTGCTTCATCTTTCGACGGAAAGTTCGTCGGCTATTTCTGGCGCGTCTTTGCTTCAATGCCCGCCTTGATCGATTCTGGATGCCCTAGGGTTTCGACTCCTCCGCTCAAAAATCTAGGGTTTCCAATATCTTTTCTTCGCCGGAGAAGCCACACCGCAACTACTTACGCCGCTGCCTCACTCCTCTGCCACGATGCGGAAGCCGGCTCGTCGAAAGAGAAAGCACGTGCGGATGGAACTGTTCACCTTGCCTCGCCAACGATAAGCACCTCGAAAGAATTCGAGGTGCTTAATAATGACGCCGATAATCAGGACTTTAATGAGGATGATCCGGCTTCTAAGGATATGGAGGTGGAGGTTGATGTGCATCAACAATCGAAGTCCCTGGATTCACACGGCGATGGTTGTTTACACGGGTCCTCGTACTAGTCGGCATCCCCGGGAAGCTTGTTGGTGAGCCGCTATCTAAGTTTCATGAGGTGATTCTTGTGTCGGGCACTTAAGCAGAAAATAGCGGAGGTCAAGGTTTGTTATTACAAATCCGGCCGATTGCACGATTTCACGGTCACCGGATATATCTTCGCATAGTTCACAGGCGATGATGGTTGCGGCCGGGCGGATTTAGTCAAGAATCGATGATCATAACGTGGAACATCAACCCATTAAGGGAATCTTGCGAAAGCTTTGTTGAACGCCGACCCAATCTTCGATCCCCCGACGATCACGCTCAATGAACATCCTCTTTTGGAACATAAGAGGGATTGACAATGACATCTCCGTAATATGCTTTGGGAGCATTGTAGAGTGCACTGTCCGGATTGGGTGGGAATTGCAGAGCCGAAGGTACGTCTTTCTATGATCCCTAACTCTTTTTGGACTTCCTTAGGCTTGGTTTTTGTGGCGAAAATGTTAGGAGCCGTGGTCTTCCTAATAGAAGGATTCTTCGCTCAAACAATGTTGGTGTGGATAATATTGCTTTGGTTTCGGACCAAATTATTGTGATTAATGCTTTTTTTTGTGGGTAACTGCTCTTTTTCTATTGGGTTTGTTCATGCGCATGCACTTCACACTCATCGTCGGCACTTGTGGGATGACTTGCACAATGTGTCCAATGTCCCCTTTCGGTGATTGGGGATTTCAATGTTGTGCTTGGTGCTCACGAAAGAATCGTAGGGTTGCTCCTATTCGTGTGTCTTGTGTCGATTTTCAAAATATGATCGATGATGGCACCTCGTTCATATTCCGACCTCGGGAGTAGATTCACATGGTCTACACAACGGAGCTCGTGGCCATGTGGAATCTAGAATTGATCGAGTTCTTGTCAATTTTTGTTTTCTGTCTCTTTGTTAGGCTACTAATCCTATTGCTAAAGTATCTTGAAACTTAATAAGTCAAGCATAGGATTAAGTCTGGAATACACGGGTTTTTCGGAGATGTTTTTCGTAGTTTGGAGGATGCACAAAACGAGTTGGCAAATGTGCGGCGAGAGATTTCGAACATGGTTACTCGGATGATAGATTTATGTGTGAGGTTGATGCTCGGTGGAAATTAACGAGCTTCTCTCAGGCAAAGCATGCTTTTATGCGACGTAAGAGCCTGGCAAAGTGGCGGAGGGATGGCGAGAGAAAGACCACCTCCTTTCATCGCAGATATTAAAGTCGAGCGGGTAAATCCACACTGCGGTGTCTACAAATTAATGGGAGCTATATACAAGATATGACGACCATTCGCTCGTATATCTTGGATTACTTTACATCCCTTTTCTCGGAGGACGGCTCGGGCGGCTAAGGGATTTTTCGCTGATTGAGCGTGTGCTCTACTTTGTGGTTTTTGATGAGGAAAATTGAAAATTATCGCCTCCGGGGACGAAGTTAAAGAAATGGTGTTCGATCTTTCTCGACGACGGTTGGCAGGGCCATCGAGGCTTGAGTGGTTTGTTTTATCAAAAATATTGGGATGTTGTAGGTTACGATGTGGTGGATGCTATTGTTTACTTCTTTCAAACTGGCTTCTTACCTATGGGTTTAAACTCTAATTTTCTGGTTCTCATTCCTAAAACTAAAGAAGCGTGTCGAGTGGAGGTTAGCTGCGCACCTATTATCTTGGGCAATTTCTTATTCAAGATTATCACTAAAGTGCTCGCAAATCGTTTCGGAGGTTTTCATTCGCTAGGTGAATACTATTCTTCATTCCGTGCATATTTCAATTCTTATTAATGGATCGCTTTGCTTCCAAAAAAGAACCTATTCGTTCAAATAAAGAGAAAGATCGCCTTTTCCTATTTCCCAGGCACCAAATCGCTTATTCTGTGCATCGGCGCCAAAGCACTCAAGGGCTTTCGAAACGAACTACTTGGCTCGGTTTCCTTCCCCGCTTAATCGGAATCTCCTTCACTCACAAAGAAGGCCAAAGCAATCCCGACAAAGAAAGAGGCGAGTGTTGTCATACCCCTTGGGTGATTTGAATACCCTTTCGTCACTTCACTACCCTTTGAGCTAAGAACAACGGATAGCATAATAGGAAAGTCGAAAAGCGAAACGCAACCTTTCTCCTCTTTATACTACATCACCTTCCAAAAGTAAACTGATGAAAGAACAGCAGATCTCAAAGAGTAGCGGACGAAATGCGCTTTATCTTTCAACCCCGAAAAGGGCTCTTTCTCGGCATCCGGATTATCGGCATCTCTCTAGAGGAATCGGAATCGAGCTTCTTCTTCCTACCCTTGGTCATGAATCCTAATCGACTTTAGGAGGTCACTTGGTCTGGGATCGACAATGGTCATAGTTCTTTACCTTAAACCTGCTACGTCATCGCCTTGGCCTTTCTCCGGGTGAGCAAAAAGCATTTCCCTTGCTCGGGGTTATAAGATTGGAATGCCGACGGCTTCGCCTTCCACCTTATTAAGCTTTGGACTTCCACCTTCAACTAAGCACCTAACCCCTGGGACGGGACCTTCGGTCTAGCCCTTGTTCAGGTACGGTACCGACCCTCTCTGACAATAGAACATAGATTGACTTGCTTTCGTGCTTCTAGCTGTCTGTCCTCACTTGGTCCCCTTCTTCCTGTCCCCATTGAAAAAGTGCAAGTTTCATCGATTCGTGCAAATATTTGTGTCGAGTACTCAAGATCTAATATTGAAACTCATCTCTCGAATTATGAATCAATATATCAAACAAGTTAAATCATTGATCAAGTGATAAAACAAATATAAGCTCAAAGTACTCAAATAGACTTCAAGATAATAACTTCAACTAAGATTAAAACATCCAACAAGAGTTCATTAATCTACTTCCAAAACCCGGAAATCTAAGGAGTTTAGCTACACATGATTTCTAAACAACTCATATACAAATTGTTCATAGCCATGACAACTAAAAATGAAAGATGAAAACTACAAGAGAAGCAAGAAAAACTTAGGAAAGTCGACAATCTCTCGATGTATCTCCGTTCCTTGAGCTCCGATGCAACCCGATTGTCTCCTCGATGTCTTCTTCCAAGAATATACCTTTGTCTTGTGTTGTAGATCCCAAAAATGTCAATATCCCCTTAGTGTGCGCCCCCAAAAGTGCTTATATACCCCCTCCAAGTCTAGGCCATGTTGCTGTCAAAATATTGCAAGATGCAGGACGAGGGGGCACGGGCCGTGCGTGGACACACGGGTTACCCGTGCGCAAGTCCGTAAGCAATTCTTCTGTTCACCAACCAGCGCACGGGTCGTACGGGTGGTACGTGCAATGCACGGGTGGCCCGTGCGCATGTCCGTAGGATATGTTCTAACCTACAGTGGCGCACGGGTGGTACATGCAACGCACGGGCTAATCGTGCGCATTGCCGTACCTTCAGTTCTACTTTCCCAGGGGCGCACGGGTGGTGCTTAGGCGCGCGCCCTACCCGTGCGTCATGTATTTTCCATCATTTGTGGTATTTCTTTTCCGCAATGCTCGTATTTGTATCCAAATTACTTCAAATATCACTAAATTCCTACAAAACGAGCAAAGCATAATATCTTTCCCACAAAAAGCGAATATGAATAATTTCATATGAGTTTATGCACGTTTAGTCAGCATTTTAGCCATAAATACGCCCCAAAATACATGCAAAACTCACGCCAATCAGCTACTAACCTTCCATTGGTCATCAAGCTTGTTCAAAATACCAAAAGTTTTGAAAAATCTTAGCAAGATATCTTTGCACAAGAGCATAGTAATATCGAATAATAGAGACATTATAACAAGTAACACATACTATGCTTTCAAACAAATCATCAAGAGTTCAATAAGACATGTAAGTTTAAATAAGCTTATAGAAAGCTATATAAGGTCTCTTTTGAAATTTGAAAATCCGAGAGCATATAGTTGAGACCTCATTTAAAAGAAGCATTTGAACAAGAGTTTTGACAAGAATGAATATGAGCAATCAAATGCATAATTTTGAGAGGAGGATAAAAAATCAAATGTTTTATCAAAACAAATATGATCCTTTACAAGTCTCGGATAAACAAACTTTATAGAATAGTGCCTTTCAAAAATTGAAAAAATCCTCTTAATGGCACTTATATGAAATACTTTGAAATAACTTGAAAGACAAGCACATAGGCATATGACAAAAATATATTGAGTCTATAAGATGAATACCAATGATGAGCGTACCTCGATAGTTTAACGTCTCTTGAAAAGGATGACGAAATATATATCCTACATATATCTTAAACAACTCTAGCACAAAGCAACATGATACAAGTGTAGGATAAAAACAATATATGTCACAAGTATGCTTATGCCAAGAGAACCCATAGGAGATTATAAAACACAATAATTAAAGCAAATGCACAAGAGTTTTAAAAACATCATGCAAGGTCTTCTTTTCAAAAATATTTAAAACCACAAATATATATATATAGAAGACCTTAAAAAATTCTGAAAACTCATTTTGCAATTAAGGCACAAATAAAAACATGCATACTAAAATAAAATGCATATATAATTGGGAAGATACGATTTACCAATTACGCCATTTCCATGGGTTGTGTCGTTCCCATTGTTGATGATATCTTCCTTTTGAAAATCGTCTTGTTGATGATAGCTTCTCAAATTGCTCCATTTCCAAGGATTATGTCCTTCCCATTGTTGATAATAGGTACCGCCGGGTACCTATTATGACATCGTTTTGTGATACCCTCAAGTGTTTGGGTCCTTTGGGATTAGCTTTGAGACTTTTAGGTCTCCAACAATAATTAGAGCTATTTCTAGCCCGACAAGTATTTACCGTATGACCCTTTTTACCACAATAGAAACAAGTAATAATTTTTGGAGCATAATGACCAACATGCATAGGGACTTGATTTCTTTTCACATAATTAACAACACTAGGCTTATGATCAATTCCTTGTTTCAATTTATCACAACTATGAATATCAACAATATCGGTCATTTTAACGGTACTCAAGTTGGATTTAGATAAATCCTCTTTCATGCAATTAAAATTCTCAACAAGAGTACTATTTTCTTTTTCAAGGTTTCTAACCTTGTCAAGTGTGGTGGTGTGAGCACATGATAGTGATTCATAGGAAGTAGATAAACTATCCTTTTCATTTTTCAAAATGTTGAATTCCCTTTTCAAATTGTTGTACTTAACAAGTAAACTTTGGAATTCATTTTGAAGGTCATCAAAATCATTTTGCAAATCACTATAATCATTTTGTATAACAATATCATAGGAAGTAGAGGGTTTAAGACATACCTCGTTTTCTTCTTCGATGCCCATAAAACATTGTTCGACTACTTCATAGTTGGAAGTTGTAAAAGGCTTGTTCCTTAGATTTGACCTTGTATCCCTTTGAGAAGTAGATGCTTTTGAGTTGCTCCTATCATTTGCATATGCTTCATGAATGGCTTCTAATTTTGCCATACTTCATGAGCCGATCGAATTCCAACAATAAGATCATATTCCAAATTGGTAAGTGAACAATATAAAATATTGAGAGCTTTACCATTTAAGGAGATGATTTTCTTTCCTTCATCATTGAGCTCCTTGAGAGCTTTGGAGGAGTATGGTGTGTCTTTCATCGGAATAGATTCTCCATTGATGACGATGTTCCAAATATCGAACCCGCAACCTTGTAAATAGTATTCCATTCTTTCTTTCCAAAATGCAAAATTTTTGGAATCAAATCGAGGTGGCTTGGTGGTGGAGATACCGGAAGGGTAAGCTTCATTCGTAGCCGACCATCGTTCCTCTTCACTCGCGATGTGAAACGAGTTTGCCAAAGATTATCTCCAAGCGGCTACGATAATCTAGAGGGGGGGTGAATAGATTATCTCCATTTTCTCGATTGAGCCCTCTTTTTCGAATCAAACAAGCCAAGACAATAATAAAGGTGCGGAAAGTAAACAACACACGTCGATTTATAGAGCTTCACCCCACCTAGGGACTACATGCTCTACCACCCCAGTATATCCGGGATGTGTTTCGAAAAAGAAAAAGAATTTTATTAATTACCACAATTAATACAAATTCAACATACAGCAACACCTTGAAGAGCACCACACTCTTCTTCAACACCACCTTTGAGATTACCACAATCTCACTTGAAGATCATCACAATCTCCAACGGCATCTTGTGAAGATTACCACAATCTTCAACTTTGAAGAATACCAAATTCTTCAACACCTCAACAAGAAGATTACCACAATCTTCTTACACCTAACACCCAGATCTTATTTTTTGTGATTTTTGAGAGAGCCTTTCTTTTGTAGTGAAGAGCTATATAGATTGAACCTGAGGAATCTCTCATTTATAGTGAATGTAATTTTCGGAGCAAGATCAAAAAGGGAGCTTTTGTCTTATTTTTATTTTGTATTCACTCAGTGAATTTTTGGTCTAAGGCCACCGCACAAGTATATATTTATATACTTGTGCAAAAACCAAAATATTGTGTCCATTTTCATCTTGTTATATTCAGCCTTTCATCATATTAATGTGCATTGTGTTTTAGACATAAGGTCTTCCGCTGTGTTATCTTATAAGGTGTTAGCAACACTTCGCACAACACTCACTGCAATTTCAGAATTCACCCCCTTAAATTCTTTCAATTTCTAAATATTACAAATTAATAACCCCAAGTACTTTCGTATGTCTATTTAATTGGTAATATTTAGGTAACTAAGGGATGTTATCGTAATATAAGACGACAATTTGTGGTCCTGGTGTCGCATTCTACAAGGATATAATTTAAAATAACACCAGCAATTATTTTTTACTTTTAAACCGTAGTCCTTTTTGTGTTTATTAGCTTCATTAAGGCATTAAATGTTTAATTTTGCTTAGATATAAAAACATATAAATGTCAATTAAATGCTAGTTTAAGACAATAACATAAGTTACGTAACGCACTGAATTTTGAGTTAAACCTGCACAGAAAAAAGCTTCAAAACCTTTTCAGAGTTTTCAAAACATTTAATTCAAGATGTGTAGTTTTGCTACAAAGAAAGGCATGAGGCTGTTCTATTTATTTTTCTTGACATTTAACGTTGTTATATATCACGCTTTTTCCCACAAAGATTGCTTTTGGTATACCAAGGCCGGACATGAAGTCCATATCGTCAATAGGCTCCCCAACAAGACTCCGCCGTTGACAATTCATTGCGCATCTGGAGATCACGATTTAGGGTATAAAACGCTTTATCCCAACGGTAAATTTGTTTGGCATTTTTGCATGAACTTTTGGAGGACAACAATGTACTTTTGCCACTTCTGGTGGGGTTCCAAAGAACAAGCTTTTGAGGTTTTCAGTGCCGACCATAATGCATATTATTCATGTGGAGCTCAAACATGCGAGTGGTTAGTCAAAGAAGATGGAATACATTTAGGAACAAGAACTACTTATAATTGGGTTGATAGGCCACCAAAAAAAGAATAAACCATTAATAAAACATTTAAAATTTGTTACAACTATATGAACAAATGACTCCGATATTTTTAATTGTTCCAATAATATATGAATTTCAAATTCTGTATAATGACGGAGAAAAATGTAGCTCAAAAGAAATGTTGCGGATTAATTTGAAGTTGTCCAAATAATGCTCAAAAACAAATAATGTATCCGAATAAAAATTTGTAATTCATTATTACGATTCGAGTTCTTAGATTTTAAATTAATTTTGCTGGGGCTTGCCCACGTTTAATACGTAACCTCGCTAAAGTGGCTATTTATGTCCTTCTATATCTTCATTAGATCCAATCATAATTATGATTAAAATTGGATAATATTAATTATAGTCATAGCAAAGGTGAAAGGTACTTATCGTTTTCGTTCATCATGGAAGTCATTCCTGTTGAAATTGATTCGGAAAAGTTGGGGTTTTGACGCAATTTTGACCAATTATTTGATTGAGTTTATTTATAGGAAATGGAAAATAAATGTGATAAATGTCATCAATGTTGCGGGCATCAAACAGAAAACAGAAACAAATAAGTTTCGAAATGTGCTTTCCCCTTTCTCCTCTCTCACGACTTCGGCCCTTAGGTTTTATTGATTTTTTCTGGTCGTTTTTCGGTCCTTATTTTCCGGCAACTCAATGGCTGAGTTGCTCCTTCTCCGTCTTACTTCAAACTACGTTGATCCACGTTTACGCCCAATGATTTATGTTCCATCTACTGCAAGTTCTTCTAAAACCCTAGATTTACATGGTACTCCCAAACATTGTGTCAATGGAGGGTCTAGTGTGTCTTCCCCGACTGATAAAGATGATCGATTTGTTTCTCAATGGACGGGATTGGTCACACCGAAGCTTTATCTGCAACTGTCTTCTCCCACGGTGACATGCAATGCCCCTTAAGGAGACCCCCAACGGCGGCAATGTATGGTGATCAAGGGCCCATGTTCGACCGCTAAACACCTATAAAAGTCTAACAATCCTTGCACGAGAACGAGATCAATCGTAGGGTAGCAAGTTAACCACAAGTCATTTCTCAAGGAAGACTTAGCCGACAAATAATTATTATGTTGTACAAATAACAGAAATCATCATAACAAGCTTTTTGATTTTTAATTAAATAAAGAAAAACATGTAAAAAGACAATAATCAAACTGAACACGGATAAACTTTAAGAAAAATATATGAATGAAAGTCTAGAATTTCAGAATCATCTCATCAAACTTGCAAGCAGAATATCAATTAATTGATCATGCGGTTAACAAATATGACAAACATGTAAAAACTAAACCTAGATCTAATAATTCACGTATTCACAGATTAGGGCTATCCCAACATAATTTGCTACTTTTATTAAGTCCAGTGTTAGATAATACATCTCTGATTCATATCTAACCCCCTGAATAAATTTGGTCCAGGAATAATATCTTCTCTCGATCTCAATTTTTCTCCCAAAACAATCAAACGTTGATCAGACAATCAATTATCAGATAAAGCAATTTATTCAGGAAAGCAAATCAATTAACCAATACTCATGCTTGTTTGTTTGAATCAAATCATCCTAATTCTACAAAAAGGAAATTAGTTCATGCTTTGGGATGGGATCATAATCTCAATTGAAGAAAAGAAAACAATCATAACCATTATCATGCAACAATAATAACAATTGAAATTAGACAAAAGAGATGAAGAAATTTTACTCTTTGATTAAGAAGCAAAATAACCTCAAGGGGAAGAACCCAAGCAATCTTAATGTTGAATGGAAGAGAAAAATACCAAAAACTAAAGTCTAAAAGTGCTAAGAATTAGAGTGTGTCGAAAATAAGAGCTCCCAGGTCCTATTTATAAGCCTAGAGTTATAAACAAGGTGGAAGAGCCAAAAAACACAAAAAAATTGAAAATTATGTGTCTGCAAGTCACGGCGCACGACCATGCGCCAAACAGTGCGCCCGCACGTGCGCCCTACTGCTGTGCAGCTGCTGTCTGCAGCGCGCGACCGTGTCACTTCTAAACTTTCGAATTTCATCTTGCTTCTTCTTATGAATTGTAGCTCTATCTCTTAGCTTTCCATATCCACTTGAATCACCTCAATATCAATTTTCTAGAGAGGGTTATGGCCAAAATACCAAAACATGTCATTTTCGAGATTTCGACATATTATTTTTAATTGTACATGATTTTAACCCATCTACACGTCTTCATTTGCATTTACTAGCAGACATAGACATTGTAGAACTTTGTCTTAGCTTTCCAATGGCGTATGAATCATGGTCAATTGGGCTACGGATGCGAACATTACAACCAAAATACGATGCATGCCGCTGTTGCGCGAAATGACTTTTTAACGTTTTTTGCTCCAAAAGTTGTGTTTTCCACCAAAACCTAAAAAAATCAATAAAATAACACAACATAATACTAAAATATGCAAATGCAAATAAAACCCGCCAAAAATATGTATAAATCATCACACAAAACACACACAAAATCATGCAAAATAGGGCGGCCTCCTCTTCTACACCTTCCCCCATGGTAGCCGCTGCCCATGGGGGGGTCGGCCCCCTTCCTGGTTGTTTTGTGGTTCCGACAGCCAAGCCACACCATATGGCTGCCCCCTCCTGTTTGATAAATGGTTTTATCATGATTTTGATGATTTTGTTTTTATACCAAAACAATGGTTTTAAAGGTTGTCCAAATACTCCTAAATGATTTAAAATGGTTTTAATAAAGTATTTCTTCAAGTTATAATGATTTAAAATGGTTAACGATTTTGTATCAATGGCTTTTTACATCCAAACTATGTTTTCAAATGTTGTCTAAAATGTTTTCACTATTTTTCGGAGTATTTCTTGAAGTTTATTTTCGATATAAAATTGGACAACACTTTTGTTTTGAGGTCAACCGGTCGCCCTATAGGGCAACCCGTACCTGAAAGTTGTGCAAAACAGAAAACTTCATGTTTGCAGAAAATGGTGAGGGTGACTGGTCACCCTATAGGGCGACCGGTGACGTCGACCGGTTGACTTATAGGGCGACCGTACGTGAAGGTTGGTTCAAATTTGCAAACTTCTCTGTTTTGATTTTTTGAAGAGGGCAACCGGTTGGACCCTAAGGTGACCAGTCGGACCCCCCGTCGACCGGTCGCCCTGTGTAAAAATGTGTTCTTACTTTCAAACGTCTATTTGTGCGCGACCGGTCGCCCTATGGTTTGATAGCAAAATTCTAACCGTTGTGCAACAGACATCTTTTCCCTAAATTGTGGAATTGATTTCTAACAGCTATAATCTTGATTTTAATTGCAATTATTTTGTAGATATCAGATTCCAAGAGGAGCCTATTAAGTATCAATCATCTCCTATAAATAGAGGAAGATTTGAAGCACAACAACAAGAGAGAACAACACAACACAACAAGATATACTCAAGCAAACACTTGGTCTTCTATTGTCAATATTCTTGTTGTAATTTGCCTAGCTTATCACTTTCACATCCTTGAGGTCTAGGCTATTGTTGATTACACTTGCACTCAATTGTATTATTTATTATCGAGTTGTAATCTTGAATTTTTGGGTTATCATTCAACACAAGATATCCTTGTGAGTGTTCTGGTGGTAAGAACACACTTGGGTGATCTAGGTGTTAGGTGTAAGAAGATTGTGGTAATCTTCTTGTTGAGGTGTTGAAGAATTTGGTATTCTTCAAGGTTGAAGATTGTGGTAATCTTCACAAGGTGCTGTTGGAGATTGTGGTAATCTTCAAGAGAGATTGTGGTAATCTCAAAGGTGTTGTTGAAGAAGAGTGTGCTGCTCTTCAAGGTGTCGTTGTAAGTTGGTGTTGTATTAATTTTGGTAATTAATAAAATATTTTTTCTTTTTGAAATCCATCCCGGATATACTGGGGTGGTAGAGGATTAGGCCCTAGGTGGGTTGAACCTCTATAAATCGACGTGTGTTGTTTACATTCCACAACTTTATTATTGTCTATGAGCATTCGGTTTGAAAAAGAGGGTAAAATCGAAAAGATGGAGATAATCTATTCACCCCCCCTCTAGATTATTGTAGCCGCTTGGACTTACACCTCCCAGGAGGGTGCTGACCCCTGGGTTGTTGTTTGCTCTCTTCATGAAATTTCTCTTTCATGCCCTCCCTCAGATGATGTTCAAGTTGTTGGCAGCGCTTAACCAAAGGTCCCATCAAATGCGGTGAACCCACAACATTTGGCTCATCACAAATCTATGTTTAACCCACTATTGGTTAATTCTTTTGCAAATATTTTTTATGGTAACTCCTCAGCTATGGATTCTCTAATCCCATAGATTCCAGGTAACTCTGAATCATTTTCCCGTATTGTTTCTGGTAAGTCCAATTCTATTCATGAACCTATTAAAAAGGGAGATTATTATCCTATGACAATTGATGAAACTATTCATCAACAACGTATTTTAGAATTTGCTTATTATTTAATTGGCCGTGTTGTTCTGGGTAAGGGTATAAGCCATCGCCTATTTTGTCGTTTCATAAACGACTCTCAGAATTATGGGGTATTCATAATGATTGGAAATTAATTTCTCCGAGGAAGGTTAATTTTGTGTCAAAATCTCCAACACCTAGGATCGTTCCTAGGCTCAAGCTCGTGTGTCTTGGGCTCTTAACCTGGTTCCATTCGTTTGTCTCATTGGGTTCCTGATTTCAATCTTTACAAAATTAATACTTCCATATCTAGTGTATGAGTGTGAATTTTTTGGGCTAAGTCTGGAATATTGGGACCGTAGCATTACTATGGGGATTGTCAAAGCTATTGGCAACCCAATTCAGATTGATCATAGTTTCTTAAATGGTTCTCTTGGCCATTTTGTTTGTGTGTTAGTTGATGTGGATCTTGCTAAGCCTTTACATGATCATATTATGGTTGAATGGATGGGTCAATATTCTTTTGTGTGAGTTAGTTATAAGAAACTTCTTGAGTTTTGTGCTACTTGTTCTTTCATGGGCAACTCGATTGCTTCTTGTTGGAGTGCTTCTGATGAGGCTACGACACTTGTTGGATGTCTTCCTTCTCAACAGGGATGTTCCGGAGTTCGTAATGTTTATTGTCCAGTTCATACTTCTAAGGACAAGGGCAAGGTCATTGCTAACTCAATGGATAATACGGTCTCGACTATGCATGTTAGATCTCCATAATGGGCCATAGTCCATTGCTCTGCTGACATCCATTTGGGCAATTATTTAGTCTCTCTTGAGACGGAAGACCTTTCGGTTGATCAACCATCTGACTCCCTCCTGCTATGGTCTCATGGTCTTCAGTTCCTAAGCCTCATGTCTTTCATGCTGGTTCTTTACCCACTCTTTGTGATATTCGGCAGCAACCACATACGGTTAAATACCCTTTTGGAGAAACCTAGTCGTATTCTCAACAAAGCTATAAGGGATAGGTCATTGGATTCCAACAAACAACAATTGTTAACTGATGTTGTGCATGGGTCAATGCCTGCCATTCACAAGTTGTCCAATGATTTAGATGTTCTAAGGTCATAAATATTGTTGCACAAAAATGATGGGGGAATTATGCGGATGAAGATATTACCCCTGTTGATAATTCGTTTTGGCTTGTGGAATCACATGATGGACCTTCTGGAGTTCCGCATTTTGATACCCCAACTTCCGTGCTGGATTCACGAATACCTCTCCCGTATCTATCTCCATGAATTGTCTCTTCTGGAATATCAGGGGGATTGAGAACATTGCGTCTCGTAATGTTCTTAAGGCTTTATGTCAGAATCATAAACCTTGTTTACTGCCTACTTTCGAACCAAAGGTGGATATTCAATCTATAATTGATTTCTTTTGGACAAGTTTGAGTTTGAAGTTTGTTACTCAAAATTTCGTCTTAATGGTAAACCGTATATTTGTGTGTTTTGTAATCAGGAGGTCTCTATTTTGCAACATGTTCTGGTTTCTTCTCAGTGCATTGTTCTTTAGGTTAAGATGACTAATATGATTTTCCATGTGGGCTTTGTCCATGGATTTTGCAATCACATTGCCCGCCGCACTATTTGGCATGATTTGGTGGGCTTGGGTTTGGATGATCTGTTGCTTATAGGTGATTTTAATGCGGTTTTGGGTAATCATGAATGTCTTTCTCAGGCTTCTTGTTAGGATTTTTCAGGGTTTTCTGGATGATGCTGGTTTGATTTTGGATCCTACTACGTGAAGTTTATTTACGTGGTGGGCGACCCGGACTCGACTCTCCATCATACGAAGTTGGATCGGTCTCTTTCCATGTTTAGATTGTTTGCTCAATGGCAGAAGGTTGACATGTTGGTGTTGCAGCGTATTTGTTCGGATCATCATCTACTTATGGTTTCTTGTTATTCTACATCGCACCGGGGTCTCTCCCATTTTTGTTTTCAGTGCATGTGGTTATCTCACGAGCAATTTCGGGACTTTGTTACTTCGTCTTGAGGTTAGCCGTGTCTAAGTTCCAACCCCTCTTGCGTAGGATGTTGAAACTTAAATGGTTGTGTTGGGCTCTTAAAGTTTGGAATAAGGATGTTTTTGGAGAGGTTAAATGAATGGTCGATATTCAGATGGAGAAAGTGCGCCAAGTGTAGTTCGATATTTAAAATTTGGGTTATAATGCAGATCACAGTCAACTTGAATTTGATGCTCAGACTTCTCTTCTAAAATTCTCATGTTGCAATCTGAGTTTCTTAGGCAGAGGGTTCAGACTTCTTGGCTTAAAGAAGGTGATCGTAATACCTCCTTCATACATCATTTCTGTCAGATAAAGGAGGGGCGTTCAGGGATTCATGACTTGATGATTGATGGTAATCTTTCTGATGATCTGGGTGTTCTTGACTGTCATATTATTTCTTGTTATAAGGATCTATTTTGGGATTGAGGGGTGCTCCTCAAGACTACTTGATTCTGGACCACTTCATTGCTCCGATAGTGGTGGAGGATGATAATGCTTTTTTGACTACGATCCCCTCGAATTCAGATATTCCGGATGCAATCTTTGATCTGGGGTCGGATAGTTCTCCGGGGCCTAATGGTTTTGATGGGATTTTTTATCAGCATTGTTGGGATGTTATTATTTCTGATGTGATCACCATTGTTCGTTATTTTTTTACGAGTTCGGCTTTGCCTTAAAGGCTTAACGCTAGTTTTATGACTCTTATTATGAAGAGTAACGACGCAAATAGTTGACAATTTCGGTTTCAAGGTTATTACTAAGATCCTCGATTCTCGGTTTGGGTCGATTATCCGTGTTTATCTTTCCCCCATGCAGTTTGGTTTTATTCGGGGCCGTCAGATTCATGATGGTATTGCTTTGGTTTCAGAGGGTTTCGATATTCTTCAGAGTCGGCTAGATAATAAAATAATTATGAAAATTGACATTCGCAAACCCTTGATACTCTAAACTGGGGTTTCTTGGTTCATGTGCTTCGCCGGTTTGGTTTTTTCAATATCTTTATTTATTGGAATGAGGTTATTTTAGGTTTGCTCGGATTTTAATTTTATTAAATGGCTCACCTGTGGGTTACTTTTCCTGTTCTCGGGGTGTGCGCCAGGGTGATCCTTTGTCCCTGATGCTATTTTGTATCACGGAAGAGGTTTTGGGTAAATTTATTGAGGATGCGGTGTTTTCTCATCAGATCACGTCTTTTCTTGCTCCTCGGTATATTGTGTTCCCTTCTTCGGTTCTTTGTGCGAATGATATTATAATTCTCTGTGAGGCCAATTCTTCTAATGCGCATCACCTTTTTCAGATTTTAACTTACTTTACATGTATTTCGGGTTAAGTCTTCAATCCAAGAAAGTCTAAGGCTTTCTTCGTTAACTAGGTATCTACTCATATTCGGGGTCACATTTAGAATATTATGCATATTAAGCAGGGGTCTTTCCTACTTATTTTGGCGTTCTTATCTTTAAATAAGCATCTAAGCAAGCCGTTTTGCTGCCTATTTTTGATAAGATTCTTCTGAAGTCTAGATGGTGGAAGGGAACGTCTCTCTCAATGGCAAGGCGTATTTTCTTGGTCAATTCGGTGATCACTAGTTCTTTTGTCAATTCAATGATGATATATAAGTGGCTGATTTCAATGTTTAAACAAATGGAGAAAGCCATGCGTAATTTTATTTGGACTGGTGATGTTAATTCGAAAGGTACTGTGGTGGTTAATTGGGCTCGTTGTTGTATGCCTAGGACTGAAGGAGGGCTTGGGGTTCGTTTTATCATTGTCGCCAATAATGGTTTTCTTATGAAAATGGGATGGAAGGTTACATGTTGGACTCGTGGGTTTTCAAGATCATTCACCAACATTTTTTACTTTCAGATGGTTCCCTTCATCGCACATGTTTGTCCACATCCATTTGGGATGGGCTTAGGCCTTGTATTGACGATAGTTTGTTAGAGTCCCATTGGATCCCAAGGGTCGATTTCGAGGTATCATTTTGAATTGATAATTGGTTGGGCTATTCCATTCCAAATAGAATTGGTATACCTCATGAGCACATAAGTCATTTCAAGCATCATATTTGTGACTTCTTCCATGATGACTCTTGGCATTTATCGTTTTTTTGGTTGAGACTTATTTAGATTTAGTGCGGGACATAGTTCGATTCCCCATTGCGTCTTCCTCCACGGATAAACGGATTTAGTGTGGGACATAGTTCGATTCCCCATTACTATCTCGACGCCCATCTTCTCCTAGGTCAGATGGGGTTCCTAGATTTGATCCTCTCATATCCCGGAGTGACTGTCTATTGTGGTTTGGCATGATATTTTCAATCGCCTTGCAATCCTAGATTTGCTGCAGAAACGAGGATCCATTGGTCCATCTTTCTGTTGCCTTTGTTATGCTCATTTTGTGTCCATTGATAATTTATTTATCTATTATGTTTTGCAGGGGCTATTTGGCACTGGATTTTTTGCTCTTTTTTATGTGCATTTTCATCATGCTTACTATTCAACAAATGACCTACTTCTATCCCTTAACGCCACTTAAGTAAACGGCAGTACACTTTACAGTTGGCTTCATAAATGGATTTGGTGGTCTCTCATATTTATCGTGTAGGCAATCGAGTGGTAGATCTTCTTAGTAAAATGCCACATGCTGCGACGTGGTGGGGAAGCCCTCCCACAGATATTGTGTCTCTTCTCATGGAGGATTACGTTGGCAGTCGACAGACATATTTGTTAGATAATTTGTCCATGTGTTGCTTTATCTTCCTAGACGTTTTTTTTCTGAATTATTGGGGTACACTTTTTCCTTCAAAGGATTATCCCCACAAGGGTGGGTTTTACCTTGGGAGGTTTTAATGAGGCCCCAAGTATTTAGCTACCTGATCGGCTTGTGATCAGGACTCTTTTCATTTTTTATATCATTTTCAATTTATGTAAAAAATCTATGCTGCAAGCACAAAAATTTAGCATTTTGAATTTCTCTAAACCAATTAATTTGAGATGAATGAGAAATTAACGCCTAAAGTTAGCCACTTATACGGCTTAAACATGAAAAGTGGGAAGGTGGGATGATGGATAGATTCCATACAACTTGGAAAATAAGTTAAAGGTGGTCTACTTTATATAGCTCAAGTGGGAGTTTTGGTTTGGGCGCTTAGGAGCACCACAAGCTTTTGGAAGGAGGAAGACCTACGTACGAGTAGAATCGGTCTGAAAATGTGTTTCTTGGTATCTGTTGGGCTATTAAACACACCTGCTCATACCAAATTACAACTTCTGAATATGGATACCGAAGTGTCTTTCCAATCTTCTAATTCCAAGAAAGTTATGTCTATTACACACAATGTTTGAAACACGATAAATAGGCAACCCTAGATTCACTCATTCCAAAAATTTCATATTTGGGTTTCTTCAGTTTCTAAAGGGTTATCCCCACATGGGTGGTTTTACCTTGGGAGGTTTTAACGAGGTCCCAAATATTTAGCTACCTAATCGACTTGTGACCAGGACTCTTTTCATTTTTTATAACATTTTCAATTTATTGAAAAAATCTATGCCGCAAGTGCAAGAGTTTAGTATTTTTGAATTTCTCAAAACCAATTAATTTGAGATGAATGATAAATTAACGCCTAAAGTTAGCCACTTATATGGCTTAAACATGAAAAATGGGAAGGTGGGATGATGGATAGATTCCATAGCACTTGGAAAACAAGTTAAAACTGGTCTACTTTATATAGTTCAAGTGGGAGTCCTGGTTTGGGCGCTAAAGAGCACCACAAGCTTTTGGAAGGGGGAAGACCTACGTACGCGTAGAATCAATCTGAAAATGTGTTTTTTGGTATCTGTTGGGCTATTAAACACACACGTTCATACCAAATTACAACTTCTAGATGTGGAACTTGCATGAAGACTACCGAAGTGTTTTTCTAGTTTTCTAATTCCAAGAATGTTATGTCTATTACACACAACCTTTGAAACACGATAAATAGAACACCCTTGATTCACTTATTCCTGCAATTTCATATTTGGATTCCTTCGGTTTTTAAAGAGATTTTTGTTAAGTCTACTCTTTCTTTAAATATATAAGAATGAAAATAAAACAAAGAAAAAAGTCATGATCTCAAACCGACCAGGTAACCTATAGTTAGGGCCTCGTTAAAACCTCCCAAGGTAAAACTCACCCCTGTGGGGAAATCCTTGACAGGAAAAAGAGTGCTCCCAAAGAAATAAAATCAATGGGACGCAAAACATGAAAAAAGTAACCAGTCGAAAAGTTTAGACTAAGACTAATTAACAAATCTAAACTGAGGACAACCAACATAATCCTTAGTAAGAAGATAAATGATGTTTGTTGGGAGACTGTCCCACCATAAAGAAGTATCTTGGAACATACTAAGACAATCATCAACTTTATTACCCTCTCGCAAAATATGGGAGACGGCTAAATCCATCTGAGAAACCAAGTATTGAGTATACCGCCAAAGACTAAGGAAACACCACATGATCTTACCCTTCTTCATACTGATAAGATCAACATCGTAAGTAGAATCAGATTCAAGCCATAACTCTCGCCACCCTTTGAAATAGACAAAAGAAATTGCCAACATCACTTCCATTAATTCAACCTCAAAGGTGTAACCAATGCCATAATGCTAAACAAAATAACCTCTGGAAAACCCATGAGATGTCCTGTATATCCCAGATGTCGTGCACGATCCTGGGATACCTGATGCATGACCATCCGTATTAACTTTGATCCAACCAGGCAAAGGCAAATTCCAATTAACCTGAAGGATTTTAGGGGCTTTCCTGGATCGTCCCATCACCTTCAGCCGCCACAGACAAATGAAATCTTGTCGATCATTGTTCATGCATCTGCGATCTAGGGCAGATGACTCAAGAATGATGACCTGAAGTTGAATCAATGCAGCCTCCACCGACAGAGACTTATTATTAAATATGATCTTATTACGCAAGTGCCAAATGAGCAATACAAGAGATCACTGCAGCTCGCCACAAGAAAGAGAAAAATACTGAAATAGAAAACTGATAGGCCAATGAAACCCCTATGTTGCAAGAGATCAATGTCCGCAAGACGGTTACAAATACCCTCCAAACCACAATTGACCTCCTTTCCAGAATGGGAGGACGACCAGATCCGCGTCCCCCATTTAACAGGCGGTAAACAAGTACGCAAATGTGAATAGGCTGACTTGGAAGAAATGTTCCCATCCAAAGACTGAATTCAATCCCTCTTATCTAAAGAACCAGGGGCGATTAGAAAACGAACAATATCACGAATGATGTCCATATAAGATTCAGCAAATCCATTAAGAAATGCAAAGTATACTCAAAGAGAAAATCTGAGATATAATGTCGATAGTGGATTCGGTATTCCTAAGGAATATCGATTCGGTCTGCAATAGAATACCCTAACCAATTATCAAGCCAATACTAAACAGTAGAACAAACTCCGGTAATCCATCGAGACTCTACAAGACAGTCCTATATAACTCGACGAAGACCTGACCATATGTAGAAAGGAAGAAATGAACGATGAGGCATAGAACCATCCAAGAAAAAATGCCGTCTGAGAGTAGTAACACCATAGAAGCCGAGTTGAGAACCTTCCAACCAACTTTCATCAAAAAAACCCTGTTGGCAGTAATAATAGAACAAACACAAAGACCCCCCTCAAATATTTTTATTAAGTCTACTTGACTTATTTTATTTTTGTTGGAATAATTTGTGCAAAAACAATTAGTATATATATGTTTTTTGTGAACAAAAAGAGATGAATACATATTTACTAATATAATTTTAATAATTTATTTTGACGTGAGGTGACGAAGTTGAGAATTTTATAAAATTTTGGTTGGAAACTAACAAATAATATAAATTAACTTTGGGTTGCAAAGTACAACAAGTTTTACAACTTTAGATGATTTGATGATTTTGTCCTTGCATGTTGCGCACGTGTCACATATTGTTGAAATATTTCACCGTGGGGATGTTTGAGGTTGCAATTTAGCAATTCCATGAAGTTTATGTATTTTTAAATCCCAACAAAAAAGAGTTTAGGTACCAAACCAACAAAATGGTTATAGTACATGTTGCAAAAAAATAATTTTCCAAAAAATAAATATGTAGTACATTATACCTAACTATGCCATAAGTTTCATAACTATGCAACAAAAATCAACTAATTATGCATTGTCTAGAAGCTATATATGCAGTATAAAAAATAAACATGCAGTATATTATACCCAACAATGTAATGTTCG
Source organism: Rehmannia glutinosa (assembly GCA_016081115.2). Classification (NCBI taxonomy): domain Eukaryota; kingdom Viridiplantae; phylum Streptophyta; class Magnoliopsida; order Lamiales; family Orobanchaceae; genus Rehmannia; species Rehmannia glutinosa. Next base: position 25,738,250 of record CM071932.1, on the reverse strand, counting down.
AAAACTATGCAACAAAAAACTACTATCTATGCATTGTCTAAGAACTATCTAAGCAGCAAAATAAAACTAACTATGCTTATTCCCCATCCACCTTTATCGGTTTTTACATTTCACCAATATATGTCATAAAATAATGCAGCATAAAACAACTAATTATGAATCAACTAGTCTCTTATGAGACCGTCTCACGGATAAGAGCTCCAAACCCGCAACCCAACCCGCTACTCCATGCCCAATCCCAAAAAAGATCCCGCTCACCCTGGACAACATGGCTCCTCTCCCCCAGAAACCAGCCGTTGCACATAGCCCAGAAAAAAGCCCAAAACATAAGCTCATATCCCAAGAACCCTGGACAGCAAGCTCGTAGATGGAAAACTCCTCTCCGGCACTCATTTTTGGCAGAATCTAACTCGTTTATGCTAGCACAACAAAGAAAACACCATCTCCACCACTGAAAAATGGAAAATCGCAATGCTCATGATAATGAAGGTATTATTTTTGCGATTTTGGATATTAAATACATATGTAGTGCAGTATTGTTGCATTTTACATGTACATGTTTGCCTTTTGTAGATGAAAATCTTATTTTAGATCCTAGTAGTGAACCACATGCTGATAAATCAAACAAAGGTAATGTCTTGCATATTTCATAATATAGTTTAGAAGTATTACTATTACTTTTTTGGTAAAAAGTATTACTTTTTTTGTGAAAAGAATCAATTTCAAACATAAAGTTTTACAGTGTCTCATTTGTATATGTTTGTTTTTTATAGATGAAATTCTTATTTTGGGTACCAGTAGGGTACCACAAGCTGATAAATCAAAAGAGTGTCTATAATATACTTGACACTTTAGTTTTAAAAGTATTACTTGTCCAGTAAAAATTATTGGTTTTTCTATGAAAAGTATCATTTTTCTAACATAAAGTATTACATTTAGGTGGAGTATTGTTATTGATTCTAGTGATGACACTGAAGAAATTAATAATTTAAGATGCAAATGATATATTTCCCACTAAAGATGAAGGTAATAGGTTATTTTGATTATTCAGTACAAAAATGATTTTATGAAAACTGATGCAAAAAACAATCCTGGTGGATTTGATGTAAGTGGTTCTTCTTAACACGGGAAACAATCAAAGAAATGCATAACTTGTATTGTGATCATGCTTGTGTTGTTAGGTTTAGACGTAAATCAACTACTAGAAAATCTACAGGTATTGCTTACCACATAAAAAGTATCAAATTTTACATAAAAAGTAACACGTTTCACATAAAAAGTATCACTTTTACCCATAAAAGTATCAAGTTTTCTTCCACCAATATTAATTTTTGCATATAGAGTATCACTTTGCGCAAAAGAAGTATCACTTTTATTCAGAAAAGTATTACTTCTGGAAAAAGTATCAGTTACATGTGTTTTCTTTGCATTTTAGACGAAGTGGGTGTTGTCATTTAGAAAAATATTTTGTATTTCTGCTTTTGTATTTAAGGACTCTACTAGCACAATAAATAAAAAGATTAATATTAGGCGCACAAGATGCGAAGCTTCATTGCGAATAAAATTAAATGAGGAGGGACCTTATGAGGTTCTTCAACATGTTACAGAACATAATCATCCAGTAGCTAGAAAGGAATGGAGCCATCTACATCATTCAGAAAGAGTCATTACAAATTAAAAAAACAAAGCTATTGAAGATATGATATCTTGCATGATGAGAGCTACCCATCCTTACAGATATATGGTTCATGATGCAGGATGAGAAGAATCCATTGGACATACTTTGAAAGATCATTTGAGTTTTGTTAACTGTTTGAAAATGGAAGCAATAGAAGGAGGCGATGCACAAACCTTGATTGACATCTTATATTAGCAAGATATATAAGAAGAAGACTTCTTTTTTCGAGTGAAGTTAGATGACATGGGCAAATTAAGTAATGTATTTTGGAGGGATTCCATGATGAAGGAATATTACAAAATATATGGTGATGTTATGGAATTTGACACAACATATCGTACAAATAAGTACAAATTGATTTGTGATCCTTTTGCTGAGATCAATAATCATTGGAAAAATGTCTTGTTTGGTTTCAATTTCTTATCCGATGAAAAGGATGACTAATTTGAATGGCTTTTCCAAGTTTTTATGAAGTCAATGGGTGGGAAATATCCTATAACTTTATTCACTGATCAAGACCAGGCAATTAGCATCTACTTTTCCTCAGAAAACAGATATTTTGTTTTTAATTCTAATAGTTTTCCCCTTTCTTCTATGTAGGTCTTCCCTCAAACAAGGCATGGACTATGTTTATGGCACCTTCACAAGAATGCTATAAGTCGGTTTGGACCGCTGAAACACTACAATTATTTCAAGGAAACATTCAACAAATGTTTGACTGGTTGCATTGATGAAACTGACTTTGAAAGTTTTGGAAATCCATAACGTTGCAGTCTGAGCTACAAGATGACTCTTGGTTTCAACGTATGTGTGATTCGAAACAGAAATGGTGTACTGCACTAAGCAAATATTTATTTTCTTTGGGAATATTATCTTCACAAAGGATTGAGAGTACGAACAAAGAAGGATTCAATGCCATGATAATGACGACTTTATTTAAATTTTATGACATTTTCCAAGGGGCAATAAAGCGCTGGAGAAACATTGAAAAAGAAAATGAATTCCAATGCTCAAGATCACTTCCAAAATATGTGCTACCATTGATCGGAATGTTGAAGCATGATGCAGAGGTGTATATACTAATTTTTTGAAAATATTTTGAGGTTGAGTTCATTAGAAGTATATCTACCAACTACACAACGACACAAGTTAAAGAAAAATTGATGGTTTATGACATTTTATCCAATGATGATAATTGTTGTCATCGTGTGGTGTATGATTGTTTACATACACTCATTAACTGTTCATGTAAAAAGTTCAAAGAGTGTGGTTTACTTTATTTGCACAGCTTAAGAGTACTACATATGCATTCTATATCAAAAATCCCAGAGTGTTACATTGCCAAAAGATGGACAAAGTTTGCCAAAACTGAATTATGTGAAAAGTTCAGTTCGAGAATTGAAAGTTCAGATATGCATTTTTATGCAGAGGTTTACCTAATGATTGTGTTCCTTGGTGACATGAAATGACATGCAAATATTACAATCTTATTCTGAAATGCCAATTATTTTGCATGTTTTTGTGTGTGATTTTTGTGTGATTTTTATTCTTCTTTGGTGCGATTGTGGATATTTTTTTGTCTTTACATTCCATTTTATAATGTTGTATGTTATGTAGATTATTTTTGTCTTGTTCGTAGGTTTTGGTATAAAGATGTCTTTAAAACGGGCAAAACGAGCATCATGACCGAACGACGGTTGAGATGGATGTACAAGTGCATGGGCGCACAAGGTTTCACGGCGCACACAAGAGACAAGAAAGAAAACTAAATGCGCGCGCATCATCAACGACTGATGAAAAAGTGCGCAGTGCACACATGTGTGGTGACGCACAGTAGAAGCCTAAGCATTGCAAAGGCGTGCGCGCACACAAGGGAGCATGCACAGAAGGCATGCCCGGACGACTGTGCGGATGCACATGGAGTGTCAGGCGTGCACCTGAGGATGTTTCTAGAAATTTTATTCGATTTTCGTTTTCTTTTAGGATTCTTCCACCTTGTATAGGGTTTTAGGCTTATAAATAGCACTTGGGGGATCCATAATTTTGTACACTTTTATTACTTAGTGTTTTTAAACCATAGTTTTTGTTATTTTTCTCTTCTATTCAACTTCGGGATTGCTTCAGTTCTTCATATCTTTTGTCAGATTTCAATTGTTGGGATATTATTATTATTATTGCATGATGGTGTTTATGATTGTTTTCTTTCCTTCAATTGATATTATGATCCCACCCCCAAGCATGAATTAACTTTCTTGTTCTAGGATTAGGATGATTTGATTCAATCAAACAAGCATGAATATTGACTAATTGATTTGCTTTCCTGAATAAATTGTTTATTTGATAATTGATTGTTTGATCAACTTTTGATTGTTTTGAGGGAATGATTGAAATCGAGAGAAGATATTATTCCTGGACTAAATTTATTCAGGGGGTTATATATGAATCAAAAATGTATTATATAACTTAGCATAATGAAAATAGCAAATTATGTAGGGATAACAGTAACCTGTGAATACATGAGTTATCAGATCTAGGCCTAGTTTTTACCTGTTTATTATATTGGTTAATCATATGATCAATTAGTTGATATTCTTCTTGCAAGTTTGATGAGAGGATTCTGAAATCCTAGACGTTTATCTATATCATTTTCTCCGGGTTTAATTGTGTTTAATTTTAATTGGGTCTTTTTACGTGTTTTTCTTTAGATAATTAAAATCACAAATCTAGTTAGAGTGTTTATGAGTACTTTTTGTTTATTATAATACATAATAATTATTTACCGACTAAGTCTTCCTTGAGAGATGACTTGTGGTTAACTTACTAACTTACAATTGATCTCGTACTCTTACGAGTGTCGCTAGATTAATTTAGGTGTTTAGCGGTCGAACAAATACAATGAGGATGTAAGAATGATTTTAGAAGATGGCTACAACAGGGATTTAATGGTTATTGATGCGTTGACAGATATACCAAATTCAACAGAGCGGAATGATATTTCTAGTTCTTGTACAAGCATTTTGGACCCAGCGCGATCAGTTACAAAAGGGAGAAAACAAATGATCAAAGGGAATTTCCCAAAAAACAAGAAGAAGAGAAGCAGTGAAACGTTAGAGACACAACTATCAAAGGAGCTTGGTTTAAGAACTCATAATCCTAGATTGTTTTAGTAATTGACATAATACTTTTGTATTAAATTGATACTATTGTTTTGTAGTTTTTTAAATTGATACTTTGACCATATTTATGTTATACTTTGTTAGTACGAAAAGTAATACTTTAAGTACGAAAATTGATAGTTTAGTGGTAAAGAGTGATACTGTTAAGTAAACAAGTGATAATTTCACCTGTACAAGATCTTAAGTCTGCGTTCAATAACTTCCACAAGGCAACAATAATCATTTTCCAAAATATAATCTATGTCAAATATATCTCCTCCGTGGAATGTGGAGACGAGCTGAAAACAAAAGATATATTTTCAGACAGAATGCATCGAATGTCGTATATTGGTTGAGAATACAACCTCGTGCGTTATCAAGTCAATAGGAACAAGCTTTGTCCTAAACTCAGAAATGAACACGAATGACTCCAAGGCACGAAAACACATTATCTTTTAAGAAATGTTTCTTCTGTTTCGCGATCAACTTTGATGTCACATTGGGGTATAATAGAAAATCTCTTTCAATATACAATTGATTTGGACAATTTTGATCAACCTAAGAACACCATTTTCTATAAAAACCTGATTATGAAGTGATACTATAGTATATCCTCTTGAGAGACACTTGTCCCCATTACAGAAAATATATACTTGTCCCCATTCGAGTGAAACTTGTTGGTAAAAATTGATACTTTATGCCCATAAAGTGATACTTTAAAATTAAAAAGTGATACTTTTCACCTGCAGTGGTACATATAACAAAAACTGTGCAAGAAGTATCATTTACACACAAACACTTGTACCCATTATAGAAAAATCAAGTAATATTACCAAATATTGCCTCAAGATTCATATTATACTTTGTTAGTAAAAGGTCATACTTTAAGCGCAGAAAGTGATACTTAAAGCACAAATAGAAAGCATGTTTTCCCCATATAAAGTTGCCCCGATCTAAACAACCTACAAACAACTATACAAATCTCATTACCCTATCAAACAACAATACAAAATACATTAAAAAGTATCATTACAACCTTAAAACATCAATTTTAAACTTCAAATTGATCATTTCAATGTAGAATTCTAAACATCCAAAACATTAATGTACAACCTTAAAAGTCTTTCTCATTTTTTTTTTGCTTGCCAATTCTGAACTGAAGAACGCCTTTCTCCATTTGAACTCTCATTTCACTTAAAGGATGGAGGACAATCCTTGAACAATACGAAGCCCTCAACTTCCGTCGTTCTTCTGGCTTCAATGACAAAGGGAAAACATTATGATACATAAAGGATTTTATGACATTAAACTTCAAAACAAAAAAAGATTCTTACCAGGCACAAATTTGACTTGGAGTACACGCGCCCCCTGATGTTTTCCATGTGATGTATTAAAAAAAAATACCACAATAATATTTTTCAAATGATATGCTATGGAAAAGGGATATTTTAAAATATATATCCTTCAACATATTCAGCTTTGGGGTGTTGTTGCTCCTTCAAGAAAACGAACATATCTCTTTGCTAAAAAATTGTTACATGAAACAACTTACATTCTCAGAAAATAGTAATGATAAAAGAAAATATAATAATTTACCACTAATTTTGCAAGATCCATATAGTAAACAACAACATAATCATGATGTACCATGTTGTCAAGATATTGCATTTTTTTATCCACAAAGTTGATGACAATGCAAAAACAATGTTGCATATAACATATTTGTACAAAAATCTACATTTCCAATAAACAGAGATTTATTGCTTCATGTTAGAAAGTAGGTATGAAAAAGCAAACAAAATCCATCTTACCAAATCCACAATACTCAGATCTTTATAATTTCCAGACAACATCCAGTGGTTCTAGCAACCTCTCACATTTTTTGCATTATGCTGATCTCTAAATTTATTGAAAAGGTTCTGACGATACAACTGTTGTGAAAAAGAAATTGATTAAAAGAATGAATTACTTTTTTGATTGGATGTGATACCATTATACATAAAAGTAGAACTTACAGAGTTGGATATTGAAATAGAAACATTTTGCAGCTCCACGATCTTTGTTAAGCAACATAGCCCATACATCTATAATGCCTACATGGATCATCTTCGACGAGTTCATCATTGAAATTCCATCAAAGGCAATAAAATCAGCCCCACCATGTGCAAAGGCATTTGAACTAAATATGAAAACAAAATACAAAGTTAGTGAGAAAAATATACAGTATATCCTCTTGAGAGTGATACTTTGTTAGTAAAAATTGATACTTTATGCACATGAAGTGATACTTTTAATTTAAAAAGTGATCTCAAATCACATTAGATTCATCATACTTACTCTATCATTTGTTTGTGAGTAAAAACGCAATAGGCAATGATTCTTTCTTTTTCCTTCTCATATGCACAAGGGAATCCTTATTTCTCTTCATAAATTGGCAATGGGAACTCCTTCCTCTTGGTAAAAAAACTTGTTTATGAATTTCTTCATCAATTTTTCAATATCATCATCAGGTGCATCCTCAGGCGTAAGTAGCTCAAAATTTGGCATCTCATTTGCCAAAGTTTTCATCCTCTCAAAATTCTCAACAACTTTATCAATATACGCATGAAGTCTAGCATCAGAGAAAAACTTATGGTTGTCAAACACCGAAGACTTTGAAGAACATACAATTTTTTTTTCTCTTGCTTCGTTTCATTCTTCAGGTTGTTGAACATCCCCATGTGAATTTTGTTAGAACATTGAAGTTCCTTCTGAACAGCAGAAACACTTCATGAATTTTCTACAATTATAAAAGCCAAATAGTAAGCAATGTTGCATCACCATGCATACCATAATTTTAAGAGTAAAAGTTATACTTTTAAGGTTAAAAGGGATACTCTGCATACTTAAAAAATATTACAATCTCACATCCATACATAGAATACTTTTAGGACAAAATGGATACTTTCATCCCCAAAAGTGATACTTTGTTCCATAAAAGTGATACTATAATACTAGACAAAAAACAATCATACATAGAATACTTTTTAACCATAAAAGTGATAATTTTAGGAGCTAAAAGTAACACTTTTAGGGGTAAAATTAATACTCTATACTTTAGAAAAATCACCAAAAGCAGATTCATATATGAAATACTTATAGTGATAAAATCGATAGTTTTAGACATAAAAGGAATACTGTTAAGGTTAAAAGTGATACCCCATATTTGACAAAATCACTAAAGCAGGTACAAACTTACATATCGAGCCATTTTGTGTAAGTCATCATCCTGAAGCTCATCACCCCTGGGTAGCTTCAAATTTATGTAATCTTATGGATTCTGAACACCATCATTATCCTGCTTTGTTGATTCATGCTCTTTTTCTTCAGCTTCCTTTGATTTATCAGTTTCTTCATCATACTCTTTTTCATCGCGCTTTTCCGCAACATGTAATGTCCTTCTTGAACTAACAGTTTATGTATCTGTAAATCATTCACCCTGCCCCGACCCACCCACATAATTTTCTTCCTTGATTCTATTTTTTAATTTGAGCATCCCAATTAGAAATCAAAGGTAACTTGGTTGGTTCAACATTGCCTTGCCATTCATTCTATGATAATATATTATCAACAATACATTAACACAACCACTAACATATTCCACACTCGGATTCTCATTATACTTATTCACTCCAACGCACTACTTTTTCAAAACATGCGAACACCAGTCATACTCTCCTATTCTATACACATCAACCAAACATTTTATAGAATTCAAATTCACCTTCTTGTTGCTCATTGGTGTCAAAAATGAAGACAAACAGTTAATAACAAATAGACTCTTGAAGTCAACACCACCATTACATAACATACTAAAAATATTTTTCAAACTAGGAACTGAACTATAACCATCAATACCATAGTTCTTCTTCAACTCATCCATATAACAACAAACACCCCGCTTAAGTTCGTCGACAGACTGTCCATTTCCGTTAGGTTCTGAAAACACATCATGAATATTGTCAACAGTAACACAAAAGCCATATTCTCAAATATCAAACATTCGACTGGTCTCATTAAAATATTTCACCAACCTTTTCACCATATCCATAGGAAATGATGACTCAATGGAAAATTTCAACAAACCTCCAAAACTTATGTTTTCTACATCTCTCTTTTGTCTATGACTCATACTACCACTAGTATAGAATTGACCATTCGTGTTAGTTGTAAACGACAATAAGCATCGGTTTCTAAAGTGACACACATGGAGATGACACCAATACTCTGAGTTTTTGGTGTTGGTTGTAACAGATGCGTATTGTTTACAATACGTGTTGGTTTCTAAACAATAACCGACACCTTTAGTAGACAATAGGCATTGGTCTTTCAGTTAAAATCGATGCCTAAGGTTCTCTAAATAGGCGTCGATTGTTTCTAGCAACCAACACATATTACCATTTTTTAATATAATTTTAATAGTAATTATGTACCCTTCCATGCGCAACATCTGAACTGAATATACACAGACAATTCAACATGCCATAAATAAATAATAGCATAAAACATCAATAAAATAACCCATTTTCAAATACTATCCAAAAATGTCAAAAACATAGAGAAAACTCATTCAGTTTTCAATCTGGCTTAATCAAAATCCAACACACATATCAAAGGACTAACTTTATGCCATTGTTGCACGACGTCCCTCCTCAACACCATCAACTACAAGAACTGCAAACAACATAAAACAATCCAAAAAGTTATGACTAAATAAGAAGAAAGATATAACTATAACCATTTATAGAAATAATTTTTATTGAAAAAAACCAAAAAATCAATAACTTACACACAGTCTTCAATAAAATATTGCGCTCATATTTAGTGAATCTCGTCAATTTGGATCTAAGACATATACCATACTCGAATAAATAGAAATCACTAGCAGCAACCAATGATCACTATATTTTAGAAACATGCACAATACTTTTGCATTTGCATTTGCAACCAATGAATTTGCTGTGAAAAAAACAAACAGGCACTCTTCTCACCTCTAGGTTGATGAAGGAAAGATCTAATGAAGGACAAAATATCATCCGATGAGCTCCCATGTTAGTTTCCGATACAGAGGAGTACCTGAAAAAGGTAGTATATCTATGTCACTTGTATTAAATGATTAACCTTTTCTCTAATGGCATCTTGAATTACAAGACTATCACTGGAGATGCTTTCAATGACCTCAGTCGTGCTGGTCAGGTGCAGATCAAAGTATCCAACGTCTTTTCTCATTACAACTTTACATACCTTGTTCTTAATATTGAAGCTTGTCTCTCTGCTGTTCTTGTACAACAATATGTCTTGTAACGTATTTGATCAGACATATTAAAAACATTCAAAAAAATAAATAAATAATAATGATGGAAAATCACCTACCAATAAAGCAAGCTACCCATTGTACGCAAGCCAAGTAGCAAAGAACCAATGCATTCTGAAACCCCAAAAAGAGAGTCATGATGTCTAATTAGTCAAATATAACCTATAAAAATAAAGAAATTCACTGGAGATATATACAACCTCTCTATATACAATTATAGAGATGGAATAATAATACACAACTTCTACAAACTAGTTAAGATCTATCACAATAACTTCAAAATAAGCTTAAGATAAGAGTACAAGAATTTGAGATTATCCAAATAAAAGTTCAATGAACAAGAACATAATGGTTTCAACATAGTGCTTCAATATGTGAATTGTTGTAATATACATGCCTTAAGTGATTTATGGAAAAATGATCCACACATAGCACATTTAACATGTATATAGAAGCAAAAAGAACAAAGTTTTGATAAGATGTCATAGCACGAAAATTATACTAATCTGATATCGCATGTATGAGACGTAAGGACCTGTGTAACTGGGCATTGTCATCTATGAATGGAGCTGTGAGACTTATAAACGAAGCCTCCCCAACACCCACTAGCCTACAGAAAACAAATATTTAAAGAAGAATTGAGTGTAAAAACATAAACAACGGGAACATATGCTCCAAAAAAATTTATCCAATTCAGATTTTTACTTACATGCTACTGATTGTGATTGACCAAACTAAATGAAAACCCACAAAAATGCAACCACAAGGGTCCATACAGTTAAACCAACTCCAATAAGCCTAAAAGGATTGATGCTGCAAAGTTCATGTAAACACAAGAATAACAAGTCAGAATATTAGGGAAATAAGCTTTAACATTCGTAATAAAGCCCATCATCAAGTTTAGGTTATCAATATGCAATCTTATGACTTTTGATAGAGCAATGCTCTAAGTATATATAGCCTATAAATCAAATTATGCTGATATTTGAGAGAAAGTTAAAATGAACATGTACACCAACTAAAAAGATATACAAAATTAGAGAAAAATCAAAATATTTAATCAACTTTATTATTATACACCACATTTTCCTGTTTTTTGTAGGATTATCGGAAAGACAAAACCATATTGACTCATGAATATTCCAAAGAGAAGATGTTTATACATAGACAATATATAAAATTATGCGCGGAGATGGTTACCCATAATATTTTTCCAAATTCAAAATAGTAATGCAGAACACAAGACTACAAAAATAATAACTGACTAAAATTTTCTCAAATATATTTCCATTTGTCCTAATACGAATAGTAAATATATAAACCTAAAAATAGAACACTCAGTTCGACTGTAGAAAAGAACAGTTTCATCCAGTAACACCCAAGTTCCTGCATTTTTAAATCAACCATGAACCAGAAAAACAAATAACAGATCGAATCCAATGAGACCAAAATAATAAAAGAGAGATAGACCAGAATGTATGAAACTACAAACCCTAGTTTTTGTCCATGATTTTTGAGAACTGGCGAATTGTTGGCGGAACCTTCAATCTCTGCTTTAGTATCATCTTTTTCCTCTGAATTCTCACCTCGAGGCCATTTCAAAATGATACATATCTTTCTTCGGCGAGAGAGCTCCTCCAATACCAAACTGCTTTTGCCTTTTCTCAAATAGCGGATTCACATCTCTCTTCGCCTTATTCTTTGTTGGCAGCTTTGAGACTTCTTTAGAGCCTAGAAGAAATAATATTATTGTAAGTAAAAGCATTAACTAGTACAATAAGATGTATACACAATATTGAGAGTGGAAGGATTACGAGTATGATTTCCTCCCGGCTCTGGTGGGAACAACTGCCTATAAGGCTAGGCGGTGACGGGACGTGCGAGGGTACGCAACGACTAGTTCTGCGAGGTTTGACGACGATACAGAGGTTGCGTGCGTGAATGTCAAAAGTGAGGCTGGGTAAAACAATGAGATTGATGAGGAGATGTACACAGCTAGCCAGGGTTTTAAAATTAATTAAAAATTAAAAGACTTTAAATATTAGTTTTTGTTAATAAACCGCTACCTAAAGTTTCTTTTAGGCATCGGTCTTTAAAGACCAACCGTCATCCAAAGTTATTAATTTAAAAAGCAATAAAAAAATATTACATGCATTAGCTCTTCATTGATAACCGATACATTAAATTTTTTTTTTATTTTCAAAATTATCACTGGCCCAGTTTAGGCATCGGTTATCATTGGAAACCAATGCATATTGGGTGATTTTTATAGTCTTTTATGTACTAGTGTACGTATAATCTCAAACAAATCTTGAGGTTTACACTGGGAAATTAAATCTCTGCAATTAAATATGACATATTTCTCAGAAACATCTTACAAATAACAAACAAAATCAAACTTTAATTCTGAAAATGTATTAATAACATAAAATACATTTTTTACCTCGCTTTCTTCTTTTTCTTGCCACATTCCTCCTCCTCCACTAGAATTTTTTTAATCTTCACTGCAAAACAAAAAAATCTTATTAATAAGAAACATGACAAAAAAACATTATTACTAAAAACACTATATATTACCTGTCTTCAGTCACATCTTTCTTTTCCATTTCTGCGATTTTGGAAATTCTCATCTTCTTTCCAACATTTTCATCCTTCTCTTATATTCCCTCTTTCTTTGGTTTTACCTCCTTCTCAATTTTCCTTTTCCCAGTAACACCTTTCTCTGCAACACCTTTTTTTCCTTCTCCAAACTTATGGGCTTTCACTTTGTAATACCATTTTTCCCTTATCCTTTCTGTTTTACTCCCTTCTCAGTAACAGGAACGATTGGTGATTCATCAGTCATTGTATTTCACTACAAAAACATATGGAAAACTATATCATTACAAAAACTCATGATTCTTTTTATTACAAGGTGATACTTTTTATATGAAAAGTGATACTTTTTATATAAAAAGTGATACTTTTCATAGCATTAAAAATTATGTAAATAGCATAATAAAAAACACGTGTAATAGTTTGTTTACAACAACTGATACTTTTACAACCAAAAGTAATACTTGTACGGGCAAAAGTGGTACTATACATTTACATAGGGACTACATAAACCTGAAATACATCTAAAACACATGTAATACTTTGTTTACAACAACTAATACTTTTACGACCAAAAGTAATACTTGTAAGGGTAAAAGTGATATTTGTACATTTACATATGAACTACATAAACACAATGTCACTTCACATGTGAACTACATAAACCTGAAATACATCTAAAACACATACTAGAATTAGAATCCTAGTATACACTTTAGGTAAAATACATGCTCAAAACAAACCTTAACAAAAAACAAACTGAAATTTAAATGCTACATACAGAAATTAATTACTGAAATCAAATTTAAAACCCACAATACCTGGTTTAGAGAACCAAACAATCCATAAAACAACTTTCAAAAAAAAATAAAAATCGAAGAGAACCAAAAAACAAACGAAGGAAAAAATATAGAAATTGAAGACATACCTTGTTTTCCTATGAAACTAGGAATCACTGTATTCAATATGAACACGCACACATGAAAATCACAAAAATAGGGAGAAAACTTACGGTTTTGAGCGGTTTATCGGACGGTTTCGATCGAATTCAAACAGAGACAGAATGAGAGAGAGAAAATAGGGGTGGGTTGAGGCCAGGGTAGTTTGTATCCACGGGGTAGCTGGTTTGGTTACGGGTTTGGGGCTCCGCCTCACGGATCTATATTCGTGAGACGGTCTCATATAAGTTTTTGTGATTATGAATTACCTAAAAGTTATATAAGTAGAAAAAAACACTAACTATGCTTGATCATGACAAATAGGAAAATAAATATTGAAAACAAACTGCCACGAAAATCGCGCCAATTAAATAAGCCATTTACAATTACACTTTCCATAAAATAAAACTAAAATAAAAAATTACTATATTATCCTAATGAGAGTCAGTTACAGACTGGTTACCTAAAATAGTGGAAAGATTTCAACCATCCAAAATTTTCAATCAATGGCCAAAATTAATCCCTATGATATTACCCCAGGACATTGGTCTCATTTGAAATAATTTATATATATATATATATATATATATATATGCAAGGTACCATTTCATCGGGAAAATACTAGACCAAACTTACATATATATATATATATATATATATATATATATATATATATATATATATATATATGGGAGAGGGTTATATGAGACCACCTCTTAGGGTAAGTCCATAGGGACCAATCCTAGCCACATATCTAGATTTTTCAATGGTTGTGATTTTAGAGCTAAAAATTCAGATTAAATGTTGGTAATTAGAGAAATGGGTAAATTAGTCATCCTACAAAATTACCCAATATTCATGGGATTCTGTTCACATTATGATCACACAATCTATGCAAATCTCACATCAAATTCAACGTGAACAAATCTCATCTTTCTTCTTCTTCAACGCACGCACTACTGTGGGAAATCATTCATCATTCTTCTTCATCACACTATTGTGTGAAAAATATTGCAGACAATTTGCCATAGTTGCTAGAGCAGTTCGAAGTTTGCTTATGAAGATGTAATTTGTTGCTTGTGTAGATGTGTCATGGTGCTTTTATATATATACCATTAACTACATAAGCAAGTCATAAGCAACAAATCCATACTACATAAGCAACAATCCGATACTACATAAGCAACAAATATACATTACGCATGCACCACGAATACATTAACTACATAAGCAAGTCATAGCAACAAACTCATACTATATAAGCAACAAGTTTATACTACATAAGCAACGAATATACACTACATATGCACCACGGATACATTAACTACATAAACAAGTCATAAGCAACAAACTCATACTACATAAGCAACAAGTCTATATTACATAAGCAACGAATATACACTACGTATGCACCACAAATACATTAACTACATAAGTAAGTCATAAGCAACAAATCCATACTACATAAGCTATAAGCCTATACTACATAAGCAATGAATATACACTACACATGCATCACAGATACATTAACTACATAAGCAAGTCATATGCAACAACCCTATACTACATAAGCAACATAGAATTTTTTTTGAAACTGGAATGCTGGAGAGAGAGTGTGCGTGAGGAGTGGGTGAAATTGCGTGAAAGAGGGAATGAGATCTTAGTAACTGATTCTAAAGTGCCAAATTACCACCCTACCCTTTTTAATTGCTGAAACAAAAAAATAAACATAAAAAAGCCCTAAAAATCTGGAGCACCCAAAATTGTTGATCTATGGTTAGGATGTGTCCCCATGGACTCACCCCAAGTAGGAGGACCTATTTGATCCATATCCTATATATATATATATATATATATATATATATATATATGGGTTAAGATCAAATGTGGCAGGGAACTTACCGTGTGGCAGTGTGGATAATCCAATTCATCCACACCTTTTATTCAATGGTCCAGATTGCTATTAAAAATAATTGATTTATTAATTAATTAATTGGTGGAAAGGGCATAATAGTAACTAGCAAAATATCAAAAATCACGTCCCTACAATCAAGAGATTGATTAATATTATGTTTTAATAACTAAATTGTACACCATTTTAATAGCTGAATTGTACACCATTTAATAATTGAATGTACACCATTTTATATATAATAGGGCATCATTGTATAACTAATTGTACACCATTCAATCCCAGCAATTTTTATCGGATTTGATTTTACGATTGTTCCCACTTTTCATTCAATTATGGTTTACTCACAATGATGTACAATTAGTTATATAATGATGCACTGTTAGATATAAAATGGCATATAGTCAGTTATTAAATGGTGCACAGTTTAACTATTAAAGTGGTGCATAATTCAGTTATGGAAACGTGATCTTTATCACATCCAAGATTTTAGGGCGTCATTATGGGAAGGTGGTTACACCATTTTGTCTTTATAGGGTTTTTGGATGATGTACAATTAGTTAATGATGTACTGTTAGATATAAAATGGTGCACGGTTAAGTTATTAAATAGGAAGATGGTTACGCCATTTTGTCTTTAAAGTTCTTTTAGATGATGTACATTTAGTTATACAATGATGCATTGTTAGATATAAAATGGTGCACATTCAGTTATTAAATGGTGCACAATTCAGCTATTAAAATGGTGCATAATTCAGTTTGGAAACGTGATCTTTATCACATCCATGATTGTAGGGCGTCATTATAGGAATGTGGTTACACCATTTTGTTTTGATAGGGTTTTTAGATGATGTACAATTAGTTGTACAATGATGCACTGTTAGACATAAAATGGTGCACAGTTAAGTTATTAAATGGGAAGATGGTTACACTATTTTGTGTTTATAGTTCCTTTAGATGATATAAAATTAGTTATACAATGATGCACCATTAGATATAAAATGGTGCACAATCAGTTATTAAATGGTGTACAGTTCATCTATTAAAATGGTGCATAATTCAGTTTTGGAAAAGTGATCTTTATCACATCCATGATTGCAGGGCCTCATTATGGGAAGGTGGTTACACCATTTTGTCTTTATAGGATTTTTAGATGTACAATTAGTTATGCAATGATGCATTGTTAGATATAAAATAGTGCATAGTTAAGTTATTAAATCGTAAGATGGTTACACCATTTTGTCTTTATAGTTCCTTTAGATGATGTACAATTAGTTATATAATGATGCACTGTTAGATATAAAATGGTGTACAATCAGTTATTAAATGGTGTAAAGTTCTGCTATTAAAATAGTGTACAATTTCAGTTATGAAAACGTAATATTAATCAATCCCTTGATTGTACGGGCGTGATTTATGGTTATTTTGCTAGTTACTTTATGTCCTTTCCACCTATTAATTAATTGATGAACCAGTTATTTTTAATAGCAATTCGGACCATTGAATAAAAGGTATGGATAAATGAGATCAATCCACACTGCCACACGGTAAGAGGTTGACACACGAGATCCCATCCCTATATATAGGATTTAGATCTGGCGAGTCCAGTTAAGTTATGTAAGTATGTGAGACCAAATATGGAGCGTTGAATTATTTTTTAAATTGTCTAGATTAATCATTTTTTTGGTTAATTTATTGAAGAAAAAGACTTTTTGGTAAATCCATCTTTATATCATTTATTAAGGGGGGAGGGGTTATTTTTGGTTATGGCTTTTCACATTCCTAGAGTCGAGGGATCTCAATAGAAACGGTTTTTATTGTTTCATTCCAAATTTTCTCTTTTGTCAGTGTATTGTCTTTTGAGTCTTGGAAAACTGAAACAAGTCCAACTTCTTCTTCTCTCCCGAATGAACCACTCATCTCTCTATGAAAGAAGTTTTCATCTCTCTCTCTCTCTCGAAAGAACCCTCTCATAATCTTCTCAATGGAAATTCTTCGAGGTGGCACCATCTCAACGGCGAGGCGGCACCATCTTGTCGACTGAACAACTACATCTTTTTCTCCTAGTCGACGACCACATCATCAGTGGATCAAGTTTATTTTTCTTCATTTTTCGGAATTTGTTTTGAGAATATTTGTGTTAAGTCCTTTGTACAAGCATATGATAATGTATAATATTTCTGGGTTTTTTTATAAATTTATTGTTATTGTTGCAAAATTTTAAAACTCTAGAATAATTGCATATTTCTATTTTTTTACTTTGTTTTGGTTGGTTTTCTAGGGTGTATTGTTGCAGTTTTTAGGATATTGCTATGTTTTTTTTAGTTTTGAGTTTGGGTAAATTATTTTCGATGTAACACGATGAAAATTTCGGGAATTAAGGTTTAAATTGCTCTGTTTTAATGCTTATTGATTTTCTTAATATTGCTTATGTATGTTTTTCTAACGGCTTAGGTAGGCTCTATTGTGGGATCCGATTTTATTTCATGATTTTGGATTTTTAGGGTGTATTATTGCAATTTTTAGGATGTTGCTACATTTTTTAATTAGTTCGGAGTTTTAGTAAATTGTTTTCGCAGTAACATGATGAAAATTTAGGAAAATAGGGTTTAAATTGCTCTGTGTTATTCAAATATTTGGAAAATGCTTATTGATTTTCTTAATATTGCTTATATATGTTCTTCTAACTACTTAGGTATGATCTGTTTAATGTTATTTAAGTAAATAAGATTTTTAATTGAAAAAACAAAGTAGGGAAACATGGGGTAATTAGTATTTCTATGTTTTTTTAAGTCTTGAAAATTACTTATTGAGGATTTCCACTGCTCATTTGTTGTTGTTAATTATGCTTATATATGGTTTATTTTCTGCTTATGTATTCTTTATATTATGCTTATGCTTGATTGGTTTTATGCTTATAAATGATTGTTTGTTAACGAATGCTTTATATAATTGATTAGTGCTTTCTTTTTGATCAAATTTCTGTTGGAAATGGCAGAAGAGAGTAGGAAAGGAAGGCGACAACTAGTGATGATGGTGCAAAGTTAAATAATAAGAAGGTGGGGAAGGATATGGGAAAAAATGGTAGATAATATTAAGGGTGTTGAAGATTCTGATTATCCAAGGTTGTTTATGAGAACAAAATTGAGGAAGTTTGCTACAGTAATTGGAAAATTGAACAAGGACCAGAGGGCTACAGACTGAAATTGGTTTCGGCGGACTGTTGCCTTTAAAGGTTTATGAAATGCCACCTCAATTAACTTAATGGTTGGTTGACAATTTTAATCCCATGAGCTGTGAGTTACTGATATCAAAGGGGACAACCATCCCAATATATAGCTACGGATGTTGAACGGGTTTTTGGAATACCAAATGGGAGGGTGAAAATTGATTGGGGCTGTGATCCTCTTAAAGAATGGCAGCGGATTTTTACAAGGATAATAACCAAATTACGGCGAGTAACGTATGCACTGAGATGTTAAAATGTACCGAGAGGCGGACTAGTTTAAAGATATTTTGTTGCCTTGGTGGACTGCATGGTTATTGGAAATAACCCTTGTGTTTATGTTAACCTCCTTATGATGGACAGTTTGGAAGATGTACGGAAAATTTGGAACTTTTGTTGGTGAGAATATACGATGAACACGTTGATTACCAACATGGCGCGTTTGTGGGACAACAAGAAAAGTTAGTTCAATGGTCCACTTTTATTTTTATCAGTAAGTTAGTTCAATATCAACCAGAAAATTGATATTTAGGTCATTCTTGTTACTATGAAAAGCTAATAGATAGATCTACAATTTATAAGACATCGAGAGCAAATCTGACATTTTGATGTTGCGCAGTTACGCCGTGGCCTTTTGAGCAAGTTTTGTGATTTTTCTTTCCTTTTTGGATTCTCTTATCTTGTATCAAAATCTAAGCTTTCAAATAAGACTTGGGGAATCCATATTTTTGTATACTTTTAATTCTTATCACTTCTAAACCCTAGTTGTTTTTATTTTCTCTCACAACCTTTATTGGGGATTGTTTGTTTTTTACCAGAAATATTCTTAATCAAAGCATATTATTTCTTCGCATTTTCTATTTAATATCCAATTACTTTGTGTGAAGCCTCGATTTTTATTCGAACATGTACTTGTTTCACGTATCGTCTTTGTACTATTTGACAATTCTACCGCGTTGCTTTGACGAGTAAACATTAATGATAAATATAATTGTATTTAAATTCTTTTAGTTATTACTTGTGATCGTAATCATTTATTAATTTTATTTCACATTTATGATCACATGGTTGATCATCATTATTATTACTTGTGTATTTATTAGTCATCTTAGAAATTTAAGAGACTATTTATTTTAAAGATTTATACCTTATAGAATTAAGAACTCGACTTAGATTAAGTGATCATAAGACTTATAAGTGATCAAGGAAAATCACTAATTATTTTGGAGATTGATATTATTCATCTATTATCATCAATTTTGGGACAAAAAAATATATGGAAATGCCACAATTACCCTCATGTTGGACGGCCATGATGTATAATTTGTTGTAGAAATATCTCCCAACTCTTGTACATGTACACCTTAAGTATTCATCTTTTGTATTACTACACCATTAATTCAACCATATTAGAATTATCTTACCAATCCAACCACCCAATTGGTCAAACAAGACCAATTTAAAAATTCCCCCCTAAGATTAGCATTTTGGCTTATTGTCCCTAATAAAGATGCCTAATTATTACTTTCTTCCCTAATTCCCTCAATTATTACTCTAACTTATCATTTATTCAAAAAAAAACAAAATTTTTATTCTCCTCCCCACCCAAAGTGGACGGCCAAATGGCCTTGGTGAACAAAAAAATTGTTCAAGTTTTATTCTTCCCATTTCATTTCACCAACACCAAAATTCTTCTAAGTTTTGTAATTCTTCTCCTCTCTCTCTAAAAATCCTCCTACATCTCTCTACCTATTTCTTCATCTTCTTCACTAACACATAACCAAAATCTTCAAGAATTCATCCCCCTACTCTTCAAAAATTTCGAAACCACACTCCAAAGGTAAGAAACATTTATTGTTCAATCCATTTTTGATATCACCTAACTCATCTCTTTCACCTTCTAATTTAAGTTTGATTTTTGATTTTGAGGTATACCTAGAAGACCTTTGAAGATATTAAGAGACTTGTCATCTTGAAGAAAAATTTGAACAAATTGGACTATAAGGTAAGAAATGGAATTTTTAGTACATTTTCTTCTTCTCTCCTATTTTCCAAAATTTTGATACTCAATTTTTATTATTGGAGTTTTAGGGGCTGACCTTGGAGGTTGACATTAAGGGTGACCAAAACCATACACTTGGAAGTGTAGTATTTCCAATTTTCTCACCATCTTCTTCTTTTCCCTAAAATTTTAACCACATTCTTCTAACTCCTATATTTTTTTGATATTCCTTGACTTAGGGGCTGACCTAAGTCACTCCTTCATCGAGAGAGATTTATCCCATTTTTACCATCAAACCAATTTTCAAGGTGGGTGGAAAAATCCTTTCAACTTCTAGGTGTTTTAAATTGAAAATATATTATAGTATTTTGTTATTGAGTACTTGAGATATATATTATGTATTGCATGCTATTTTCTGGTATCAAGTTGGAAAAATTCTCAAGTGTTGCTCAAAAATGCGACTTATCGAAAATTAGGGCATACATGTACACTTTATTGTTATATTTGATGAATTCTTGTATGAGATGGTCATGTATGTGTATGACTCTTGGAATCTATGTTTTGTATGACTTATAACCTGGAAAAGTCGAGCATAATTAATTAAATTTTAATTTTTGGACTTAAAATGCAAAAATGGAAAGTTGGTGCACTTAATTGCAAGAAAATAAAACTTAAGAGACCCCTCTGTAATTTTTGATTTTTGGGACTGAACTCAGGTTCAAAAATTATGTTTTGACATTTTAATAAAGTTTTAAGAGTTTTTAGATAAATAAAATCAACCCTTAAAAGCCCAAGGATTAGATTGTAAAATTTTAGAAGTTTAAGGGCTATTTTGCAATTTTTGAAACTGTACCAGACCCTAATTTTAAAATTTGAAATTTTAACTCTTAAGGGACTGGAAATAACATATTTTAAGTGTATTCCAAAAATCCAAGTGTTTAGAGCTTGGAAAGTAATTTTATAAAACTTGAGGGACCAAATTGTAAAAGATTAAAATGGAGGACCAAAATGAAATTTCCAGGACTTATGCAGTCCATGCACCTGGAAATACTAATTTAACTATAACTTAATTATATCTTGGACCCAAGGTTCAAATTTCATAACAATTGGACCCCTAAAAGCCTTAAAGGCAATTATTTCAAAATGGGATAAAAATGAAATTTTCAAAAGTTAAAGGACCTAAACTTATTTATTTTAAAAACTGCTTTTGTCCCAATATTACACTAACCATAGTGACATTTTCCAACTGGAATCACATTAAAAGCCCTTCCGGTTTGTGAGTTCCAATTATTTTAAACTTAGAGCCCGAAATGGCAATTTTAACCAATTTGGGGCCAAAATGAGAATTTTATAAAAACTCGACCTCAAAACTTCAAAAACCTGAATCTCTGAAAAATTTGGAGAATTTAGGAACTGACCTCATAATTTTTCAAGGTCGGGATATTTATTTATTCAATTTTTAATCCCAAAAGTATTGGTTTTTACAAAACGGAGCTAAATTGTAAATTTCTTTTTATCAAGGACCTAACTCAAATTATTTTCCTTTTACTAAAACAGCCCTGGACCCTCTGACCTCAATTCTTAAATTAAAATATTTTATTTTCTCAAAATCCCTTGATTTATCGGATCGTCTTGGCCGATTAATACGCGATCGTGGGGCGACTTCCTCGTCCTGCGATTTCGAATCTATAACGGACTTATGTTCCACCTAATCTTTCAAGATATCGAAGATTGCTTATCCTCCCGATAATCATCTTCATCCAAATAACTCCACCAACGCCATAATTACTTTACGCAAATTTTCGAAAACTTTCATGAACTGCTTCCCGAATCAATATACTCGACTGCTTGATTGACTACCTGAATGTGTATTTAATTTACTGCCTGAGTCAACTTGGTGTTTCGAGCTCACAGTCGGAATGGATATGTCGGGGATGGAACCGGGCAGCTAGGCTGCTATTCCACTCTTCCGGCCCCATCGTCCTAATCCCGCAACTGAGGGACGCAGTTTGTCCAAGGTAAGCGGGTCGTAGTAATTGAGGTATAATCATGATTATGATGAATCCGAGCCTTGCTAGCTCCAACGTGGATTTTGTCTTTGCCTATGGAGCGATAAGGTGACAGGTCTTGGACCATCATGAATGGGGAGTTACAAGGAAGAACGAAGGAATCGCTGTCTGATCCACACGATTCCGGAGTTGAACGGAACGTTTGGTTGGCGCTACACTTCAGTACGCAACCGCTACTTGTAATGCATGGGTTGGCGCTACACTTCAGTACGCAACCACTAATTATCTTGCAAGGGATTGGCGCTACACATCAGTACACAATCCTCCTGTCTTGCTTGAATCATCGTGCCTGTGTGACCACGAACTATTTCTTAAACTGTATAAATATATTACTTAATATATATTTATCACGACGTTTGTGGACTATGTGTGAAAACATGCATCATACCTCACGCGTTTTCATACAACCGTTTTCTCGCATTAACTATATACATCGCCACACTCTCACACGATCACCCCATCCACTGAGATTTCTATCTCATCCCCTCCTGTTTTCTAACCTTTAGATGAGGAGTACGTTGAAGACGTCGAACCTACCACGGACTGAATCCCGTGCTCCGCCTGTCGAACTAGTTCCTATAATCATTGATGTCGAGCGACATTTTCTTTTGCTTTTGTTATTGTTGGACTCCTTCGTTCTGTTTTAGTTCGAACTGTAAGTTTAAATTCGGATATTTTGATGGATTGTATTCGGATATTGTCGGACCTTGAGATGTACTTCGTACTTGTGTGTATTTTATTCCGCTGCATTAGACTCTATTTCACTTGGAGTTTTGTATCCTTGGTTTAGACTATTGAATTATTTCTGTTTAAGTGATTGATCGTCATCGCGTCGCGTTTGGGGCGTGACAGTTATGGTATCTAAGCTCGGCTGGTAAGATGGAAACTTACACCGAGCTGACCCAGGATAGGACCCTCAGATTGTGTTGGGTAGTACCGCGACTTGACTAATTAAGTGTGAAGTCGATTTCAATAATGGTATAGAATCGTATTATTGATGTTTATGTTAAGTCATAATTTATACTTGGAGAATCCATAGTCATACTTGATTTGACTTAGTTGACTCTTGACTGACTCTCCTTAGTCATCCTTTCTTTGTTCTTCCTTATATTTTCTTACTTCGTCTAATCCTTCTTAGTTTGGCTTGTTCAGGATGGAGCCGATGCCACCTATCTGGTGGAAATTATTGGAGGCCCGCGCCGAACGTGATTACTTCCGGGCATATACGAACCACTGGTACTAGAAATATCTTCGGGCTACCTCAGAATTGGCAGAGGAACGATGCCGCAACCAAGAACTAGCACACCTCCTGGCGAAGAACCAAGAGGAGAAGAACGACCTTACCCTCCTTGCTAAGGATCGCGAGGATACCATTCGTGCTCGCGAAGATCAAATCCAGTCAATCCAGGAACACTTGGAAATTACTCACACGAAGATGGAACGCGCTAAGGAAGGCCGCGGAAAGTGGGAAAGGGATGCATACATGTCGAGAGCCACCATCGGACGTCTCGAAGAAACTATCATCAAACAAATGCAGGTTATCGAGGACCTCACGCATGCCTTAACTCGGCGGGATGCTGCTTTGGAAGCTGCCTTAGGAGCTAATGCGCCATCATTGCCACCGCCCGAGGTGGAACCATGCCCGACCCTGAGGCCGATAATGAAGAGGATCCCGAGGAGGATCTTGAAAAAGATCCTGAAGAGGATCCCGATGAGGATCTAATGGAGGACGAAGAGCCCGAGGCGCTTGAAGCCGCCCCTCTCGATGATGCTCCTTGACTGGAGCAGTGGCCAGATTTAGCCGACTAGCCTAATGCTGAGGTGGTACCTAAGCCCGATCAGGTTCCGGTTATGAACAAGGCCGCTAGTGATGATGACGGTGACCTCACCGAGTAGATAACTTTATGCTAGATTTTAGCCGACGATTATTTCCATCCTATTGTATTTTGCTTTCCGTTGTACTTTGATCAAGTTGTATCCTCACTCTAGTTTATCTTCGATTCTATATTCCTGTTGTATGAACTCATTTGGGTGTATTTAATTTTCACATCAACGAATATACTTTTTCTACTTATTCTATGTCTTGTGTATTGTTGTTGTGATATAACTTGTTATATACGAGTACTTATTCAAATCATTCTTTTCTGAATTGTAGCTAAACTACAGATACATGGCTGGAAACCGTGGATGCGGGAGACCCTGCCGTGTTCCCCGAAGGTATGAGGTCGTACCCAGGGAAAGGTTACATTCCTCTGAACTACCACCACCTCATCCGCCAGTCGCAGGAGATAACTTGACTGCAATAGCCCTGCAACAGATACTGGTCTTCATGAGGCAACAAGCAGAGCCCCAACGGCGTATTCCCGAGCCCGCTAGAGAAGCGAATGATCGCACTCTGGAGCGATTCTTGCGATTTGACCCACCGGCTTTCTTAGGAGAGCCTGATGACTTAAAGACAGAAGAATGGATTGGGAAAATGGAGAATATCTTCAATGCTCTCCAATACTCAGTGGAACAAAGGTTACGCTCGCCGTGTTCGACTAGAATATATTTGCTAGAGATTGGTGAAGAGCGAGTTGAGAGAAAATGGGAACAGGACCAAGTAGATAGGACGTGGGAAAATTTCTGGCTGAATTGGTGAGAAGCGATATATTCCGCAAGTCGTGAAGGAGGCACGCCGGGATGAGTTCCATAAGTTGAGACAAAGGAACATGTCTGTAGCTCAGTACGAGTCTGAGTTTCATCGATTGTCCAAATACGCTCTAGGGACAATCAATACAGAAGAGGACAAATTATATAAGTTCACACGGGGACTGAAGTTGGAACTTCAAAAGCAGCTTCTGACTGTTGAAATGACAACTTACTCGGCCGCGGTAAAGGCTCTCTCCGCATCGAGTCGGGATCGAACCGTATTGGATAGATTCAGCAGAGTAGGCCATCAAAATCTCAAGAAGAAGACAATGTGTGGGACAAATGACCATCTAAGCGACTTTGATAAGTTTGAAGGGACGATCAATAAGACGGATAAAGGAAAAGGACCGATACAGGAAAAATCAAGTCCAGTATGTGCACATTGCCAAAAAACGAGACATACTGTCAATGATTGTTGGCGCAAATAGGGGAAATGCTTGCTATGTGGCAGTGACCAGCACCGGCTGAAGGATTGCCCGAAGTATGAGGATCGCACGAAACAAGTGCAGCCACCAAAGCCAGGTAATTGCCAGGGAAATCGGGCAAGGATGCCCGCTCGAGCATTTGCACTAGCCGGACATGAGGCTCTGGAGGCAATAGACATGGTGGAAGGTACGCTTCTAGTATCTAGCCACTACGCTAAAGTACTATTTGACCCTGGATCAACGCATTCATTTGTCGTACCACATTTTGTATACAAGATGCATGCATGCATGGAACATATGCCTATAGGTTTAGAAGTGTCCACTCCTATGGGCGCAAGCCAGATAACAAATATTATCTATAATGCATTCGAAGTTATGATTGATGAGATAAACTTTCCTTCTGATTTGATCTTGCTACCTATATCCGAATACGGCATTATATTGGGAATGAACTGGTTGTCTGCACACCATGCACAAATGGACTGCCATCGCAAGTCCATTAAACTATGTGAACCCGGTAAGCCCGAAGTGGAAATTTCGGGAAGAGCACGGGTTAAAATTGCCCTAATCATTTCAACAATGGAAGCGAGAAAGGCGATCACTAGAGGGGCACAACGGTACTTGGCGTTTGTAATTAACAAACCTAAGGTTGAGACACAAATTAATCAAGTACCTGTAGTATCGGAATATACAGATGTATTTCCACAAGAACTCACCACTGTCCCTACAGATAAGGAAGTCGAGTTCACCATCGAGGTATTACCAAGAACCGCCCCGATCGCCAGAACACCGTATAGAATGGCTCATGTTGAGTTACAAGAGTTGAAGACACAATTACAGAAGATGATATGTGGGATTTATCCGACCAAGTACGTCTCCCTGGGGAACACTGGTACTATTTGTCAAGAAGAAAGATGGCACATTAAGACTGTGTATAGACTATCGCGGACTTAACAGCGTGACAATCAAGAACAAATATCCCCTCCCGAGAATATACGAACTGTTTGATCAACTTCAAGGAGCGACGGTGTACTCGAAGTTTGATATACAATAAGGATATTATCAGCTAAAGATCCGTGAAGAAGACGTTTCCAAAATGGCTTTTCAGACCACATATGGACACTACGAGTTTGTAGTGATGCCTTTCGGTCTGACAAACGCACCAGCAGCATTTATGGATCTGATGCATCGAATTTTTCAACCTTATTTGGATCAATTCGTAGTGATATTCATTGATGACATACTCGTATACTCTAAGTCTAGAGAAGAGCATGAACGTCATCTGAAAATTATTTTGGAGACACTACGAGAGCACAAGTTGTATGCCAAATTCAGCAAGTGCGAATTTTGGCTTAGTGAAGTCGCATTCTTAGGACACATAGTATCCGGCACTGGGATTTCCGTAGATCCTTCAAGGTACAGGCAGGTGGTTGAATGGAAACAACTTGAGTGCATGAAGAGCTCGAAGTTTCTTAGGATTGGCTGGATATTATCGAGGATTTATCCAGAATTTCTCCAAGATACCTGGACCACTCACTCCACTAACCCAGAAGCAAGTCAAGTTTGAGTGGAATGACAAGTGTGAGACTAGTTTCCAAGAGTTGAAGAAACGACTTACTACAGCTCCAGTCTTAGCTCTTCTAATGGGAACAGAAAACTTTGTCGTCTACAGTGATGCATCAAAGGAAGGACTAGGAGCAGTGCTCATGCAGGAAGGAAAGGTCATTGCTTATGCATCACGGAAACTCAAGCCGTATGAAGCCAATTACCCAACGCATGACTATCTCTATGGAGCAACATTCACGGTTTACACAGATCATAAGAGCCTAAAGTATCTATTCTCTCATAAGGATCTCAATTTGAGGCAAGGGAGATGGATGGAGTTAATAGAAGATTATCACTTAGATATTCAATACCATCCCAGGAAAGCTAATGTAGTAGCTGACGCCTTGAGGAGAAAGGCGAGTTTAGCTAGACTAATGATTCGAGAGTGGAAATCATTAGAGGAGTTGAGCACTTGGAATCCGACAAGAACCAATACTCAAATTTTGTGTGCTAACATTTCGGTTAAACCCGACTCTCGAACGAGATCAAAGCAACGCAAGAGAGGATGTGCAACCGAAAGAGAAGATACTTAAAGGAGAGGGATTAGAATTCTCGATACATGAAGATGGGATCATCGATTTTGAATCGAGTTTGTGTCTTGAGTGACGAGTAGATTAGGAGCGAGAATTGAGCGAAGCACACCGTCGAAATACAATATAAACCGTGGAGGAAACAATATGTATAAGTACTTGAAACGACATTTCGGTGGGTGAACATGAAGAACCAAGTAAGCGAGTTTGTTGCGAGATGTTTGACTTGTCAACGAATAAAAGTTGAACACCAACAACCATCCGGTTTACTACAACCATTGAGAATTCCAGTGGAAATGAGAACACATAACGATGGACTTCTTGACGGATCTACCGAGGACCGGGACGAGGCGATGATGCTATATGGGTAGTCGAAGCCCGACTCACGAAATCGCACACTTCTTACCCATGAAGAAAACCGAGCTGAACGAGAAACTTGCGCAGATTTATATCCAGAGATCATTCGTTTGCATGGAGTTAATCGACATAGTGTCGATAGAGACCCGAGATTTGTCTCAGATTCTGGAAATGCTTACATGAGGAGTTGGGTACCTAACTAAGTTTCAAAGACCTGAAGACATCCGCAAACCGATGGCGATCCGAGCGAACAATTCAAACCCTGGAAGACATGTTGCGAGCCTGCACATTGGATTTCCAAGGAAGTTGGGACTCGCACTTACCATTGGCCGAGTTTGCCTATAATAACAGCTATCAGGCCACAATTGGGATGGCACCCTACGAAGCCTTGTATGGGCGAAAGTGTAGATCCCCACTACACTGGGAGATTGATGACTAATGGACTCCAAAAGAGAAACGAAGGTCACCCTCGATTCCAAAGGTCGACTTAGTTCAGGAGGCCGTGGAGGAGGTCAAGTTGATCAAGGAACGGATCCGTACAACTCAGAGCCGCCAAAAGAGTTACGCGGACAAGAGGAGAAAGGACTTGGAATTTGAAGCCGGAGATGAAGTATTTATCAGACTCTTGCCACGAAAAGGATCGATCAATCCAAAGAAAGGAGGCAAATTAAGTCCGAGATATATCGGACCTTACAAGATTTTGCAGAGGATCGGAAAGTTGGCCTACCGACTAGAGTTACCGACACAGTATGTGGGGATGCATGATGTATTCCATGTATCGAGATTGAAAAAGTATCAACCAGATCTTGAGCACATCATCACTCGTGATGCTCCTCCTCTAATGGAAAATTTATCTTACACCGAGGAACCAATCAGAATCATCGATCAGCAGGTACGTCAATTGCGTAACAGAGAGATTCCAATGGTTAAAGTTGTATGGCGGAACCACAACCGAGACGAAGACGCAACATGGGGAGATGGAAGAAGACATGAGGAATCAATACCCAGAACTATTCTGAAGAGAATTTGGGGACCAAATTCTTTTAAGGAGGGGAGAATGTGAAGCCTCGATTTTTATTCGAACATGTACTTGTTTAACGTATTGTCTTTGTACTATTTGACAATTATACCGCGTCGCTTTGACGAGTAAACATTAATGATAAATATAATTGTATTTAAATTATTTTAATTATTACTTGTGATCGTAATCATTTATTAATTTTATTTCACATTTATGATCACTTGGTTGATCATCATTATTATTACTTGTGTATTTATTAGTCATCTTAGAAATTTAAGAGACTATCTATTTTAGAGATTTATACCTTATAGAATTAAGAACTCGACTTAGATTAAGTGATCATAGAACTTATAAGTGATCAAGGAAAATCACTAATTATTTTGGAGATTGATATTATTCATCTATTATCATCAATTTTGGGATAAAAAAAAATATGGAAATGCCACAATTACACCTTGTACATGCATAATTTGGTGTAGAAATATCTCCCAACTCTTGTACATGTACACCTTAAGTATTCATCTTGTGTATTACTACACCATTAATTCAAACATATTAGAATTATCTTACCAATCCAACCACCCGATTGGTCAAACAAGACCAATTTAAAAATTCCCCCTTAAGATTAGCATTTTGGCTTATTGTCCCTAATAAAGATGCCTAAATATTACTTTCTTCCCTAATTCCCTCAATTATTACTCTAACTTATCATTCAATCAAAACAAAACAAAATTTTTATTCTCCTCCCCACCCAAAGTGGACGACCAAATGGCCTTGGTGAACAAAAAATTTGTTCAAGTTTTATTCTTCCCATTTCATTTCACCAACACCAAAATTATTCTAAGTCTTGTAATTCCTCTCCTCTCTCTCTAAAAATCCTCCTACATCTCTATACCTATTTCTTCATCTTCTTCACTAACACTTAACCAAAAACTTCAAGAATTCATCCCCCTACTCTTCAAAAATTTCGAAACTACACTCCAAAGGTAAGAAACATTTCTTGTTCAATCCATTTTTGATATCACCTAACTCATCTCTTTTACCTTCTAATTTAAGTTTGATTTTTGATTTTGAGGTATACCTAGAAGACCTTTTAAGTTATTAAGAGACTTGTCATCTTGAAGAAAAATTGTGAAGAAATTGGACTATAAGGTAAGAAATGGAATTTTTAGTACATTTTCTTCTTCTCTCCTATTTTCCAATTACCCTCATGTTGGACGGCCATGATGTATAATTTGTGTAGAAATATCTCCCAACTCTTGTACATGTACACATTAAGTATTCATCTTTTGTATTACTACACCATTAATTCAAACATATTAGAATTATCTTACCAATCCAACCACCCAATTGGTCAAACAAGACCAATTTAAAAATTCCCCCCTAAGATTAGCATTTTGGCTTATTGTCCCTAATAAAGATGCCTAATTGTTACTTTCTTCCCTAATTCCCTCAATTATTACTCTAACTTATCATTTATTCAAAACAAAACAAAATTTTTATTCTCCTCCCCACCCAAAGTGGACGGCCAAATGGCCTTGGTGAACAAAAAAATTGTTCAAGTTTTATTCTTCCCATTTCATTTCACCAACACCAAAATTCTTCTAAGTCTTGTAATTCTTCTCCTCTCTCTCTAAAAATCCTCCTACATCTCTCTACCTATTTCTTCATCTTCTTCACTAACACATAACCAAAATCTTCAAGAATTCATCCCCCTACTCTTCAAAAATTTCGAAACCACACTCCAAAGGTAAGAAACATTTATTGTTCAATCCATTTTTGATATCACCTAACTCATCTCTTTCACCTTCTAATTTAAGTTTGATTTTTGATTTTGAGGTATACCTAGAAGACCTTTGAAGATATTAAGAGACTTGTCATCTTGAAGAAAAATTGTGAAGAAATTGGACTATAAGGTAAGAAATGGAATTTTTAGTACATTTTCTTCTTCTCTCCTATTTTCCAAAATTTTGATACTCAATTTTTATTATTGGAGTTTTAGGGGCTGACCTTGGAGGTTGACATTAAGGGTGACCAAAACCATACACTTGGAAGCCATTACTAGTCACATTTAACTCACTACACAAGGTAAGTGCAGTATTTCCAATTTTCTCACCATATTCTTCTTTTCCCTAAAATTGTAACCACATTCTTCTAACTCCTATATTTTTTTGATATTCCTTGACTTAGGGGCTGACCTAAGTCACCCCTTCATCGAGAGAGATTTATCCCAATTTCACCAACAAACCGATTTTTAAGGTGGGTGGAAAAATCCTTTCAACTTCTAGGTGTTTTAAATTGAAAATATACATGTAGTATTTTGTTATTGAGCACTTGAGATATATATTATGTATTGCATGCTATTTTCTTGTATCAAGTTGGAAAAATTCTCAAGTGTTGCTCAAAAATGCGATTTATCAAAAATTAGGGCATACATGTACACTTTATTGTTATATTTGATGAATTCTTGTATGAGATGGTCATGTATGTGTATGACTCTTGAAATCTATGTTTTGTATGACTTATAACCTGGAAAAGTCGAGCATAATTGATTAAATTTTAATTTTTGGACTTAATTGCATGAAAATAAAACTTAAGGGATCCCTCTGTAATTTTCGATTTTTGGGACTGAACTCAGGTTCAAAAATTATGTTTTGACATTTTAATAAAGTTTTAAGTGTTTTTAGATAAATAAAATCAACCCTTAAAAGCCCAATGACTAGATTATAAAATTTTAGAAGTTTAAGGGTTATTTTGCAATTTTGAAACTGTACCAGAACCCTATTTTTAAAATTTGAAATTTTAACTCTTAAGGGACTGTAAATAACATATTTTAAGTGTATTCCAAAAATCCAAGTGTTTAGAGCTTGGAAAGTAATTTTATAAAACTTGAGGGACCAAATTGTAAAAGATTAAAATGGAGGACCAAAATGAAATTTCCAGGACTTATGCAGTCCATGTACCTGTAAATACTAATTTAACTATAACATAATTATATCTTGGACCCAAGGTTCAAATTTCATAACAATTGGACCCTAAAAGCCTTAAAGGCAATTATTTCAAAATGGGACAAAAATAAAATTTTCAAAAGTTAAAGGACCTAAACTTATTTATTTTAAAACTGCTTTTGTCCCAATATTCCACTAACCCTAGTGACATTTTCCAACTGGAATCACATTAAAAGCCCTTCCGGTTTGTGAGTTACAATTATTTTAAACTTAGAGCCCGAAATGGCAATTTTAACAAATTTGGGGCCAAAATGAGAATTTTATAAAAACTCGACCTCAAAACTTCAAAAACCAGAATCTCTGAAAAATTTGGAGAATTTAGAAACTGACCTCATAATATTTCAAGGTCGGGATATTTATTTATTTAATTTTTAACCCCAAAAGTATTGGTTTTCACAAAACGGGGCTAAATTGTAAATTTCTTTTTATCAAGGACCTAACTCAAATTATTTTCCTTTTATAAAACATCCCTGGACCCTCTGACTTCAATTCTTAAATGAAAATATTTTATTTTCTCAAAATCTCTTGATTTATCGGATCGTCTTGGCCCATTAATACGCGATCGTGGGGCGACTTCCTCGTCTTGCGATTTCGAATCTATAACGGACTTATGTTCCACCTAATCTTTCAAGATATCGAAGATTGCTTATCCTCCCGATAATCATCTTCATCCAAATAACTCCACCAATGCCATAATTACTTTACGCAAATTTTCGAAAACTTTTCATTAACTGCTTCCCGAATCAATATATTCGACTACTTGGTTGACTACCTGAACGTGTATTTAATTTACTGCCTGAGTCAACTTGGTGTTTCGAGCTCACAGTCGGAATGGATATGTCGGGGATGGAACCGGGCAGCTAGGCTGCTATTCCACTCTTCCAACCCCATCGTCCTAATCCCGCAACCGAGGGACGGAGTTTATCCAAGGGATGCAGGTCGTAGTACTTCAGGTATAATCATGATTATGACGAATCCGAGCCTTGCTAGCTCCAACGTTGATTTTGTCTTTGCCTATGGAGCGATAAGGTTACAGGTCTTGGACCAGAAGGAATCACTGTCTGATCCACATGATTCTGGAGTTGAACGGAACGTTTGGTTGGCGCTACACTTCAGTATGCAACCGCTACTTGTAATGCATGGGTTGGCGCTACACTTCAGTACGCAACCACTAATTGTCTTGCATGGGATTGGCGCTACACATCAGTACGCAATCCTCCTGTCTTGCTTGAATCATCGTGCTGTGCGACCACGAACTATTTCTTAAATTGTATAAATATATTACTTAATATATATTTATCACGACGCTTGTGGACTATGTGTCAAAACATGCATCATAACTCACGCGTTTTCATACAACCGTTATCTCGCATTAACTATATACATCGCCACACTCTCACACGATCACCCCATCCACTGAGATTTCTGTCTCATCCCCTCCTATTTTCTAACCTTTAGATGAGGAGTACGTTGAAGACGTAGAACCTACCATGGACTGAAACCCGTGCTCCGCCTGTCGAACTAGTTCCTATAATCATTGATGTCGAGCGACATTTTCTTTTGCTTTTGTTATTGTTGGACTCCTTGTTCTGTTTTAGTTCGGACTGTAAGTTTAAATTCGGATATTTTGATGGATTGTATTCGGATATTGTCGGACCTTGAGATGTAATTTGTACTTGTGTGTATTTTATTCCGCTGCATTAGACTCTATTTCACTTGGAGTTTTGTATCCTGGGTTTAGACTGTTGAATTATTTATGTTTAAGTGATTGATCGTCGCCGCGTCGCGTTTGGGGCGTGACACTTTGTGAGTGCTTTTATTTCAATATGACGATTATGATTTTTTCTTCTCTTTAATTGAATTGATGATTCTATCTACAAACATGAATTAGATTCCATGTTTTAGGATTAGAATGAAATGATTTGAACGAACAAACACGAATATTAATTGGTTGATTATCCCCTGTCTGATTGAATTGATTCAATTTGTAATTGATTGTTTCACTAACTATAAATTATCTGCAGGTAATAATTGAGATTGATAGAAAATATTATTGTCGAATTAAATTCAATTAGGGGTTTAGATATCAATCAACGAATTATCTAATTTCGTAAATCATTTTGGAATATTAGATATATCTAAACTTAGAGGGTGATTGGCTGAGTTGATAAACTGTCTAAACATCTTATAGAATTTTTGAGAACTTATAAGTTGTTTAAATTTGTTTGAATATTTTTAAAAAATATCTTATCAGCTCCTAAAATTAAATATTAGGAGCTTATAAGCTATTTTTATAAAAGTTGGGGAATCTCAATTTTGTTCAAAATAAGATATTATTTCAACAACCTACTTTAATGTTGACTATTTTAATTGTAAACTTGTCATTACTAACATCTTAAAAGTTACATCATCTTATTTAATCCAAATACTTCAATAATTTATTCTTAAAATATGACCTGACGTGTTTTAAACTCTAAAACCATCTTATAAGATGTAGGAGCTTATAAGATCTTTTAGATAAGCTCAGCCAAACACCCTCTTATTTTGTGAAAAATATTAGATATACGCCTAATTCATATTAGTTTTCTTAATTATTTAATCACATAATCAATTGACTGGTATTTTGCTTGTGAGTTTGATGAGATGATTCTGAAATCCTAGATGTTGCCTCCATACTTTTTACCAGATTTTTTTCTATTGAGTTTTAATTGGTGTTTTATTTATTTTTCTTTAGATAATTAAAATCACAAATTTGGATAAGGTGTGTAGATTTATTTTATGTCTTTTGTGATACACAATACTATATTTCGACTAAATCTTCCTTAAGAGATGACTTGAGGTTAATTGGTCACCCTAATTAATATTAAACTCTTACGACCATTGCTAGATTAATTTTCGGATTTAAGAGAACAAAAATTTGGCATCATTGTTGGAGAAGGCTTTATTCATATATTGATGTGTATATTTTTTGTATTTCTAGAGTAGGATTATTTTTGTGTTTAGATTTATACCTCACATTCATTTGATTTGTTTCCTATTGTTGTTTATGAAAGAACACATGAATCTCAGAGGGGAACTCGTGTCTTCCATAAACGACACCCATCAATCTCCAAAACACCCAAGGGACGAAGTCGGCAATTGTTCTGAAAGTAGTGAAAGTACTAGAAAGTTTCAAGAACAAGTTCCAAAGAAATAAACCGAAGAACAATCACCAGGAATGTCGAACTATCAAGATCAACTACAACGATCTATGAGGATTTTTCTAGACCAATCATTTTGATGGCAACTCGTGTGTCCGATTGGGGAGGCAACCTAAAATTTTGTGCTTAAAACAATCTACTTCAATCAGCCTTTTAATGGGATACCAAACGAAGATTACCTCAATTTCATTCGTGAGCTTTATGTAGTCATTTAAACCTTTCATCTACAAGAGTTGAATGGAGACCAGTTGCGGATGAGATATTTCCCTTACACACTAAAAGATCAAGCCAAGTCATGACTTATGTTTTTACCTCCTAATTCTCTGACTAATTGGGAAATGTTCCACAACAAATTATTAGGTCCCAAGGGTGATAAGTAAAGTCTAGAAGGGGGGTTGAGTAGACTTTTTCAACTTTTCGTTTTTAGCCCTTTTAGAATTTCAGAGTTGACTCAAGTTAGCTAAGTCCTTGATGGACAATTAAGTTTACTTAGATAGCAAAGTTAGCCACTCAACAGACTCGAGTGAGCTGTTGATAGTATAACTCAGCTAATTCAGCTAACACTTTAAAATTTCAGTTGACTTGATTGTTATAGTGGAAGACTTTCACCCTTAGTTTTTAATACATTTTTCAACACTTGTTTAAGCTAGGTTTTTATCAGTTGACTTAGCAAATTCACAATCAACAAAATATAGAGATAAGCAAGAATATAAGTATGCTGAAAGTAAAAAGACACAAGCAATTTATACTAGTTCGAGGATGGGGTAATTCCTCTAATCCACTCTTTTCTAACTGCTGGAGTAAT
Source organism: Rehmannia glutinosa (assembly GCA_016081115.2). NCBI lineage: Eukaryota > Viridiplantae > Streptophyta > Magnoliopsida > Lamiales > Orobanchaceae > Rehmannia > Rehmannia glutinosa. Next base: position 25,701,681 of record CM071932.1, on the reverse strand, counting down.
CAACTAATGTAACTTGACTTGGTTACAAAATGGTTGCAGTACGAGTCAGCTTTGATCACATATCTAGCTGCTCTTGGGACTCGATTTATTCACAAGACGGTTGTTGTGCTACTTCAGATTCCTTCAAGCCTTTGGATTTGATCACTTAGTCCTCCAACAGGTTCAAAACTCGATTTGATCTGGAATGTTACCGCACCTCTTTCAACCTTGGAGAGTAAACCCCTTGTTCTTGAAACAAGTTTTCCTCTTCAACAAATGAAGTCGTCTTTCATTCACTGAGTGTGTTGCATCAATTTCCTTCGAGATTAGGCTTCAATATATTCTTTGAATACTTGAGAGATATTGCTTTTGCTTTGCAGGTTATTTTCTTGAATGCTTGCGTACTTGGTTATGGGTAACCTTCTTTCAAATGAACCATCAGCCTTTTATAATGCAGGTTTGAAAATATGCCAGTTGAAGAGATAGACGTACTTTCAAACTACACTTCATAGGTTGTTGGCTTGTCTTGTCTTGCAGCATTGATGTAGATTGTATCTTGAATTTAATGCCCTGCAACTTTTCCTTAATCTCTATAGGTTTTCAGGTACATCACATTGGCTCCTATCTTTTTGCAATCTTTTAGTAAAACAACTGTAGTGTAAGCAGTCTGACAAATACCTATTTCCAGCAAAACATTGACTTTACTTGATAACGAATCTCTTCCAACTTTCTTTGATCCTTTCAGCTGCATAACCCCCTTGACAGTTGTTCGCCAAAAAATATTTGGATCTCTATACTGCAAGTGTACAGTGTAGTTTATAGGATAATGGCAAGCAAGATCGTATTCCTCAGGGATTGACTACAAAACACATAGGCTATAATAACATTGTATTCCAATTTTATTGAAGCAACTGAATATGACAAGTTTTATAAAAAGAATCGAAAATAAAAAAATAAAAGAAATAAATTTCGAACCCCACAAGTATTTTCAACAAATACGAAAGCAACCCTAGACATATAATCTCAACATGCTTCTTCAATATTAAATCCAATTGATGTTTTACAAAACCCATTCATGCGTTTTTATGGTGGGTGGTGCATAAACATTGGATTAATAACAATTTAGGTCTCCTAATGCATCACAACTATTATAAACTCCCAATAGATCTTTGAATTGAAATACTCCCCACAAACAGAAGTAGTCTCCCGATACATTACTGTTAGTAAATTTATTTGTTACATTTTGATGATACCATGTAAAACTTAAACTAGGAAGTTGTCACCCCATTTTCCTTGTAATTTGTATTATAATAGATAGGACTGGAAGAGTTGAGTCATGTCGGGTATGTCAAAGATTACAAGAAGTCAAATGCGGACTGGAAGTGAAGACTCTGCTGTATGTCAGCTGAATAAGACCATTAAGGAAGTTAAGGACTCGACTGAAGGAGAGTCAGCTGTGGAACAACTGTGAGAAGTGTCAGCCAAGTCAACTCAAGAAGCCAAGTCTATCAGTTGAAGTGATAGTTGAGTCAATCACATGATTGGAGCAGACTCAAGTCACTTGGGTAAAGGCAGCAGTCAAGTCAAGACAACTGACTTAGATCCATTGATTAAAGTCAAGAATATTACTCGATTTAGTAATAGTCAAGTTGCCAGGTCTTAAAGTGTTTGGCCTAAAATTGTGCAAAAAGAATGAGCCAATGGGAAACACTGCACCTTATGTCAGAAACCTGCAATGCTGGAATGCTGTTTAGTACGAGGATAGGTCAACATCGCCAAGGTTGCAGACTAAGAAAAGACAAGCCAACGAACACAAAGTGACATTTGAAACTAGTCTATCTCTTCAACGGGCAAAATTTCAAATGTGCACTATAAAAGGCTGAGAAAGCTACTGAGAAAAGGTTACCTGAACCACGAACGAACAATCATTATCAAAGCAAGTAATCGCAAATTTCTCAAAGCAATTCAAGCTATTCCTCAAGCCTTAAACTTGAAGAAATTCGATTCAACACAAGCTGTGAAGGAGAGATAACTTCAATCAGTTGAAGAGCAAACTTTTAAACAAATAATGGGGTCTACTTTCCAAGTTGAAGGACTATAGAAAGGTTCAAGGTCGAACCATTATCAAGTTTGTTGGAGAGCTTCATGATCAAATCCAAGAACTTGAGAAGTGAGTTGAAGTAGCAAGGCAACTGCCCTGTGAAGAAGATGAGTCGGAAGAGAAGCCAGCTGTTTGATCAAAGCTGTCTCCAGATTGATAACCGCTTTGCAAACTTATCTATTACATAGTGGATTCCTCGAGGAGTTGGAGAAGAGAGGATTAGAAGAATTACCCCATCTTCGAACCTCTATAAAATATTTTGTGTCTTTTACTTTCAGCAATTTACATTCCTACATATGTACTTATATATGATGTTAGTTTATATTTGCTATCCAACTGATAATTAACCAAGTGCTGAAAATCAAGTTTTTAAAAAAGCTTAAATCAAATCAAAGGGTGTTAAGTCTTCCGCTGTTAAAAACCAAATCAGCCAAGTTAAGTATTTGGCTTAAGCAGCCAAGTTATACTATCAAGTTTATTGAGTGGGTAACTTAGTTGAATAGACAACTTATTTGTCCCCCAAGGACACAGCTGATTTGAGTCAACTCTATTGAATCATTTAAAAGGACTAAAACTGAAAATTTGGTAAGGTTTATTCAACCGCCCCCCTTTTAAACCTTACACCACACCCCTTGGGACCTACAAGTGGTGTCAGAGCGGTTGGTTCATTGAGCCTTCCGCACTGGTTATTGAACTATATCTCTATCTTTTTCAAAAGTTTTTAAACACACGTGTTTCAAAGTCTTTCATTTTTCATGTAAAGTTATTATCATGGAAGAAAATTTAACTCGCACTCCTATGTTCATAGTAGAGGAATTTAATGACTGGAAAATTCGCATGAAGGCTCATCTATCGGCATTACATGATGAAATGTGGCTTGTGATAGAGGATGGGCCACTGCAAATACTCAAGGTCAATACAGCTATAAGAAGAGCAGCTGCATCAGAGGGAGAAAAAGTTGTTGCTGAAGCAAGACCAACCATGGTTGAAAAACCAAGGACTGAATGGATAAATGAGGATAGAAAGAGATACAACTTGGACAATATGTCCAAGGATATTCTCTACAAAACGTTGGACAAAGACATGTTCAACAAAGTCAAATCTTGCAAATTTGCAAAAGAGATTTGGGAAAAACTGACCTTAATTTGTGAAGGATTGGAACAAATTTTGAAAATAAATTAAATGTTGTTGTTCAAAAATTTGAAAATTGGAAAATGCTTGCAGGTGAAACTCTAGATTAGCTGGATGCCAGATTTACTGAGATTACAAATGAGCTTTCAGCTCTTGGGAAAGAGTTTACATAGAAGGAAATGTGTATGAAGATTTTAAGAGCACTCCCAGCTGAATGGGAAATGAAGGTCATGGTCCTGAGACATTCAATGGACCTCTCAAGAACATCTAAACATGAGCTATTCTCAGACCTCAAAGACTGAGTTCGAACTGAAAAGAAAAAAGCAAGAGGAAACAGTCGTACCCAAGACAGTTGCATTGTTGGCCAGTGAAGGGAAAAGAGCTGAGCCAAAGGAGACCATAGACCAAGAGGAGGTTGCCCTGATTGTTAAAAGATTCAACAAGTTCTTCAATAAGAACTACAAAAGAAATAAGGGTGATTATCAAAGAGCTGATAATCAAAGAGCTGATAATCAGAGAGCTGATAATCAAACAACAGACAGAGCTAATCAGAGAGCTGAGAGCCTGTGTTGGAATTACAGACAACCAAAACATTTTGTTGTTGATTGTTCCTATCCACCAGTCAACAAGTACAGAAATGAAGAAGAAGGATAAGTCTTCAGGGAAAGAAGAAAGCTATGTTGGCTGCTGAGACTGCTGAGCCAACCAAGTACAATGAGGCAGCAGACTCAGGTAGTAGTGAAGCAGAGTACTTAAGTGATTCTGAGGAAAAGGCTATGATCTGCCTCATGGCCAAAGAAGAAGATCCAGAAGATGAGGTACATTCTAACTCATCTCGTTCTGATTCAAGTGATAGTGACTGTTATACACACTTCATCACCCACAGATCTTTATGATTCATTGGGCAAAATGATGAAAGATTTTGAACACATAAAGTCCCAACACACAATCTTAAATGAGGAACACAACTAGCTTAAAAGCCAAAACAGACAGTTGACTAAACAGATGAGTACTCTGAGTCACATAACTGATGAGAACACTAAGTTGAAGGCTGAAAATGCTAAGATTATAGCAGAGTTAGCTGCTACAGAAAAGAGGAAAAAATATCTTAAAAATATGATTGCCTCATTTACAAAAGCATCTAAATCATTGGATGAACTTATCATGAGTCAAAAGGAACGTGGAGATAAGACAGGGATATGATTTAATTCCTTTGTTCATAGTCAAACTCCAAGAGTAATTTTGGAAAAGGGATCTTCAAGCAATTCAGCATTCCAAAAACCCAAAACACCAAATGTTGCACCTACATTCACTCCAAAGCACAATCAATATCATACTGGACTTGGATATAAAGGAAAAGGAAAGAAGCCAGTTGAATATGCTGAAAGGACAACTGAGAAGAAATTCAGCCGAGTCCCTCAGCAAACTCCAAACAGAAAATACTCTGTGAAAAGCAAACAGAGGTACCAGAAACCACATAAATTTCATCAGAAAAATACATATGATGGGAATGGTAGAAAGTACCCAAACCATGTTGATTGGCAAAGAGCTTTTATCAACACACGTATGCACCCAAGCACTACACATAGAAATACGACAACTACCCCAAGAAAGCAATTGCAAAAACACACACACATTGATACAGACAAAAGAGACAGTTGTACGATCCTAAAACCCCCAAATATTTTGCTAATGTGCACTATGATTATGGCACTGATAGATGGCAACCCCTTAGAGTCAGACCATTTGGCTATAGGTTGGTTGAAACTTCTTATAGCACTAATCTCTCAGGACCTAGACAAGTATGGGTACCTAAAAAGTGATTTCCTTAATTGCAGGTTCAAGGAATAGCTAAGTGCCAAGGAACCTGGTACATGGATAGTGGTTGTTCCAGACATATGACAGGAAATAAGAAAAATATGTCAAGATTTAAGGAAATTAGAGGTGCTAAAGTTATATTTGGAGGAAATTAAGCTCCAGGGGAGATCAAAGGCACAAGATCCATCAAGAAAAATGGATTGGAAATCACAGATATTGCTTATGTTGAAGGTCTCAACTTCAACATGTTAAGTATCAACCAACTATGTGACAATGACTACAATGTAGGATTCAATATGGGGATATGCCAAATCAAAGATGCTAAATCCAATGAACATGTATGTGGTAGATTGGTCTACTGCTACACCAAGCACATGTCTGCTAGCAAAGAGCACAACCGAATGAAATTGGTTGTGGCACAAAAAGCTGAGTCATCTGAATTTCAAGACAATAAACAAGCTTGCAAGGAGTCATCTTGTAGAAGGATTGCCAGACTAAGTGTACAAGAAAGAAAGTGCATGTGATGCATGCCAGATGGGAAAGCAAATCAAATCATCATTCAAGGATAAGCCAAGTCCTTCAACAAGGATATTACATCTATTGCATATGGATTTATTTGGTCCAGTTGAGCCAGCTAGTATCTGTGGAAAGAAATACACCTTAGTAGTGGTGGATGATTATTCAAGATATACATGGACAATTTTCATGTGTAAAAAGAAGAAAACTTTGCAGATGTTACCTCAGCTGATGAGAAGAGTTCAAAATGAGAAGAGTCAAACTATAATAAAAGTAAGATCTAACAGGGGAACTGAGTTTGTCAATGGGATTATAACTTAGTATTGTGTTGAAAATTGTATTGCTCATGAATTATCAGCAGCAAGGACTCCATAGCAGAATGGAGTAGCTGAAAGAAGGAACAGAACTCTCAAGGAAGTTGCAGGGACTATGTTAGCTGAAGCTGGATTGCCTAAGAGAATTTGGGCAGAAGCCATAAATACAACATGCTATACTCAAAATAGATGCATGATTAACAGGAAATTGACCAAGACTCCCTATGAGATTTGGACAAGGAGAAAGACAAATTTTGGATACTTAGGATATTTGGATGTAAATGCTTTATCCATAATAATGGCAAGGATAATTTGAAGGATTTTGATGCTAAAGCTGAAGAAGGTATCTTTTTCGGATACTCAGCTGAGAGTAAATCCTATAGAGTGATGAACAATAGGACTATAGTTACAGAAGAGTCTATCCATGTGGTTTTTTATGAACCAAATGTGAATGGAGAAGACATTGATGAGTTAGCTGATAAGCTGAATCAACCAACTATGCAGAAGAGTCCTTATGTTGAAGCTGAAGTGAGAGCACTCAACCTTAATGAAGATGAGATAATTGAATCTCAAAGACAGTTGGAAGGTCTACAGTTGAATGGAGATGAAAGAGTTGTTCAAGACAACTTAGCTGCGAGACATTGAATCCAACAAACTTACTCCAACCTGATGTGAGATCTCTGAGAGACCATCCACCAGAGTTAGTCATTAGAGATGTTAGAGATGGCATAATAACCAGATCCAGAGCACATCATGAAGTTATATTCACTTGTTTTATTTCCCAGATAGAGCCTAAAGATGTGTCTCAAGCATCGGAAGACACACATTAAATTTAGGCTATAGAAGAATAGTTGAATCAGCAAAGTATGGAAATTAGTTCAAAGTCCAACCCACCAAAATGTTATTGGTACTAAGTGGGTTTTCAGAAACAAGATGAATGAGGAAGGATCTGTTGTAAGAAACAAGTCAATATTGGTAGCCAAAGGGTATTGCCAAGAAGAAGGTATAGATTACGATTAAACCTTTGCTCCTGTTGCAAGACTGGAAGCAATAAGGATGTTTCTTGCTTATGTTGCACATAAGAACTTCACTGTATATCAAATAGATGTGAAGAGTGCATTTCTAAAAGAACTGTTAAAGGAAGAAGTGTATGTTGAAGAACCTCCTGGTTTTGAGCAGAAAACTATTAGAGATAAGGTCTACAAGCTCAAGAAAGCAATGTATGGACTAAAACAAACACCAAGAGCATGGTATGATACATTGTCTCAATTTCTAACTGATAATGGATTCACTAAAGGCAAGGTTGATAGAGCACTCTTTAGAATTCAAGATGTAGAGAGTATACTGCTTGTTCAATTGTATGTGGATGACATCATTTTTGGTTCCACAAATAAAGAGTTGTGTGACATATTCTCAAACCTCATGCAAGGTAAATTTGAGATGAGCATGATGGGAGAGCTGACTTTCTTCCTAGGACTTCAAGTCAAGCAATTGAAGGATGGAACCTTCATAAGTCAAACAAAGTATACAAGAGATTTGATGAAGAAATTTGGTATGGAAGAGAAGTCTTCTGTGAAGATTCCTATGAATACATCAATTAAGATTGACATGGATGCACATGGCAAAGTTGTTGATTAAACAACAAGCAGGCTAGACATCACCTTTCCAGTAGGTGTATGTGCTAGATTTTAATCTGCACCAAAACAAAGCCACATGACTGCAGCTAAAACAATCCTAAGATATTTGAAGGGATGCCAAGAAGTCGGCTTATGGTATCCAAAGGAAGGTGAATTCAAGCTGGTAGGATACTCATACTCAGACTATGTTGGATGTGGAGTTGACCGGAAGAGTACTTCAGGTACATGTTAAATGCTTGGAAATAGATTGGTTTCTTGGTTCAGTAAGAAACAAAATTCAATAACTACATCCACATCTGAAGCAGAGTATATAGCTGCGGGCAGCTGTTGTGCCCAAGTCTTATAGATGAGATAGCAGCTGAGAGATTATGATATTGAAGAAAAAGAGATTCCAATTATGTGTGATAACACTAGTGCTATTGCAATCACTCAAAATCCAGTGTTTCATTCAAGAACAAAGCACATTGATGTCAGATATCATTTTATAAGAGATCATGTTGAAAAGAAGGACATCACATTGGAATACATCTCAACTGATAAGCAGTTAGCTGATATATTCACAAAACCATTATGTGAATCAAGGTTTGAAGAGCTCAAGAATGAGTTAGGATTAATTGAGCTGAGTTAGATCACTCAAAAGACTCAATCAGCAGAGAAAGAAGATGAGAAAATGGAAAATAAGCAAGTTTTACATTTCAGCCAAGTGGAATAGCCCAGTCGGAAAGTCAGCTGTATCGAGTTAGCTGACAGTTGTGTTACATCATGAGAAGAGAGAAGCAGAGTTGAGTAACATTGAAAGAAAGCTAAATCATTTATGAGCTAAGTGGCAAAAACGTAGTTGTTTTATTCGAACGGGAATGTTTATAAGGATGATGTCAGCGTAATAATACTAATAGCATAAAAGCTGCACAGTAAACCATATAATTGGATATAATTGTTGCTTCATTTAATGTCGGGAAATTAATGCGGTTTTGAAGGCTTAATCCTAACCGTTGATTTTGATGAACATTTTTAAATTCCAAAAACCATCCTTTCACGTCCCTTATATACGAAATTTCACTTTCTCTCTCCTCACGCAAACCTATTCATCTTCAGCAAAGAAAGCTTATTCTCTCTACAACTAATTTCTAAACCCTAGTTCTTCAAAGTCATGTTTCTCAGTTTTTAATTGGTCAAATCTTCTGAAAATGGCAGCAAATCATGATTTTGTGTTTTGTCCGATAAAATCCGCACTGAATCGTTTGTGGGTTTTGCTTGCATGATCAACAGGGCGTTGATGGTGGCCTTGTGAAAACGATAGATGAGAAGATAGAAAAGTCTACCCTAAAGGACTTTTTGACGATGCAGTTCACGCACACCTACCTGGAAGAAGTGGCCATGTTTTATGTGAACGCGGAGGTGCAGGATGATGAAATACGTTCATCGTTCCATATCAAGGTCAACAAAATAACTGCAAAAGACCTTGTTGAGCACTGCTTTTTGCCCAGCTGAGGGATTGAAGGACATCGCTGAGAAGGATGTCAACTTTTCTGCAGCTTGGAAGGAAGTTTACAAGCCGGAGTTCACTGCGAAGGCTGTGTATACAGCCAAGAAGGAGTCTCTGAAGGATGACTACCACAAACTGATGGACATCATGTCCAAGTGCGTGGACATGAAGTTTGGAAGCTTTGATTAGCTGTCCAAGATCAAGCTGGTTGTGATGGTTGCGATCATGCAAGAGGAAAAGGTGAATTGGGCTGAGTTTGTCTTCAACCAAATCTGTAAAAATGTGATGAACAGGTCCTTCAAGGAAGATGGGACCTTTGGTTGTTCGCTGGGATATGGCCTTTTCATTGGCCATCTCATGGAGGTGAAGGGGATTGCACTGTGCCATGGCAAGCCCTTCCATGCAAACAAGAAGATGTTCAAGGCAAACTTCTGCGAAGCCCAGAAAAAGGCTCATGCAAGAAAGGCTGATACAAGTGAGGGGGAATCAGCTGACCCTGTAGAAGACACAGCTGAAACCTCTCCAACTCTATCCCCGAAGATTAAATATAAGAAGAGAGCTACATCATCTAATCTTGTCCCTACCCCAGCAACCAAATCAAAGAAAGCACCTACCCCCACAGCCAAAACCAAAGCCCCTGCCCACGCAGCCAAGACACCTGCCCCCTCAGCCGAGATTGATGAGAAACCCCGAATTCCTTCTCGTATCGTGAAGAAGAAGCGGACTGCCAATTTCAGAAAGGCAGCTGCTTCTAAGAAAGCTCCTAGTGAACCACATGCCTTCACATTTGAAGAGCCTGAAGAGGTGGAACCTGAGATCCAGTTGGTTCCCAATAAAAGAAGACGGATGTTCAGGAAAGCTGAGCTGGAAAAGACAGCCGAGTCCGGTACTCAGACAGAGAAGCATGAGGAGACTGCTGATGCTCAAGAAGAGCAATCCCCATAGATCGTATAGAGCCCCAGAGAAGACTACTATTGCTGATTAGCAGAGGATCGAAGAGACCCCAGCTGTGCGGGAAACAGTTGAGGAAACTGAAGCAGCTGAGACAACTGAGCCCATGCAAGAACAAGTTGTCTGAACTCCTCAGACAGATGATGCTGAGTCTGAAGAGGATCAAGCCCAATTAGCCCCATTCAGGAGACATGAGATGATGATGATGATTGTTAGTCCAAGTGGCTACGATAATCTAGAGGGGGAGTGAAGAGATTATGCCAATTTTTCGCAAATCACCCCTATTTTTCGAATGATCAAGCAAAGACAAGAGGGTAATTGTGGAAATTAAACAATACACATTGATTTAAAGAGCTTCACCCCACCTAGGGACTACGTGCTCTATCACCCCAGTATATCCGAGATGGGATTCAAAAAAAGAAAAAGAATTTTATTAACAATTACCACAATTGTTACACCACCACCTTTGAAGATTACCACAATCTTCTTACATCACCTTCAAGTAGATTACCACAATCTTCCTTCAACATCTATGAAGAGTACCACACTCTTCAACACCTAAGATCACCCAAGTGTGTTCTTACCACAAGAACACTAACAAGGATATATTATTTTGGATGATAGAAAAATTCAAGATTACAACTCAATAAATGAAGTATACAAACTTTGAATGCAAGTTTAATCAAGAATAAAAAGCCTAGACCTCAAGATTGTGCAAGTGCAAGAACTTAGGCTATTACAACAATAATGTAAAAATTAAAGCTTTGGGAATTTTGCAGATTTCTTGTTGTATTGTTTGTTTGTGTGTTGTATGTTGTGTTTTCAAAATCATCTTCTATTTATAGGAGAGTCTTCACAAACATAGGCTCCTCCTTCTTTACGTTTGTCTACAAAAAGAAGATCATAAGATGTAGAAATAATATACAAAATTGTTAAAGTAAATCTTGTTGTAATGGATGTTCAACGGTTGGAATCTGCTGACAAAAATAACATAGCGCGACCAGTCTCTATGTAGAAATTTTGAACGTTATAAAGTAGATCGTGAGATGCAGACACCAGATGTAGGGGAGGACGACCGGTCGCCATAGGGTCCGGCCGGTCGGCCCTCCTGGGGACCGGTCCCCCTCCCTATATTTTCAAAATCAGAGAGTCTGTTTCAATTTTAACTCATTTCAGGTACCGGTCGACCTCTTGTTCGACCGGTCGACCTCTTTGAGTTTTTCAAACTCCTCGTTTCTGTTTCAAAAATAATTTTCAGATACGGGATTCCCTATAGGGCGATCGGTTGGCCTCAAAATAGAAGTGTTGCCCAATTTTTTTGTCAAAAATAAACTTCAAAATATACTCCAAAAATGAGTAAAAACATTGTTTTGGTGTAAAAACTCATTTAAACAAAATCATCAAAATGTTGATAAAAATATTTTTCTAACAAACTCCCCTTTTTTTTGATGATTACAAACCAAAACAATTTTTAGGAGATCGATTTTAAAACAAAACACATTTTTCCGGTCAAAAACATCAATCCATTACAAGCAACATTTATTATAAGTAAAAACACAAGGATAGGAGCAAAGATTTTACAAAAACAATTTATATAAGCTCCCACTATCAACATGCATAACAAAGATAAGTAGAAACAAATAACTACAAGCTAAAAGCTTAGCTTTTATAATATAAGCTTGAATTTCATTAGCTTAGAAGCTCCCCCTGTCAAAGAGACATCATTAGACCAGCATAAAAGTCCATAATACACCAAATGGACTAAGTATCATTCACAGCTTTTGGCTTTTAAGAGCCATAGCTTATAGCTTTTTTTGCAAGTTTATTTCCGCTTTTTTGAGCGTATGAGCGTTTTTCCTATTTCTCCCCCTTTGGAATCATCAAAAAGAATGTTAGCATGATAAAAATATCATATAATCATATCAAAGTGCGCAATTGAAACGATTTATCGAGTGTTTTGAATATTGAAGCTTAAATTCCAAATAAAAGGGAAAAGTTCATCATTTGACTTGAAAAAGCTCATTTGATTGATAAAAACTGATTTCTATACACTTATAAGACTTTTGAGATCATGAGAATCATGTAGGTGATGAATTTTTCATAGAAATATTTTGTCGAACACTTGGCGTGTGTCGAATAAAACAAGAGATATATAATGCCTTTGTAATTCAATTAAGCCAAAAATTTCATCACCAAATGCAATATTACAACAATCATCATATATATCATACCAATATACGAATTTCATCAAAATATCAAGATACAAGCACTTTCTCAGGGGTTCAACCCAATTGAGACTAAAAAGAAGAATTCTTAGCATTTAATCGGAGAAGTCGGATAATAATGATGAAATATAAGTTGCATAAACTCAAAAATATAGAATTTATAAGTAAGAAATCATTTTGAGTGAATTGTGGGTGAAATTTGCAAAGGGGTTCGATTTTGGAAGAGAAAGATCAAAATGACAGTTTGAAGGAAAAAAACATTATATTTCTGAAAACCATGATGATGAGAATCCAGTCACAAAGGATCCGGGCAACACCAAATGCAAGCTATCTCGAGTTCTTGAAGACTATGTAATTAAGTTCTTGAGTTCTTGTACTTGTTTATCATAGATTAGGTGTTAATTTCAATTGTTTTGAGTCATTTGAGTGGCCAACTTGATGTTAGAGGCCAAGTATATTGAGTCTCGAGTCATGTTACTTAATCATGGGTTGAAAGGAAGCATTGACGATCGAAGAACAAGAGATTGCATTCAAAAACGTTCAAGCGCGTCAACAGTTTTCAGCACTGGCAGGGTTTAGTATTTTGGCCATAACTTTCTCTACAAAATTGATATTGAGCTGATTCAAGTTGTTGTGGAAAGCTAAGAGAAAGGCCTACAACTTTCATGAAGACGAACACGGCAAGGCTGTGCTTATTTGCACGGCCGTGTTCGCTGAAGACGTGACGAACACGGCCTGGCCGTGCTTCTGGAGCACGGCCGTGCTTTTTGCCGCGTTTTATGAGTCTGTTTTCTTGTTTGATTTTTAAGTTGTTTCCTAGTTGGTTTAGGGTTTGTTTTGGTTTAGGGTTTGTTTTGAGTCGCCTATATAAGGCAAACACTTGTTTATTTTTCACAACAACTTTGATATTGAATACTGATTGAGATTATTCTCTCCAACAACTTTCATTTTGTTGCGAATTCTGACTTATCAAACAAACTTCCGCATTTTTTTGTGGCGTCTACGCATACCGAGGTTCTTGCTTTACTAAGCAACGAGTCGAGGTTTCCATCAAATTAACCAAACTAGTGAAGATCTTGGGTTAATAACATATTATTGTTGGGTCGTATGCACAGTTGTTGCTGCAGTTCACATCACATGACGCCGATCGGTCCTTGCACATGGTCAACCGGTCGATCTCTCCGTCGACCGGTGCCTGAACACCAGTTCAGTTTCTATCCGAATTTTGCACCAAAAAACGGATTTTTCACCCTTAAGTTTTAAAAACCTGCAAGTTGCAATCATTGACCTTATTCAATATGCATTATGCCTAACCGAGATCGTATTGAAGCAAAAGTTTCGAAAGATAGCGGTTTTGTAAATATATCCGCTAATTGATCTTGAGATGGAACAAAATTGTTATGATCCGGAAGTACTTTTACAATCATCAATATTACTCGCATAGTCCGAATCACTATAACCTTTAAGAAAAATAATTTCATTCTTTGGATAAAATAAACCATATTGAATAGTGTCGTTCAAATATCTAAAAATCCTTTTAACGACACTCATATGAGATTCTTTGGGATTGCTTTGAAAACGGTAGATAGGCATACGGCATGAAGAATGTCCGGTCTACTTGCGGTTAAATAAAGTAAACTACCAATCATACCTCGATACATGGATTCATCAACCGACTTGCCTTTTTCATCTTTGTCAATCTTGACATTAGTTGCCATAGGAGTGGAGACGGTTCTTCCTTCTTCAATGCCAAACTTTTTTAGGAGTTCTTTTGTATACTTTGATTGTGAAATGTAGATTCTTTCTTGGCATTGCTTAATTTGAAGTCCAAGGAAGAAATTGAGCTCCCTCATCATACTCATCTCGAATTCACCTTGCATTAACTTAGAAAATTTCTTGCACAAAGATTCATTAGAGCACCAAATATAATATCATCAACATAAATTTGCACTAATAAGCAATCTTGCCCTTTTTCAAAAACAAAGAGAGTAGTATCAACTTTGCCTCTTGTAAATCCATTTTACAAAAGAAAAGAGCTAAGTCTATCATACCATTCACGGGGTGCTTGTTTTAAACCATATAAGGCCTTCTTAATTTTATAAACATCATTTGGCCTAGAAAAATTTTCAAACCCTGGAGGATGTTTTACATAGACTTCTTCTTGAATAATATCGTTTAGAAAAATGGATTTAACATCCATTTGGTAAAGCTTGAAATTTTTAAAACAAGAATAGGCTACGGGTGCAAATGTTTCATCATAATCAATACCTTCTTCTTGACAATAACCTTGAGCTACTAACCTTTGCTTTATTTTGAACAATGTTGCCATGGTCATCAAGCTTGTTCCTAAATACCCATTTTGTATCAATAATTGTTTGTGATGGAGGACAAGGTATTAATTCCCAAACATCATCCCTTTCAAATTGATTCAACTCATCTCGCATTTCTAGGAACCAATCCTCATCCTCAATAGCTTCCTTAGCATTTTTAGGCTCTTTTTGGGATATAAGAGCTTTCTCGGCAAATTTTCTTTGGGTCATCACTTTATCAAGGGGATCACCAATAATAAGATCTTTTGGGTTATCTCCCTTAAATTTCAATGCTACGGGAAGATCCGAAGTATCACCTTTATCTTCTTGAGGAACATTTGAGCTTGAAGGTTGATCATTTGAAGTATAAGGTTGATCATTTTGAGCATCATCTTGAACAATTGGTTCAATAATATCCTCTGCATCACTTTCATTATTGGGTATTCTTTCAACACCCGAGGCTTCATTGAATTTGACATAGATGGATTCTTCAACAACCATACTAGTCTTATTATAAACCCGATATGCTTTCCTCTTGGTTGAATACCCTATAAATATTCCTTCATCGGCTTTAGGATCAAGTTTGTCTAATTGATCCTTAGTATTCGAAATAAAACACTTACATCCAAATATTTTGAAATAACTTATATTTGGAGTTCTTCCTTTCCAAAGCTCATATGAAGTTTTATTCATTTTAGGATGAATATAAACTCAATTAATGACATAGCAAGCGGTACTTACCGCTTCGGCCCAAAAATATTATGGAAGTGAAAATTCATTGAGCATGGATCGGCTCATTTCTTGAAGTATCTGATTCTTCCTTTTGGCTACTCCATTTTGTTGAGGTATCCTTGGAGCCAAAAAATTGTGACCATATCCCTTGGTTTCATAAAGGACTCTAAACTCCCCATCAAATTCTCCACGTCGATCACTTCGAATAGACTTTATGGTATCTTCTTTTTCATTTTCAATAAGTCCACACAACTTAACAAACTCATCAACGACATCATTTTTATTTGCAAGAAAAAGAGCCCAAGTATATCTAGAAAAATCATCGACTATAACAAAAGTGTAATGTTTTCCACTTAAGCTAGCCGTACCAATATCCCCATACAAATCCAAATGAAAAAGTTGTAGAGGCTTGGTTGTGGAAATTTCATTTTTGGGCTTAAAACTGCTCTTAACTAATTTGTTCTTTTGACAAGTGTCACATAAGCCAAGATTTTCAAAATTCCATTTGGGTAGTCCTTTTAAATGTTGGTTTTTGTAAATATTTTTCAAATCCTTGTATCCGACATGTCCAAGTCGCTTATGCCATAAACTAGTTAAATCATTATTGGCGACAAGACAAGAAACATTTTGACTAACCAAATCACTTGTACAAATTTTGTAAAGATTGCCTTTTCTATTTGTTTCACAAATAACTTTATCATTTTTAAGAATAATGTATTTTTCTTTATTGAAAACAATATTATAATTTGAATCACAAAGTTGGCTAAAACTTATCAAATTGAACTAAAGCCCTTCAACATAAAGAACATTACTAAGAGAGAAAGAAGAGTTACCAATTTCTCCATTTCCAAGAATTCTTCCTTTGCCATTGCCGAACATTACCATACCCTCTTCCTGGAGCTTGATGTTGGTAAAACATTCACTCCTTCCGGTCATATGGCGTGAACATCCATTGTCCACGAGCCATTTTGAATCTTCCATTGTTGTTATAGACCCTATAACCTAGAAAAAAATTGTTTTTAGGTACTCTATAGTTTTGGAGTCCATGGGGGTTAGCCTTGAGACCTTTGGGTCTCCAAAAATAGTTAAAATTGTTCTTCAGTTTACAATGACTAACATAGTGACCAACTTTACCACAATAAAAGCAAATAAAATTGTGGGCACTACTAGCACGTACAAAAGTCGGACCTCGGTCATTTTTCTTTGAAATAGGTTGAAAAGGTTTATAGACAAGTCCTAATTTAGAATGCTCACCTCTTTGTGCATCTAAAATTTTTGTAACTTTATCCGTACTTAAGTTAAAATGATGCACATCCTTTTTCAAACATTCAAGATCATTAGTGAGCGATTGTTTTTCGGTTTCAAGAGTATGAACTTTGGTAAGAGTAATAGCATGAGCTTTATCAAGGGATTCATAAGAAGTAAACAATTTATCCATTTCAATTTTAAGCTCTTTATGCTCATTTTTCAAAGTTTTGTATTTAACAATCAAATTTTGAAATTCATATTTCAATTCATCCAAATCACATTGCAATTCATCAACTAAGGAAGAAGTTGAGAAATTAGTGCGTACCTCGTTATTTTCATCGTCTATTGCCATAAGACCATGTTCAGTTTCTCCTTCCTCATCGGATACGGCGAGTAGTTTATCCTAAGTTTGACATCCGCACTTAGAGCCTTTTTTTCGGGAAAGGCTTTTTCTTCTTTTGCTCTTCTTCCGCAAGTTTAGGGCAATCGGCTATGTAATGCCCGGATTTCCCGCATTTGAAACATGAATTTTCTCTTGGCTTTCTTGCTTTATTTTTATTAACAAACTTTGCAAATTTTCGAACAAGAGCCGCCGTTTACTCGTCATCATCATCACTAGCATAATATGAAATATTAGAAGAAGATGTTAAGCATTTAGGAAGATTTTGCATACCCGGTTTAGTGGTGGATGATTGGGAATTTTTCTGTCCTTGAGATAGACTTCATAAATGAAGAGATTTCCCACGAGCTCATCGAATTTGAGTGTTTCGAGATTTTGTGCTTCAATGTTAGCCATTACTTTCTCGGACCATGACCCGAAAAGAGCATTCAAGACTTTGGTCACTTTATCTTCTTCGGATATGACTTTTCCAAGTGCCACAAGAGGATTGACAATGTTTCCAAGCCTTTCCACCATTTTTGATATGTTTTCACCATCATGCATATTGAAATTTTCAAAGTCTTTAACAAGCATGGTTTTTCTTGCTTGCTTAACTTTCTTAGTACCCTCATAGATGGTTTCCAATTTTTCCCATACATCATGTGCCGACCTTACTCCTCTTATGCGATTGTACTAGGTGGCGGTGAGTGAACAATGTAAAATATTCAAGGCCTTACTGTTTAGGGAGAAAGCCTTCTTGTCGGCATCATCCAATTCTTTGAAACTTTTGGGGGCCAAGGAGACGTCCTCCAATTTCATTGTTGGTTGAGCTATGCCTTCAATAACCGCATTCCATATATCAAATCCACACCCTTGTAGAAAGCACTCCATTCGGTCTTTCCAAAATGCGTAGTTGTTGGCGTCGAATAGCGGTGGCTTGTTGGTGGAGGCGTCGGTGGTGAGATATGCTTTGTTCGTAGCCATGGATATTTTCTCTTTACTCGGAATGAGCTAGCAAAAGAGTTTGCCTCTGATACCACTTGTTAGTCCAAGTGGCTACGATAATCTAGAGGGGGTGAATAGATTATGCCGATTTTTCGCAAATCACCCTCTTTTTCGAATGATCAAGAAAAGACAAGAGTGTAAATGCGGAAATTAAACAACACACGTTGATTTAAAGAGCTTCACCCCACCTAGGGACTACATGCGCTACCACCCCTGTATATCCGTGATGGGTGTCGAAAAAGAAAAAGAATTTTATTAACAAATAACCATAATTGTTACAACACCACCTTTGAGATTACCACAATCTTCTTACAACACCTTCAAGGACATTACCACAATCTTCCTTCAACACCTATGAAGAGTATCAGACTCTTCAACACCTAAGATCACCCAAGTGTGTTCTTACCACAAGAACACTAACAAGGATATATCATTTTGGATGATAGAAAAATTCAAGTTACAACTCAATAAATGAAGTATACAAACTTTGAGTGCAAGTGTCATCAAGAATAAAAAGCCTAGACCTCAAAATTGTGCAAGTGCAAGAACTTAGGCTATTACAACAAGAATGTAAAAATGAAAGCTTTGGGAATTTTGAAGATTTCTTATTGTATTGTTTGATTGTGTGTTGTATCTTGTGTCTTCAAAATCATCTTCTATTTATAGGAGAGTCTTCACAAACATAGGCTCCTCCTTCTTTACTTTTGTCTACAAAGAGAAGATCACAAGATGTAGAAATAATGTACAAAATTGTTAAAGTAAATCTTGTTGTAATGGATGTTCAACGGTTGGAATCTGCTGACAAAAATAACATAGCGCGACCGGTCGCTATGTAGAAATTTCGAACGTTATAAAGTAGATCATGAGATGCAGACACCAGATGTAGGGGAGGGCGACCGGTCGCCATAGGATCCAACCGGTCGGCCCCTCTTGAGACCGCTCCCCTCCCTATATTTTCAAAGTCAGAGAGTCTGTTTCAGTTTTAACACATTTCAAGTACCGGTCGATCTCTTGTTCGACCGGTCGACCTGCTAGAGTTTTTCAAACTCCTCGTTTATGTTTCAAAAATTATTTTCAGATACGGGATGCCCTATAGGGCGATCGGTTGGCCTCAAAATAGAAGTGTTGTCTAATTGTTTTGTCAAAAATAAACTTCAAAAAATAATCCAAAAATTAGTAAAAATATATTAAATCATATGGGAGTATTTGGACAACATTTGAAAACATTGTTTTGGTGTAAAAACATTTTTCTAACAATGATGACTTGATTATGTATTCTCCAGTCTACCCTGACATTCAACAAAGATTAAAGGAATGGAGGATATGGAAGTTGGACTACTCCAGGCGTTAATTTGCTCGCCTAGAATTCATTGTGGATGAGGAGGAACTTCTTAGGTTCCTTGGAAATGCATTTGTCCAATGTGCTCTCGATGAAGATAGCTGAATGGAAACCATCTGCCTTATGAAGGATAAAGAGAAGGAGAAAGCGGCAGAGCGTGCAAGAGCCTTGGAGAAATCCAAGATTTGTCAGCAGACTGGGACTTACGAGCACATACATGAGTCTACTATCGTGACGAAGACATGGATCCAGCTGTTGAAGTAGAGAAGTTAGAAATACAACAGGCTATCATAGAATCCCGAGCCATGCACGAAATGAGCCTTCTAGAGGGTCCAGGAGAGTGTCTAAAGTCTCTCTTAGGACTGATCCTTTGGGAGTGGTGCAGCAGATTGCGATGGATATTGCTTCAACCACATCCCCAGTGCACTCAACTGATGGCTCTTAGGGACATGGCAATGAAGCTGAGACTTTGGGCCCCCAAACCAAGCCTACCCCTAAAGAAGGTGTTAACACACATGCCCTTGCGGCTGTAGACTAGAGGGAACAGTAGTCACGTCTCAAGAGAGTAGTGACCCCATTGTCATTCACTCAGCTGGTGCACCAGCTGAGAGGGAAACTCTCTCCACCATAGCTAGATCGGAGGATGATTTGGGAGACCAAACATTGCAATTTAGAGGCGAAGGTGAGAAGAACACTGAATAGCAGAGTGACATTAACGATGCTCGGATAATTGAGTCTGTCTCAGCTGAGATGTCCACTGCTTTGAAGGCCAATGAAGTTGCTGCCGTAGCTAAGGCAAAGGATGGAGAAACCCTGGGAGTTGAGACTGTGGGTCATGAAAGTACAATCCAAGGAGTTGAGACTCCAATAGATGCCAATGTAGAAGACCCTAAGACAACTGAGTCTGTCGAAGAGAATGTAGAAGGCCCTACAGCAGTTGAGACTGTTGGGGGTAATGAAGGCCTAAGGGAGGTTGAGACTTCCCTAGGTAAAGACCAGACGGAATAGAACATTCCTCAGCGCCCTTCACGATTCCCAAGAGCATGTTGATACTTCATTTTTGGGGTCGGAGGATGAAGCCAAGTCCGCTCACCATGAAGATCTTTTTATGGACAAGGCTGGGGAATTTTTCAAATTTAAGAGCCAAGTCAGTGATAAGACGGCTCGAATGAGGTTTAATTTTGATGATGAGCCAACTCCTAAGGTCTCATCATCCTCTGATGACACTGATGAATCAGTGGAGGACCATGTTACTCATTTGGAAAAACACACTGAGACCGAGGAAGCTGTTAAGACAACCGAGGCTCAGTCAATTGAGCAAACAATCTCAAATGCTCCAGCTAGAACCGAATCAACTGCGTAGGCTCCCACAACTGTAGTAGTGACGACTTCTACAGCTCAATCACAGGCTTTCACATCTGTACCAATATCTGCCGATGACGCTGCCACAACCGAGGCACAAAGAGTTGAATCATCACATTCATTTCAAAGTCAAGACCCTCAAGGTAAAGCCTCGGGGATACCATTCGTGCACGATGATGTTTTTGAAGACATGTTCCAATTCACTGCTACACTGCCCGGCATGGAGGATGAATATGCTGCAGAAGTCAGAAGATATACCGTGCAGGAAGGCTCGTCACTCCCACCGATACGATTGTGCTAGTAGACTTCATTTTGATGCGAGTGGTCGGCAGCTCAGTCAAATCCAGCAACTGAGTTCCGTGAAGCCTTCAAGAAGATCTTCAAAGAGATTGAGAAAATTGAACGTCACTAGGCCTCTCTAGACTTGAGATTGGACAATCAAGATGTTACCCTCACAGCCGATTTGAGAGGGATCGTCGTGCGTATAAGGGAATGTGTTGCACATCAGACATCCATGCATTTGGAGCAGGTCCATTACTTTAAGGTTCTATTTGCCAAAATGCTTGTATGGAGTGCGAACATCTCAATGTATCAACAGATGATGAAGGAATATATAGTGAGGATAGAAACTTCCCATAAGTCGGATATGGAGCTACTACAGCACTTTCACAAGACTGACATTGCTCGTTTGGAGAATAACATGAATGCAAATTCAGTCTTCTGATGGCAGAGATGAAAATAGAGACAGTTGAATCAAAGGCTACTCGTTCCAAGTTTCGTCAAAGCCTACTCTGCAGCAGACTCCAAGCAGAACTCGACAAATAGCCGATTGGATTTTCTCCTAAGTGGATTATTCCTGGGATACCTCTCTCCTTTGGTGATAATGCCAAAAAGGAGGAAGAAGAGGCCCCTAAGGGATTAAAAGAAGAATTGAAGAAAGGAGGTGACACAGCTGAGGAGGAAGGAAGCTCAAAGGATCTGAAATTGATGTATGCTGAAACCCCACAGCTAGGTGAAGTCACGGCCTCAATTCTCAGCATGCTACCCCTGAACCTACCTGTTGAGAAAACTGCAGTGGCCATGAAAGATAAAAGAAAGGCCATCAAAGCTACATTTGAGGAGGTAGCTGAGAAACAATCAGCTCACGTTCAGGAGATGATGAAGCAATATGGTGTTCCTCCAGCCGGAAAGGACTACATTGTGACTAAACCCTCAAGGAACATTATAATGCCTGATGATGGATCTGATCCCAGATCAATAGAGGAGTTCCAAACTCTAGAATCAGAAGGGTACTTTCAAGCGATGACTCTGCCGCAAGCATGGGACTTGTATTGGGAGAAGGGATTGGAAGTATGTCAATCAGCTGATAAGCAGCAGACTTCCAGCAACCATTCAACTGGAAAGTCTAAGGCTCCAGTATAGTACACTCCCAGAGGAAGGGTAGCTGAGTCAGGAAGGGGAAGATGTGGTGGTCGAAGAGGCTCTTAACCTGGACCAAAACCAAAAGTCGTAGCATACGTAGATCCAAACAAGAGGGGTCTTATATATTAGGCTAGATATGATCACCTTGCCAACTTAGAAGTTGCTAGAAAGACGCTGAAGCTATTAGAAGAGAAGAAGCTGAGAATGAGAGGACTGCTCGTGAATGGAAAGAGGGAAAGCGGAGGGATGACCCTGCTACTAGGTGAGCATACAATATGAAGAAAAGAGAGGAAGAAAGGAAGAAGAGGAGGAGGCAAGAGGATGATAGGAAGAGAGCTGAAGAAGAAGAGAAAAGAAGAAAGCAGCAAAGGCGTTGAAGTGTGCTGCGAACCCTTTCATGTATTTGTTGTAAATACATTTGTGTAAGTCTTCTGTAATAAGCTCAGTGAATTTCCCTGTAATTTTCACTCTATATGTATCTTAGCTTAGATATATTGTGTATTGACATGTTTATATAAAAAGCTGTAATAGTTGTTGTAAACAGCTTTGTAAAGGACAAGAATGCTATGGTTAATAAAATGATTATTCAAAGCATACATTCTTTGTTACTGTACTGCTTGTATGTTTGTTGTTTACTTATATTGAATGCTTTAAGTTTTGGCATCATTAAAAAGGGGGAAATTGTTAGGAAATTTATTTGTTAGATTTTGATAATACCATGTAAAAACTTAAACTAGTAAGTTGGCACCCCATTTTCCTTGTAATTGTTTTTGTGATAGATAGGACTGGAAGATCTGAGTTATATCAGCTATGTCATAGATTACAAGAAGTCAAACTGCGGACGGGAAGTGAAGACTCTACTGTATGTCAACTGAGTAAGGCCATGAAGGAAGTTAAGGACTCGACTGAAGGAGAGTCAGTTGTGGAACAACTGTGACAAGTTTCATTCAAGTCAACTCAAGAAGCCAAGTCTATCAGTTGAAGTGATAGTTGAGTCAATCTCATGATTGGAGCAGACTCAAGTCACTTGGGGTAAAGGCAACAATCAAGTCAAGACAACTGATTTAGATCCGTTGATTAAAGTCAAGAGTATTACTCGATTTAGTAATATGTCAAGCTATCAGGTCTTAAAGTGTTTGGCCCAGAATTGTGCAAAAGGAATGAGCCAATGGGAAACACTGCACCTTGTGTCAGAAACGTGCAATGCTGGAATGCCATTTAATACGAGGAAAGGTCAACATCACCAAGGCTGCAGACCAAGAAAAGACAAGCCAACAAACACAAAGTGACATTTGAAACTAGCCTATCTCTTCATGTGCACTATAAAAGGCTGAGGAAGCTATTGAGAAAAGGTTACCGGAACCGCGAACGAACAAGCAATATCAAAGCAAGTAATCTGCAAAATTTCTCAAAGCAATTCAAGCTATTCTTCAACCCTTAAACTCAAATAAACTCGATCTAACACAAGCTGTGAAGGAAAGATAACTTCAACCAGTCTAAGAGGAAACTTTTGAAGAAACAAAGGGGTCTACTTTCCAAGTTGAAGGATCGTAGAAAGGTTTAAGGTCGAACCATTATCAAGTTTGTTGGAGGGCTTCGTGATCAAATCCAAGAACTTGAGAAGTGAGCTGAAGTAGCAAGGCAGCTGCCCTATGAATAAGCTGAGTCGCAAGAGAAGCCAGTTGTGTGATCAAGGTTGTCTCCAGTTGTGTGATCAAGGTTGTCTTCAGACTGATAACCACTTTGAAAAAGAGAGGATTAAAAGAATTACCCCATCTTCGAACCTCTATAAAGTATTTGTGTCATTGATTTTCAGCAATTTACATTCCTGCATATTTACTTATATCTGCTGTTAGTTTATATTTATTATCCAACTGATAATTAACCAAGTACTAAAAATCAAGTGTTTAAAACAAGCTTAAATCAAATCAAAGGGTGTTAAGTCTTCCGCAGTTAAAAACCAAATCAGCCAAGTTAAGTATTTGGCTTAAGCAGCCGAGTTATACTATCAACAGCTCTATCGAGTCTGTTGAGTGGGTAACTTAGCTGAATAGCCAACTTAGCTGTCCCCCAAGGACACAACTGATTTAAGTCAACTCTGTTGAATCATTTAAAAGGACTAAAATCGAAAATTTGTTATGGTTTATTCAATCCCCCCTCTAAACCTTATAGCACACCCCTAGGGACCTACAATTGCCCTGTTTATGTCTGAATTTGATTTTTGTCTTGCTAGAACTCACCTCCCGGATTATGGACTAACAAGTATGACATGGAAATTATTGTCCAAGTAATCAACAACAACTATTTTACATTGGTTCATATATAACACCCGATGTTGAGAGTATTTTTTACATTAGTTTTACATCAGTACTTCAACCGATGTAAATTATTTGAATTTAAATCGGGTCTTATTTTAACTAATACAGGAAGAAATTTCAAAATTTTATAATTATGCCATCGATTTTATTTTTCATGAGGAGATTGAGTAAATCCATAGGCCAAAACCTTATTACAAAACTCCTGATTCCATTGACGTGAAGCTTGTTTCAACCGATACAAGCTACATCGAAGCAAACAAACCTGGCCTAGTTGGGCATTGGAATACCCGAGGGGAGGAACCATATAAACCTCTTCATTATGAAATCCATAGATAAACGCATTGTTTTGGTCCAACTGATGTTGGAAAATTTATTTATTAGATTTTGATGAATGCCATGTAAAACTTAGACTAGAAAGTTGGCAGCCTATTTTCCTTGTAATTTGAATTGTAATAGATAAGGGCCATTTGCCGAGTCAAGTCAAGTCAGCTATGCCTGGATATACAAGAAGTCAACTGAAGACTAAAATGAAGACTCCGCTGTGGAACAGCTGAGTATGGGAAAGAGGAGAAGTCAAGAACTCGACTGAAGGAGTATAAGCTAAGATACAGCTGTGTGAAGTGTCAGTCAAGACAACTCAAGAAGCCAAGTCAAGTTGAAGTGACAGATGAGTCATTTAATCATTGGAGCAGACTTAAGTCACCTGGGGAAAAGGCAGCTGCAAAGAGGAGTTAACTAAAAAAAATATGTTGCACAAAAGTCAAAAATATTACCTAAACAAGTAATACTTCCATGTTGCCATGTCTTAAAGTGCTCAGTCCCAGAAGCGTGCAAAAGGAATAAACCAACGGGAAACACTGCACCTTGTGTCAGACTCTGAAAAACTGAATGCTCATTTAATACGAGGAAATGTCAATATCAAGGACTGCAACAAGACAAGCCAACGAACACAAGTGACTTTTGAAAATCATCCTATCTCTTCAACGGGCAGATTTTTGAAAGTTCACTATAAAAGGCTGAGGAATCACTTTGAGAGAGGGTTACCTGAACCACGAACATTCAAGCTATTATTCAAACTGTAACCTGCAAAATATTCTCAAGTTATTCAAGCAAATCCTCAAGCCTAAATTTGAAGGAAATCAATCCAACACCAAGCTGTGAAGGAAAGACAACTTCAAACTGTTGAAGAGGAAACTTTTGAAGAATCAAAAGGGGTCTATATTCCAAGGAGGATAGTAGAAAGGTTCAAGGTTGAACCAGTCTCAAGTTATTGGAGGGCTTCGTGATCAAATCCAAGAAGCTTGAGCAAGTGAGTGAAGTAGCAAGGCGGCTAGCCCTGTGAAGAAGCGAGTCAAACGAGAAGCCAGTTGTGTGACCAAGGCATCTCAGATCGAGTCCCAAATGATCAAGTCGGTTGTGTGATCAAGAATTGCATTTGGGTGATAACCACTTTGTACTACGATCAATACTTAGTGGATTCCTCCAGGAGTTGGAGAAGAGAGGAGTAGAAGAATTACCCCATCTTCGAACCTCTATAAAAATTATTGTGTCATTGACATTTCAAAGCATTTAATTTCTGCACATCATTTTATATTTGTTGATAATTTCCTATCCAACTGATAACTAACAAATTGCTAAAACCAAGTGTTAAAACAAACGTAAACCAAATTCAAGGGTGTTAAGTCTTCCGCTGAAAATCTCATCACAGCCAAGTTAAGGTTTAGACTAAATAGCTGAGTTATTCTATCAACAGCTCAATCGAGTCTGTTGAGTGGCTAACTCTGCTGGTTAACTAACCTAGTTGTCCCTCCAGGACTTAGCTGTGTATTTAACTTTGTACTATTTTAATAGGACTAAAATCGAAAAGTTGGTAAGGTTTATTCAACCCCCCCTTCTAAACCTTACACACACCCCTTGGGACCTACATCTGACATAGTGGCCAACCCTTAGTAGTTGCCATGGCAATGAAGATTTGCACCATTACCAACTTGGCCACCGGAGAAAAACTATCTAAAAAATCAACACCCTGAACTTGATGAAACCCCTATGCAACAAGGCGAGCTTTATATCGAGCCACAGTACCATCAGGATGAAGTTTCACCTTATACACCCATTTAGAGCCAATAGGCTTCTTGCTGGCAGGCAAAGAAGTCAAATCCCATATATGATTATCCTCAAGAGCCTTAAGCTCCTGATTCCTGGCCTGAATCCACTCAAGCTTGTCACAAGCATCATGATATAAAGAAGGTACCTGAAATGTGCTTAGATTGGCTAAAAAAGAAAGATAAGAATGCTCGAACAGGTGGGAGTCAATAAATGGAAATGTCTGCATAGGATATGGTGAACCTGGTGTGACCTTTAGAGCAGTAGAGGTAGGTAGTGCAGGGAACTTGTCAAAGATAGCGGACATATATGATAATCAGTACCAAGAGGGTGCTTGTCTAGTTCGTGTGCTCCTCCTGAGAGTTGGAATACTGGGGGAAGGAGAGGTATCGATAGAAGGATAAGAAGAATCCGAAGAGGGGGATTCAGGTGCCACAGGAAAAGGTAAAGGAACGAAAGCAGGGGTGGAAGGAATGTTCTGATAGGGAAAAATATGTTCAAAAAATTCAACATCCCTGGAGACAATAATCTTTTGTGAGGTAATGTCAAGGAGCTTGTACCCGTTTTTTCCAGGTACATTGCCAAGCATGACACACTTTAAAGTTCGAGGGAAATATTTATGTTTATGAGGTGAGGAGTTAGCAGCAAATGCTAAACACCCAAAAGCTCTTAGTCTAGTATAATCAGGTGCAAAACCAAAGAGGATTTTGAAAGTTGTTTTGCAAGAAAGGACCGCAGTAGGAAGTCTATTTATTAGATAGGCTGCTGTCAAGATAGAATAAGGCCACAATTTTGGAGGTATATTAGACTCAAACATCAGTGCCCTTGCAATGTCAAGCAAGTGTCTATGCTTTTGTCCCACCACACCATTTTGCTGTGGTGTGTGGACACAACTGGTTTGGTGAGAGATACCAAAGGATAGAAAAATGTTCTGATACTCCTTTCCTGAAAATTCTGTGCCATTATCTGTTTAATTCCCTTTATAGCCTTTCCAAATTGAGTTTTGATTAGAAGTATGAAATTATGAAGGAGAGATGGTGCCAGACTTTTGTGAGACATAAGAAATACCCAAGTAGATCGACTAAAATCATCAACCAATGTGAGAAAGTATGGAGTATGGGTGACAGAAAACTGAGCATATGGACCCCATATATCAACATGAATTGAGTCAAAAACCTGAAGAGATTGTATAGCATTAGTATGGAAGGACAACCTGTTTTGCTTAGAAAAATGACAAATGTCACAAGGCTAGATACATTATCACTGAGTCCTTACAAAGTGGTTTGATAAAATACAAATATTTCAAAGTATGAGGAGATGTATGTCCCAATCTCTTATGCCAAATGTCAAAAGAAGAATTACAAGAAATAATAGAGGTAGAATTAGAAATTGAAGAACCAAAAGAATGTGGAGCTGTGTGAAATATGTAGAGCCTGCCAACTAGTTTTCCAACACCAACAACTCTACTACTCTGAAGGTCCGGCAATTCACAATAAGAAGGGAAAAAAATACATTTCAGGTGTAAGGAATGACTGAGTTGGGCAACTGAGAGAAGATTATATTTGAAAGAAGGGACATAAAGAACATGTTTAAGGAAAAGATGTGGATTCAGTGAGATTTCACTAGTATGAGTGACTGCTTTCTTCGAACCATCATGCATAAAAACAACTATGCTCGTATCAATTGGTTTAAGATTTTTCAAGAGAGTGTGATTATTGCACATGTGCCTACTAGCACATGTATCAATTATCCAGCTACCTTTCCCAAAATCCTCATAAGAAGATAATGCAAAGTGCAGTTTATTTGTACCTCCATATTCCACAAAATGAGTAAAATAGTGAGCATTCTCCTGATGTCCACCAATTCCACCAGTATATGTTCTTGACATGAATTTTGCCACTTCCTTTTGTATCAGTCCAACAATGTCAGGATATTTCATCAAGGCATCCTCTGTAGTAACCTTTGTATCCACATGTGTCTCAACATCTGCCATATGCTCCATATTTCTATTCCATTGATCTCTCAATTGTGTGTACCACTCCGGGTAACCATGGAGTTTAAAACACTCATTCACTTCATGCCATGTTCCTTTACAATGTTCACATTTCAACTATGTTTTTTCTTCCTTGGTTATGCGTACAGAACCTTTACCATCGAACCTTTACCATCGAAAGGATCCATCAATGCCTTGGATCCTTAACATGATCAAACCTTCATTAACGGATGTTAACGGGATCCATCAATAAAATCTGGTTTCTCACATGATCATAACCTTCATTCAACCCCATCAAAACTGCATTAATTTCCTATTCGTCTAAGGATCATTTAATGCCTTAATAGTTCCACATGTGCAACATGGAACGGTAATGAGCACCGCATATTCATACCAAAGTTTTTTTAGTTGTGTGTTATATACAACAATTGTATTATTTCCCTGCGCTAAGGTAGCAATTTCCTTCTCCAGCTGAAGTAAAAGAGGACCGTTGCTCTCACCAAATCAAATATCATCCCAAAGTTCCTTCGCGGAATCAGCATACAAAAAGCTTCTACAATTTCTTTTGAAATAGAGTTAAGCAACCAGGAGGTAATCATATAATCAGCTTTCTTCCATTATTTATACATTGTTGAATTCAATTCAGGTTGTGATACACTTCAATCTATAAATCCTAACTTGTTCTTAGCTCCTAGCGAAACTCGAACGGATCTGCTCCAAGGTGAAACATTATTACCTGTGAGAAGGTTAGAGACGAGCGCCATGCCTGGGTGATCGGATCCTTGCATGTGTAGTGGATCATCCTCTAAAATTATCATGTTATCTTTGCTAGCTTCTCGAATCATCATGTTTTCTTTGCCAGCCTCTGTGTTCATTATTGGCCAAAGTTGTTCCATGGATCTTAATCCCGAGCTCTGGATACCATGTTGAAGCTAAACAAAAAGAGAATTCTAGAGAAAATCTGAGTATTATTCATCAAATCTGATCTGCAATTGTAAGCTGCTACAGGGTATTTATAACAGAAAAAAACCACCATGTGAGAGCATGGAAAGTGTGAAGGTGCCAACAAGGATAAAACCGTGAAATACAAAAATGCGACTAAAACACCAAACTTAACAGAATATCCTCGTCTTTTTAGTTCTAGCACTTCACCTTAGTGACTCGGTGGTAAATGTTGCTTCCTCTTCCAATGCTAGATCAATTGCAAAAATGAACAAGGTTCACATTTTTAATAAGGCAAAATTGTTTTTTTAGTCCTCTAAGTGGCGCCACTCGGAGATTTAGTCCTTTTTTTTTCTCGACTTTGAGTTTAGTCCTTTAAATGGACAAAATTCGGACTTTTAGTCCTGTTACCTGCTATAACAGGTAAATGTTACCTGCTAGTGGATTTTCTTTAATTCAAAATTTAAATAAATTTTAAAAAATAATAGAATATTATCCATGATAAAAAAATGAGTTTTAATTTTATACTTTTAATTTTTATTTGAATTGTGAATTTCATATTTTAGAAATAAAAAAATCTATTTCCTACAAATATTTTACTAACACATTTTTTTACGAAAACTATTTCAAAAAAAAATATTTATTTTCATTTCCTTTTTTGGTTTAAGTTACTTATTTATTTTAAAAATAATAAAAAATATAAAATTCACATATAGTTATTGAAAATATATTCAATTCAAACTATAAATAAAATAAAATAGTTTATAATATTGAATAATTTCATAATTTATAAATATAGAAATTATTTTTAAAAATAAGAAAAATACTATTAAAATATTTTATATTTCTAGCTAAAAGTATACTTAAATATCTATATTTATAAAATATGAAATTATTAATATTGTAAACTATTTTTATTTTATTTATAGTTTTAGTAAAAGATTTTTTTAGTAAAATTTTCAAGGAAATAATTTTTTTAATTCTAAATATTAAATTCACAATTCAAATAAAAATTAAAAATATAAAATTAAAACACATTTTTTTATCATGGATAATATTCTATTATTTTTTAAAATTTATTTAAAGTTTGAATTAAAGAAAATCCACTAGCAGTAACATTTACTGTTATAGCAAAGTAAATGTGACTAAAAGTCCGAATTTTGTCCATTTAAAGGACTAAACTCAAAGTCGAAAAAAAAAAAGGACTAAATCTCCGAGTAGCTCCACTTAGAGGACTAAAAAAACAATTTTGCCTTTTTAATAATTACTCGTCTCACATATCATCAATAACCTCTCAAATAATTATATTAGAAAGTATGTCTTAAAAAAGAAACGCAAAATCCATTATTAATACAAAGGAGGAAATTTTTTAAATAACAATTATGGATAGCGGATATTTTTTTCTATCTACCTACTTATAAAAATACTTTTTTACCCAATTTGACCCAAATACCCATCTTTTAATTTCAGGATTTTGAATTTTGAAATTGATGTAATTATTATTTTCTTCGAAAATCGTGTACATTCCATCCCAAATACACACTATCCTATATAGGTATACTTATACAATGAAGGATACAAGAAATATATGCATATACATTCATGATATAGTGATATATTGTGCCCATATTGTACCAACCCTTATGTATATATACATATACATATCATGATATTTATCGTGTCATATCATGCTCATATCATTTTATATCGTGACATATCGTGCATATGGTGTCATAACCTGCAGATATAATGCCCATATCATGCCATATTGTGATATATCGTCCCAATCACTATGTACATATATTAATATGGAAAACAACATAAAACAATTATTCGAAAATCTGAAAAATTATCTATTACTTCTGAAAATTGTTTCAATAAAATTTAAAAGTATTTGCAATTTATTAAAAAAATTAAAACAATACGCTTAAAATCTAAATATTAAAATATAAAAAATACGATAATTTGTTTAAAAATCTGAAAAAGTTGTTTAAAAAATTGAAAATTATAAATCAAACAAAAACTATACACTTTTTTCAAACATTTGACATTTATTTAAAATATGGAAATTTGTTTAAAAATTTCAGAAATTGTTTAAAAATCTGAAAAATGGATTAACTAAAAATTGTTGAAGACTTTGAAAAGTTTTACAAAAAATCAGATTTTTATAAAATCCAAATTGGGTAAATGAAAAGAATATTGAACTTTTTTACTATAAAAAGAAAGATATTTAAGAAAAATCTAAAAAACATAAAGAAAATATCAAAATTTATTTTAGAAAAAAATCCAAAATAATTTTAAGGTCATAAAATTGTTCCAAGATTGGGATTTTAAAATCTGAATATTTTTAATAAATTTCCAGAATATTTTAAAATAATTTTAAATTTTTTAAAAAGAGTGTTGATTTTTTTTATAATTTTTGTATTTTAAATTATCGTGCCCATATCGTGTCTTATACGATTTTGTGCAGAAGCTAGAACTCAAAATTCTTTTTATTTTGTGTAGATGAGAAGGGAATAGAGAGATAAAATAAAAAAAAATGTATTTTATTTGAGAGACATAGGACCCACCTAGTTTTTGCTTTTGTATTCAAGTGTTAGGGGTATTTGGGTAAAAGAACCATAAAAATGGGTAGAAAATATAGTTTTTTATCTCACATGTCAGAAAAGTCTTTGTCTTATCCCAAGTGAGTATATTGAGCAATTTGATCTTAATACAAAACAGTCAAACAATCCAATAGTATACAAGAGCAAATTGTGGAAATACCCACTTGAGAAAGTACAAAGACTTTTCTGAAATGTGAGATAAAAAAAATTAATTTTCTACTCACTTCTGTGGTTCTTTTACCCCAATACCTTTGATACTTGAATACAAAAGTAAAAAGTATGTGGGGTCAAATTTCTCTCACATAAATATACTTTCTTTATTTTTAGATTTTTAACACAAGTTTTAGTTTTTTTTTTTTGAAAAAAATTAAAAATTTTAATAGATTGGTTTAGTATAAAAAACAACTTTTTGAAAATAATTTTGAGTTTTTATTATTTTATAATTTAAGATATTTTAAATAATTGGAAAATATTTTAAAAAGGTGTATAGTTTTTTTAAAAAAATCATATTTAATTTTTTGTAATTGTTTAAATAACTTCGATTTTTTTTTACAATAATTTTGTGGATTTTTTTATATTTTTTAATAAATTGCAAATACTTTTAAATTTTATTTTAATAATTTTCAAAATTAATAAACAATTTTTAAGATTTTTCAAATAATTGATTTATGTTGTTTTTTAATTAGTTTTTGGATAAAAAAAACTGCAATTTCCTGTATGTATATATGTATTCTTGTATTCTTCTTTATATATGTATGTGTACATAGGGGTTGGCACGATATGAGCACAATATGACACGATTTGGACACGATTGTTGTACGATATGTACATGTATATGTACATAGAGGTTGCCACGATATGACACAATATGAGAACGATACGGAAACGATATGTGCATGATATGTATATATATATATATATGTACATGGGAGTTGACATGATATTACACGATATGGCTACACGATTTTGTACATACGGGTGTGTGTATTTGGGGGAGTGTATACAATTTTCAAGTAAAAATATTAATTACACCAGTTTCAAAATTAAAGGAGGGACATTTTGGTCATGGGTAGAAAAAAGTTTTGTTTATATATTGATGGGTAGAAAAGAGTACCCACTACTCATAGTCGGTAATTAAAAAAAATTCCCTATTATACAATACTCTTGTCAGTAATCTCATGGTATCCAAAAATATCGGCTATTAGCACCAAAATGTGCACATTGTGAGAATAATTGTTAAATTCAAATTCAACAGAATTCTAATACTGTTGTCACTTATCTCATGATTCTTTTGTCCTTTAGTTTTTTTCTTTTTTATCTTCATTAATGCTATAACTGTTTCGCTTAGATATTGATATAAATTAAATACGGGTGTGAGGTAATAACGTATGAAATTAATGTGTAATTAATCGTCCCTCACATTTATATCTAATAATAAATACTTTTCTAACAATATTTCAAAACCTTACCCAAAAAAACGTTTTTAGAACATCAATATTTTCAAGATGCATATTTTTACTACTAAGAAAGACATGAGACTCTTGTCTTTATTTTTCTTGACATTTAACGTCGTCACATTTCAAGCATTTTCCAGTAACAACGAGTGCAATATATTCACCACGCGTTGTGCAGTTCGTATCGTCAATTGGCTCCCTACATCGGCGTTGACATTTCATTGTGCGTCTAAAGATGAGGATTTTGGGTATCGTACTCTTGATGAAGGAAGTAGTCTAGATTTTTCTTGGCATTTTTGCATGAATTTTTGGAAGACAACGTTGTACTTTTGCCACTTTTGGATGTCGGAAGGGGGTTCCAAATATCATGCGACTTTTGATGTTTTCAATGCTGAGATATCACATTCTTGTACATGGTGCCAATGGAGCGCCGAAGCAGAAGGATTGTTACTGCGTGATTCAAAATCTAGTTACTTCCGAACAGTTGAATGGGTAAAGATTTGAAATTCTCTGGATCAATAAATATTATAACAATTAAATGTATTTTTACCATTTGAAGTTCTCAAATTTTTAGATCTAAAAATGTAACCTAATTAAAGTTTCATGGGTCTTGCTTGCTTGCCAGCTTCCAATTTACATAATACGTTAATTGGCAATTTATGTATACTTTTGTTAATAAGTCCAACATCGTCACAATCAGTGGTAGATGTAGGATTTTACAGTTGTATTGTCAAATTACTCAAACAAGTTTGAGTTAGCTCCTGTTAGACAGTTTAACGACTAGACGAATCCAGCCTATCTATCCTACCCGTGAACCCAACAACCCAGCGGAATATATCTAATACTTTCTAAGGGATCTATTATACTTTTTATTAGAAAAACTAATGCTTTCTAGTGGAATTGCTAAAATTCTTTAACGGAAAGAACTAATATTTTTTCGGGAAAACTACTATTACCTTTCACGGGGACGACTAATGCTTTTGACAAGAAAAACTGACTATTAAATATTTTCAATGATCTCATGATGATATACCTAATACTTTGATGCATACCTAATACTTTTTCAGTCATCTCATGATGATATATAATTATCCAATATTACAAAATTAATATATATCCCAACACAAATTTAATGACGCTACCAAAAAGCGTTTTTATAAATAATTATTTAATGACACATTTTAAAAAAAATGTGAATTATAAAAATTAGTGACACTTACTAGAAAACATTAGTATTTTAGTCAATTTAATGACACTTTTATTGAGGTGTCATTATCTTACTAAGATTGCCGACTTTATTTTATAAGTGTCATGATAATTATAGAATTTAATTACGTTTTTTTATTTGTGTTCTTAAAATGACAACGCCTAGTAAAAAGTGTTATAAAATTGATGACACTTTCTATTTTTACTTATATTTTTTTTTGTAGCCAAATTTTTAAGATATACTTAGATTTTTATTGTTTGTGTCATTAAAATGACAACACTTATTAAAAAGCGTCACAATATTGATGACACTTTCTATTTTACTTGCGCAATTTTTTATTTGTCGGCAAATTTTCAAAATTTTTAAACTTTTATTGTTTGTGTCATTAAAATGACGACATTTATTAAAAAGCGTCACAAAGTAAAAAATTGGAATATCTATCCCTTATCAAAAGATTGAAGTACAAAGGAAGATATTAAGAGTTAATAAATAGAGACCATGTAGTGTATAATTAGCTAACAACAAATATATATTCAAAATGAGACAAAATTAAATACTAAGTTTAATTTTTAAAAATTAATAAATAATTGATCTTTAATAAATTTTACAAAAGCTAGAAAACTAAAATTCGTCACAATTTGAATGACACTAATTTTTTAAAGCGTCGCGACTTTAACAACGCTTTTAGCGTCAGCAAAGATTCATTTAAAATATATTAAATCTTTAGTAATTGTGACTGAAAGTAGCGTTACCACATAATGACGCATTTGATAAAAGCGTCAGGAAATTAATTTTATTTACGCGCAGATCTTGCGTCACAAATATTTTTGTGACATTAAATTGAATTTCATAACGCAACTCATGACGCTTTCAAAAGCGTAGGTAATGTACCTTGTGATGCTAATAAATATTGCCACCAAGTGAAAATTTTAGCGTCACTAAATACAATGTTTTTTTAGTGAATATTTTTCAGAGGGACTGATAGCACTTTTCCTAAGGACTGCTAATACCGATCTTTGGATATTACAAAAACGTCATTATCAATATTACATCAAACTGAACAACGCAACTCATGACGCTTTCAAAAGCGTAGGTAATGTACCTTGTGACGCTAATAGATGTTGCCACAAAGTGAAAATCTTAGCGTCACTAAACACAATTTTTTTGTAGTAAATATTTTTCAGAGTGAATGATAGCACTTTTCCTAAAGACTGCTAATACCGGTCCTTGGATATTACAAAAACATAATTATCAATATTACAAAAATATCACCGGGTCAGTTTTGGATTGCATCTAATGGATTTTGACCCATTAGACCATCTGGCATGAGTTTTGTTCTTCACTAGGTTGCATTTGGATGGACGGATTTTTGATTTTAGAAGATAATTTGGGAGATTGATTTCAAATAATCTCATATAAGATGAATTTGAAAATTATCATAAGTATGAAAAATAATAGTATAAAATAAAAACTTGACGATTTTGAAATCGATTTAAAATTCATTGTATAATTATCTCATCCCAAGAAATTCAATAGATTTTTTATTATAGATTTAAAATCTTTAGCTTAAAATCTATCAATCCAAATTAATGACTTGGGGAATTTATTATTATGCATTTGAAATAATTAGTTTTAAATCCATCCATCCAAACGAAATTTAATTTTGTGTAAGCCTTGCTTTTTATGATGATATGTTCTTTCAATAATATATTTTAATGTACTTTTGCTATTCTTTATTAAATGTTAATACATGTATTATAATTCAATATGATATACGGGAGGCATCGCATATCTTTCAATGGTTAATATATAGTAGCTAGTTACAGACTTACAGTCATTATATATCTAATAAATAAATTTATTAATATATTATATATATATATGAAAATAAATAACGCAATGAAAGATAATTATTTACCCATTTATTATGCACACAAAAGTCAAGATGCAATACCTTCAGGATTTGAACAAATTAAATTGTGAAAATCATTTATATTTAAAAACTGTAATTGAAAGTTTTGCATGGCACATATGTTCAGTAATAACCCATGAATCGTATCCAGAGGTAAAATGGTAATACAAACATCAATGACACTTGTAATAACATGCAACATTAAAAGAAAATAGCACACCAAGATAAAAAATTTACGAGTTAAATAACTGGTCGAACGTGCATGGCATGATGGCACGAAAGCTACTCTAAAAACCCTTAGACAAGTGCACCTATCGTGTTATAATATAGATTATTGAGTACCGCGTATCATTCCCACGAGAGTTATGAGTACTAATAATTACTTTTTTTTGTTATCTAAATTAACAATTTTCAGAAGTTTGTTTGTATGAATATGAAAACAAAGATTCCAAACAATCAACAAATTACAATTGATAAAATAAAGGGAGATTTTAAAATAAGTTATCAAGAGATAGAAACGTGTTTGAATGTAAATCCGTCTAGAATGTTTTTGTGATTTTAACAAGATAAAATACAACCATAAACCCTTAAGTAATTACCATCATCTTTTAACATAATCTCATGTTTCATGGTCCCTATAAATTTCCAATTTAAGTTAAGCCCTCTTTCAAGGTGAAAACTCCTAACCTCAAGTTGATCAACCGAAATCTCTTTCTATTTAAACCCCCCAAGATTGCATTATAACGATTTATGAATTTTCATATTAGGTTTGACTCTAATTCGGAAAATTTATGTTGTCATATATCTAAGATTGTATGCAACTCCTTTCACTTATAAATGTTCTTTCTCACCATAAATCTATCGATTACCCGATGAAGAATAAAGTTGAAATCAATATACCGGAAATATTAACTACAATAAACAAAGCATAATATAAGTGAATCGCATAAAACATGAATATTATATTAAAAATATACAAGCCTTAATCATAAACTCATTCTAGAGTTCATTACATTCAAATACTAGGAGTTTAGCTACATGATTTTAACAAAAGAATAAATTACACAAGAAGAATTAAATGTTGTAGACATGGTGTACTTATCTTTTCTCAAAATCTCATATGGACTTCTTTCTTGATTGACTCGAATGATGTTACTCCAAGCCTTCTTCTTCAAGCTCTCTATTCCCAATTCTACTTTCCCTCCATTCTCACAATTTGTAAGTTGCTCTCTAGAACTCATTTTTTATGAATGAAAGAATTATTTCAAATGATGATGGATGAATAATGAATCATCAATGTACTATCCTCAACCCCATCCTTGGCTTTTATTGACATTATTTTGCTGAAATTATTCATCAATAAAATCATCTTTTGGTAATTTAATGCTCCACTTATGAGTTGGGTAGTTGGATATTTGATTTTATGCAATTATGTTGGGAAGACGAGGTGTTTGTCCAACAAATAGGGTGTTAAAGGTGCACAAAAGTGGTCAAAAACTTGGTTGGTGAGTTTTCCACAAATTTAGCCAGAAATTGATGATGGAAAGTCATCCAGACACTCCCATGTCGCGTAACACGGTCTGGCCATGTTGTATTATGTTTTCCTTGTTCAACTGAACACAATTGTGTTGGAAAACACGGCCTGGCCGCCGTGTCGAAGTCTGTCGATGCTTTCAAATTCGTGATTTTCACCCTGTTTGAACATGGCACACACCTGGTCGTGTTCGGCCTAAAAGGCCCCGAAATGATGCATTTAGCTTTATATTTTTAGCGTTTGTGCATCCTTAAACCCAGGGATATTTTAACATGAATCTATGGTCCGAAATTCACCAGAAATAGTTCTGAATGATCAATCTACACCAATAGAATCACCTCACAGTAATATGAACCACATGAAATCAAAAACTTATGAAACTAATAACAAAACAACCTAACCTATACTCAAATAAAAAAGTAAAACATGCATAAAAAGGCACTTATCAAGCCACCTCCAACTTAGAGCTTTGCTTGTCCTCAAGCAAAATACAAAAACCATGGAGATAAATTTAATAAGTGAAACTTACAAGAGAGATTGGTTTTCAACTCATTGAATATAAGCAGTCAAAGTTCTTAGACCTCTCAACGCAAATTAACCATTTAGTAAAAACGTAGTTTTACAAAACGATCGATTGAAATGTAAACACATTCATATCAGTGGGTATGATTCAAACTTGAATTCATCACTCTGCAAATATCGATAGTTATGCACAAATTTGATTTAATAATGCCATGAAAATATAAGGATTCAATCGATTTTTTGTAGTTAGTCTACAAATCATATAATAGAGCTTCTTGAACTTTATCTGAATCCTATTATTACCAATATGCGTGCTTTCCCATTTGAGAAGTTTAGTGTCAGATAATTCCAGTTTTTTCTTGAATCATGCAAGTCCCGCTATGGCATGACTGTTCCGGTGTTGTCGCACCACTCTCTTTACCGCAAAACTCATCTTGTAGCCACATAGATTCAAAGCGAGAAGATTCTTTTCTTTTCCGTCTTCTTCTTCCCTTTATCCGCACTTGCACGAACCCAATTTATTAAAACCAGGAAATGATCCAATGCAATCCGTGGTAAAAGGTGAACTTGATAGTCAGAAGAATTATCCACGAATATACTTTCACCTTTTTGGCCATTCATCCAGGTAAAAATATTATCCATCAAATCCGAGATCCTCGAATTGAGCTTCTTTTAATGCCTTATGAAAATCCATCTTTCTTTGCATCTCTTTGCCTACCTCCGAATTATTCAAAATTGTAGAGGATTTCATTGAAATACCCTACACAACAAAGCCGATGTGTGTTCAAGTTCAATGCAAGGTTTCGATAAGATCCCAAGTATTTTAAACCGTCCACAAGCCATCCATAAATGCCAATATTTGTCGCCATCATTTATCATCTTTGTCTATGTGATGTAACGAATCCAAGGAGCTTAAAGTCATATTTCCCCCCTCCATAACAAGCATAACCTCCGCATCGACTCCTCGATGTCCTATCGAAGTCTACTACATGAATCCCTTCAAAGTTAGAGTCCTTAAAAACTTCCAAAAATTCCGCTGAAATAAGCTTTGTTTCCATAAAGAAAACAAAAGCAAGAACTTTTTCAGTGATTTGTCGTTTAAGCATCCAAACTCAGTGGGTTCTGAAGCCCCTAACAGTTCCAACTAAGGCAGTTCATTGTGACCGGTTGGGTTTCTTCTCTGCACCCTCCACCAATAAAGTAAATTGCACGGTACATCAAAAAGTCCAAATTCCCAGGCTCTCTTAATTCGATCAGATTCTAAATCCAAAGAGGCAATTGGTTCAGGTGGGTAGGGTCGTTTCGAGGGAGTAAAAGTGCAGGACTGTGGTTTTTTTGTAGGGAATCTTTGTTTGATTATGGTCCAGGCATTTTTAGACTTAGCAATTTTTTTGCGGAATTAGATGAGAAGGTAAATAAAGGTTTATGGGGTAGGCCAGTTTGGGTAGCGAGAAGGTTGGAAGTCTATTTTAAATTGGATGGACAGTCTGTGCATGTGGGAGCTTGGGTGGTGGGTGAAAGTGCAAGGTGTTTTTGATTATATATGAGCTCATGGGGATAAAGTATGGTTTGGGTGGGTTATCAGGAAGGATTTTTTAAGTGGATGCTGCCGTTTGTCTTGGAGCGTCAGGTAGGAGAAGATTAGTGCCAGTATGTTTTCTGGTCCCATAAGCAATCTAACAAAGAAATGGCCATTAACCTCGCCTAAGAGTCTCCAGCAACAACCACCCATGAACATTTAACATCTCTATACATGACATTTCTTTGAAGGAAAAAAAACGCAAGAATCACGATCAAAGAACTTAAATTACCTCGGATGGCAAAGGACCCAAATTGAAATAAGGGATTGAATCCCACAAGAATGCCCGATTTTTGTATTTATGTAACTTTATCGTAATAATTCCATCAACTAGGGACATTTCATCATTTTCTAATTAATGGGCTAAAGATGATATTTAAATGGAAGGATAAAAAACAAGAACACGATGATTAAAAGAAGATGGCATGAAAATTACCTCGGATCAAGAGTTATAATGGGCGGAAAAAAAACTTTAAACCAAAAGATTGTGTTATAAGTGATTTTTTCGCGTTATCGTGGATCCCAAACGAGCAAGATATGAATCCCGAGTCTTTTGTATTTCAAAACTAGATCATGTATGAAGGAAATAAAGATTCCATCATCTCCAAATTTGATTAAAGCTCCTCGATTTCTTGGAATCTAAGACAAGATCCAAAAAATGATATTTAAATGGAAGGATATGTTGGTATAAAATAACTAACTAATTCCATAACTAATTCCATAAGACAAAATCCATTGAATTAAAAGATGGCATAAAAATTAAATTGTATTATACATTTTAAGAAGTTATAATTTCTAGTAAATTATGTATAAAAATTGTAATGGACTCAAATAATAAATGACATTTAATGCAGAGGAATTTTATTAACAACTTCAGTTTATTTAATTCATGCCCTACTTTGTATTTCACATCAAATAGTTTAATTAACAACTTGACTTGTTTGGAAAATTATTATTTTCTCCGTCACAAATTCATGATTCTTTTTATTTTCATTTTTCTTTTAAAACTTTCACTAAGAACTCAAGTACAAAATTAGACATTAACAACTAGCAAATGGGTTACCTTGCACAAACAAATGCCAAGGGGAAAGGGCACTCCTCTTGTAAGAAAAATGAGCACTTAAGGAAAACAAAATATTCCTACACACAGGACATAAAACAGATCACCAAAAGTAGGACAACGCACTCCAAAGGGAGACGAACAACTGAAACGCAAAAGCACACGTTGGGTGCGAACAACCATCATATACTGCAAAACACACACATTTGACCGCTTTCTGATGTTTGCCCCTCAACAAAGACAAAATGAAAAATAAACGAGAAATACAACAAAAAAAAAACAACGTAAAATTCAAACTAAAAAAAAATTAAAATAAAAAAATTACAAGAGAATGATCAGCCTCCTCTCACACGTGTTGTGAAGCCCCTCAATTTTCAATCTTGTACGGGCATGTAACCGACATCATTAGACGACTGTGTATATTCGCGACTACTTTTAAAGCTTCATTTTTACGGATCACTCTTAATAATGTTTTCACGCCATATCGTCATTTTATTTATTTGATCAACTACATAATTAATTATTAGTCATTTTATTTTATTTTTCAAATTATGTGTTTATTAATCACTTAATCGATCATTTTTGTTACTACTTGAGTAGTATTAGACACCTTAGAATTTAGGAGACCTATTTCACTAAGTGATTCATATCCTATAGAAATAAGAACTTGATTTAGAATAAGTGATTATGAAATTCATAAGTGATTGTGGGAATTACTATTAATTTTGGGAATTGATATTTTACACCAATTATCACCACTTTTGAGACAAAAAAATAAAAATGCCACATACAAGCCTTATAGGGGATGACCAATATGCTATTTTTGGGTATAGAAATTCATCTCCATCCTTATACACCTAAACCACATCTCCATCCTTAAAATCTTCAAGCCTATTTCCTTCATTCACTAACTTGGTGATTTTTATATTTTGAGGTACACTTAGAAGCTCACATCTTTAAGAACTTAAAGAACGCAAGAGTTGGCCATTAGCTTGAAGAGGACCTCAAAACCATTTTTAGAAACAAGACAAGGTAAAAAAATTATGGTTTAGTACTACCACTACAAGAAAATCGCAAAATAGCGACGAAAATAAAATCCGTCGCTAAAATGTTTAGCGATGGTTTGCACGGATTTTTTCCGTCTCTATTTATCTCATCGTGAATTCCTTAGCGCTGAAATTATAATAATCCGTCGCCAATCATGAATTAGAGCGACATAATGGACGACGAATTAGCAACGACTTTAGCGATGGACAAATCCGTTGCTAAATGTAGCGACGGAATATTCCGTTGCTAAATGGCGCCAATTAACTTTTTGGTTTTAAAATTAGCGGTGGAAATTTCCGTAGCTAAATTGATTAAATAGCGACGGTTTGTCCGTTGCTAAAGCGAGCGACGGATTAAATATGTCTTACACTTAGCAAAATAGCGACGGATTATATCCATCGCTATTTTTATTTTATTATTATTTTTTAATTTTTATAATTAAAAACCTGTAAAAACAATTCACATTCAAATTACAAAAATTCATTTACATAAACTACATAAACTATCAATAATAACATATATAATATTTGTTTTACAAAAAATCCATGCCAAACATTTATAGTTATAGAAATCCGCAATACATCCATATATAATTTAAAATATAAAATACTAATAATGTCTATAGAATTTGTCCAATTGGTCCATGGCTGTCAAGGAAGAGGCATATATCCCTGGCGACGCGATTCCATCATCTTACTTACCAACTCCGATAATCGTGGATCGCAATCGAATGCACTCATGACGCTCCTTCTCCAACTGCTCTAACACAGCCGCCACTTTCGGCTGATGCGCGACTTGCTTGGTCACCTGCTGCGTGACCTATCTCCTCAATGTCTCCTCATCAAAATCTTTGGAATGGTAGGAGGAACGAACGCGTTGGAGAACAAATACGCCCGAGACCCAATGTCGTACACCGGTGTTTCTTTATACCAACAACATCGAGGAAAATCCCATCTATCTCTATGGGCTCCTCTCTGGCCTCCAGTACAACATCTAAACGTGTCTCCACATTCTCCTGCAAAAAATATTTACTTACATTACACAAAAAAATAAAAAGGTATTTATAAAGAATTTAAAAGTATTCTAAAATTATACTTACATCTACTTGCTTAGACTTCCCATCCACAAATGTGCCATCTTGCTTCATATGGGTACGCAAAAAAGTATCATACATAGTAGGAGTACGCACAGTCTCCTTCTCCTGCATCCAAAAAGACAAGTATTAAAAAAACCTCAGAATAATTTTATAAAAACTTTAAATAATTATAATTAAAACTAAAATAACTTACAAAAGTAATAGCATGCCCAATGTAAAAGCGGGACCCTCCATAGTGGCGAGAACAACCAGATCCAGGTCCGCCTGTCTCGGACATCCTGTTGTTGCTCGCCTTCTCTGAAATAGCAACAACCTCTGGCTGACTCAAATAGACCAACCAGATCTTCCATGCGTCATCGGGCACACTAGGTGGCTTTCCTTTTTTGTCTTTCTTGGTTTTAGATTTGCTTATCATGTCACTGTAGATTTTCGATGCCTGGTGATTGGTATGTGTTTTGCATGTATTTTGGGCTTAATTGTAGCTAGAATTAGTTGCTCTCCATGCATTACATGAGTAAAAAGGGCTTTATTTCTGTTTTGTGGAAAAGATATTACGCTTTGCTCGTTTTGTATGAATTTGTTCATAACTGTAGCATTTTAGCAACAATTTGGAGCATTGCGGTAAAGACTCGCCGATACTTGAAGTAACGTACGAAGTTTGAAGTTGAATCGGGAAGAAGTCAGACGAACCGGGCGAGAAACGAAAGGAAACGAACAAGTATCAAGTCCAGCAGGTGAGCACGGGCAGGGCGTGCGTCCTTAGCACGACCCGTGCGCTAACCCAAGACAGAGACTCAAGCCACAGCATGACGTACGGGCTGGTCGTGCGTGATGCGCATGGCCAGTGCGTCCTTCAGTAAAAAGAAGAGTTCTGCGGTACCTAGCACGGGCTGGGCGTGCGCTAGGAGCACGACCCTTGCGTCTGTGCAGGAAAACAGAGTTTGGCAGGTTTTGAACTAGGTTTTGACCCGAACGGAGTATAAATAGAGACGAGGCGGCCACAAACGAAGACACACTGATTTTTGCCTTGGAAAGCAGAGAAAAATAACAACTTTCCACCGGAGAATTGGAGCGATCGATCAAGGCTACAATAACATGCTTGAGGATTGAAGATAGATCGATAGATGATCGACGTCCCCGAGTCTTCGAATTCCATAGTATCTTTATTTTCAATTAGTTAGACATGAATATGAATAATTTGTCTATGGATTATTTATTTTCTATGTCTGGCTAAACTTTTTGTGATTCCCTGGTTTGGGAGTAGGTTAATGGATACTTTTATTTGATGATT
This sequence comes from Rehmannia glutinosa, assembly GCA_016081115.2. Classification (NCBI taxonomy): domain Eukaryota; kingdom Viridiplantae; phylum Streptophyta; class Magnoliopsida; order Lamiales; family Orobanchaceae; genus Rehmannia; species Rehmannia glutinosa. Next base: position 25,657,063 of record CM071932.1, on the reverse strand, counting down.
AATTGCAATTGAAGTTATTATTTTCCAACCCTATTCGAGTACATTGTTTTAGTTCTTGTTTTATCAAAAAACTATTGGTTTAACTTGTTTGATGTATTGATTCATAATTCCAAAGATGAGATTCAATACTAGATCTGTGAGTACTTGACATGAATATTTGCAAGATTGAAGTCCTGTGAATATTTGTGAGGATATTTAATCTTTTGTGCTTTTGGGAGTTGGATATCTCATGTTGAGTAGAGATGCTAGCATAGATATTCCAATCAACATTTTTACATGCATCTCGAGAGAGAGGCTAAATTACTTTTGTGATTGTTCTACAGGAAAGAATACGTATAACTTTGGTTTGGTTAATCTGATAATAAAATGGGAGATTAATTGAAACCATAACCCAGGAATCCATCGATCTCCTTGATCTTTCAATCAACTCTTTACTTTGTCTTTTAGGATAAATTCTTGTCTTGCATTAATAAAACCAATCCATCAAATTACGATAGTCAGGATAAAAATAAGACTATTATAATCCCAATATTTAGTACATAAATTTATTAGTCTCTGTGGATTCGACCTTGCTAACCCTATTCTATAAACTACATCGTACACTTGCGGTGAATCTAAAAATAAGGCGAACAAGTTTTTGGCGCCGTTGTCGGGGACTAATTAAATTTTTTGTACTAATATTGCGATAAATAGAACTAATTTTAATTTAGACATTTTTTCTTTATTTTTAATTTGTTGTTTAATTTTACTCCTACTAGTTTGACTTGTTTTCTTTAGTTGGTTCAGGTAGTGCATGAACACTCGCTCGAAGCATGGAGAATTAGCACCATTCATATCGGAGGTTGAGTCTTTTGCTAGGCGAATTAGTGCGGCTACTAAACTGGCAGAAAGACAACAAGAACAGGCTATGGCGGACGTGGAAGATAACAACGGGAGAAATAACGGAGGCAACAATGGAGGTAACAATGGGGCCAACAGGGTCGTTAATGAGTTACCAATACCAGAGGTTCCGGCAATCCAGCAGCAAGCGATTCGCGATTACTTTCGCCCATAGACCAATCGCAACTATGGTGGAATTGCCAATGTCCCAATTAATGCGAATAACTTTTGAAAGCCAACACCGATCTCGATGGTGTAGCGAGAATCAGTTTAGGGGTTTCCCGTTTGAGGATCCCAATTCTCATCTTGCGAACTTTATGCAGATTTGCAACATAATCAATATGAATGGGGTGATTGATGATGTTATACGTTTGCGCCTATTCCTTTTCTCTTTAAGGGATAAGGCTAGAAAGCGCCAGCTAGCACCCTAACTCGGGGAGTGTGAATACGGGATGAGCGAGTCGAGGTTCTTGTTTAAATACTTCCCACTATGTAAGACACTCCACTCAAAAGTGAGATCACGATTCGGGCGGTTTGACACGAGCCACTATATGAGGCACGGGACAGATTCCAAGATTTATTAAGGAGGTGCCCGAACACGGATTTTCGAGGATCACCGGCTCTACTTCTTTTACAACGGGTTGATGGGACAGACTAGGTCGTTTGTAGATCTTTGCAGAGGAGGCTTTTTACTTGCAAGATTCCCGGAGGATGCATTCAACTTACTCAAGAGATGGCAATGGATAGCTATCGGTGGCCCTCCGAGAAAACTAATGTAAAAAGGGTAGCCGAAGTCACCGATTCGGACCCATTAAGGCATTGACGGCTCGGAGGATTTGCGTTGACCAATCGTTGAGTGTATTGATGAAAGGACCGATGGAAATGTGGGTGCAAGTAATGGGGAGTTCCTATAGATCCCATGGAGGAATCAAATTATGTCAACAAACGGAATTTCAATAATTAATGGAACAATCAGACTCCCAATCATTACCATCCGGGTTTGAGGAACCACGAGAACTTCTCTTATGCAAACACGAAGAATGTGATGCAACCACCACAGGGGTTTAATGTGACAAACGGTGTCATTAAGGCGGAGGCGAAGCCATCGTTAGAGGACATTCTCACCTCGTTCATGGGTGAAACGAGGAACCAGTTCAATAAAGATGAGTCTAAGATATACAAGATTGAGGCACATATCATGGAGTTGGCCAACACTATGGGTTCACGATTGAAAAACCTAGAAACTCAGATTGGCCAGTTAGCAACGATCATTGGTGGACAACATCAGAAGAACCAGTTTCCGAGTAAAATGGAAGTCAATCCAAGGGAACAGTGCAATGCCATTCGTCTGAGGAGTGGTATGGAATACGAGGAGCCAAAAATTCTGGGAAGTGATGAAAAAACTGAAGGACGCATGACCCGTGTGCCTACGCACGGGCAGGTCGTGCGTAATGCCGAAGGACTCTAGGAACAGGACACGAGACGCACAACCCGTGCGCCTAGGCACGGGCAGGTCGTGCGTAATGCCAAAGGACTCTAGGAACAGGACACGAGACGCACAACCCGTGCGCCAACGCACGGGCAGGTCGTGCATGATACATAGCAGAGAATTCTGAATCCCGGAGATGTAAACACGGAAGCAAAGGGCGAAGTTGAGGTCGAGAATGGAAACAAGAGACATACATACGAACAAAAAGGGGCTGAGAAACTTAAATCTTTATCTAACTCTGATCTTTCAAAGTTTTCTATACCACTCCCTTTCCCTCAACGTTTTCAAAAGAAAAAGTTAGACGCCCAATTTGCTAAATTCTTAGACATCTTTAAGAAATGGCATATTAACATACCTTTTGCAGACGCATTGGAGCAGATGCCCAATTATCCGAAGTTTTTGAAGGAAGTGATGTCAAAGTAGAAAAAGTTGGCAGAACCAAGACGGTTAACTTGACCGAATAGTGCGGTAGCGATCATTCAACGAAAATTACCACAAGAGCTCAAAGATCCGGGAGTTTCACTATCCTTGTGCTATTGGTGGTGTTGTCTTTAATAAAGCGCTTTGTGATCTAGGAGCAAGTATTAACTTAATGCCCTTGTCCATTTTCGGAAACTTGGATTAGGAGAGGTGAAGCGCCCACGGTCACCTTGCGGCTTGCGGATAGATCACTCACATATCCTAAGGGAATCGTGGAGGATGTGCTCGTGAAGGTAGACAAATTTATATCCCCATGGACTTCTTGGTGCTTGACATGGAGAAAGATCGAGACGTCCCTCTGATACTTGGCGTCCATTCCTAGCCACTCCACGAGCCTTGATAGATGTGCAAAAAGGAGAGCTCGCATTAGGAGTTAACGATGAGCAAGTATTGTTTTCCATCTATAAGGCTGAGAAAACTCATGATAAAATAGAGAGCTGTAAATCATTATACGTCGTTAATTCATGTGCTAACACTTTTAATCTGATTGATTGTGTGTGTGCTTTAGATCATGTGCAAGAAGTACTGAAATGTGAGAAAGCAAAGCACACAAAGAGGGACAGCAGCTCAGAAGCACGCGTGTACTGTCGCTCACACGATGCAAACGAGAAGAATATGGCCTTTGACCAATGTATGACTTCTATGCTAGAGGCATGCAAAGGAGGTTCGAATTTATGCGAGTTGGATTGGAAAGGAAAAAGACATGAAGAGGTGACTCACCTCACCTTGCGGGAGCCGTGATCACGTAAACAGGCCAAGATATAGCGTTAAATTTAGCGCTTGTTGGGAGGCAACCCGGTTCTTTTTTTATTTCTTTCCATGTTTTTTTTTCTTGATTTTCCTTTTGCTAAATTAGGATTATTTTTTATGCTTTCATAAGTAAGGTTTTTTTGCTTTCCTTATATTTATTTTTTTTTAGAAAAAAAAAGGAAATTTCGAAGTTTAGTGCGGCACCCGCACGCAGGCGAAGCGTGCACCATGCGCACGGCCCGTGCGTGCACCAGGATTTGAGATTGATTAACGGCACCTCGCACGCACGGGCAGCCCTTGCGCTAGGCGCACGGCCCGTGCGGAGTCCATGATTTTGGTTTAAACTTGCGGCACCCCGCACGGCCCATGCGCCTTTCGACAGAAGCAGCATTAAGAAGCACATAGTCTATTTTTTTAACACTCTCACAAACTCCTCACGCACGGACACACACAAACCTCTCCCCCTCTCCAATGTTTTCGCCAATTTCACTTAAAATTTCATTGCAAACTCACTACCCACACTACTCACACACGTATTGAACACTCGAACACGATTTGGAGAAAGATTTTGTGTGAAAAAGGAGCCTAGGATTTCAAATTCGTCTTTTCAATAATTTTCAAGAATTCTGGTAAGAACTCCACTTTTTCTTTCGAATTTCTTGTCGATTATGGTTTAGAGTTCATATATGGTGCATGTTTTGATGAATTTGTCATGATTTAATTGAATTTTTCTTTTGAGCATTTTATCGAACACCTTGTGGGTTGTGGAATTGGAGTATTTATGGTTGTTTTATTGATGAATCTTGCATAAGCTTAATCTGTTGATTAAATTGTAGGGATGAGACATTATGCAATATTTGATTTGTTTGTATTGAATTCATCATGTCCTTGTGTTGCTTGGCATGTTAGGAATCTCACATTTCTTTTGCTAGGTCTGAGACTTGAACATATGGTGACCAAAGGCGAAGCAGGGTCGGGGGACGCCGAGGGGGCCATTGTCTTCTTACGGCGGGAGGTACATCGCATGACGGCCGAGGCTTATGGACTTCTTTCTCGATCAAGCCGATGAACTGGAGCGCTGGAATAGGTTGATCACTCGTTCTTTAATGCCACGAGATATGTCGACGACGAGTGTACCCAAGCTCTTGGGATACATGATGATGTTTGGCGCGATGTTCGAACGGGTTGAGTGGACCACGTTCATGCAAGGGCGGTGGCCGACTTATAAAAACGCTAGCGCTCGAGCTCCTAAGCACACTTTGGACATTCAAACGAGAGCGAACAACGAGCCGGGGGATCCGTTTTCGATTGGGAAATGAGTGGAGGCATGTATCTATCGCCCAACTCAACGAGAGAGTTTTGGGGTACCTTTAACGCCCTTTATCGGCAAGCGGCGAACTATAACCGATTATGAATTCAGCGTTTGTTGGTTCGAGACATCAAAACTAGCCGCCGCTATATGAGGCGCGCTCATCTAAGGCCTAATGACTCAAACCCCGTCTTACGCTACATCCAAAAGGTAACATCTCACTCCGTCTATGCCCGACACAATAACGGAGGTAGGCAAGCTCGGGAGTTATACCTACTATGGTGTATGCTAACCCATATCCCTTACAACATGGCGGCCCACTTTGTAGAACACCGCATTTATTTCAAGCAGGCACGTGGGGACGATCGATTGGGGAATGCTAACCCCATAGCTCAACATTTTCATGTGCGAGAAGAATGGAGCCCATAGGGGCGTTGGAGTATAAACATGAATGCCCTTCACCGAATGAAAATAATAATGCAGGACGAAGAGAACATCCTCTCGCTTCCAACAAAGGGTTGGACACGCTTACCCACTTCCTAACCCGCATGACTCACATTTGTTGTTGACAATGAACCTAATTGGCTCATGAACTCGAGGCGCATATCGAGTCATGGAAGTCATGATTGCAAGGAAAAGGAAAAGGGTAGCGGGTTGCCCGATGAGGAGGAATTGGCAATTGAGGCAATGGAATATGATCGACAAGAGTGAGGTTTTGAGCGGGTTTCTAGCAGGGGATTTTGAGCGGGGTTCCAACAAGGAGGCCGACATTGCGGGAAAGCTCTCACCAAGGTGAGGAGCGTGGGGGACAAGATTACCAGGATAGACTGTTTGCTCTTGAGGAGAGCATGCGAAAGCACCGGGACAATTTCAGGTAGCACCAGGATGATTTCAGCAGTACAGGGATGATTTTCGGCATCACCAGGATGAGTTTCGTACTTTCCGAATGGAGCAAGAGCAGAGGTATCAGGCCCAGGAGCAGTGGGAATTGGAGATGTTGCAGATGATGCATCAAGTATAAATGTGGCACATCTCCCAGGGCCACTTTCAATCGCCACCCCCATAGTGAGATAGGTCCATTCCACACTTTTGTTTGAAATTCTATCTTCTCTTCTATGCGCAATAATTTCATTCAAGTTGCATGTAGAGCATATAGGTTGCATTGCATTAGATGCTTATTTTTGATTGAAGGGTGTGGCGATTTTTGCATTCATATAGTTGCATGTAGAGCATATAGGTTGCATTGCATTAGATGCTTATTTTTGATTTTAGCTCATTTATTGCTTTAGAACGTTTACTGCTTTCTTAGGTTTTTAGGGAGTGAGTTGACCGCTATTGTGTGCTTGTTCTGATCTTGAGAGCATTTGTTGAACAATTTATGTTGTTTTGAATTGGGTGTTAAGCGTGAGTTGACCGGTTTGAGAATAGATGATATGGAGCATGTGAATATTGAAATCATGGTTGATATGCTTTGAATTACGCAATTGCAAGCCTGTGAGCTTTTTGAGCTTTTACTGCTTTCATTATATGCACTCTTGTTGTTGATTGAGTGTGTCATTCATGTTGATATGAATTCTAGAACTTGCTTTGGTATCTCTGTCAAAGTCACATGTTGTATGCAATTTATGAAGATGATTTTAGGCCATTTTTGTTAAGCCTTTTAGCCTTTTGCCTACCTAATGACATTTAATTTCTCTAGTTAGCCAATTTGAGTTTATTGCCTGATTTTTTGATAGCCACAATTCAAGCCGTAACTTGATAAATCTGTTATCTTAAGCTTGAGCGTATAGCATTGAGTAAGGGATTGAATAAGTTTGAATAGGAGGATATCGAGAAGTTAGATAATGGTGTGCATATTGGATGTTGGGAATGTAAGAAGAAAACGAGGAAAATGGAGGATATACTCACAAAAGGGTCGGGAAAAAAAATCGATTGAGAGAAAAGAAAATTCCAAAAAACAAAAATCGACTGCATAAGTGAGTTGGCCTTAATTGCATTTATAGGCAGAGGATTATGATGTAAGGTGAAAGAGAGTATATTGTATGAAAAAAAGGGGGAGAAAAGAGATGTGATAAGAATAAGAGGTGATTGGGGGTGCATATTTGATTTGAATGAGAATAGTTGATTGAGAAAAAGATGTGCTTACCAATCTATACGCTTGAGTTTGAGTCACTTTCTCCATATTTCCCTACTTTAACCAAAGAGCCTTCATTACAACCAAAAGCAAAGTCCTTTTTGATTCATGAATTGCATATAATCGAGTGGCGGATATGTGAGACAATTTGCAAGCATATGGTAATTCTTCAACATTGATATGATTTGAGCGAATACTCGTCCCTTATTATTCTAGAGAGGAGAGTATACACTTTATCTATGAGAGGCGTGATTTGAAGTATTTGCCATGGTTTTTAATTGACTTGTGCTCTATGTTAGATATTTGAAGCTTGGTTGATTTGTTGCTTGATGTCTAGGGATAAACGACATGAATTGTGATGCGTTGTTCTTGATTTTCTCTTCACTACCCACTTGTGTTTTGTCTTGTTTATAAAGCATTGACCGGGACTGTCAACAGTTTAAGTTTGGGGGTTTGATTGGTATGTGTTTTGCATGTATTTTGAGCTTAATTGTTGCTAGAATTAGTTGCTATGCATGCATTACATGAGTAAAAAGAGCTTTATTTCTGTTTTGTGGAAAAGGTATTACGCTTTCCTCATTTTGTATGAATTTGTTGATAACTTTAGCATTTTGGCAACAATTTGCAGCATTTTGGTAAAGACTCGTCGATACTTGAAATAACGTACGAAGTTTGAAGTTGAATCTGGAAGAAGTCAGACGAACCTGGCGAGAAACGAAAGGAAATGAACAAGTATCAAGTCCAGCAGGTGCGCATGGGCAGGGCGTGCGTCACTATCACGACCCGTGCGCTAACCCAAGACAAAGACTCGAGCCATGGCATGGCCGACGGGCTGGTCGTGCGTGATGCGCACGCCCATGCGTCCTTCAATAAAAAGAAGAGTTCTCTGCGGCACCTAGGATGGGTTGGGCGTGCGCTAGGCGCACGGCCCGTGCGTCGTCTGTGCGGGAAAACAGAGTTTGGCAGGTTTTGAACTAGGTTTTGACCCGAACAGAGTACAAATAGAGACGAGGCGGCCACAAACGAAGAGAAAATGAATGACTTTCCACCGGAGAATTGGAGAGATCGATCAAGGATACAATACACGCTTGAGGATTGAAGATAGATCGATATATCATCGACGTCCCCGAGTCTTCGCATTCAATAGTATCTTTATTTTCAATTAGTTAGACATGAACATGAATAATTTGTCTATGGATTATTTATTTTCTATGTCTGGCTAAACTTCTTGAGATTCCCGGGTTTTGGAGTAGGTTAATGGATAATTTTATTTGATGATTAATTGCAATTGAAGTTATTGACTAACAGTGAATGGCTCAGATGGAGGAGAAGGGGATATTTGAGCTGAGAGAAATTTTGGTATGGAAATGCCATTTCTGGACCTAGTAACCATAGGGTGACAAGGGCTGGAGGAGGAGAGGGAAGAGCAATAGGAATGGAAAGATGTATTGTGAGATGGAGACATTTAGGATTATGTGTTGGGAAATTTATGTAATAGATTTGATGATATCATGTAAAACCTAGATTAGGAAGTTGGCACCCCAAGTCTACAGTAAATCAACTTGTAATAGAGTGGACGCGACCAAGTTGGAAAATTCAAAAGTTGACAAAAAATGGAAGAGAAGACCCAGCTGAGTGGCAGTTGAGTGAAGTACAGTGAAGTCTCAGTCAAGTGATAAAAAAGCTGTCTCAGTCAGCAGACTGAAAGCTGAGTCACTCCAAGATAAGTGGAGTTGACTGTGAAAGGGGTTATACATCAGAAAGGAACAAAGAAAGCTGAAGAGATCCGTTGTCAAGCAAAGTCAATTGTTTGCTGAAAGTAGGTATGTGTCAAACTGCCATCCTTAAAGTTGTTTTGCTGAAAGAGTACAAAATGCAAGGAATCAATGAGATGTACCTGATGTAGGTCCCAAGGGGTGAGAATAAGGTTTAGAAGGGGGGGTTGAATAAACCTTACCAACTTTTCGATTTTAGTCCTTTTAAAGTATTACAGAGTTAATTACACAGCTAAGTCCTTGATAGACAACTAAGTTAGTTAATCAGCAGAGTTAGCCACTCAACAGACTCGAAAGAACTGTTGATAGAATAACTCAACTATTTAGACTAAACCTTAACTTGGATGTGATGAGATTTTCAGCGGAAGACTTGACACCCTTAAATTTGATTTAAGTTTGTTTTAATACTTCATTTTAGCACCTTGTTATTTATCAATTGGATAGCAAATTATCAGCAGATATAAAGTGATATGCAGAAATAAAATGCTAAAATGTAAATGACACAATAATTTTTATAGAGGTTCGAAGATGGGGTAATTCTTCTACTCCTCTCTTCTCCAACTCCTGGAGGAATCCACTAAGTAATGATCAGTGTACAAAGTGGTTATCAGTCCAGATACATGTCTTGATCACACAACTGATTTTCTCCTTTGGGACTCAGTCTGTAGATGCCTTGATCACTCAACTGGCTTCTCGTCCGACTCAGCTTCTTCACAGGGCGGCTGCCTTTCTACTTCAGCTCACTTTCTCAAGCTTCCTGGATTTGATCACAAAGCCCTCTAATAACTTGAGATTGGTTCGACCTTGAACCTTTCTACAATCATCATTGGAAAGTAGACCCCTTTTGCTTCTTCAAAAGTTTCCTCTTCAACAGTTTGATGTTATCTTTCCTTCACAGCTTAGTGTTGGATCGATTTCCTTCTAGATTTAGGCTTGAGGATTTGCTTGAATAACTTGAGAATATTTTGGAGGTTACAATCACTCAGCTGGCTTCTCGTCCGACTCAGCTTCTTCACAGGGCGGCTGCCTTGCTACTTCAGCTCACTCTCTCAAGCTTCTTGGATTTGATCACAAAGCCCTCCAATAACTTGAGATTGGTTCGACCTTGAACCTTTCTACAATCCTCCTTGTAAAGTAGACCCTTTTTGCTTCTTCAAAAGTTTCCTCTTCAACAGTTTGAAGTTGTCTTTCCTTCACAGCTTAGTGTTGGATCGATTTCCTTCTAGATTTAGGCTTGAGGATTTGCTTGAATAACTTGAGAATATTTTGCAGGTTATAGTACAAATAATGCTTGTTATCTCAGGTATATAAGGTAATCAAGGTAACCTTCTTTCAAAGCGATTCCTCAGCCTTTTATAGTGAACTTTCAAAAATCTGCCCGTTGAAAAGATAGGCTGATTTTCAAAAACATCACTTGTGTTCGTTGGCTTGTCTTGTTGCAGTCCTTGATGTTGACATTTCCTCGTATTAAATGAACGTTCAGCTTTTCAACACCTGACACGAGATGCAGTGCTTCCCACTGGTTTATTCCTTTTGCACGCCTCTGGGACGGAGCACTTTAAGACATGGCAACATGGAAGTATTACTTGTTTAAGTAAGTTTCTTGACTTCTGTGCAACGGATTCTTTTCAGTCGTCTTGACTTGACTGCAGTCCTTTATTCCCCAGGTGACTTTGAGTTAGCTTCCAATCAATGGCTGACTCATCTGTCACTTCAACTTGAGACTTGGATTCTTGAGTTGACTTGATTGGCTCTTCATACAGCTGTGTCCCAGCGGATACTCCTTCAGTCGAGTCCTTGACATCTCTTCCTTGCCACACTCAGCTGCTTCACAGCGGGTCTTCATCCTAGTCTTCAGTTGACTTCTTGTATATCCAGGCATAGCTGACTTGAGTCAGCTCATACAGCCCTATCTATTACAATACAAATTACAAGGAAAATGGGATGTCAACTTTCTAGTCTAAGTTTTACATGGCATTCATTAAAATCTAAACAATAAATTTCCCAACACTTTCCCCCTTTTTGATGATGCAAAAACTTAAATACATACAAACAATTTGTAAATAGCAAAGATACATACAGACAATGCAGAAACAAAGAATGTATGCGTAGAATCAATCTTTTTATTGATCATAACATTCTTGTCCTTTACACAGTTGTTTACAATGTGTATCAGAGCAAACATATCATTCTATATCTACACAAAAATATAGAAATTACAAATTTCTTATTCAACGTACAGAAGACTTACATACATATGTATTTACAAAACTAAAATACATGAAGGGGTTGGTAGCAACACTTCATCGCCTTTGCTGCCTCATTCTTTCTTCTTCAGCTCTGTCTTCGTCAGCTCTTTTTCTTTTCTTTTCTTCTTCAGCTACTTTCTTCTTCTCGTAAGCTCTCTTCGCAGCTTCATCATTTCTTTTTCTTTCCTGCCTTTCTTGCTACAGCTGATCTTGCCTTCTGTTTTCCTCTTCAATCCTCTTTACATATTCAACATTCTTCCTCTTTACTTCCAGATTAGCTACTTCATCATACCCAACCCAATAGATCCTTCCCTTCTTGCCTGAATATACGTATTCAATATTTTTGGGTAGAGGTCTAGGTATAAAGCCTCTTCCTCCACCACTTCTTCCTCATCCTCTCGGGCGTGTATTGACCTTTGGAGTCTTCTTCTTACCAGCAGAGTGACCAGCAGAGTGCCCAGCAGAGTGACTGCTAGTAGTTTGTTGCTTGTCAGCTTCTTCGCACAGCTTCAGACTTTTCTCCCAATACAAGTCCCAGGCTTGGGCTATGGACATGTTATTGAAGCATCCTTTGGACTAGAGCATTTGAATTCTTCAACAAATCTTGGCTCTTGTCCGTCATCTGGAATGGCATATGTATCTTTTCCTACCGCAATGCCTCCAAATTGTTTTAACATCTTTTCAACACGGACATTCGTTCTTTTATCGAAATCCTCCATCTCTGCTTCTACATTATTTTTCTTATGAGACATGGGCATAGCAGAGTGATAGAGCGACAGAGTTACAGGAAGTTTGCTGATTATGTTGGCTGTGACATGACCTTGCTGAGGGGTTTCAGCAAGCATTAAGGTCATATATCCTTTGACCTTTCCCCCTCAACAGCTTTTCCCTTCTCTTTCCTCTTCACAACAGCTGCATCTGTCTTTTCTACAGCAGTTGTCTCCTTCAAACTCTTTTGGTATTCCTCTTCCCCCTTTTTGAAACTCTTTTGGTATTCCTTCAAACCCCTGGAAACATCCCAGCAAGCATGAAGTCCAGTCGGCTGATGGTTGAATTATGCTTGGAGTCAGCTACGAAGTATACTGTTTGAAACTCTGAGCGGGTGGCTTTGGACTCGGCTGCCACCAGTTTCATTTCAGCCATAAGAAGGTTGAACTTGACATTCATATTCTCCTCTACGCGCAGAAGTTCCTTGCGATGAAATTCACGCAACAATTCCATCTCAGTTGTATGGGAGGCATGCAATCTCTCCATATATGTCTGCATCCTTGCGTTCATGTCAGCAATCTAGATCATCATTCGGTTGTATAGTGCCTTGAAGTAGTGAACCTGCTCGAGATGGCACTCTGCTGTTGAGACCATTCCCTTATTCTGACCACCACTCCTCTCAAATCTGCTGTCAGAATGGCATCTCTATTGTCCAGGTGCATGTCGAGAGAGGCTTGGTGCCGTTCAATCTTCTCAATCTCTTCACAGATCTTCTTTAAGATTTCACGCATCTCAGCTATCTGACTTGAGTTAGCTGCCGGCCACTCTGCATCAAAATTGAAATCAACTGGCACAATCGAATCAATAGAAATTACGGGATCTTCTTGGACGATGTAGATCTTCTGTTCTCTTGTAGTTTCTTCTTCGAGCATGGGCAACTCATGAGAAAAAGGAAATACTTCTTCATAAGCATTGTCTCGCACTTGAGATATTGTGCGTGAGGTGTTCTCTGCTGCAGCTCTCCGGAAGCTCGTGATTGATCGTGATTCATTGGGGCCTTTGATGGTATTGACCCAGCTGGCTGAGCCTCAGCTTTCTTAACAGCTTCTTTGGTCTCAGTTGGTTTGTCCTTTTGAGTTGATTGTTCCTCGGCCGTATCAGTAGCATCATCGGAAGATGATGAAACTCAAGGGTTTGGCTCATCATCAAAATTGAATGTTTGTCGAGTAGCTTTGAAGTCTGGCTTACTCGTACTTGGAAGAACATCCTCAGCTGAGTCTTTTTGATGTGCAGCAGGGGTGGACTCAGCTTCATCTTCAGATCCCAGAAAAGATATGTCAGGGTTGTCTTAGGAATCATGAAGAGCATTTATCTCCTTCTCAGTTTCTTCAATGTGAACAGGAGGGATGTTCTGCATTTCCGTCTCTTTACCCAGGGAAGTCTCAACCTCCCTTCGGCCTTCATTACCTCCTGCAGTCTTAACTGTAGCAAGGTCTTGTACATTCCCTTCGACAGACGCAGCTGTCTTAGGGTCTTCTACAGTGGCATCCACAGAAGTCTCAACTCCTTGGATTGCACTTTCATTGCCCAGAGTGTTAACTCCCGGGGCAGATCCATCTTGTGCCTCGACTGCATCAGCTGAGACAGACTTAACTGTCTGAGCTTCGTCCGTGACAACTTGTTGTTGTTCTATTTCTTTTTCCTTCTCCACTTCGCATCCTTTCTGCATTGTGGAGTCATCTGCAGCATCCTCCGACCTAGCTGCAGTGGAGTGAGTTTCCCCCTCAGCTGGCGCACCAGCTGAGTGACTCATGTTGGGGTCACTCTGCTCCAGACTTCCGACTGTTTCCATTGAATGTTCAGCCGTGGGGCCAGGTGGTAAGACACCTTCAACAGGGGTTGGCTCAACTTGGGTGCCCAAGTTCCCAGTGTCATTGCCATGTCCCTTAGATCCATCATCTGAGTGAACTAGGGAAGTGGTTGCAGCAATAACTGTGGCAATCTGTTGTACCACTCCCAACGGATCATTCTCGAGTTGAGATTTAGAACACTCTCCTGGTCCTTCCCTCAGCTGTTGCTCATGCATTAATCTGGATTCCTGCATGGCTTGCTGCATTTCCAACTCCTCCGTCATAGCAGCATGTTCCATGTCCTCATCACTATCCGAGAGCATGTCAATGTGAGTATGAGCGTGGTCGCTAGTTCCAGTGAGAGTACAGATGTTGGCTTTCTCACGAGCCTCTACTTCCTCAGATGCTCTAGCCTTTTCTTGTTCCTTGCGAATTTGCAGCATATTAATACAGTTATCTTCATCCAGGGCTTGCAGCACGGTATCAACTTCAAGAAACCTGAAGAGTTCCTCTTCTTCTTCAATAAACTCGGGATGTTCAAACTGCGCCCTAGAGTAACTCAGCTTCCATTTCCTCCACTCTCGCAGACGGCTCTGGTTGTCTGGGTACAAGGGAGAAACCACTATCACATCATCATCTTCATCCTCTTCTTGTTGCCCTTCCTTTTCAGGAATGGAAGGAAATATACTCTGCTGCTCAGTTCCTTCAGCAGCATCAGGGGCAGGTGGAGACACAACTCTTTCATCAGGAGATTTTATTGTCTCTGCTGCCTCTTCTTCCTCAGTTGTTCTATCCACATCTGGGTCTTCTTTTTGCCTCTGTTGATCGGCCTCAGCAGACTTGGCTGTTTCATCAACAACTTCTGGAGACTGCACTTCTTCAACAGTCTCATATACTTTTTCCAGCTGAGTGGCAGACTCAGCTGTCTTCTCAAGCTCCGAGATCTTGGTAATTCTTCTTCTTCTTTTTATCCTTACCAGAGGAAGTTCTGGTTCGGATACTTCTTCCTCAACTTCCTTGGCGGTGGGGGCCGGTGCATCTTTCGTCTTTGACTGAGGAGTTGCCTTTCTTGGCTTGGTAGTCCTCTTCTTTTTGATGGTTGGATAAGGTATTTGGGGTTCCTTCTCTGCCTCGGCTGTGTGGGCAGGATACACGGCTGCAGGGGCAGGTGCGTCTTTTGTCTTTGCTGCAGGGGCAGCTTTCTTCTTTCCAGCTGCATGGGTAGCTTTCTTCTTTCCAGCTGCATGGGTAGCTTTCTTCTTTCCAGCTGCATGGGTAGCTTTCTTTTTAGGAGGGGAGGAAATAGCTGTGTCGACGGGGTCAGCTGATTTCCCCTCACTGGTGTTAGCCTTTTTGGCATAGGCTCTCTTCTCGTCTCCTGAGAGATTGGCCCGGAACATCTTCTTGTTGACATGGAATGGCTTTCCATGTCGAAGGGGAACACCCTTCACCTCCATTAGATGGCCAATGACTAGGCCATAGCCAAGTGATCCTTCAAAGGATCCATCCTCCTTGAACGACTTGTTGCCAATATTCTGGCAAAGTCTGTTGTAAATGAATTCAGTCTAATTGATATTCTTCTCTTCCATGATCGCAACCATGACTATCAGCTTGGTTTTGGACAGCTGATTGAAGCTGCCAAACTTCATGTCCACACACTTCGCGACGATATCCATTAATTTATGATAATTCTCCTTCAGCAGCTTCTTCTCAGCTGTGTAGACAACTTTTGCAGCACATTTAGGTTTGGCTACTTCCTTCCATGCAGCAGCCAAGTTGATGTCGGCTTCATATATCTCCGGCATGCCCTCCGACGGCAATAGACAGTGCTTTGCAAGGTCCTTTCGTCCTGCACTTCAACGTTGACGTAAAACTATGCGACCTACTCAACGTATGTCATCGGAAATTCCATAGTGAGGAATGGTTTCAGTCCGGATTTCTCAATTTTATCCGCTATCTTCTTCACAAGGGTTTCATTGGAACCCTGCTTTATCATCCCTTCAAAATCCACAGTTGATCCGGTGTGGATTTATTTTGCGAGCTTAGTGAAATCATGTGCTGGTGCCATTTTTAGAACATTCTACCGATTAAATCTTGATAAATTTGCTTTGAGAGCTGGTAGGGTTTTTGAGAGAAAAAAGGACTTGCTTTGGAAGGTTTGAAGATGAACAGTTTTCAGTATGAGAGAGAAAATTGAAGAAATGAGTACATAAGGGTTATGAAAGGATGTATTTTTGGTTTTTGAATTTTGATCAGGATCAACGGCTCAGATTTAGCACGCCTCATTGCATTTAATTTCTCGCATTTAATGCGACAACATTTATATCCAATCATATGCTTGTTGTGCAACTTTTGATTGTACCCGTCATAATTACGCTGATGTCATCCTTAAAAACATTCCCGCTTATTAAAAATGACTGCGTTTTTGTCACTTAGCTCATAAATGACTCAACTCACTACCCAAATGACTCAGGTCTTCTTCTCTCTTTCCATATAGTGACTCAGCTATCAGCTAACTCGATATAGCTGACTTCCCGATACGGCTGATTCACTTGGATAATTCATGAGACTTGTTCTATTTTCATATTCTCATATACCATCTCTTCTCATTGAGTCTTCTGAGTATCAACTCAACTCAATTAACCCTAGCTCATGCTTAAGCTCGTCAAATCTTGATTCACATAAGGGTTTGGTGAATATGTCAGCTAACTGCTTATCAGTTGAGATGTATTTCAAAGTGATGTCTTTCTTTTCAACATGATCTCTTATAAAATGATATCTGACATCAATGTGCATTGTTCTTGAATGCAACACCGGATTCTGAGTGATTGCAATACCACTTGAGTTATCACACATAATTGGAATCTCTTTTTCTTCAATTTCATAATCTCTCAGCTGTTGTCTCATCCATAAGTCTTGGGCACAACAACTGCCCGTAGCTATGTACTCTGCTTCAGCTGTGGATGTGGCTATTGACTTTTGCTTCTTGCTAAACCAGGAAACTAGTCTGTTTCCAAGCATTTGATATGTACCTGAAGTAATCTTTCTGTCAACTCTACCTCCAGCATAGTCAGAGTCTGAATAACCAATAAGCTTGAATCCACCTTCCTTTGGATACCATAAGCTAACTTCTTGGCATCCCTTCAAATATCTTAGGATTCTCTTAGTTGCAGTCATGTGACTTTCCTTTGGAGCAGATTGGAATCATGCACATACTCCTACTGCAAAGGTGATGTATGGCCTGCTTGCTGTTAGATAGAACAGTGATCCAATAAGTGCTTTGTATCTTGTTTGATCCACAGGCTTGCCATCTGCATCCATGTCCATCTTGACTGATGTATTTATTGGTATTTTTACAGAAGACTTCTCTTCCATACCAAATTTCTTCATTAAAACTCTAGTGTACTTTGTTTGACTTATAAAGGTTCTATCCTTCAGCTGCTTAACTTGAAGTCCTAAGAAGAATGTCAGCTCTCCCATCATGCTCATTTCAAATTTGTCTTGCATGAGGTTTGATAATTTATCACACGGCTCTTTGTTTGTCGATCCAAAAATGATGTCATCCACATATATTTGAACAAGCAATATACTCTCCCCATCTTGAATTCTGAAGAGTGTTCTGTCCACTTTGCCTTTGGTGAATCCATTATCTGTCAGAAATTGAGATAATGTATCATACCAAGCTCTTGGTGCTTGTTTCAATCCATATAGAGCTTTCTTGAGTTTGTACACCTTGTCTCCAAGAGTCTTCTGCTTAAAGCCTAGAGGTTGCTCAACATAGACTTCTTCTTCTAACAGCACATTTAAAAATGCACTTTTCACATCCATTTTATATACAGTAAAGTTTTGGTGTGTAGCATAGGCAAGAAACATCCTTATTGCTTCTAATCTTGCAACAGGGGCAAATGCTTCATCAAAATCTATTCCTTCTTCTTGGCAATACCCTTTGGCTACCAATCTTGCTTTGTTTCTTACCACAGAACCTTCTTCATTCATCTTGTTTATGAAAACCCATTTTGTGCCAATAACATTTTGATGGGTTGGTCTTTGAACCAATTCCCATACCTTGTTCCTTTCAAACTGATTCAACTCTTCTTGCATGGCTTGAATCCAATGAGTGTCATCCAATGCTTGTGACACATCTTTTGGCTCTATTTGGGAAATAAAACAAGTGAACATTGCTTTTTGTTGAGCTCTGGATCTGGTTCTTACACCATCTCTTACATCTCCAATGACTAGCTCTGGTGGATGGTCTCTCAGCCATCTCACATCAGGTTGGAGTAAATCAGTTGGGTTTAGTCATCTTGCAGAAGTGTTGTCTTGAGCAGCTCTTTCACCATCATTTAGCTGCAGATTTTCCAGCTGTCTTTGAGACTCAACAGTCTCATCTTCATCTTGATTGAATAGGCACATGTCCAAAACCCCTTATGAAATTTGTACAAGGAGGAAGCCAACTGTTGGATATTTTTATATCTTTGGATGTAAGTGCTCCATTCACAACAATGGCAAGGACAACTTGAAGCTTTTGATGCTACGGTGATGAAGGTATCTTTTTGGGATACTCGGCTGAGAGTAAAGACTTCAGAGTGTTGAACAAGAGGAGTATGGTCACAGTAGAGTATTCATGTAGATTTTGATGAACCTAATGTTAATGGAGAAGATATTGATGAGTTAGCTGACAAGATGAATCAACCAACTATTCAGAAGAATCACTATATTGAGGCAGATATGAGAAGAATCAACCCAAATGAAGATGAGATAGCTAATCTCAGAGACAACTAGAAGACTTACAGCTGAATGATGAGGAAGTTGTTCAAGACAACTTAGCTGCAAGACGACTGAATCCAGCAGAGCTACTCCAACCAGATGTGAGATGGCTGAGAGACCATCCTCAGAGCTTATTATTGGAGATGTTAGAGAAGGAGTAAGAACCATATCCAGAACTCAACATGAAGTTATGTTCACTTGTTTCATTTCCAAGATTGAGTCTAAAGATGTGTCATAAGCATTTGACATACATTGGATTCTAGCTGTGCAGGAGGAGCTGAATCAATTTGAGATAAACAAAGTTTGGGAATTAGTTCAAAAGCCTACCCACTATAATGGTATTGGTACTAAGTGGATATTTGGAAACAAGATAAATGAAGAAGGATCTATAGTGAGAAACAAAGCAAGATTGGTAGCCAAGGGTACTGCCAAGAAGAGGGCATATATTTTGATGAAACATTTGCACCTATTGCTAGATTTTAAGAAATTAGAATGTTTCTTGCTTATGCTGCACACAAGAATTTCACAATTTATCAAATGGATGTGAAGAATGCATTTTTTAATTGACTTTTGGAAGAAGAAGTTTATGTGGAACAACCTACAGGTTTTGAGAAGAAAACTATTGGGGATAAAGTCTACAAGCTCAAGAAAACATTATATGGTTATCCTACCAAGAGCATGGTATGACACTTTGTCCCATTTTCTAATAGACAGTAGATTCACCAAAGGCAATGTTAATAGGACACTCTTCAGAATTCAAGATAGATAGAGTATACTGCTTGTTCAAATATATGTGGATGACATTATCTTTGGATCCACAAACAAAGAGCTGTGTGACAAATTCTCAAATCTTATGCAAGGAAAATTTGAGATGAGCATGATGGGAGAGATAAATTTCTTCCTAGGTCTTTAAGTCAAACAAATGAAGGATGTAACCTTCATAAGTCAAACCACATATACCAAAGATTTAATGAAGATATTTGGTATGGAAGAGAAGTCATCTGTGAATATTCCCATGAATACATCAATCAAGATGGATATGGATGGAGAAGACAAAGTTGTTGATCAAACAAGATATATAGCTCTCATTAGATCTTTGCTCTATTTAACAGCGAGCAGGCCAAACATCACCTTTGTTGTAGGTGTTTGTGCTAGAATCCAATCCGCTCCAAAAGAATGTTGCTTGACTGCAGCCAAGAGAATCCTAAGGTATTTGATAGGATGCAAGGAAGTTGGCTTATGGTATCCTAAGGAAAGAGGATTCATGCTAGTTGGCTACTCAGCCTCAGACTATGCTAGATGTAGAGTGGAAAGGAAAAGTACATCAGGTACCTATCAAATGCTTGGAAATAGATTGGCTTCTTGGTTCAGCCAGAAACATAATTCAATAGCTACATCCACAGCTGAAACAGAGTACATAGTTGTAGGCAGTTGTTGTGCCCAAGTATTATGGTTGAGGCAACAGCTGAGAGATTATGATATAAGAGAGAGAGAGAGAGAGAGAGAGAGAGAGAGAGAGAGAGAGAGAGAGAGAGATTCCAATAATGTGTGATAGCACAAGTACCATTGCAATTACTCAAAATCCAGTATTGCACTCAAGAACCAAACACATTAATGTCAGATATCATTTTATAAGAGATCATGTTGAAAAAAAGAACATCACTTTGCAATACATATCAACTGATAAGCAGTTAGCTGATATATTCACAAAGCCATTATGTGAATGAAGATTTGAAGAGATTAAGAATGAGCTTGGATTAATTGAGTTGGGTTAGGAAGCTTAGAAGACTCATTCAATAGGGTTAAATAAGAGAGAAATGTATTTCAGCAGAGTTTCACTAAATAGCCAAGTGAAACAGCTAAGATGGCTAGTCAGCTGTATCGAGTTAACTGCACAACCGAGTGTTTTTTCAGTCAAGAGAGAAGCAGAGTCAAGTCATAAATGAAGATAGCTGAGTCATTTATGAGCTAAGTGACAAAACACAGTTGTTTTCTACGAGCGGGGATGTTTCTAGGCTTACGTCCGTGATAATTATGATGTCAGTAAAAAGCCTGCGTCGGTTTCTAAGACATGATCTCAACCATTGATTAGTTTTTATCTTTTTGAATTCTAAAAACCGTCCTTTCATGTCCCATATATAGAGAAATTCAATTTTCTCTCTCCTCACACTTACTCTATTGCTCTCGAAGGATACTCAAACTTTTTCTCTTTTGCAAACCAAAGTTCAAACCCTAGTTCTTTTCGTAGTTCGAATCTAAGAAATCAAGACCAAAAAATGGCACCTACGCATGACTATGCTAAGCTTGTTGAAAAGATCTACACCGGCGCTACTTGAGAAGGCCAGGAAGATTGCGGACAAACTTGAGAAGGCAGGCCTTAAGAAATTTCTTACCATGGATTTCTCTCACACCTATCTAGAAGATGTTTCACTATACTACGTTAATGTTGAAGTCACGAGGGTGAGATTCGGTCATGAGTCAACCACAAGTCATTCAAGTTGAAAATTGCTGACCTTGCTGAATATTGTTATCTCCATACTAGTGGGCTGAAGTAGATAACTGAGAAGGACATAGATTTGGCTGCTGCCTGGAAGGTGATAGCCAAACCTGAGGCTGTTGCAAAGCCAAACTACACTGCCGTGAAGAAATTGATTAAAGAAGACTACCACAAGCTGATGGATGTGGTAGCTAAATGTGTGGATATGAAGTTTGGATCACTCAATCCGCTCTCTCAGACTAAGATGATTGTCATGGCGGCTACAATGGAGAAAAAAGAAGCCAACTGGGTAGAGTTCATTTTTGGCAAGCCGTGCAAAAATGTAATGGGGATGTACATTTGTGATGATGGTAGACATGGATGCTTGCTTGGATATAACTTGATCTTAGGCCACTTGATAGAGAAGAAAGGTGTTCCTCTTAGGAATGGGAAAGAAAATGTTCAGGGCAAACCTATCTGGTTCCCAGAAGTAGCTTACGCGAAGAGATCTGCAACGAGCAAGGGAAAATCAGCTGAGACCATCCCCATGGACACATCTGCTTCGGCCAAGGTCCCCTTACCTAAGCCTGCACCTGTCCCCACAGCCAAGAAGGCCCCTGCACTAGCTCCCGCACCTATCGTGAGAAAGAAAAAACGATTAACGATTGCGCCACGGTGTCAGCTGCATCAAAGAAGTTGAAAATGGCAAAGTCTGCTGCCATTGCTGAAGAAGTGGAAGAGGAAGTCAAAGTTCCTCTGAAAATAAAGACCAGGAGAAGGCTGACGAAACTGTCTGACTTAGTTGTTGAGCTAACTGAGTCCGGAACAGCTGCCGAAGTTGATAAGGAATGAGTTGTTTTCGAAGAAAACAATACATTGAAGGTTGCTGATGATGAGCAGAAGTTATCGAAAGAAGGTGGTGATGTGATGAACACTGAACAGGAATCAGTTGTTGCTGCTCAGTCACATCTAGAGTTAGCTGTTACGGAAACAACTAAAGATTCTTAACCAGACACAACTAACAAAAGAAATAAAGAGTCAGTTGTATGAACCCCTCAGACAGATGCTACTGTAACTAAGGAATGAAAGGCTGCTGAAGGACCTTTGCAGCAGGATGATGAAGATGATGATGATCTTTAAGTACTATCTCCTGCTTACCCCGACGTTCAGGAGAGGCTACAACTCTGGAGAGCCTGGAAGCTGAGTACAACTAGGTCTTAATTCCAAAGACCGGAGTTCATTGAGGAGGAGGAAAAACTCCTAAGCTTTTTGGGAAATATTGCCATCCAGTGTGCTTTGGATCCAGATTTCTGCACTACCATCCTTTATGAAAAGAAGGATGAGGAGAAAATGAAGGCAATTGAGAAGGCCAAGGCGATTGAGGAATCCAAGAAACATCACTCTTATCCCTTTGATAATATTCCTAAAAATATATCAAAGCAAAGTTTAGAGATAGTACAAAGTGATGTTGAACAATTAGACGCTGCTCAACAAGTTGAGAAGGCAGAGCTGAAAGCAAGCCTTAAAAGATTCCAAGGAGTTGCATGAGCAAACTTTGAAAAGGGGCCCTAGAGAGTTATCATCTATGCAAATATCTCCCACCCCTAACATCTTGGAGATAGTGAGGACCATTGATGCCTCAACTCACTAGTGCACTCCGAATACCCACCAGGGAAATTGGCAATGAAGCTAAGGCGTGAGAAGTAGAGGGCAACTTAGCTGAGTGAACCCCTAAGATAGTTGTTGAGACAATTGCCCAGTCGGGTGATCACTCAAAGGGAACAACAGTCGAGTCTCTCATGTCTAGTAACCCCGCTGCTGATGACTCAGCTGGTGCGCCAATTGAGGGGGAAAATGCACACACCACAACCAGGTTAGAGGAGGCTATGGGAGACCTAACAAACTTGACGCTGGGAGGTGAAGGGGAGACTGAACCAGAACAACATAGTGGGATTGATGAGGCTCAGACGTTAGGACTATCTCAAGCTGAAATTCTAACTACGTTGCAGGCCAATGAAGTTGCTGCTGCAGCTGGGAAAATGATGTACAAGAGACCATGGAAGTTAAGACTGATGGTTCTGAAACCTCAATCCAAGAGGTTGAGAACTCGAAGGATGCCACTGCTGAAGACCCCAATGGAGCTTCGTTTGTAGGAGAGCATGTCAAATACCCTAATGCACCCGAGACTGCAAAAGTGAATGTAGAAGGCTCTACATTGGTTGAGACTGATGTCAAGGGTAATGAAGGCCCAAAGAAGGGCAAGACTTCCTTGGGTAAAGTTGTTGAAGAGAAAGGAAAAATGTCAGCTCCTCAAGTAGAGTCGACTGAATGACAAGAAATTAGTGCACTTCACGACTCTCAAGATAATGTATTTGTGGAATATCTTGACACATATGATGAAGTTGAGTCCACCGCCAAAGAAAAACCAGTAGATGACATAGGAATTGAGGAAGCTGAGTCAAAAATGAAGAAGACAAGGGAGAAAGCTGCCTTATCCAAATTTTCTTTGGTAGATGGCCAACCCCCAATGATGCCATCACCTGCCCATGATGCTGATGAGGCAGCTGAGGTAACGAAAACTCAAAAGAAAGCATCTATTGATACAAATGAAGTTCTTAAGACAGTTGAGGATCAGTCCGCTCCACAGGCTAACACAGTTGCGACTGCCATTAATGCTAAAACAGCTGAGGCACACAGAGCTGAAGTGAGTCTCAAGAGGAAAGGAAAGGCTCTCGAAGGAGGAGTGGGATAAGTTCTTATTGTCCCACATGACTTATTCTCATACTATTTTCCATTCGTAGCTGAGGTACCCCTCGAAACTGAATCTGCTGAAGAAAGTGCAAGATACACAATTGAGATCCACCCTGAAGACTACGATGATCCAGATGATTTGGGAGTAATGCAGTTTGGATTTGATTTTGATGCAGCGTGGCCAGAAGAGCAGTCACCTGAAGTAGTAGACTTCCAAAAATCCTTTAAGACTATTTGTTCGGAGATTGAAAATATGGAAAGAGGTTTTGCTGCACTAAACCAATGGCTGGACAATCACGATGCAACCATATCTCGAGATTTCTAAGGTACAATTTTAAGGATCAGGGAACGGACAGCTCAGACAAGCACTAAGAAGGGGACAAGTCAGCTACTTCAAATCCCTATTTGCAAAGTTGGTGATTTGGAGTGCTGAAAATGCAAATTCGCAGCAGAGACAGAGGGATCACATCTTCATAATAGACCAGACGCACAAGACTAATATGGAGTTGCTAAGGGCTCAACATAAGCAAGACCTTTTGAAGACTGAAGCCAATCTACGCACGGAGATGATGGTTATAAATGCAGAAATGAAGATCATGGCTGCAGGAATGAAGGCTCCGCGATATAACACAGAATAGCTCACTCAACAATGCACGAGAAATTGTATCTTATTCTTTCTACATATTCTTAGAATTCTCTCCTTGGTGATGATGCCAAAAAGGGGGAAAATGAAGGATTAATCAAAGGCGAATGAGGTAAGGAGGAAGGAAGTGAAACTAAGGGGGAAGCATCCCTTAAGAAGGCCCCTCTGAAAATTATGCTTGAAAAATCCTCACTTGGCTCATCCACCAGCTCATTCATTAGTCAGTTGCCGCATGGCTTGTCAGCTTAAGAAAGCGCTGAGTTAGCTTTCAAGAAGACCAGAGAATCCATCGAATCTGATTTCTGTAAAGTTGATGAAACGCATCATGGTCCAATAGAAGGATTGAAAGCCAAGTTTGATGGTCCCCCAGCAGGGTTACTTAAAGACTCCCCAGCAGTAAAGCTCCCGCAAGAACTTGTTCCTACTCCTGATGCAGGATCTGAGTCAAGATCCCTAGAGTAATTCTAGATGCTCAAATTTGAAGGATTTTTCAGAGTAATGACTCTGAAGTATGCATGGGACTTGTACTAGGAGAATGGTTTGGAACTATGTCAATCAGCCGAGAAGCCGCAAACTCAGGGAAGCAGTCGGCAGACTTCAAGGGCTCAACATATACAGTACACTCCCAGAGGAGGAGTTGACTCTGGCAGAGAAAGAGGAATAAGTGGTGGAAGAAGCACAATCACTCCACCAACTAGGCCTAAAGATGTTGAATACATTAATCCTCTGAAAAAAGATGTTCTTTACTGGGCAGGACTAAATGAACTTGAGAACAGAGAAGTGACCAGAAGGAATGAAGAGATGGCCAAGAGGCAAGAAGAAGAAATAGAAGGTTGGATCCTAAATGGGAAAAAAGACAAAGAAGAGAAGACCCAGCTGCAAAACGAGCCTATGAAGGAAGAAAAAGGAAGAAGAACAAAAGAAAAGAAAGAGAGCTGATAAAGATAGACAAAGAGTTGAAGAAGAAGTTGAGAGAAGAGAAGCATCAGAGACGTTAAAGACTACTGAAAACACGTTCATATTGTATTTTTACACTCGTGTAAATACATAGAATTTGTAAGTACTTTGTATACTTTTTCATTGTACTTTGTAAAGCTTTGTAAAGTGCAAGAATGATATGTTCAAACAAAATGACATATTCATACAATCATTCTTTGTTAATGCACTACTTACTCTATTATTCTTATTTAAGTTTTGGTATCATCAAAAAGGGAGAAATTGTTATGGAATTTATGTAATAGATTTTCATGATATCATGTAAAACTTATATTAGGAAGTTGGCACCCCAAGTCTACTGTAGACCAGCTTGTAATAGATAGGGCTTTATAAGCTGAGTGGAAGAAGCCAAGTTGAAGAATACAGATGTTGACTGAAGATCGAAGAAAAAACCAAGCTGAGTGGCAGCTGAGCAATGTGTAGAAGTCTCAGTCAAGTGTCAGAAATGTGTCTCAGTCAGCTGACTAACAGCTGAGTCACTCCAAGATAAGTGGAGTTGACTGTCAAAAGGGTTATGTAGCAGAAATAAGGAAAGAAAGCTAAAGAGATCTGTTATCAAGCAAAGTCAATTGTTTGTTGAAATTAGGTATGTTTCAGACTGCCATCCTTAAAGGTGTTTTGTTGAAAGAGTTTTGGCCAAAAATTATTTGGATCATACAATTGCAAGTGTACAGTGTAGTTTATAGGATAATGGCAAGCAAGGTTGTATTCCTCAGGGATTGATATGTGAAACACTTAGGCTATAATAACATCGCATTCCAATTTTATAGAAGCGACCGATCAAGATTATAGTAAAATCGAAAATAAAAACATAAATAAATAAATTTGCGAACCCCACAAGTATTTTCAACAACTACAGGAGCAAGCTTAGGCACATAATCTCAACATGTTTCTTTAATATTAAATACAATTAAAGTTTTAAAAACCAATTCATGCAATTCTATGGGTTCAACTCCTAAAATAGTTTATTCCCCCTCTCGGGTGGCACATAAATAGTAGATTAATAATAATTGAGGTCTCTCAATCCATCACAACTATTATTAACTCCCAAAAGATCTTTGAATTGAAATACTCCCCACAAACAGAAGTAATCTCCCTATACATTACCCTATTTATGTCTGAATTCGATATTCATCTCGTTAGAACTCACCTCCTGGATTATGGACTAACAAGTATGATATTCAAATTATTGGCCAAATAAAAAGCAATTTAGAATAAACACTCGAATTCATAAAATAGAAAGCATGAAATAATTAAGAAAACAAATAATCATATTTAACATGAATCCAAAGTTTCGATTATGCCCCTAAGATCCGAAAGATATGCCAAACATTTATTACAAACTCATAGACAAATTCGAAATCAACATTATCACTTAGAAGGAAAAACCCTTCTTGTCAGGATGGATTCTCCTCCTAAGCCTTCGAAGCTCTTGTGCTCTTGTAGATGCGAAAGGCCTTGTGGTGCTCTTCGCGACCTAGCCTTCCTCTCTCAGAAGATCTTTGATTCTTGTGTTCCTGTGTAATTTGATGTGTTGTGTGTTGTATGAAGTGATGAATTTTCGTGCAAGCCTTGGGTCTCTTTTATAGATGCAAGGAGAGATCACTTGTAGAGTTCTAGTAGGATTAGGAGACCAATTTAGCCCTAGAAACGTCGCACGCCCGTGTCAACCCATATTATCGGGTCGTGCAATCGGAATTGGATTATGGGGTCTTCACAAAAGTTGTAGATCTTTCTCTTATATTTCCATAGCCACTTGAATCACCTCAATATCAATTTATTACAGAAAGTTATGGGCAAAACACTAGACCTTGCTAGTGTTTGAAATTGTTAGCGCGTTTTGACGATTTTGAAGGAAATTCTCTTTTGTTTGACCGTCCATGATTCTTTCCTTCATATCTTTGCTCGTACCTTAGATCTTAATCTATACTTTGAACGTGATATCGCTTTTTATCCAATTTGGCTCCATTTCTTGTAAAATTTACAAGAGTACGGAGTATCACGCCCAACAAAGGAAACCAAGTAAAACACACTAAATATACATGCAAATGCATCAATTATATATCAAAATAAGCCCTTAAATGCACGTATATTTTACACGTATCAAAATCACCCAAACTTAAAGCATTTCTCGTCCTCGAGCAAATTAAGAAAAATAATATCAAGGTTAAAAAGAACACACAAGAACACTATGAACATTAAATAGCAATTGACTTCATACTTAAAAAAATATTTTATAATCAAGAAGTCATCATTCATAAACTCGGCATACTCAATAATCTCTTGGGTACTTGACATCGCAACTCACAAGTAGATAGTGTATCACTCGACTCTCAAAAGTGTATGGATAGTGTGTGTTAGGAAATTTATTGTTTAGATTTTGATGAATGCCATGTAAAACATAGAATAGGAAGTTGGCACCCCATTCTTGTTGTAAAATGCATTGTAATAAATAGGGCTGATCAAGCTGAGTTAAGTCAGCTACGCCCAAACATGCAAGAAGACAACTGGAGAACTAGAAGGAAGACTCATTGCGAGACAGTGAGTATGGCAAAGAAGAGTAGACGGAACTCTCTTGAAGAAGCGGTGAGATGCGGTGAGTAGAGTATCGATCAAGTCAACTCAAGAAGAGCCAAGTCTCAAGTTGAAGTGTGAAGAGTCATCCAATGATTGGAAGCGACTCTAAGTCACCTGGGGAAAGCAAAGAAATGCGTCAAGTCGAGATAATCGAAAAAGATCCGTTGCACGTAAATCAAGAGAATTACTTAAACAAGTAATATCTCCATACTACCTTTCTCGAAGTGCTCAGCCCCAGAAGCGTGCAAAAGGAATAAACCAATGGGAAGCACTACACCGTGTCAGAACTCTGAAAAGGTGAAGAAAAAAATTCATACGAGGAAACGGCAATTCCAAGGACTGCAACAAGACAAGCCAACGACTGAAAGTGACTTTCAGAAAATAAGCCTATCTCTTCAACGGGCAAATTTTTTGAAAGATCACTATAAAAGGCTGAGAAGTTTATTTGAGAAAGATAGCTTGACCAAGTGATTAAGAGACAAGAACCAAAAACGTTCAAGCAATTATTAGAAAATCTGAAATATTCTCAATCCTCAAGCCTACACTACGAAGAACATCAATCCAACACTCACCTGTGAAGGAAAGATAACTTCAATCGGTTGAAGAGGAAAAAATCGAAAAATTAAAGGGGTCTACATTCCACGAAGGATTGTAGGAAGGTTCGAGGGTTGAACCAAGTCTTGAGCTTTTGGAGGGCTTCGTGATCAAATCCAAAGAGCTTGAGCAAGTGAGTCAGTAGTAGCAAAAGGTTTGCCTGTGAAGAAGCCGAGTCGCACGAGAAGCCACCGAGTGATCAAGGCGTCTCAGGATCGAGTCCCAAAGGATCAAGTCACCGGTGTGTGATCAAGACTTGTATCCTGGACTGGGTATTACCACTTTGTATCTTGATCAATACCTAGTGGATTCCTCCAGAGTTGGAGAAGAGAGGAGTAGAAGAATTACCCCATCTTCGAACCTCTATAAAAATTTATTGTGTCATTTACATTTCAAAGACTTTAATTCATGCATCTTAATTGCTTATATCTCACGATAAATTTGCTATCCACTTGATAATTTCTAAGTACTAAACCAAGCACTAAATCCTTGCTTAATCAAACTTAAGGGTGTTAAGTCTTCCGCTAAAAACAAACCACATTGAGTTAATTTAGATTTACGGTTTGAGTTATTCCATCAACAAAACTCAGTTGAGTCGGTTGAGAGACTAACTCTGCGATTATCTAAATCGGTATCCACCAAGGACACACTGGTTGTGTAGTATCAACTCGAATATTTAAAAGGACTAAATCGAAAATTTGGTAAGGTTTATTCAACCCCCCTTCTAAACCTTACACTTACACCCCTTGGGACCTACAAGTGGTATCGAGCGGTTGGTTCATTGACCTTCCGCAGTTCTTGAACTAGATCTCCAAACTTTTCAAAGTTTGCTTTAGTACTTAAACTTTCAAAACTCTTTTTATCATTAAAAGTTATTATCATGGAAGCAAATTTGACACGCATTCCTATGTTCACAATTGAAGAATTTGATGATTGGAAAATTCGTATGCGAGGCTCATCTATCAAAGATTACATGATGAGATGTGGATAGTGATAGAAGATGGGCCACTGCGCAAATCTTAAAAGTGAACACAATGTGAGAGAAGAGTGCGGTGAAGGAGAAGAGGATGTTGCTCCCAAACCGTCATGGTTGAAAAACCAAGAAGCTGAATGGACAAATGATGACAGAAAAAGATACAACCTGGACAATGTAGCCAAGGACATCCTTTACAAAACCTTGGACAAAGCCATGTTCAATAAAGTCAAATCATGCAAAACGGCTAAAGAAATCGGGACAAGCTAACATTGATTTGTGAAGGCTCGAGCAAATCAAAGAAAACAAATTATCGGTGGTGGTCGAGAAATTTGAGAACTTCAAAATGATCTTAGGAGAAAACCTGGATCAACTGGATGCTCGATTCACGTAAATCACCAATGAGCTATCTCGCACTTGGAAAGGAATATACACGAGAAGGCAATGTGTATGAAAATCCTAAAAAGTCTTCGGTGAATGGGAAATGAAGGTCATGGCACCGAGACATTCCATGGACCTATCAAAGACATCCAATCATGAATTATTCTCGGATCTCAAAGCCTACGAGTTTGAGCTCGAGAAGAAAAGACCAGGAAGAGACAATTGTACCCAAAAAAATTTGCTCTAATTGTTAAAGATGGGAAGAGAGCCGAGGTCAAAGAAGTCATTGATCCGGAAGAAATAGCCCCGATGGTTAAAAGGTTCAACAAGTTCTTCAATAAGAACTACAAGAGGAAAGGGTGAATCTTCGAGAAGACACTCGGCTCCTCCAAATCAAGGGAAGAAAGGCCAACCAAGAGAACAGCAGTTATCGAGAAAAAGTGAATATCAAAGGGCCGACAATCCAAGAATGGAAAGAGTTGATCAAAAGGCTAAATATCTATCTTTGCCGAATCAGACAACCAGGTCATTATGCCATTGATCGCTCATATCCTGTAGTCAACAAATACAGGAATGAAGAAGAAAGAAAGGTCTTTGAGAAAGAAGACAAGAAAAGAAAAAGGCAATGTTGGTCAGAGATCGCAAAATGACCATGTCAAAAGACATAGCTGATTGAGAGCGATGAAGCCGACTATTCAAGTGACTCGAAGAAGAAGCCCGATCCGCTTAATGGCCAAGGAATAGGATCAACCTCGACCAAGAAGATGAGGTACACTCTAACTCATCAAACTCGGACTCTAGTGATAGTGATTGTGACACACACACTTCATCACCCACGATCTTTATGATTCATTAGGCAAAATGATGAAAGATTTTGAACACATTAAATCCTCACACACACTATTGAATGAGGAAAACAAGCCTACTCAAGAGCAAAACTCAAAGTTGACTAAGGAGCCGAGTACTCTAAGTCAAATAGCCGATGAGAATGAAAGTTTAAAAGTGAAAATGCTAAGTTAATAGCAGAAATTGCTACCATAGAGAAGAGGGAGAATGACCTCAAAAATGTTATTGCCTCATTCACTAAGGCATCTAAATCATTGGATGATCTTATTATGAGTCAAAGAGAATGTGGAGACAAGACACGGGCTTAGGATTTAATTCCTCGTGCTATGTCAAACTCCAAAAGTGATTTTGGAAAAAGGATCTTCAAGCAATGAAGAGTCAAAAATCCAAAACTCTAAATGTTACACACACATTCACTCCAAAGCACAATTACAAGCAAAGCGGCCTTGGTTATAAAGGAAAAGGAAAACAACCGATTGAGTGCTTATTTGCTGAAAGACAAAGTGAGAAGAGATTGATCGAGTTCTCGGCAAACTCCAAACAGAAAATACTCAGTAAAGAAAAAGCGAGCTACCAAAAACCCAGAAAATCTATAAAAGAAATACATATGATGGGAATGGTAGAAAATATCCTAGCCAAGCCGATTGGAATAATGTAAACTATCAAAGATAGACTTATGGAATATAAGCCCAAATGGCAAAGGCTTAGAACTCAAAGAAAGGCCATTCCAAAAGTATAAGAGCTTTCATCAAGACACATATGCACCTAGGCACTACACTCAGAGACACCACAATTACCCAAAGAAGGCGATTGCTAAAACATATACACAGCATACGACAAAAGAGACAAATTTGTATGAACCTAAAATCCCCAAGCAATTTGCCAAGATTAATTATGATTATGGCAGCGATAGATGGCAACCCCTTAGAGTCAAATCATTTGGCTATAAGTTGGTTGGATCATCTTACAACTCTAACCCCTCGGGACCTGGACAAATATGGATACCTAAAACTTAATTTCCTTGATTGCGGGTTCAAGGAGCAGTGAGTGCCAAGGAACCTGGTACATGGATAGCGGTACATTCCGGACATATGACAGAAACAAGAAAAATTTGTCAAAATTCAAGGAAGTTAAAGGAGCAAAAGTCATATTTGGTGGAAATGAAGCTCCAGGTGAAATAAGAGGCGTTGGATCTATCAAGAGGAACGGATTAGAGATCACAGATGTTGCATATGTCGAAGGACTCAACTTCAACTTACTAAGCATCAGCCAACTCTGTGACAAGGGTTATAATGTTGGATTTAACATGGGTATATGCCAAATCAAGGATACTGAAACGAATGAAGTTGTATTGCAAGGATGCAGACAAAAGAACATGTATGTAGTAGATTGGTCAACCGCTACACACAACACTTGTCTATTAGCAAAGAGCACAGCTGAATCAAGTTGGTTGTGGCACAAAAAGCTGAGTCACCTAAATTTCAAAACGATTAACAAGCTTGCACGAAGTAATCTTGTGGTAGGACTTTCAGACTCAGTATACAAGAAGGAGAGTATATGTGATGCATGTCTGAAAGGAAAACAAATCAAATCTTCATTCCAAGAAAAGACATGTCCATCTTCAACAAGAGTATTGCATCTGCTACATATGGATCTATTTGGCCCAGTGGAACCAAACAAAGATAAGTGGAAAGAAATACACCTTGGTGGTAGTAGATGACTACTCAAGATATACATGGACAATATTCATGTGCAAGAAGAAAGAAACTCTACGTAAAACTACAATGATGAAGAGGATTCAATCAAACCATTATCAAAATGAAGGAACGAGTTTGTCAATGGAATAATAACTCATTATTGTATTGAAAATGGTATTGGTCATGAACTATCGCTGACAAAGGACTACTTGTTGCAGAATGGAGTTGCGAGAAAAGAAGAGCGATGAAGAGGATTCAAAATGAGATTACCAAAAGGATTTTCAAACCATTATCAAAATTGCTACACTCAAAACAGATGTATGATAGAGACTGACAAAGACTTTGAGATTTCAATGGAAGAAAACCAAATGTTGCATATTTTAGAATATTTGGATGCAAATGCTTCATCCACAACAATGGCAAGGACAATCTAAAGGCTTTCGATGCTAAAGCCGATGAAGGTATCTTCTTGGGATACTGGTGAAAGCAAAGCCTACAGAGTACTCAACAAAAGGACTATGGTTGCGAGAAGAATCCATTCATGTGGTATTCGATGAGCCAAATGTAAGTAGAGAAGACATTGAAGAGTCGGTGATAAGTTTGAATCATCCAACCATACGAAGAGTCCCTATCTTTGAAGGCGGTCAAGTGGAACTATTAACTCAGATGAAGATAAGATAGCTGAATCTCAAAAACAACTGGAAAATTTGCAACTAAGTGATTACGAGAGAGTTGATCATAGCAACACAGCTGCTAGACAACTGAACCTAGCTAATTTACTTCAACCTGATGTAAGATGGCTGAGAGACCATCCACCAGAACTTGTCATTGGAGATATAAGAGAAGGTGTCAAAACAAGATCAGAACTCAACAAGAAGCTATGTTCACATGCTTTATCTCGCAAATAGAGCCCAAAGATGTGTTACAAGCATTGGACGACACACATTGGATTCAAGCTATGCAAGAAGAGCTGAATCAGTTTGAAAGAAATAAAGTATGGGAATTAGTTCAAAGACCCACACATCAAAATGTTATTGGTACTAAATGGGTGTTCAGAAACAAGATGAACGAGGAAGGTTCTGTGGTAAGAAACAAAGCAAGACTAGTAGCCAAAGGATATTGCCAAGAAGAAGGAATAGATTTTGATGAAACATTTGCTCCTCGTAGCAAGATTGGAAGCTATAAGGATGTTTCTGCCTATGCAGCTCACAAGAATTTCATTGTATATCAAATGGATGTAAAAAGTGCATTCCTAAATGGTTTATTGGAAGAAGAAGTGTATGTTGAACAACCTCCAGGATTTGAGCAGAAGACTCTTGGAGATAAGGTATACAAACTCAAGAAAGCCCTGTATGGATTGAAACAGGCACCCAGAGCATGGTATGATACTTTGTCACAATCCCTAACTGAAAAATGGATTCACAAAAGGAAAAGTAGATAGAACACTTTTCAGAATTCAAGACAAAAAGAGTATACTGCTTGTTCAAATATATGTGGATGACATCATTTTTGGATCCAAAAACAAAGAGTTTGTGTGAAAATTTTTCAAACCTCATGCAAAGTAAATTTGAAATGAGCATGATGGGAGAGCCGACATTCTTCCTTGGACTCCAAGTGAAACAATGAAGGATGGAACGTTTATAAGTCAAACAAAATACACCAGAGACTTAATGAAGAAATTTGGTATGGAGGAGAAGTCTTCTCGTGAAAATACCAATGAATACATCACCAAAATGGACATGTATGCGGATGGCAAGCCTGTAGATCAAACAAGATACTGAGCACTTATTGGATCATTGCTCTATCTTACAAAGACAAGCGGGCCATACATCACCTTTGCTATAGGTGTATGTGCAAGATTTCAATCTGCTCCAAAAGAGAGCCATATGACAAAGAACTAAGAGAATCTTGAGATACTTGAAAGGAAGCCAAGAAGTTGGCTTATGGTA
Organism: Rehmannia glutinosa; assembly: GCA_016081115.2. Classification (NCBI taxonomy): domain Eukaryota; kingdom Viridiplantae; phylum Streptophyta; class Magnoliopsida; order Lamiales; family Orobanchaceae; genus Rehmannia; species Rehmannia glutinosa. The sequence goes on along the minus strand of CM071932.1, from coordinate 25,622,790 downwards.
TCCAAAGGAAGGTGGATTCAAGCTAATTGGCTATTCGGACTCGACTATCTTTGGATGCGAGTTGATAGGAAAAGCACCTCAGGCACATGTCAAATGCTAGGAAATAGGCTGATTTCCTGGTTCAAGAAGAAGAAAATTCAATTGCCACCTCTACAACGAGAATACATAGTCTGGGGCATTGTTGTGCCCAAGTCCTATGGATGAGACAAAGAAATGAGAGACTATGAAGTTGAAGAAAAAGAGATTCCAATCATGTGTGATAACACAAGTGCAATTGCAATCACTCAAATCCTCGTGTTGCACTCAAGAACAAAGCATATCGATGTCGAGATATCACTTCATAAGAGATCATGTTGAAAAGAAGGACATCATCGTGGAATATATCTCAACCGATAAACAATTACCGACATCTTCACAAAACCGTTATGTGAGTCAAGATTTGAAGAACTCAAGCATGAGTTGGGGTTAATTGAGTGAGTTAACATTGAGAAGACTCAAAGAAAAGAAATGGAACAGAAAAAAAGGGAAAAAGAGTGAACTCACAAATCACTAAATACATGTTGTATTGGAAAGACAACTATACCAAGTCATTTTGTTGTTATGAGTCACTAAGAGAATCGTGAGAAGAGGAGTTAAATCGGCTAAAGGATAAGTTTGAGTCACTTATGAGCAAAGTGACAAAAATGCGATCGTTTTTACTAAGCGGGAATGTTTTTAAGAATAACGTCAAAGATAATGATGATGTGTACTGGACATAAAGCCGCACACCAAGCTTATGATTGGATATAAATCTTTGCCGCATTAAATACGAGACATTAAATGCTAAATAGGCGTGCAAAATCTAAGCCGTTGATTTCAATCACATTTCAAAAACCACTGCACGTCCTTTCATAAACCATACTTAAACCATTTTTGCCCGTTTCTCTCACATACTATCAAAACTGTTCATCTCTCTCTCTCTCAGAAGCACAAATTCTCTCAAAAACCCTATCTATCTTCAAATCAATCCCAAAGTTTTCTTCGATAAAATTCTGAAAAATGGCACCAACTTATGATTTTATCAAGTTAGGAAAGCAAATCCACACCGGGTCTACCGTGGATTTCGAGGGCATGGTCAAACAGGGTCCAATGACGCCCTCATAAAGAAAATAGCTGAAAAACTCCAAACGACCGGGCTGAAATCGTTTCGATGATGGAATTTTCGATGACCTATGTGGAGGAGGTCACACAATTCTATGTGAACGCCGAGATTCACGATGAAGGAATAAAGTCATCATTCACGGAAAGGAGTTCACCATCTCGCCAAGGATTTGGTGAACACCGCTCATTACCAACGGAAGGAGCATAAGAAATTAACGGCTGATGTAAACTTGATCGCCGCTTGGAAGGAAATAGCCAAGCCCGACTATCTTTGATAAAATTGTTTACACAAAGAAATAAAGAGGCTTGAAGGAGGACTATCACAAGTTGTTGGACATAGTTGCCAAATGTATTGACATCAAATTTGGCGGACTTTGACCAATCACAAAGCAAAGTTGATCGTAATGGCTGCGATCATTGAAGAAAGGAAAATAAATCGGGTTGAGTTTGTCTACAGCAGACTATGCCGAGAATGTAGGGAACAAATCCTTCAAGGAAGATGGCACATTTGGAGGATCCCAGGATATGGCCTGGTGATTGGCCGGATGATGGAGGTGAAAGGAGTCCTCTTAGACATGGAAAGGCGTTCCATGTTAACAAGAGGATGTTCACTCAAACCTCTCTCGGCGCTAAGAGAGCCTACGCCAAGAGAGGCGACACAAGTGAGGGGAATCGGTGACCCTGAAGATACAAATTGTTTCCTCTCCACCAAAGAGAAAGTCGCCCGCAGTGCTGCTAAGAAAAGATCGCGCCCCGCAAAGAAAGAAAGTCAAAACCGCCCGCCCCTCGCAGCCGAGTCACCGCCCCCGCAGCCGTGTCTCCCGCCCCAAAGAAATGGTCGAGAAGGACTCTCAAATACCTTCTCCGATCATCAAAAGAAGGAGAAGCGATAAGCCAAGACGGCCAGCTCCTCGTAGAAGAAAACACTAGCAGACGCCCCCCCCCCAAGACTTAGAAGAAACCGTTTCGAACCGGTAAATCCCTCCGGTACAAACTAAGAGACGAAGAAGAATCATCAAGCACTCCGAGCTTGAGAAACCTTGAGTCACCACTCACCGTGGAGCAGATATCGGAGACTGGAGAAGTAGAGTCTCCGGATGTAATTGATGAAACAACCAAGTCTCCGTCAAGGCAATCAGCAGAGGCCAATGAAGAAATAGTCGTAGTCCGCGCATCTGAGACACAAGACGAAGCTGATAGAGCTGATAGTGATGTGATGATCCTATCCCCACCTTACCCAGACATCCAAATCGTCTGCGTGAGTGGAGGAAATGGAAATTAAGTAAATCATGGGAACAGTTCCAACGGCCAGAGTTTATAGAAGAAGAAGAAGAGGAACTGTTAAACTTCCTTGGATTAACCACTGTGCTCCCAAAGATCGGATGAAGACAATCGCATGAGATATCCTGCAGATCTTCAAGGACAAGGAGAAGGAAAGACAGGCAGAGGAAGCGGAGGCACGTGAGAAGGCACGTGAAAGATATGCCCTATCTCGGCACCACGTAACACACATACCCTCTCCTTGATGTCTTATCTCATGCGGTGATGAGGATCCGAACTCTGCCGCCGCCACAAAAGAGTTGCAAATACAGCAAGCATTGCACGAATCCGAATCCTTCACGAGCAAAGATTGATGGAGGGACTAGGAGAGTCATCGAACACGGTACTGAAATTGATCCAATGGGAGTGGTTCAACAAATCGCCATTGTTGTTATTCTTTGCCACCACTTCCCAGACTCACTCGGAAGAAGGCAATAAAGGAACGGCAATGAAAACGTGATAGTGGGGACCCCGGTCGAGCCAACCTCTATTGAAGGTGTCTTACCACCGCCCCAACTGAACACTCAATAGAGAAACAGTGGGAGTCCGGAGACGAGTGACCCCATTCCAAGTCACTCACCTGGTGCGCGGTGAGGGTAAAACTCCCTCCACCGCAGCAAGGTCGGAGAATGCCGCAGATGACTCCACAACGAATCCAGGAGGTGAAGTGGAGAAAGTACAACCACCAAACGAACAACAAGTTGCCATCAACGAAGATCGGACGATTGAGATTGTCTCGGTGAGATGTCAATCGCTCCGAAGGCTAATGACGCCGATGCGATCGAGGAGGCAGGAAGGAATGCCCACGGGAGTTAACACTGGCGATGAAAGTGCAATCCATGGGGTTGAGACTCCAATGGATGCCACCACGAAGACCCTAAGACGGTGACCGACACTATCGAAAGGGAAGCCCAAGGCCTCGCTGCGATCAAGACTCGCTGGAGGTAATGAAGGCCCACGGGAGGTTGAGACTTCGGGGTAAAGAAGCTGAAGTAGAGAACATTTCTCCTGCTATCATCGACCCATCCGAAAAGGAGATAAGTGCTCTTCACGATTCCCAGGATAATCCTGATGTAACTTTTCCGGGATCGGAAGGTGACGAAGGTTTGAGTCATCCCCATAACAGCATCCAAAAGACTCTCAGTGCGGATGTTCCAAGCTCGAGAAAGTCTGATCCCAAGACTACTCGTCAAACCTTTCATTTTAATGATGAGCCACCCATGGAAATCTCATCATCGTCCGATGACGCTTCCGATAAGGCCGAGGACCAATCCACTCAATTGGAGAAACCGGTGAGACCAACGAAGTTTGTTGAGACAGTGAGGCTCGCAAAAGTCGGGTCCACTTCACAATGCACCCCAAACAGAGTCCCATCGCGCAGTTCCTCAAGTCGCAGCAGGTTCGATTCCACAAGGAACTTCCCGCGCACCGCTCATCATTGAACAAATCCCGTTGGCGGTGATGAATCCTTTATAGAATCTTTTCCTTTTTCCCGGAGGTACCCGACCTCCATGAAGAGTCGAGAACAAACGCGCACGCTACCATAGACCAACTCCTATCATCTCGCCGGCACCATCGTTCGATTGACTATGACTTTGACGACTGCGTGGCCATCGATGCAACGGAAGAATCGGTGAAGTTCGCGAAGTGTTCAAGGCATTATTTGCCGAGATTGAACGAATGGAGAGGCACGTGCCTCTATGGACATGCGATCGACAACAGAGATGCAAATCTTACGCGACTTGAGAGGCATCACAACAGTGAGGATCGGGGAATGGTGGCAACAAAGAAGAAACAATGCGTGTGGAACAAGTTAGATACTTCAGGACATTGTTCAACAAGTCGTTGGTATGGAGAGCCGAGAACGCCGATGCAAAAACGAAGCCGAGAGAACACATTGAGCACATGCATGAAGCTCACACTGCCGAGATAAGGCCGCTGCGTGAGCAAAATAAGAGTGATCTTCAGCGTCTGGAAGCAAATATGGACAAAAATTCAGCCTTCTCATGGCTGAAATGAAGCTAATCTCGCAGAGTCCAACGCTACTCGATCCGATTCAGATCGCATACTCCGCAGCAGACTCGAGACAAAATTCAACTATCGCAGGCTCGACTTCCGCTTGCAAGTTTGTTTCAGGCGTTCCTCTCTCCTTTGATGATGCCAAAAAGGGGGAAGAGGAATACCTAAAAAAGCGCAGAGAGGGATCGAAGTTGAGAAGGAGGGAGCAGCTGCGAAGGGAAAGTCGGTGAGGAAGTGTTGAAACAAAAGAAAGGAAAGCTTATTGAGGGGGAAGGATCGACAGATGTGACCTTGATGATTGCACAAACCCCCTAACAAGGTCTTGTCACAGCTGACATTATCAAAGCAAACTCCTTGTGACTCGCCACTCCAACACTCGCTATATCTATGGTTGAAAAAGAAAAACAATTGAAGCAGGGATGAAGGAAGTGGAAGGAAGAATGGATGCCCGAGTTATGAACATCTTGAAAGAACATGGAGGCATTCCGAGAGACAGAGACACTTATGCCATCTCGGATGTCGGGATAGAGCCACGATCAGTTGATGAATTTAAAACGCCGCATCCGAAGGATACTTTGCAAATATGTCTATGGCTCAAGCTTGGGACTTGTCTTGGGAAAAGGGTCTCACGTTATGTGAAGAAGCGCGACAGACAGCAGACTACCGCACATCCTTTGTCTTTGGTCACTCCGCTAGTCACTCATTGGAAAAGAAGACCCCGACAATACACGCCCAGAGGTAGAGGAAAAAGTAGTGGTGGAGGAAGAGGTTTCATACCCAGGCCTCTCGCCCAAAAATATTGAGTACATAGATCCATGCAAGAAAGGGAGGGATCTCTTTGGGGCGGCCTTGACCAAATAGCAAATTTGCAAGTGGCTAAAAGTAATCTTTGAGTATGCAAAAAGAATAGAAAGAAGAAAACAAGAGACAAACTCAGCTATGGGAGGAAAGACAAGAGAGATTAAGAAGAGATGAAGCTGCCAGGAAGGCATATGAAAAGAAGAAGAAAGCGGTGACGATGAGAAAAAGAGAAGAAGAGCGAGAAGATCTTGAACAAGATGAAAAAGAGACAAGCGAAGAAGATGAAGTGTAGTTGTCCACCCTTCATGTATTTTATCATGTAAATACATATTATGTAAGTCTTCCGTAATAAAGCTATAAATTCTTCATTTTTTGTGTATACAAATGTTTGCTCACGATACACTTTTTGTAAATGAGTTGTGTAAAAGAACAAGAATGTCATGATCAATAAAAGGATTGATTCTACGCATACATTCTATGTAAATACACTATCTGTATGTATCTTTGCTATTTGCATTTTTTTTTAATGATTTAAGTTTTGGCATCATCAAAAAGGGGGAAATTGTTAGGAAATTTATTATTTAGATTTTGATGAATGCCATGTAAAACTTAGAATAGGAAGTTGGCACCCCATTCTTGTTGTAAAATGCATTGTAATAAATAGGGCTGATCAAGTGAGTTAAGTCGCCTACGCCCAAACATGCAAGAAGACAACCGGAGAACTAGAAGGAAGACTCGCTGCGAGACATTTGAGTATGGCAAAGAAGAGTAGACGGGAACTCTATCAAGAAGAAGCGGTGAGATGCGGTGAGTAGAGTATCGATCAAGTCAACTCAAGAAGAGCCAAGTCTCAAGTTGAAGTGTGAGAAGAGTCATCAATGATTGGAAGTCGACTCTAAGTCACCTGGGGAAAGCAAAGAAATGCGATCAAGTCGAGATAATCGAAAAAGATCCGTTGACGTAAATCAAGAGAATTACTTAAACAAGTAATATCTCCATACTACCTTTCTCGAAGTGCTCAGTCCCAGAAGCGTGCAAAGGAATAAACCAATGGAAAGCACTACACCGTGTCAGAACTCTGAAAAGGTCAAGAAAAAAATTCATACGAGGAAACGGCAATTCCAAGGACTGCAACAAGACAAGCCAACGACTGAAAGTGACTTTCAGAAAATAAGCCTATCTCTTCAACGGGCAAATTTTTTGAAAGATCACTATAAAAAGCTGAGGAGTTTATTTGATAAAGATAGCTTGACCAAGTGATTAAGAGACAAGAACCAAAAACGTTCAAGCAATTATTAGAAAATCTGAAATATTCTCAATCCTCAAGCCTACACTACGAAGAACATCAATCCAACACTCACCTGTGAAGGAAAGATAACTTCAATCAGTTGAAGAGGAAAATACTGGAAAATTAAGGGGTCTACATTCCACGAAGGATTGTAGGAAGGTTCAGGGTCGAACCAAGTCTTGAGCTTTTGGAGGGCTTCGTGATCAAATCCAAAGAGCTTGAGCAAGTGAGTCATAGTAAAAGGCAATTGCCTTGTGAAGAAGAAGCCGAATCGTCGAGAAGCTTGGTGAGTGATCAAGGTGTCTCAGATCGAGTCCCAAAGGATCAAGTCGGTTGTGTGATCAAGACTTGTATCCGGACTGTTACCACTTTGTATCTCGATCAATACCTAGTGGATTCCTCCGGGAGTTGGAGAAGAGAGGAGTAGAAGAATTACTCCATCTTGAACCTCTATAAAAATTTTATTGTGTCATTTACATTTCAGCACTTTAATTCATGCATCTTAATTGCTTATATCTGCTGATAAATTTGCTATCCACTTGATAATTTCTAAGTACTAAACCAAGCACTAAATCCTTGCTTAATCAAACTTAAGGGTGTTAAGTCTTCCGCTGAAAACAAACCACAGTTGAGTTAATTTAGATTTAACAGCTGAGTTATTCCATCAACAGCTCAGTTGAGTCGGTTGAGAGACTAACTCTACTGATTATCTAAATCAGCTGTCAACCAAGGATACAACTGTGTAGTATCAACTCTGGATATTTAAAAGGACTAAATCGAAAATTTGGTAAGGTTTATTCAACCCCCCTTCTAAACCTTACACTTACACCCCTTGGGACCTACAGTGTGTACGCTCAAATTCAATTCAGTGAAAGTAGAACTACCATAGGCTTGCAAATCATCTAACACGTTGACCACTTTTGTGTGCACAATCTAAGAATCAAAAAGGGCTTTTCATTTGGTTGTAATGTAGGCTCTTGGGTAAGGGTAGGAAAATTTGGTATTAAGTGACTTGACTTGAGCAAATAGAATTTAAGTGCACAGACTTGCAATTTATCCACCCAATTTTATCATAAAACCTATTCTTCGTTGTATTTTCTTTCTCAACTCATGGGCCTTTTTTTTTGCCTATTTTTTTTTTTTCTATCCTCAAACTCTCATTTCTTCACAATTTTTAGAATTTTTCTTTCTTTTGCACGATTTTCTCAATTTTTCAGAGATTTTTTTCTTTTTTGAGCTTCATGTATTTTTTTTATTTACCCAAATACTGCTCAACCCTCTTTCTTTTGCCAACTTCCTCTCTTTTTTTCATAAATTCTTTTCACCACATCTCTCCCAAACTTATTCATTTTCTATAAGCTCAAGAAATTTCAGGGATAATATTATTTTGCAATTTTAAAGATTAATGTGGCTAAGAATAAAAGTTTTGGCTCAAAATTGGCTAACTATGGAATCATAAATTCATAGGTACACTTTTTAGGCTAAGTAGACTAAACGAAGATGGCTTTAAATCATTTTCAAAAACTGAACACACACATGAATTCAATGAAGATACCAGAGCAAGTTCTAGAATTCTATCAATCATGAATGACACACTCAAGAAAAATAAGACTGCATAAGATAAAACAGTTATATGCACAAACGTTCACAGACTTATTTTTCGCAACATACTCAAATACCCAATTTTGTCAACTAATGCTAAGCAAATAAATGACATCTTCCCAAAAATTCATAACATTATTCCCAGATGTATGTTATCTCATTTCATAAAATGCTCATAGTAAAATCATACGGAAGCTGGCCATTTTCGAAAAACCTTGATTAAAATTACACACAAAATAATTAAACGTGCTAAAATGAAAAACAAGAAATATTCGAAAATTTAAAAAAAATCGAAAATTTTAATTCAAAAACTTTCTACATGCAATCCTAAATTCAATGCAAAATGCAAGAAAGTATTAAATTACGCATTCTTGACAATCCCCCCAAACTTAAAATATGCTTCGTCCCGGACATATGAGGAAATTATCAAAAGAAAGAGAAATGCGTAAAGAGTACTTGGATAATTAAGCTCGTCCGTCAAATTTGAAGTTGAAGAAGCAGATCACACGGTTGGGTCATGTGCGTCCACGCGCCCATGTGCGTCTGTCTTTTTTCTCATTTATTCTTTTATTTTTTTCTTTTTTTTTTTTTTTTTTTTTTTTTTTTTTAACCGGTGTTTGTCGCTACGTCTCTTGGGTTGCCTCCCACAAAGTGCTAAATTTTAGGTCTTCAGCCAGACTTCAGATTTCTAACATCACTATCGTTGAACTGTGTAGGTTGAAATCCTGGAGTCCTTATATTCTGTACCATCCATCAGACGAAAGGTGTTGCACTATTTTCTTGGAGTAAGTTCAGTATAGCTTGGGAATTTGCCCTTTTGATGTTGGCCTCCCACTGCAGTCGCGATTTGTGCCATTTGTATCTCCAATGATTCTAGTCTCGCATTCTGTTGGGAAATTTATTGTTAGATTTTGATGAATGCCACGTAAAACTTAGACTAGAAAGTTGGCACCCCATTTATCTTGTAATTTGTATTGTAATAGATAGGGTTGCACAAGCTGAGTCAAGTCAGTTATGCCTGGAAATACAAGAAGTCAACTGAAGACTAAAATGAAGACTCCGCTGTGGAACAGCTGAGTATGTGGCAAGGAGGAGAAGTCAAGAACTGGACTGAAGGAGTATCAGCTGAGATACAGTTGTGTGAAGTGTCAGTCAAGTCAACTCAAGAAGCCAAGTCGAGTTGAAGTGACGGATGAGTCTTTCAATCTTTGGAGTAGACTCAAGTCACCTGGGGAAATGGCAACTGCAGAGAGGAGTTAACTGAAAAGAATCTGTTGCACAGAAGTCAAGAATATTACCTAAACAAGTAATACTTCCATGCTGAAATGTCTTAAAGTGCTCAGTCCCAGAAGCGTGCAAAAGGAATAAACCAATGGGAAGCACTGCACCTTGTGTCAGATTCTGAAAAGCTGAATGTTCATTTAATACGAGGAAATGTCAATATCAAGGACTTCAACAAGACAAGCCAACCAACACAAGTGAGTTTTAAAAATCAGCCTATCTCTTCAACGGGCAGATTTTTAAAAGTTCACTATAAAAGGCTGAGGAATCACTTTGAGAAAAGGTAACCTTGACAACCTGAACCATTCAAGCTATTATTCGAACTGTAACCTGCAAAATATTCTCAAGATATTCAAGCAAATCCTCAAGCCTAAATTTCGAAGGAAATCAATCCAACACCAACCTGTGAAGGAAAGACAACTTCTAACTGTTGAAGAGGAAACTTTTGAAGAATCAAAAGGGGTCCACATTCAAAGGAGGATTGTAGAAAGATTCAAGATCGAACCAGTCTCAAGTTATTGGAGGGCTTCGTGATCATATCCAAGAAGCTTGAGCAAGTGAGCTGAAGTAGCAAGCCAGCCGCCCTGTGAAGAAGCTGAGTCGGACGAGAAGCCTATTGTGTGACCAAGGCATCTCCAGACTGAGTCCCAAAGGATCAAGTCATTTGTGTGATCAAGACTTGCATCTGGACTGATAACCACTTTGTACTCTGATCAATACTTAGTGGATTCCTCCAGGAGTTGGATAAGAGAGGATTAGAAGAATTACCCCATCTTCGAACCTCTATAAAAATTATTGTGTCAATTACATTTCAGCATTTAATTTATGCATATCATTTTATACTGCTGATAATTTGCTATCCAACTGATAATTAACAAAGTGCTAAAACCAAGTGTTAAAAACAAACTTAAACCAAATTCAAGGGTCTTAAGTCTTCTGCTGAAAATTTCATCTCAGCCAAGTTAACCATTAGACTAAACAGCTGAGTTATTCTATCAATCTTTCAAAGTTAGGTTTTTAACACTTGTTCTTTCAAAAGCCATTTTTTATTAACAGCAAAGTTATTATCATGGAAGAAAATTTGACACGCATTGCTATGTTCACCATTGAAGAAATTGATGACTGGAAAATATGTACGCAGGCTCATCTATTAGCTTTACATGATGAGATGTGGATAGTGATAGAGGATGGGCTACTGCAAATAATGAAGGTGAACACAGCTGCAAGGAGAGCTGCTACAGGTGAAGGAGAAGAGGCTGCTCCTCCTACACCAGCTATGGTTGAAAAACTAAGAGCTGAATGGACAAATGATGACAGAAAAAGATACAACTTGGACAATGTGGCCAAGGATATACTTTACAAGACTTTGGACAAAGCCATGTTTAACAAAGGTAAATCTTGCAAGACAACCAAAGAAATCTGGGATAAACTAACCTTAATTTATGAAGGATCTGAGCAAATTAAGGAAAACAAATTATCTGTTGTTGTTCAAAAATTTGAAAATTTTAAAATGCTTGCAGGTGAGACAATGGATCAGTTGGATGCTATATTCACTGAAATTACGAATGAGCTCTCAGCACTTGGGAAAGAATACACACAGAAGGAGATGTGTATGAAGATACTAAGAAGCCTCCCAGCTGAGTGGGAAATGAAGAGTGGGAAATGAAGACCATGGCTCTAAAGCACTCGATGGACCTATCAAAAACATCCAATCATGAACTATTCTCAAACCTCAAAGCTTATGAGTTCGAACTGAGAAGAAAAGATCAAGAGGAGACAGTTGTACCCAAAACAGCTGCACTCATAGTCAAGGAAGGGAAGAGAGCTGAGACCAAATAAATCATTGACCAGGAGGAAATTGCCTTGATGGTTAAAAGATTCAACAAGTTCTTCAACAAGAACTACAAAAGAAACAAAGGTGAATCCTCCAGAAGACATTCAGCTCCCTCCAAGTCAAAGGAGATAGGCCACCAAAGAGAGCTGAGTATCAAAAGGTTGAATATAAAAGACCTGACAACCCAAGAAATGAGAGAGCTGGTCAAAAAGTTGAAAACCTGTGTTGGAATTGCCGACAACCAGGACACTTTGCTATTGACTGTCCATATCCTGTAGTCAATAAATACAGGAATGAAGAAGAGAGAAGAGTCTTCAGAGAAATAAGACAAGAAAAGAAAAGAGCAATGTTGGCTGTTGAGACTGCTGAAATAGCTAAGTCAAAAGATACAGCAGACTCAGAAAGTAGTGAAGCTGACTACTCCAGTGACTCTGAAGAAGAAGGTTTAATCTGTCTAATGGCTAAAGAACAAGATCAACCTGATCAAGATGATGGGGTACACTCTAACTCATCTCATTCATATTCTAGTGATAGTGATTGTGACACACACACTTCATCACCCACTGATCTTTATGATTCATTAGGCAAAATGATGAAAGACTCTGAGCACATTAAATACTCACACTCACTATTAAATGAGGAAAACAGCCAGCTCAAAAGCCAAAACTCACATCTGACTAAGTAGTTGAGTACTCTAAGTCACAAATCTGATGAGAATAAAGAGCTGAAGGCTGAGAATGCTAAACTTGTAGCAGAGATAACTGCTATAGAAAAGAGAGAAAATGATCTCAAAAATGTGATTGCTTCATTCACAAAGGCGTCTAAATCATTGGATGACCTTGTCATGAGCCAAAAAGAATGTGGAGATAAGACAGGCATAGGATTCAATTCCTTTGTGCACAATCAAACTCCAAGAGTGATCTGGGAAAAAGGATCTTCAAGTAATGAAGCATCTCAAAAATCCAAGACACCAAATGTTGCACACACATTCATTCCAAAGCACGATCACAAACAAACTGGCCTTGGATATAAAGGAAAAGGAGAACAACAAGTTAAGTATGCTGAAAGGACAGCTGAGAAGAAATCCAGCAGAGTTCCTCAGCAAACTCCAAACAGGAAGTACTCTGTGAAGAAGAAACAGAGCTACCAAAATCCCCAGAAGTTCTATCAAAAGAACACAAATGATGGGAATGGTAGAAACTACCCAAGTCAAGTTGGTTGGAATAATGTGAAATATCAGCCAAGACCTATGGAATACATGCCAAAATGGAAAAGAACTAGAACTCAGCAAAGGTCATTCCAAATGCAACAGAGCTATCATCAGCACACATATGCACCCAAGCACTACACTCAGAGATATCACAACTATCCGAAGTAGGCAATTGCTAAAACACACACACAGGCATACAGACAAAAGAGACAGCTGTATGAACCTAAAGCCCCCAAGCAATTTGTCAAAGTGAATTATGATTATGGCACAAATAGATGGCAACCCCTTAGAGTCAAATCATTTGGCTATAGGTTGGTTGGTTCAGGCAAGTATGGGTACCTAAAAACTGATTTCCTTGATTGCAGGTTCAAAGAACAGCAGAGTGCCAAGGAACATGGTACATGGATTGTGGCTGTTCCAGACACATGACAGGAAAAAAGAAAAATCTGTCAAAATTCAAGGAGATTAGAGGCGCAAAAGTCATATTTGGAGGAAATGAAGGTCCAGGGGAAATAAGAGGCACATGATCCATCAAGAAAAATGGATTAGAAATCACAGATGTTGCATACGTTGAAGGCCTCAACTTCAACTTGTTAAGCATCAGCCAACTCTGTGACAAGGGCTATAATGTTGGATTCAATATGGGAGTATGCCAAATCAAAGGCATTGAATCAAATGAAGTAGTGTTGCAAGGATCCAGACAAAAGAACATATATGTGGTAGATTGGTCGACTGCCACACCAAGCACTTGTCTGTTAGCAAAGATTACAGCCGAATCAAGTTGGTTGTGGCACAAGAAGCTGAGTCACCTGAATTTCAAGACAATCAACAAGCTTGCAAGGAGTAATATTGTAGAAGGATTGCCAGACTCAGTGTGATGCATGCCAGATGGGAAAGCAGATCAAATCATCATTCAAAGAGAAGCCAAGTCCATCTTCAACAAGGATATTGCATCTGTTGCATATGGATCTATTTGGTCCAGTTGAGCCAGCTAGTATAAGTGGAAGGAAATACACTCTAGTAGTGGTGGATGATTACTCAAGATATACATGGACAACCTTCATGTGTAAAAAGAAGGAAACTTTGCAGAAGTTACCTCAACTGATGAAAAGAGTTCAAAATGAGAATAGTCAAACCATTATAAAGATAAGATCTGATAGAGGGATTGGGTTTGTCAATGGAATAATAACTCAATACTGTATTGAAAATGGTATAACTCATGAAATATCTGCAGCAAGGACTCCACAGCAGAATGGAGTAGCAGAAAGAAGAAACAGAACTCTCAAGGAAGCTACAAGAACCATGTTAGCTGAAGCTGGATTGCCAAAAAGATTTTGGGCTGAAGCTATCAATACTGCATGATATACTCAAAATAGATGCATGATAAATAGACAGCTGACAAAAACTCCCCATGAGATTTGGACAGGGAGAAAGCCAAATGTTGCATACTTTAGAATATTTGGATGTAAATGCTTCATCCGCAACAATGGCAATGATAATCTAAAGGCTTTTGATGCTAAAGCTGATGAAGGTATCTTTTTGGGATACTCAGCTGAAAGTAAAGCCTATAGAGTGCTGAACAAAAGGACTATGGTCACAGAAGAGTCTATCCATGTGGTTTTTGATGAACCTAATGTAAATGGAGAAGACTTTGAGGAGTTAGCTGATAAGTTGAATTAGCCAACTGTGCAGAAGAGTCCCTATGTTGAAGCTGAAGCTGGAGTGATCAATCAAGGTGAAGATGAGATAGCTGAATCTCAAAGACAGTTGGAAAATCTGCAGCTAAGTGATGACGAGAGAGTTGCTCAAGATAACACAGCTGCAAGACGACTAAACCCAACTGACTTACTCCAACCTGATGTGAGATGGCTGAGAGACCATCCACCAGAGCTAGTCATTGGAGATGTAAGAGATGGTGTAAGAACCAGATCCAGAGCTCAACAAGAAGCAATGTTCACTTGTTTTATCTCCCAAATAGAACCTAAAGATGTGACTCAAGCATTGGATGACACACATTGGATTCAGGCCATGCAAGAAGAGCTGAATCAGTTTGAAAGAAACAAAGTATGGGAATTGGTTCAAAGACCAACCCATCAAAATGTTATTGGCACAAAATGGGTTTTCAGAAACAAGATGTATGAAGAAGGTTATGTGGTAAGAAATAAAGCAAGATTGGTATCCAAAGGGTATATCAAATGGATGTAAAAAGTGCATTCTTAAATATATTATTGGAAGAAGAAGTCTATGTTGAACAACCTCCAGGATTTGAGCAGAAGACTCTTCGAGATAAGGTGTACAAGCTCAAGAAAGCTCTATATGGATTGAAACAGGCACCTAGAGCATGGTATGATACATTATCTCAATTTCTGACAGATAATGGATTCACCAAAGGCAAAGTGGCAGAACACTCTTCAGAATTCAAGATGGAGAGAGTATACTGCTTGTTCAAATATATGTGGATGACATTATTTTTGGATCCACAAACAAGGAGCTATGTGATAAATTCTCAAACCTCATGCAAGATAAATTTGAGATGAGTATGATGGGAGAGCTGACATTCTTTCTAGGGCTTCAAGTCAAACAGCTGAAGGATGGAACCTTTATAAGTCAAACAATGTATATCAGATATTTAATGAAGAAATTTGGTATGGAAGAGAAATCTTCTGTGAAAATACCAATGAATACATCAGTCAAAATGGACATGGATGCAGATGGCAAGCCTGTGGATCAAACCAGATACAGAGCACTTATTGGATCACTGCTCTATCTCACAGCAAGTAGGCCAGACATCACCTTTGTTGTAGGTGTATGTGCCAGATTCCAATCTGCTCCAAAAGAAAGCCATATGACTGAAGCTAAGAGAATCCTAAGATATTTGAAGGGATGCCAAGAAGTTGGTTTTTGGTATCCAAAGGAATGAGGATTCAGGCTAATTGTCTACTCAGACTCTGACTATGCTGGATGTAGAGTTGACAGGAAGAGTACTTTAGGTGCATGTCAAATGCTTGGAAACAGATTGGTTTCCTGGTTTAGCAAGCGTAATTCAATAGCCACATCTGGTGGTGAGTACATAGCTATGGCATTGTTGTAGCCCAAGTCTTATGGATGAGACAACAACGGAGAGATTATGTTGTAGAAGAAAAAGAGATTCCAATTATGTGTGATAACACAAGTGCTATTGCAATCACTCAAAATCCTGTGTTGCATTCAAGAACAAAGCACATTGATGTCAGATATCATTTCATAAGAGATCATGTTGAAAAGAAAGACATCACCTTGGAATACATCTCAACTGACAAACAGTTAGCTGACATATTCACAAAGCCATTGTGTGAATCAAGATTTGAAGAACTTAAGCATGAGCTAGGGTTAATTGAGCTGAGTTGACACTCAGAAGACTCAAGGAGAAGAGATGAAAAACGAAAAGATGAAAATCGAGCGACGTGTGTCGTGTGAATCAATTTGAGTGAATCAGCCATATCGAGTTAGCTGACAGCTGAGTCACTACATGAATAGAGAAAAGAAGAGTTGAGTCAGCTAAGGAGTAAGTTGAATCATTTATGAGCTAAGTGACAAAAGCGCAGTCGTTTTTATAAGCAAGAATGTTTTTAAAGATGACGTCAGCGCAATAATGACGGGTACAGTCAAAAGCTGCACGACAAAGCATATGATTGGATATAAGTGATGTCGCATTAAATGCGAGAAATTAAATGCTAATCGGCGTGCTAAATCTGAGCCGTCGATCTTGATCAAATTTCAAAAACCAAAAGCATGTCCTTTCATGACCCATATATACCATTTTGTTCAGCTTCTCTATCACACTATTCTAAAACCGTTCATCTCTCCAGTGCAAAAAAGGCATTTTTCTCTGAAACCTTACCAAATCTTCAAAGCAAGTTCATCAAGTTCATTCGGTAAAAATCACTGAAATGGCATCGACCTATGATTTCACCAAACTAGGGAAGCAAATCCACACTGGTTCTATCGTGGATTTCGAAGGAATGGTCAAACAGGGTTCCGATGAAACCCTTGTGAAGAAGATAGCCGAAAAAATTGAGAATTCTAGACTGAAACCCTTTCTCACAATGGAGTTTCAGATGACTTATGTTGAAGAAGTTGCCCAATTCTACGTGAACGCTGAAGTTCATGACGAAGGAATCAAGTCGTCTATTCACGGCAAGGAGTTTGTTGAAGATCTAGAGGATCACTGTTTGCTGCCGTCGGAAGGTGTGTCTGAGATATTTGAAGCTGATGTCAACTTGGCTTCTGCATGGAAGAAAGTGGCCAAACCTGAAAATGCTGCGAAGGTTGTCTACACAGCTGATAAGAAGCTGCTGAAGGACGATTACCACACGATGATGGACATCGTAGCGAAATGTGTAGATATGAAATTTGGAAGCTTTAATTAGCTGTCCAAAACCAAGTTGATCATCATGGTTGCGATCATGGAGGAGAAGAAGGTAAACTGGGCTGAGTTTGTATACAGCAGACTCTGCCAAAATGTTGGAAATAAGTCCTTCAAGGACGATGGGTCGTTCGGAGGATCCTTGGGATGTGGCCTTGTGGTTGGCCGGCTGATGGAGGTGAAGGGCGTTCCACTCAGACATGGAAAGGCATTCCATGTCAACAAGAAGATGTTTCGGGCAAACCTTTCAGGAGCCCAAAAGAGAGCATACGCCAAGAGGACGGATACGGTGAGGGGAATCGGTGACCCCGAGGAAACAAACATTGCCTCCTCCAAAGAAGAAAGCGCCCATGTGGAAAGATGATATTTGTTGCCCGAAGAGCTTAAGCGAAGAAGAAGAAAACTGCACCTGCCCCTGCAGCCGAGGCAGAGAAGGAACCTCAAATACCTTCTCCAACCATCAAGAAAAAGAGGACTGCCATGCCAAGAAAGGAAGCTCCTCAGACAAAGAAGGATGCACCGGCCCCCGCCGCCCAGGAATCTGAGGAAACCATATCCGAACCAGAGATTCCTCTAGTAAAGACCAAAAGAAGAAGACTCGTCAAGTGTTCTGAACTTGAGAAGACAGCTGAGTCTGCAACTCAGCTGGAAAAGATCTCTGAGACTGCTGGAGAAGTACAGTCTCCAGAAGTTATTGATGAAACAGCCAAGTATGCTGAGGCCGATCAGCAGAGGCACATCGAATACCCAGCTGAGGACAGAACAGCTGAGGAGCAAGAAAAAGCGGAGATAGCAGAATCCCCTGTTGACAGGACTGTGTCTCCACTTGTCCCTGATGCTGCTGAAGGAGTTGAGCAGCAGAGTATGTTGCCTTCTATTCCTGAAAAGGAAGGGCAACAAGGAGAAGATGATGAAGATGATATGATCATGCTTTCTCCACCATATCCATACATCCAAAATCGTCTGAGAGAATGGAGGAAATGGAAGCTTAGTCGATCAAGGGAGCAGTTCGCACACCCTGAATTCATCAAGGAAGAAGAAGAATTGATGAACTTCCTCGGATTGACCACAGTGGTCCAGGCACTTGATGAAGAGAACTGCCTAGATATCTTGCAGATCTTCAAAGAAAAAGAAAAGGAGAGATTAGCCGAGGAAGCTGAAGCTCGTGAGAAAGCTAGCATTTGTCCTCTCACTGGAACCACTGATCATACTCATCCTCATCTTGACGTTCTCTTAGAAAGTGATGAGGATTTGGACCCTGCTGCTGCGACAGAAAAATTGGAAATGCAGCAAGCCATGCGGGAATCCAGGATGATGCATGAGCAACAGCTGACGGAAGGACCTGAAGAGTCTTCCAAATCACAGCTGGAGATTGATCCATTGGGAGTGGTACAATGATTGCCCGTTATTATTCTGCCACCTCTTCCCCAGCTCACCTAGAGGATGGATCTAGGGAACCTGGCGATGAAACTGGGAACTTGGGGACTCAAGTTGAGCCAACCCCTGCTGAAGGTGTCTTACCACCTGCCCCCACGACTGAACACTCAAAGGACACAACCGGGAGTCTGGAGAAGAGTGACCCAATCATAAGTCACTCATCTAGTGTGCCAGCTGAGGGGGAAACTCCCTCCACTACAGCTAGGTCGGAGGATGCTGCAGATGACTCCACCATGAATCTAGGAGGCGAAGTGGAGAAGGAACTAGAAAAAGAAATACAAACAGGTTGTCACCTTGTGGCTCGGGCGAGATAAGTCTGTCTCGGTGAAGTGCCAACAACTCTCTCTGCAGTCGAGGACGCCGCTTTGTTGCGATCGAGGCACTGTGGATGGTTCTACCCCGGGAGTTAACACTCTGGGCACCAAAAGTGCAATCCACGGAGTTGAGACTCCGATGGATGCCACCGTAGAAGACGCTAAGACAGCTAAGTCTGTCGAAGGGAATGTCCAAGACCTTGTTGTAGTTGAGACTGCAGGAGGTAATGAAGGCCTACGGGAGGTTGAGACTTCCCGAGCTAAAGAGGCAGCAACACAGAACATCCCTCCTGTTATCATTGATGCATCTGAGAAGGAAATAAGTGTCCTTCATGATTCCCAAGACAACCCTGACATAACCTTTCTAGGATCTGAAGAAAAAGATGAAGCTGAGTCCTCTCCTGTTGCTAATCCAAAAGACTCAACTGAGGATGTTCTTCCAAGTACGAGTAAGTCGGACCTCAAGGCTACTCATCAAACGTTCAATTTTGATGATGAGCCACCCCTTCAAGTCTCATCATCTTCCGATGACGCCACTGATACGGCCGAGGAACAGATACCTCAAAAGGCAAAACTAGCTGAGACCGAAGAAGTTGTTAAGACAGCTGAGGCTCAGCCAGCTGGGTCAATACCACAAATAGCCCAAGCTGAATCACAGTCAACTGTGCAGGCTCCCAACGCTGCAGCGGATTCAACCCAACCGGGCACATCACGGGCACGAGTAACCGTGGAACATATCCCATACGTCCATGATGATGCATTTGAAGAAACTTTCCCTTTCTCACTGGAGCTACCTGATCTCGATGAAGAAACAGCTAGAGAGCAGAGACGCTACAATGTCAGACCTGATCCAGTTATTCCCACAGATACCATCGTCCCCGCGAATTTTGATTTTGATGTTGCTTGGCCGCCAGCTGAGACAGAGGTGATAGCTGAGGTTCGAGAAGTCTTCAAAGCAATCTTTGCAGAGATTGAGAAGATGGAAAGGCACTAGGCCTCATTGGATATGCGCCTGGATAACAGAGATGCAAATCTTACAGCCGATCTACGTGGAATATTGGTCAGAATCAGGGAATGGTGGCAACAACAGCAGACAATGCGTGTGGAACAGGTCCGATATTTCAAAGCATTGTACAATAAACTATTGATCTAGAGCGTTGATAATGCTGACATGAAGAGGAGGATGCAAGAAAATATTGACAGAATGCATGACTCCCACAATACTGAAATGCAACTGCTGCGTGAATTTCATAAGAAAGAACTTTTGCGCGTCGAGGAGAATATTGAAAATAAATTCAGCCTGCTCATGGCTGAAATGAAGCTAGTGGCAGCTGAATCCAAAGCCATCCGCTCAGAATTCCGTGCAGCATACTCCGCAGCAGACTCGAAGCACAACTCAGCTATCAGCCGCCTGGACTTCATGCTGACTAGTCTATTCCCAGGAGTTCCTCTCTCCTTTGATGATGCCAAAAAGGGGGAAGAGGAATACCTAAAGACGTTGAAAGAATCGGTAGTTGAGAAGAAGGTCACAGGTGTTGAGAAGCAGAAGAAAACAGCTGAAGAGCAGAAGAAAGATAAGGGAAAAGTAGTTGAGGGGGAAGGTTCAAAGGATGTGACTCTAATGGTTGCTAGAACCCCTCAACAAGGACTTGTCACAGCTAACATAATCAGCAAACTTCCAATGACTCTGCCGCTCCAACACTCTGATGTGCTTATGTCTGAGAAGAGAAAAATTGTAGAAGCAAAGATGAAGGAGGTCGAAAGAAAAATGGATGCCCGTGCGATGGACATATTGAAACAATACAGAGGCATTCCGGCAGGAAGAGACACCGATGCTATTTCAGACGTCGAAAACGAGCCTAGATCTGTTGATGAATTCGAAATGCTCAAATCCGAAGGATACTTCGAAGGCATGTCCATAGCCCAAACCTGGGACTTGTATTGGGAAAAAGGCCTCAAGATGTGCGAAGAAGCTGACAGATAGCAGACTCCTAGCAGTCACTCTGCTGGTCACTCTGCTGGAAAGAAGAAGGCCCCAGTACAATACACACCAAGAGGAAGAGGTAGAACCAGTGGAGGAAGAGGTTTCAGACCTAGACCTCTACCCAAAAACATGGAATACATAGATCCAGGGAAGAAAGGAGGGATCTATTGGGCTAGATATGACGTAGTAGCCAACATAGAAGTGGCTAGGAAGAATGCTGAATATGTAAAAAGGATTGAAGAAGAAAATAAGAGACAAGATCAGCTGTGGGAAGAGAGTCAACGAAGACAAGAAATAAAGAGAAAAGACGAAGCTGCTAGAAGAGCCTACGAGAAAAAGAAGCGCTGAAGAAGAAAAGAAGAGAAAGAGACCAGAGGACGACAGAGCTGAATAAGAAAGAAGGAGGCAGCGAAGGCGATGAAGTGTTGTTGTCCACCCCTTCATGTATTTTACTATTGTAAATACATATGTATCTAAGTCTTCTATACGATGAACAAATGTTGTGAAATTACTATATTCCTGCTTAGATATAGAATATCATGTTGCTCTGATACACTTTGTAAACAGCTATGTAAAGGACAAGAATGTTATGATCAATAAATAGATCGATTCCACGCATACATTCTCTATTTCTACATTGTCTGTATGTATCTTTGCTATTTACATTTTGTATGAATGTTATAAGTTTTGGCATCATCAAAAAGGGGGAAATTGTTGGGGAAATTTATTGTTAGATTTTGATGAATGCCACGTAAAACTTAGACTACAAAGTTGGCACCCCATTTTCCTTGTAATTTGTATTGTAATAGATAGGGTTGTACGAGCTGAGTCAAGTCAGCAATGCCTGGAAATACAAGAAGTCAACTGAAGACTAAAATGAAGACTCCGTTGTGGAACAGCTGAGTATGGCAAGGTGGAGAAGTCAAGAACTGGACTGAAGGAGTATCAGCTAAGATACAGCTGTGTGAAGTGTCAGTTAAGTCAACTCAAGAAGCCAAGTCGAGTTGAAGTGACAGATGAGTCTTTCAATCATTGGAACAGACTCAAGTCACCTGGGGAAAAGGCAGCTGCAAAGAGGAGTTAACTAAAAAGAATTTGTTGCATAGAAGTCAAGAATATTACCTAAACAAGTAATACTTCCATGCTGCAATGTCCTAAAGTGCTCAGTCCCAGAAGCGTGTAAAAGGATTAAACCAATGGGAAGCACTACACCTTGTGTCAGACTCTGAAAAGCGGAATATTCATTTAATACGAGGAAATGTCAATATCAATGACTGCAACAAGACAAGCCAACGAACACAAGTGAGTTTTAAAAATCAGCCTATCTCTTCAACGGGCAGAATTTTAAAAGTTCACTATAAAAGGCTGAGGAATCACATTGAGAAAAGGTAAACTTGACAACTTGAACCATTCAAGCTATTATTCGAACTGTAACCTGCAAAATATTCTCAAGATATTCAAGCAAATCCTCAATCCTAAATTTCAAAGGAAATCAATCCAACACCAAGTTGTGGAGGAAAGACAACTTCTAACTGTTGAAGAGGAAACTTTTGAAGAATCAAAAGGGGTCTACATTCCAAGGAGGATTGTAGAAAGGTTCAAGGTCGAACCAGTCTCAAGTTATTGGAGGGCTTCGTGATCAAATCCAAGAAGCTTGAGCAAGTGAGCTGAAGTATCAAGGCAGCCGCCCTGTGAAGAAGCTGAGTCGGACGAGAAGCCATCTGTGTGACCAAGGCATCTCCAGACTGAGTCCCAAAGGATCAAGTCAGTTGTGTCATCAAGACTGCGATAAGCCAAGATGAGAAGAACGAACTGACCACTGTCATCAAGGACCGCGATAACACCATAAGAGCGCGGGAGGACCAAATACAAAGTATCCAGGAGCGTCTGGATAACATGCGGGAGAAAATGAAGAGGACAAGCGACGGTCGCCAGAAATTGGAGATTGATGCCCGCCTATCCCGTAGTACCGTCGATCGCTTGGAGGAGACCCTTATCAAGCAGATGACAGTCATTGAGGACCTTACACAGGCCCTAGCTTAGAGGGACGCCGCACTAGAGGCTGCTCTAGCAGCTAATGCTCAGCCATTGCCACCGCCCGAGGCGGAGCCTGTACGATGCCGAGGATCCCGAGGAGGATCCCGAGGAGGATCCAGTCGACATTGGAGAGCCGGAGGCTGCTCCACTCGATGAGGCTCAGGGATTCGAGCAGTGGTTGGACTTTGTGGATTGGCCCGAGGTTGAGGCGCCACCTCAGCCCGACCCAGCCCCAATCATAGACATAGCTGCGAGCGATGATGATGGCGATCTCACTGATTAGCTAGTAGATTGTCAGTTGTACTTTTGTGGTTGTAGCCGTGTAATCCAGTGTTGTACCTTACATTATTGTACTAGATTCGGATGTATT
Source organism: Rehmannia glutinosa (assembly GCA_016081115.2). Classification (NCBI taxonomy): domain Eukaryota; kingdom Viridiplantae; phylum Streptophyta; class Magnoliopsida; order Lamiales; family Orobanchaceae; genus Rehmannia; species Rehmannia glutinosa. The sequence continues at coordinate 25,599,748 of CM071932.1, read as the reverse complement.
TTGATTCCATGTATCTGACTTAGTATTATTCTGTTGTACCTCGGGTGTATTCAAATTTTATATTAATGGATATACCTTTTGCTATTTATTCAGTGTCTTGTGCCTGATGTTACTTCCCCTACGATATCTTTTGCTTTACGCGAATAGTTATTGTATTCATTTACTCGTGAATCGCAACTAACGCTTCAAGATACAGAATGGCAGAACATCGAGGACGTGGGAGACCTCGTCGCGTTCCACGAGGAGACGATGATGTACTCAGGGATTGGGTACCCTCGCCGGAATTACCACCACCTCCTCCACCTGCTGCAGGAGACAATCTGACTACTCATGCCTTGCAGCAAATACTGGTGTTTATGAGGCAACAGCGAGCCTCAACCCCGTGCTCCCGAACCCGCCCGAGAGGCGAACGATCGCACATTGGAGCGATTCCTGCGGTTCGACCCACCAACCTTCTTGGGAGAGCCGGACGATGTGAAAGCGGAAGAATGGATAGAGAAGCTAGAAAATATCTTTAATGCTCTTCAATACTCCGACGAAAGAGAGTCACACTCGTTGTATTTAAATGGAATCATTTGCTAGAGACCGGTGGAGGGCGAGTTGAAAGGAGATGGGAACAGACCGGGTAATCGATCATGGGGAAATTTCTTGGCTGAGTTCAATGAACAGTATATTCCCAGTCGTGAAGGAAGCACGCCGGGATGAGTTCCATAGATTGAGGCAAGGAACCGATGTGGCTCGAGATGAGTCTGAATTTCACCGATTGTCCAAGTATGCTCGGGGACAATCAAGATCAAGAGGATAAGCTTTACAAGTTCACTCGAGAATTGAAACGGAACTTAAAGCTTGATTGTTGACAGAGAATTGGCAACCTACTCACCGCAGTAAAAGGCGACTCTCCGCATTGAGTCGGGATCGAACCGTATTGGACAGATTCAGCAGAGTATGCCATCGAACAGTTTTAAGAGGTCGATGTGGGGGGCCGTCTAAACCTTTGCTAAGTTTGAAGGGACCGGTTAACGGGACGAGACAAAGAAAAGAGACCAAAGACAAGGAAAGTCGGGTCAAGAATGTGTGCATTGCCGAAACCGGGACATACTGGCGACAATCTGCTGGCGTAAACAAGGAAGGTGTTTTCGCTTGTAGTAATGTCACCGCAAGATTGCCCAAAGTACAATGACCGACCTAAACAAGCGCAACCACGAAGCGGGAAACGGCCGTGTAATCGGGCAAGGATGCCCGCTCGAGCATTTGCACTAGCCGGACATGAGGCTCCGGGAGGCAATGCAGACATGGTGGAAGGTACGCTTCTAGTATCTAACCACTACGCTAAAATATTGTTCGACCCTAGATGATCAACGCATTCATTTGTTGCACCGCATTTTGTACACAAACCGCATGCATGCATGGAACATATGCCTATATGCTTAGAAGTGTCAACTCCTATGGGTGCAAGTCGGATAACGAGATATTATCTATAATGCATGCGGAGTTAAGATTCTTTGAGATAAACTTTCCGGCCGATTTGATCTTATTACCTATATCCGAATACGACGTAATATTGGGAATGAATCTGGTTATCGCACACCATGCACAAATGGACTGCCATAACAAGTCCATTAAGTGTGAACTTAAAAAACCGAAGTGGAGATTTCGGGAAGGGCACGAGTTAAGATTGCCCCAATCATTTCAAAGCAATGAAAGCGAGAAGGGCGTTCACTAGATGGGCTCGGGGTACTTGGCGTTTGTAATTAACAAACCCAAGGTTGAGATACAAATCAACCAAGTACCTATAGTATCAAAGATATACGGATGTATTTCCACAAGAACTCACCACTTTGTCCCTCCGGATGGGAAGTCGAGTTCACCATCGAGGTGTTGCCGGGACCCGCGCCCGATTGCCGTAACACCGTATAGAATGGCTCCTCTTGAGTTACAAGAGTTGAAAACGCAATTACGTAAAACCGATGGATGTGGGATTTATCCGACCGAGTACGTCTCCGTGGGGAGCACCTGTGCTGTTCGTCAAAAAGAAGGATGGCACATTAAGACTATGTATAGATTATCGCGGACTTAATAGTGTGACCATCAAGAACAAATATCCCCTCCCGAGGATAGACGAACTATTTGATCAACTTCAAGGAGCAACGGTGTACTCGAAGTTTGATCTACAACAAGGATATTACCAACTGAAAATCCATGAAGGAGACATTTCCAAAAGCGCATTTCAAACCCGATATGGACACTACGAGTTTGTAGTGATGCCTTTCGTCCGACGAATGCACCAAAGAACATTTATGGACACGATGCATCGAGTCTTCCAACCTTATTTGGATCGATTCGTAGTAATATTCATTGATGACATACTAGTATACTCTAAGTCTAGAGAAGAGCACGAACGTCACCTGAAAATCGTTTTAGAGACACTACGGGAGCATAAGTTGTATGCCAAATTCAGCAAGTGCGAATTTTGGCTTAGTGAAGTCGCATTCTTGGGACATATAGTATCCGCACTTTGGGATTGCAAGTAGATCCTTGAAGGTACAAACGGTGGTTGAATGGAAACAACCCGAGTCTCAGAATGGAAATCGAAGTTTCTAAGACTATTTGGATATTATCGAAGATTTATCAGGACTTCTCCAAGATAGTCGGACCACTCACTCGACTAACCCAGAAGCAAGTCAAGTTTGAGTGGAATGACAAGTGCGAGACGAGTTTCCAAGAGCTGAGAAACGACTTACTACAGCTCCAGTCTTAGCCCTTCCAAAGGGAATAGAAAACTTTGTCGTCTATAGTGATGCATCAAAAGAAGGACTAGGAGCAGTGCTCATGCAGGAAGGAAAGGTTATCGCTTATGCGTCACGAAAACTCAAACCGTATGAAGCCAATTATCCAACACATGACTTGGAATTGGCAGCGATAGTTTTTGCGTTGAAGAAATGGAGACACTATCTCTACGGAGCAACATTCACGGTTTTCACGGATCATAAGAGCTTGAAGTATCTATTCTCCCAGAAAGACCTCAATCTGAGACAACGGAGATGGATGGAGTTGATTGAGGACTATCACTTTGATATTCAATACCATCCCGGGAAAGCTAACGTCGTAGCGACGCTCTAGCGCTCTAAGAAAAGCGAGCTTAGCCGGACTTATGATTCGAGAGTGGAATTATTAAAAGAGCCGAGCAATTGGAATCGACGAGAACCAATACTCAGATTTCATGTGCTAACATTTCGGTTAAACCCGAATGCTTGAATGAGATCAAAGAAGCACAAGAGAAAGATACACATCTTCAAAAAGCGGAGGAGAAAATACGTAAAGGAGAAAGATCGAATTCTCGGTACACGAAGATGGAGTTATCGGGTTCAAATCGAGTGTGTGTACCAAATGACGAAGATTAGGAATAAAATCCTAGCGAGAGGCACACCGCTCGAAATACACTATACATCCTGGAGGAAACAAGATGTATAAGGATTTGAAACGGAGTTATTGGTGGGTAAACATGAAGAACCAGGTAGCGAGTTCGTTGCGAGATGTTTGACTTGTCAACGAGTAAAAGCGAGAACACCAACGACCTTAGGTTTGCTACAACCGTTGAGAATTCAGTGGAAATGGGAACATATAACGATGGACTTCGTCACGGATCTACCAAGGACCAGAGGAGGCCATGATGCTATTTGGGTGGTTGTAGACCGACTCACGAAATCTGCACACTTTTTATCCATCAAGAAAACCGATAGCTTGCAGAAACTTGCACAAATTTATATCCGAGAAATCATTCGACTACATGGAGTACCAGTCGATATATTATCCGACAGAGACCCGAGGTTTGTCTCCAGATTTTGGAAATGCTTGCACGAGGAATTGGGTACCTCACTAAGTTTCAGCACAGCAGCACATCCACAAACCGATGGACAGTCCGAGCGAACAATTCAAACCCTTGAAGATATGTTGCGAGCCCGCACCTGGACTTTCAAGGAAGTTGGGATTCGCACTTACCATTAGCCGAGTTCGCCTACAATAACTTGATTATCAAGCCACGATTGGGATGGCACCTATGAGGCATTGTATGGGCGAAAATGTAGATCCCCACTACTTTGGGAGATTGATGACCAATGGACTCGAAGAGAAACGAAAGTCGCCTCGATTCCAAAGGTCGACTTAGTTCAGGGGGCCATGGAGAAGGTCAAGCTGATCAAGGAACGGATTCGCATAGCTCAGAGCCGCCAAAAGAGTTACGCGGACAAGAGAAGAAAGGATTTGGAATTTGAAGTCGGTGATGAAGTATTTCTCAGACTCTCACCACGGAAAGGATTGATCAATCCGAAGAAAGGAGGCAAGTTGAGTCCGAGATATGTTGGACCTTACAAGATTTTACAGAGGATCGGGAAGTTAGCCTATAGACTCGAGTTACCAGCACCATATGCGGGAATGCACGATGTATTCCACGTTTCGAGACTAAAGAAGTATCAGCCAGACCCCGAGCATATCATCACTCGAGATACTCCTCCTCTAATGGAAAATCTATCCTACACCAAGAGGCCAATCCGGATCATTGATCGACAGAATCTGACGATTGCGTAAGAGAGAAATCGATGGTTAAAGTGGTGTGGCGAGAACCACAACCGAGACGAAGACGCAACGTGGGAAATGGAATAAGACATAAGGAATCAATATCCGAACTATCAAGAGAATTTGGGGACCAAATTCTTTTAAGGAGGGGAGGATGTGAAGCCCCGATTTTTCCGAAGCTATTAATGGATCCTTATTGTTGTTTAAACATTTGATCGACTATTTTATCGCGTCATTTTGACGAGTAATTAATAATAATATATACATTTTGTATTTTATTTCATTTTATTTAATTATTTGTGATCATGATCTTAATTAATTCTATCCCTCATTTATGATCACTTGATTGATCATTACTACTATTTTTGTATTTATTAGTCACCTTAGAATTTTAAGAGGCTATTTATTTTAGAGACTTTTACCTTATAGAATTAAGATTTTGATTTAGATTAAGTGATCATGAGACTTACAAGTGATCAAGGAAATCACTAAATATTTTGGAGATTGATATATTTCATCTATTATCATCAAATTTGGGACAAAACAAAAATATATGGAATTACCATATTGCCCTCATAGTGGACAGCCAACATGATATTTTTGGGATAAAAATATCATCCAACTCTTGTACACCTACACCATATATTAGTCATCTTGTGTATAATTATATCATTAATTCAAACATTATACACATCATCTTATACACCAATTCTTTATTACTATTTTCCCCAACTTATTCCCACTTAACCAACATTCTTCTCAATATTCCCCAACACCATTCAAACCCATACTTTGACTTGCATTTTGTCTCCATGCAAGAGACAAATTACAAGACACAATTTGAACAAAATCCTCTCCCTCTCTCCCCATGAAGTGGACGGCCATATGGCCTAATTTTGTCAAAATTTCATCTCAAAATTTCACCAACAAATTTGATCTTCCAAACCAATTCACCTCCTTCTCTCTAAAAACTCCCAACTTCTCTCTATTCTTTCTTTCACTTTCTTCTTCCATACTTAGAAAAGTTTCAACATTTTCCTCCCTATTCTTCATAAAAATCGAAACCATCATCATACAAGGTAAGAAATTTTAGCTTCAATCCATTTTTGGATATCACATTGTTCATCTCTTCCACCTTCTTAACTTAAGTTTGAATTTGGTTTTGGAGGTACATTTAGAAGACTTTGAAGGTTAGAGCTTGACAACATTTTGAAGAAGGACCTCAAGCTTGAAGAAGAAAATAGTAGAGAAAACTAGACTACAAGGTAAGAATTGTGTACTAGACCCCTTCTTCCCTACTCTTCCTATTTTTTTCAAATTTTAACACCCCTTTTTCATTTTTGAGAAATAGGGGCTGACCTTAGGAGACCTTGGAGTTGAGCCAAATTTCCAATTTTTGAGCTTCAACTAGTCTCCAAACATCTACTACACAAGGTAAAGTGTAGTCCTTTTTTTATTTCCTTATTTCCTTCTTTTCTCCTTAATTTTTCTCTCATTTTTTCTAACTCCAAATTTTGATATTTTCTTGACTTAGGGGCTGACCTAAGAAGCCTCATCCAAAAATTGTGAAATTATCCTTTTATTTCATAATTTCCAAAATTAAGGTGGGTGGAAAATTATTTTTCCAACTTATAGGTGTTTTGATTAAATGCATGTAGAAACTTTAATCATGAGCCTTGAGATATATATAATTATGTATTGCATGTCAATTTTATATATCAAATCATGAAAATTCTCAAGAGTTGCTCAAAATTACTATTTATTGAATTTCAGGTGCATGCATGTACACTCTAATGCTTTAATTGATGAATTCTTGTATGTATTGGACATGCATGTGTATGATCTTTAAAATCTATGTTTTGGATGACTTATAACCTGGAAAAGTCGAGCATAATTGATTAAATTTCAATTTTGGACTTAAAAATGCAAAAATGGAAAGTTGGTGGACTAAATTGCAAGAAAATAAAAGTTAAAGGACCCCTCTGCAAATCTCGAATTTTGGGACTGTACTCAGGTTCAAAAATGACATTTGGACATTTTAATAAAGTTTTAAGAGTTTTAAGTTAAATAAAATCAACCATTAAAAGCCCAAGGACTAGATTGTAAAATTTTGAAAGTTTAAGGGCTACTTTGCAATTTTTAAAACTGTATCAGACCTAAACTTTAAAAATTGAAATTTTTACTCTTAAGTTACTGGGAATTACACATTTTAAAAGTATTCCAAAAATCCAAGTGGTTAGGGCTTGGAAAATAATTTTACTAAAATTGAGGGACTAATGTGTAAAATATTAAACTTGAGGACCCAAATGAAATTCCCAGGACTTATGCAGCCCATGCACCTGGAAATACTAACTTAACTATAACTTAATTATATTTTGGACCCAAGGTTCAAATTACATAACAATTGGACCCCTAAAAGCCTTAAAGACAATTATTTTAAAATGGGACAAAAAAATGATATTTTCAAAAGTTGAAGGACCTACACATATTGCTTTTAAAAACTGCTTTTGTCCCAATATCCTACCAACCTTAGTGACATTTTCCAACTGGAATCACATTAAAAGCCCTTCCGGTTTGTGAGTTCCGAATTTTTAAAACTTAAGGTCCGAATTGACAATTTTTACAAATTTGGGGCCAATGTGAGATTTTTATAAAAACTCGACCATAAAACTTTAAAAACCTGAATCTCTGGACAATTTGGAGAATTTAGGAACTGACCTCATAATTTTTCAAGGTCGGGATATTTAATTATTCAATTTTTAACCCCAAAAGTGCTGGTTTTTACAAAACGGGGCTAAATTACAATTTTTCTTTTATAAAGGACTTAACTCAAATTATTTTCTCTTTTACTAAAATAGCCCTGGACTCTCTGACTTGGAGATTTAATTTAAGTATTTTACTTTTCTAAAAACCCCTGACTTATCGGATCAATTTGACCGATTAATACCCGATCGCGGAGCGACTTCCTCGCCTTGCGAATTGAATCTATAACGGGACTTATGTCCCACCCAATTTTTCAAGATATCGAAGGTTGCTTATCCTTCCGATAATCATCTTCATCCATAAACTCCACCAACGCCATAATTGCCACTCACGTTTTTCAAAAATTTCTCCTAAAGCGCTTCCACTGAATCAATATTACTCATTGCTGGTTATTTGCCCTGTAATTGTAATTACTTTCTGCTGAGTCAACTTGGTGTGTCGAGCTCACCGACTCGGAATGGTTACGTCGGGGATGGAACCAGGCGGCTCGGCTGCTATTCCACTCTTCGGCCCCATCGTCCTAATCCCGCCGAGGGACGGAGTTTGTCCAAGGGAATCGGGTCGTAATCGAGGTATAATCATGATTATGACAGATCCGAGCCTCGCCGGCTCTCTTTGGGATTTTGTCTTTGCCTACGGAGCGATAAGGTGCGGTCTTGGACCATCTTGTTGACCGGGAGTTACAAGGAAGAACGAAGGAATCATTTGTCCGATCCACACGATTCCGGAGTTATCGTCCCGTTTTGGTTGGTGTTACATTTCGCACGCAACCGCTACTGTTTTGCATTGGTTGGCGCTACAAATCCGCACGCAACCATTATTTGCCTTGCATAGGATTGGCGTTACATTTTTCACGCAATCCTACTGTCTTATTGAATCACATAGTAGTACTGTGTGACCATGAATTTTCTTGAATCGTATAAGTATATTATTTAAATATTTTATCACGACGCTTGTGGGTGTGTGTGAATTCATGCATCATACTCACGCGTTTTCATATAACTTGTTTTCTCACATTAACTATATTGCGCCACACTCGCATTACCGATCACCCCATCCACATTTGAGATTTTTGTCTCATTCCCACCTGTTTTCTAACCTTATATGAGGATTTCGTTGGAGATGTTGAGCGGCTCTCGGATTGAGACCTTGTACTACGCTTGTTGGATTTCTTGCTTCTTGTTGTTGATTGGACTCTTTTCTTATTATGTTGTTGTCGGACTTTTGTATTCTAATCAATTTGGGTTTGTAATTGAGGGGCGTATGACCCTTTGACTTTAAGTTGCTACTTGTTGAAATTCGGGTTGTAATTTGGATGATGGAATGTAGACCTTAAGTGGTAACTTGTATCATTATTTATTTTCATTTTGCTATTTAGACTCTGTCTTATTGGGTTCTCATTGATATTGTCTGGACTGTTGATTCATTTGTATTTAAGTTGTGGATCGTTCGTCGCGTCCCGTTTGGGGCGTGACAGTTTTTGGATCATTTCTATCTATTTTTAATGTTGTTCTCATGTTTCTTTGTCGTTTCAATGTAGTTTTTAATATTTTAATGCATTTTTTACCTATTTTTAAGCTATTTTTTCTTGTGGTATTTTCTATATTGTTTCTGTTGATTCTATATAGTTTTTGAGGTTGTTCTATTGTTTCTTAGTAGTTTACATGTTTTCGACATTTTCAATACATGAGAACGAACATTGAATTGTGTTTTTCTATTCATGCGTTGTTTCTATATTATTTTCAATATTTGTTTTCAACATGTATTGTTTTATGTGTATATTACTGAGTTTTAAGAGTTTGGTATAAAATTGATTATTTAATGGGAGACAAAATTAGTTTTCACTTAAATTTTATTACATGAAACATGTTTGACATATATTTGAAACAATCATGAAACAACAACGTAAAAGAATCCGAAAAAATTGGCGGGAGCGTAAAAGTTATCCAAAATAAAGGCGGGAGCGTAAAAAAATCAGGAAAAATCCGGGAGCATAAACAGATATCCATTTTTCCGGAATGTTGGGCAATTATGTACAATGCCGTTGATAATACTTGGATACAATAATAAATATTCATGGGTGAATAATTAAATAAGGAAATAATTAAATAAAAGGAAATATAATTACAATTTTATCCCCCAACAATTGTGTAATACATATTTATATAATTTAGTGATGATATTATTATTTGTCACCAAATATGCCCTTTTTGTATAATAACGTTTCGCATTTGAAAACTTTATCTATTATTTTTAAAACATTAACGTCTTAATTTTAACTCTTGGTGAGGGTTGAAAACAAGATATTTAACTCACGATGGATTGTTTGATCATAGCTTGTTAACTTAAAAACTATTTCTAAACATAATTTTTTGTTTTGACATAATTTGAAACCCAACTCTAATAAAAGAAAATCTATAAAATGATCAAGTTGTACTCAAACAGCATTCGTGTTGGACACGATTAAGGCTTCTTCGAGTTGACATGATCAACAAACAAACTTGATTGGGAAATTACCTTATTGACCGCGCCTAGGTCGAGATTACCATTTTAATCTCTCCTGGCATGAAATTAGGGGTGGGCATCGGGTCGGATTTTCGAGTTTTCGGGTGTTCGGGTCGGGTACCCGATGTTGTCGGGTGGTAAATTTAGGTACCCGAAACCGATCCGAGAAATTCGGGTACCCGACTTTCGGGTAAGATAACGAAAAAGCGGTATCCGCCCAATCGGGTTTAAATTTTTGTTTTTAAAATGAAACCAAACGGAGTTTTTGGATGGTCTATACAAACTTACATACAATGAAACAATAATGAGAGATACACCACAAAACAACAAAGAAAGAAGAAAAACACAGTAAAATCTAACAAGTAACAACACATAATTTTTACCCATTCGAATTTACACCAGAAAATCAGAAATTAAAATCTAACAATACATAATTTTCGAATTTCGATTCTAAGTAAAGAAAGAAAGGGAAGGAGAGGAGATGGACGCCAAAGGAAGGAGATTATCTGTCTTGTTTCGCTTTCTTAGGTCCGAAACATACCCCTTGCGCGCGGTACCGCGAACCCGATGAGATTTTATCCGATAAAAACCCGCCCCCGGGAAAAAGAAAGGGATGGGTCGCTGTCTTCGTTCTGCGTCCAACAGTCCAGGTTTTTCTTTTGCAGTAGGGTTGTAGTTGTAGGGGTGGGTTTGTTTAATTGTTTTTCCTTTTTAAAAGGATTCAACTAGTCAACAAAGGTTTAGGTTGTATTTATAAATTATAAAGTTAAATTAAAGGTTTTTGTTTTACAGTTTTTTTTTTTTGTTTAAAAAGGCGGGTACCCGAACAGGTATTCGGGTACCTATTAAAGAACCCGAACCCCGACCTGAGATTTTTATCTCGGGTTGAAGTAATGCTTTTTAAAAAAAAACCAATTTTTTAAAAAAAAACCCGACCCGTCGGGTAGTTTTGATCGGGTCGGACGGGTATTTTTTATTTGAATTTTCCGAAAACCCGACCCACTGAATGCCCACCTCTACGTGAAATTACTTGAGATGCCCTAGGATTCGCGGTCTTTCTTTATGGGCCTCAACCCGACCCAAAAATGAGGGTCAATCAGGTCGGGTCTCAAGCGCTCAATGTCAATGAGGCAAGTCAATCGCCCAAATCGTTACATGTGTATGGAGATCCATATTTCACTGTGAACAATACTATAAATATGACACGAAACTAATGTGAAAGGTAACTTGTCATTATTTTTAAATTACCTCGCTCTCTGCATTCTAAGTACCTCATCAGGGTAAATTGCAGCTTTAGTCCTGTAACTTTGGGGTAGTCGCAATTTTAGTCCTTTATCTTCTAAAATTGCATTTTTGGTCTTGGACAATTTTGCCTAATGGCTAAATAGCATTTTTGGTCCTTTATCTTTCTAGTAGTAGCAATTTTATTCCTATAACTTTCGAGCATTAACAGTTTTAGTCTTTAACACATCATAGCTAATTTATCTAGATAAACCCATATTTTATAGAATAAAAGATTCACATTTTCTGATACCTATTTTGTTTGTGGCATTGTTACACCTACTTAGATCCAGTTTCTATTCAGAGGTTTTAATATGATTGTTCCAATATGTTATCTTGTTCTGGTGTTCTTGTGCATACATCGTCAAAATTTGACGATATGTCCTATCAGTGCCGGATCCAGAATTTTTGAAAATGGGGTACGATAGATTTAAAAAAAATGTGCATATAAATATTGTTAATTGTTTAAAGTCATAGTACAAAATGCTTTTTAAAATTTTTTAAAAGTTGATTATGTAACCGTACATAAAAATTAATACACATATATAAAAAAATATTTAGAATAATTAAGAAAATAAAATACAATAAAACACAATTTCGGTAACATTATTGATATTATTAGGTTTTTGTAGGTTTTGACATTTGCCATGGTTTATTTTTTCAACTTGCTAAGTCAATCTTTTAATTTTTGAAATTTTATTGTGGGGATTTGTATTGTTTTATTTGAATTTTCTAATTCTATTTTTACTTTTTGTAAAAATAGGGGTACAAATTTATTATTAAATTTTTCGTTACTAAAAAAAATTGTTGAATTTTTCAGTTTGTACCCCCAATTTTGTACGTAGATCTGTCGTTGTATCCTATAAGATAGACATCTTGGACAATTGTCCAGATCCATTTTCTCGAAGAAAATTCTCCTCACCAATTGTTAATTACATAATATAATAAATATAATAAAAGTTCTTAATAAACTTAGGCTCTGATACCATTTTGAGCAAAACATATAGGACCTAAATTGCTTAGATATGAAACATATAGGACCAATTTTCCAAAAACAATCAAATTTACAGGACCAATTTTGCAAACTCAACTTATAGGACCTAAATTGCAAACTGCCTATAGTTATAGGACCAATTTTGCAATTTTACCTACCTCATCACTTTATTTGACTTAAACATCAGATAGTCTTAGCTATGGACCACCGCGACTAGTCTAACGTGTATTTTGTTTCAGGTTCCCTTCAAACAAAGTACTTCTTCACCTTGCTTCCCCGCGACTCGAGGTTAGGTACGGTTAGTTTACTTTCTAAATCAAAACTAATGTAAAACATAATATTAAAAATTGGATAAAAATTCAAACAAATTCAATAGCATTTCAACTCAATAACATGTTTATTTGGAAAAGGGGAGAATATAGTACATCTTAATAGGTATACCGAACTAGCTAATTTCTACCTGCATAGAAACTAATGGTGTTAGGCCGAGCGGCTGCTAAATTTATTGTCCTAAACAGCTATCTGTTCTTGTGCCTAATGGTACAGAGAATAAAATGGGTTCTTTATTGGTCGACATATTCGGGCCGGTAAAATTAGATTATTTATAACAAAATATGCAAACAGTTGTATAAATATTAAAAAAACTAAAACTAAATACTTTATTGCATTAGACATCAAATAAGATTAAGTATAATGCTATTGTTAATCTTGCATTTTTATTAATAACAAATAAATCATCATCAATTACACCGGCATAATTTCACTGTACATAAAAAAGCGTCCATAGAATCAAACTCTTAGATTGCATTTGGATGAGAGAATTTCGATTTAAAGGGATCGAAAGATATGAGAGAAGTATTTCAAATTACTTCATATAAGATAAGATTTGAAATCAGGCCACCAAAAAAACTCAAAATAAAAACTCTACCATCGAACATAAACTCGATAAATTCCAAATTAGAACATTCCCAATCATCAGTATTCAAGAAGTACCTCCGATTTTTTTTTATGGACAACAACCAATCCAAATAAATGTTATTGAAATAAAAGAATTTATGATATAGAATGAAAAAAAATAGAGACTTGTATTATTGTGATGCAAAACTAAAAGTATATTACAAGATGAAGAAAATAGACTTATATAGACGACTAGAAATTCTAACTATTTTTTGGACTAAAATTAAATAAGGAAAACTATATATTATAATAATATAATATCTAACTTTTTTGTACATAATAATTGGGTATATGTAACAACTATTATTCCATAGCGCAATGGAAAAATCTTCTAGTTTGACGTAATAGCAGCAAACTAGGCAGCCAAGAAAACCACATTAGACAAACTAAGTGCGATGGGCTCGATCAAATGGTACAGAGGTATATATTCAAACTAAAAAACCCACCATACACCACTTGGCTAACAATGACAAGGGCCTCCACCGATATTTGGAACCGTATTTAAATGCACTTGGAGTTATGTAAGGGCCAAAGACACACACACCGAAAAAACAAAAAGGTCAATCATAGAAGTTAGCATAACAACAGATGATTCACACTCCTGTTACCTACTATAACTACAGTGGTTTCCAAGAAAAAATTAGCATACATTGGCGGAGAAAACAACCCTTTTGAAACTACACCAAAATCTCTCTCAAAGAGAAACACAATACACACACACTAAGAGTGATCATGGTGAGTAGTAAATGGATGCAAGGCTTATGGAACCATCCAGCAGGTCCAAAAACCATTCATTTTTGGGCACCAACTTTCAAGTGGGCACTCAGTGCTGCCAATATTTCCAACTTCTCCAACCCACCCGACGCCGTTTCGTATCCCCAACAGACGGCGTTCGCCATCGCTGGGTTCATCGGGGCACGTTACTGCACCGTGATCACTCCTAAGAATTGGAATCTCTTTTCCAATAACTTTGCTTTGGCTTGCACCGGTGTTTACCAACTCGCACGTAAAGCGAGACATGATTACGCCGTTGATCAACAAAAAAAGAGTGTCTGAAATTGATCAGGCTTCTTAAATTTCTTGTCAAAGGGAAATATTCTAGTCCTGGTAATTCAATTTAGATCTTAATTAGAATATTTTTTCTTTTTTCTTTATGAAGGTTGTTGGGTGATTTGGGCTTCTGTACTTGGGTTTGTGCACGTTTTTGTCTTAATTAAGTATTTACTTTTTGTATCATCAAAGACAGATGAAGTTAAATGAAATTATTACACGTTGGATTATTTTAGGGAAAATTGCAAAATTAGTCCTCTAAATTTGGGAGAATGTCCAAAATGATCATGTTCGCCTTTAAATTTATAATTTAGTTCTGTAAGTATTAAATTTACTCCATTTTATTCCTATTTCCGCCACAATGTTGCAGATCCACCGGAAGTTGGTACGTGACTTGCACATGAGGCCTAGAAATTGGGGTTTTATATTTACGATGATTTTTGGTGATATGATAATCCATTCAATACTTAGGAGATATTTATAATCTACGGGTGATATATACTTATAATATTGTAATCTTATTACAAATATACTTTAAATAATCTTGTAACCAGCTTAGGGTAGGAATTCACCATCAAAAAGAAAAGAAAAAAAACATCATATTACTCCGAATTATATCTGAAGTACCCTCAGTTTGTGGAATGAGTTTTATTACAAGGAAGAGCCTCTCATCTTTATTTGTTCTATCATTTCACCTTAGAAGGAAGAGCCTCTTCTCTAATTATTTGTTCTATCACTTCACCTTAATTTTTTGGAAATTAATTATTGCTTCCTCTTCTAATGCTAAAGCAATTGTGAATGAGAACAAGGTTTATGTTTTCAATAAATCCTCATCCAAGGTGTCTACATGAGGTGAGAAGTGTAGGGTACACATTGTTAATAACCTTACGAATAATAGATTCCCGTTGTTAATCCATTGTGCATCCAAATATAATGATCATGGTAATCACAAACTTTATGTGAATGGTGATTTCGCTGCCGTTTGAGGAATGTAGCTCACGAAGTCTTTAATAAACGCGTTGCTAAGTGTTCCAAAAATAATGATAAAAACATTGGCAACATCATTTTTTCTTTAATATTGTCAATGAAGTTATATGAAATGCTATTATCAAGTTTATGCTTATTGAAACAAGTAATTAACATGATATGACAATCTCAGTTAATATTATGTTGATTGACACCACACACATATATAAGGATTGAGTTATATGAGACTATTTTATAGGGTAAGTCCGTACGGACAAATCACAAACCCTTGATCAAATTCTTTTAACAGTTTAGATTTGTTCAGATTATAAATTATCTTTTTTCCAAAATAACAGATTTTAGGGGTAAAGTAGTCAACAATTTTACATCTTTATCATATTAAAAATATCAGTTACCTAAAAATTTGGGAAGATACACATCTCATGATCTATAACAAATCACATCTTCTTCATAGAAGGATTCTACAACTTCCTCAAATATCGTTTTGCACTTTAGAAAATACCATCTTCAACAATATTATCGTCTTCTGCCACTTAATTCTCCATCATCTTCTTCAGAAAAAAATTCTGCAAAGCGCATTAAAACAAGCAAAAAGCAAAGGAAATGGTAGACGGGTTAAAATATGAATTCAAAGCCAAAAGAAGAAAGCTATTAAAACAAGCAAAAAACTAAAGAGAGGTAGCAAGTGTGAGGATTTTGGTAGCCACAATAGCAGGACATGCAGAAAACGAGCCTGAATATGTTAATATATTGGATTTTACATTTGTTTATTGTCTTTACATTTGCTTAGTTGCACATTTCAAATTTTCCATGAATATTTTTGAGTAAATTAGCATTGAACCAAGCAACATTTAACTTCAATTTTAATTGTTCACCTTGTAAGCTTGCATAACAGAAATTGATATTAAATAGAAAAAGATGAGACTAAACACTAACTATGCATCGTATGGACACTAAATATGCACTACTTCTGAAATAGCATTGAACCAAAAAAAAACTTTAATTTCAGTTTTAAGTGTTTACTTTATAAGCTTGCGAATTGGAAATTAATATAAAATGCAAAAAGACGAGTTCGAACACTAAATATGCATCACATGGACATTAAATATGCAATTCATCTATACCAAACTAGGAGTGCACAAAATAATAAATTAATTTTAATTTTAATTGTTCACGTTATAAGCTTGCAAATAAAAATTACGTAAAAAGATGAGTCTGAACACTAAATATGGATCATCTGGACACTACATATGCACTACTTCTATACTAAAATAGCATTGAACCGAAAAAAATTAATTTCAAATTTAATTGTTCACTTATAAAGCTTGCAAAATAAAAATTAAATAAAAATGCAAAACGAAAAGTCTGAACACTAAATATGCCTCACTTGGACACTATATGCACCACATGTACACTAAATATGCAATTCATCTATACCAAACTAGCAATAAACGGAAAAAAAATTAATTTTAATTTTAATTGTTCACTTTATAACCTTGCAAAATAAAAAATTACTTAAGAAGACGAGCCTGAACACTAAATATGCATCGCCTGGACACTAAATATGCACTACTTCTATACTAGAATAGCATTGAATTAAAAAGATAATAATTTCAGTTTTATTATTCAATTTATAATCTTGCAAAATAAAAATTAATTCAAAATGCAAAAAGACAAGTCCGAACACTAAATA
The DNA here is from genome assembly GCA_016081115.2 of Rehmannia glutinosa. Classification (NCBI taxonomy): domain Eukaryota; kingdom Viridiplantae; phylum Streptophyta; class Magnoliopsida; order Lamiales; family Orobanchaceae; genus Rehmannia; species Rehmannia glutinosa. The sequence goes on along the minus strand of CM071932.1, from coordinate 25,582,946 downwards.
TGCATCACATGGACATTAAAGATGCATCACATGTACACAAACTATGCACTTTAACAATACCAAACTAGCAATGAACCAAGAAAAAAATTATTTTAATTTAATTGTTCACTTTATAAGCTTGCAAAATAAAAATTACTTATAAAGACGAGTCGTAACACTAAATATGCATCGCTTGGACACTAAACTTGCACTACTTCTATACTAAAATAGCATTGAACCAATAAAGAATAATTTCTATTTTAATTGTTCACTTGACAAGCTGACAAAATAGTAATTAATTAAAAATACAAAAAGACAATTGTGACACTATATATACATCACATGGACACTAATATTCAATTCCTTTATAAGCACACTAAAATATACATCTCGTGAACACAAATATGCATTACTTCATGTCTAAATTAGCATTGAAAAGTTAACTTCAATTCTAAATTGGCATTGGACATTAATGAATGATGAAATTTAAATATTGAGTACAAAAACATCCAAAGTAAAATCAGGAACTAGATTGAAATAACATCTTCAAAGCAAACTATTGTAATTAACTAATAAAAATATTTCCCAGAAAAAACAAAACTCATGTCAGCCAAAAACTTCCGTGAAGAATCAATCAAATCACAAATTGTGCCGGTTTACAAGGAAATATAATAAATTACCATATTTTCCTTCAGATAAATTTAAAAAAAAATTAAAAATACTAAAAACACTCTTTAAATTTGGACCATATAAAAAAAATTCTAATGGCTAAGATCTGCTCTCACGTAATCACCCCAGGATGGTGGACTCATATGATCTAGACCTTATATATATATATATATATATATATATATATATATATATATAGGGAGAGGGTTATATGAGACCACCTCATAGGGTAAGTCCATAGGGACCACATCTAGCCACATATCTAGATTTTTCAATGGTTGTGATTTTAGAGCTAAAAATTCAGATTAAATGTTGGTAATTAGATAAAGGGGTAAATTAGTCATCCTACAAAATTACCCAATATTCATGGGATTCTGTTCACATTATGATCACACAATCTATCCAAATCTCACATCAATTTCAACGTGAACAAATCTCATCTTCCTTAATCATCCTCCTTCTTCTTCAACTCACTACTGTGAGAAATCATTCATCATTCTTCTTCAACGCACTATTGTGTGAAAAAAGTTGCAGACAATTTGCCATAGTTGCTAGAGCTTGACTTCATTCGAAGTTTGCTTATGAAGATGTAATTTGTTGCTTGTGTAGATGTGTCATTGTGTTTTTATATACCATTAACTACATAAGCAAGTCATAAGCAACAAATCCATACTACATAAGCAACAATCCTATACTACATAAGCAACAAATATACACTACGTATGCACCACAAATACATTAGCTACATAAGCAAGTCATAGCAACAAACCCATACTACATAAGCAACAAGCCTATACTACATAAGCAACGAATATACACTACGTATGCATCACGGATACATTAACTAATAAGCAAGTCATAAGCAACAAACTCATACTACATAAGCAACAAGTCTCTATTAGATAAGCAACAAATATATACTACGTATGCACCACGAATACATTAACTACATAAGCAAGTCGTAAGCAACAAACTCATATTACATAAGCAATAAGCATATACTACATAAGCAACAAATATATACTACACATGCATCACAGATACATTAACTACATAAGCAAGTCATAAGCAACAACCCTATACTACATAAGCAACAGAGAAATGTTTTTGAAACTGAAACGTTGGAGAGAGAGTATGCGTGAAGAGTGGGTGAAATCGCGTGAAAGATGGAATGAAATCTTAGTAACTGATTCTAGAGTGCCAAATTACCACCCTACCCTTTTTAATTGCTGAAACAAAAAAATAAACATAAAAAAGCCCTAAAAATTTGGACCACCCAAAATTGTTGATCTATGGTTAGGATGTGTCCCCATGGACTCACCCCAAGTAGGAGGACCTATTTGATCCATATCCTATATATATATATATATATATATATATATATATATATATGGGGCGGGTTATATAGGACCCCCATATTATATGAGTACATAGGACCAAATCCAGACCACAAATCTACCTATTTCAATGGTTATTATTAAATTTGATTAATATTAATAAAATATATGATATAGTCAAAATGAGGGTAAATTAGTCCACATAAAAATAGGGAGTTGGCTAAATCTAGTAAATCCCATGAAAATAGGATCAGTTACCATCAACTTTGCAATTACAATCCACCGAATCTGTTGCAAAAATCGTCTCAGTCATCATTCCAATTTTTTGTTTATACTGTCTATTTTTACTGAATCAAATTAAAGTTTGATTCACATTTTTTTTAAAACAAGCATCAATCTAATTTTTTGTTTACCCAGACAAGTTGCTTACGCGTGTTTAGCATGTTGCTTATTTGTACTTATGTACATGCTTGTAATTATGAACAGAGCTGCGAATATGCAAAACCTATTATCTTATGCAGAAATTCATTCTTCGTCCGTATTTTTTTTTAAAAAACAATTGTTTGATATGATTGGAATATTGCTTATATGCATTATTACCAGCTTGTATGTATTCAAAAAAAATTATTACGTCCCCAATTGTTCTAACACAATACTTTACTTAGATATAACTATACATTTGCTTACATGTACATAATTATATGCTTATGCATATTCTAAATGATGCTTAATTATTTTTTTATTTGAATCAGTTGGGATTGCACATGTGCCGCAACAATGGATTGAAATAACATCGGATTCATCTCTTGTCACGCCCCAAACGGAACGCGACGACGATCCAAAACTTAAATACAAGTAAACCAAACAGTCTAGACGAATATCATCGAGAACCCAATGAAACAGAGTCAATAGCAGCGGAATAAAGAACAAGTACAATTACAACTTACAGTCCACAATATCCATAATCCAAATTACATCCCCGATATGATCTAAAGATAACAACTTAAAAGTCAAGGGTCCTACGCCCTTCAGTTACAAACCGGAATGAAAAGAAATACAAGAGTCCAACAACAAATTATAGTAACAAGTCCAGCAACATCAACAACAAAAGATAGTAAATCCAACAAGCGGAGTACAAGGGCCCAATCCGTAGTCGGTTCAGCATCTTCAACGAAGTCCTCATCTAAAGGTTAGAAAACAGGTGGGGATGAGACAGAAATCTCAGTGGATGGGGTGATCGTGTGCAAGTGTGGCGATATATATATATATATATATATATATATAAGTTAATGCGAGAAAACAGTTATATGAAAACACGTGAGTATGATGCATGAATTCACACACAGTCCACAAGCGTCGTGATAAATATATTTAAGTAATATACTTATACATATCAAGAAAACAGTTCATGGTCACACATGCACTATGTGATTCAGTCAATACAGGTAGGATTGCGTACGGAAATGTAATGCCAATCTCGTGCAAGGCAAATAATGGTTGCATACGGATTTGTAGCGCCAACCAATGCAAAACAAGTAGCGGTTGCGTACGAATTTGTAGCACCAACCAAACGGGTCCGATAACTCTGGAATCGTGTGGATCAGACAGCGATTCCTTCGTTCTTCCTTGTAACTCCCCAGATAGGATGGTCCAAGATCGGTCACCTTATCGCTCCGTAGGCAAAGACAAAATCCACAGTGGAGCTTGCAAGGCTCGGATCTGTCATAATCATGATTATACCTCAAGTACTACGACCATTTTTACATTTTTAAGTCCAAAATTGAAATTTAATCAATTATGCTCGACTTGTTCAGGTTATAAGTCATCCAAAACATGGATTTCAAAGATCCTACACATGCATGTCCAATTCATACAAGAATTCATCAAATAGAACATTAAATTGTACATGCATCCACCTAAAGTTCAATAAATAGCAATTTTGAGCAACTCTTGAGAATTTTCATGATTTGATACATAAAATTGACATGCAATACATAAATTATATATCTCAAGTGCTCATGATCAAAACTCTACATGCATTTTAACAAAGCACCTAGAAGTTGAAAGAATTTTTCCACCCACCTTAAATTGGAAAATTGTGAAATAAAAGGATAAATTTCACAATTTTTGGATGAGGTCACTTAGGTCAGCCCCTAAGTCAAGAAATATCAAAATTTTGGTGTTAGAAAAATAAGAGAAAAATTAAGGAGAAAAAGTAGGAGATAAGAAAATTGGAAAGACTACACTTTACCTTGTGTAGTAGGTGATTTGAAACTAGTTGAAGCTTCAAATTTGGAATTTTTGGTTCAACTCCAAAATCACCTAAGGTCAGCCCCTATTTCTCAAAAATGAAAAAGGGGTGTTAAAATTTGAAAAAAATAGAAGGAAGAGGAAAGAAGGGTTCTAGTGTCCAATTCTTACCTTGTAGTCCAAATTTCTCTACTAGTTCTTCTTCAAGTCTTCAAGTTTCACCACCATGCATGCATGTCTCCAAGTGGTCTTCTAAGTACCTCAAAATCCAAAATATAACCTTAAGAATTTAAGTTGAATTGAGGAGTGAAATTTCTTACCTTGAGAAAGGGGGGTGATCGAATTTTTTGAGTTTAAGTGGTAAGATTGTTTGTTTTGGTTTAGATGTTTGAAGAAAGAAAGTATGTTTGATGTTAGGAAGAAGATGTTCTTGAAGATATGAAGATGGGTTTGATGATGTGAAGGACTTGTGTTTGAATATTTGAAGATGTGAAGAAGGGGTACTTGAAGATATGAAGAACTTATGTTTGAAGATTTGAAGATGTGAAGAGTTGGTGTTTGAAGGTTTGAAGATGTGAATGATTTTGTGTTTGAAGATTTGAAGATGTGAATGAATTTTAGAGAGAGGTTAGAAAGAAGGAGGGGAATTAGTTTAGAAATTAAGATGTGTTGGATAAAATGAACAAAATTTGTTCATTTTTGGCCATAATGGCCGTCCACTATGGAGGGAGGGGGAGAAATTTTTTGTTTAATTTGTGTCTTGGGAAATTTAATGATATAAAATTGAGGTATAAGAAAATGTGTATAATGTTTGAATTAATGGTATAATTATACACAAGATGACTAATATAAGGTGTAAGTGTACAAGAGTTGGATGATATTTCTACTCCAAAATCATCACCATGGCCGTCCACTATAGGGCAAATTGGTAATTCCATATATTATTTTTTGTCCCAAATTTGATGATAATAGATGAAATATATCAATCTCCAAAATAATTAGTGATTTCCTTGATCACTTATAAGTCTCATGATCACTTAATCTAAATCAAATTCTTAATTCTATAAGGTAAAAGTCTCTAAAATAAATAGCCTCTTTAAATTCTAAGGTGACTAATAAATACAAAAATAGTAATAATGATCAATCAAGTGATCATAAATGTGAAATAGAATTAATAAAGATCATGATCACAAGTAATAAATGAAATGAAAAAAAATACAAAATATATATATTAATGATAATTACCCATCAAAGTGACGCGGTAAAATAGTCGGTCAAATACATAGACGACAATAAGAATCAATTATATGTTCGGAAAAATCGGGGCTTCACATCCTCCCCTCCTTAAAAGAATTTGGTCCCCAAATTCTCTTCAGAATAGTTCTGGATATTGATTCCTTATGTCTTCTCCCATCTCCCACGTTGCGTCTTCATCTCGGTTGTGGTTCTGCCACACCACTTTAACCATCGGAATTTCTCTCTTACGCAACTGTCGTATCTACTGATCAATAATCCGGATCGGTTTCTCGGTGTAGGATAGATTTTCCATTAGAGGAGGAATATCTGGAGTGATGATATGCTCGGGATCTGGTTGATACTTCTTCAATCTCGATACGTGGAATTAGGGCTGTGCACGGGACTTGGAGATCACTGGAACCGAACCGATACTCGAACCGAAAAATATCCGAACCAAAAATATCCGTTGGCTTTTTGACTTTCTCCGAACCGAACCGTCCCGAAAAAGTTTTTGGTACGGTTCTAGAGATTTTTAAAATATCTGTACCGAGAACCGTACCATTCTGTACCGAACCGAAGATCCGAAGATAGAACCAATTTTTAAGAATTTTTTAATACATACATATATATTATTTTTATTTTATTTATATTTTGATATTGTAACACCTCACATTTAATTAACCTAGAAAATTATCATATATCCGTTATCTTCACGCCGCTGACACCATACACCACCACCATTCACGACAGCGAGTTTTCGTATTTCAGACTTTCAGTAGGTAAGTTCTGATCATTTATGTTGTATTTTGCTACATTTCATATTTTTGGCTGATTTATTATGTATGATTATAAAATCAAAAGAAAAGGTCCAATGGTTGGAATTTGGAGTTGGCAATCTGAGAATAATCTCTAGGTCTAGGATGATGTTTTTAATTTTTATGCTTTTGGTTACTGTCCTGAAATATCCAACTATTGGATATCATGATTTTTTATAAAGATTTTAATTTTTAACATAAATAATAATAAAAAAGAATGATTGTTGTATTTTAGTAAGAAAGGCATGATATATACTAACCGAGATGAATTGTATCTCAAAAAATAAAAAAAATATTTTTAATTTGAAATTGTGTTGCCCTTTATGGTTGTAGTATTTATTTGAGATTGCACTAAAAAAAGGAATGAACTATAATTATTTGGTGATTTTTACATTCATTTTCTATTTTTTCTTATTTTGTGTGTTTTACTTTTGATTAATCTACAGAACCATCCCAAACTGTACCGTCCCGAACCGTCCCATTAGAACCGAATTCCCGTACCGAACCGTATCGAATTTTCGGTACGGTTCGGTATGGAGATTTTTTTCTACGGTTTGATTCGAGATTGATTTTAAAATCTCGAACTTCGGGACGGTTCGAGATTTATGAATCTCAACCGCCCGTCGCATGCGTGCACACCCCTACGTGGAATACATCGTGCATTCCCGCATATGGTGCTGGTAACTCGAGTCGGTAGGCTAACTTTCCGATCCTCTGTAAAATCTTGTAAGGTCCAACATATCTCGGACTCAACTTGCCTCCTTTCTTCGGATTGATCAATCCTTTCCGTGGTGAGAGTCTGAGAAATACTTCATCTCCGACTTCAAATTCCAAATCCTTTCTTCTCTTGTCCGCGTAACTCTTTTGGCGGCTCTGAGCTGTGCGAATCCACTCCTTGATCAGCTTGACCTTCTCCATGGCCTCCTGAACTAAGTCGACCTTTGGAATCGAGGGCGACTTTCGTTTCTCTTTTCGGAGTCCATTGGTCATCAATCTCCCAGTGTAGTGGGGATCTACATTTTCGCCCATATAATGCCTCGTAGGGTGCCATCTCAATCGTGGCCTGATAACTATTATTGTTGGCGAACTCGGCTAATGGTAAGTGTGAATCCCAACTTCCTTGAAAATCCAATGTGCAGGCTCGCAGCATATCTTCAAGGGTTTGAATTGTTCGCTCGATGTCCATCGGTTTGTGGATGTCTTCTTTGTCTTTGAAACTTAGCGAGGTACCCAATTCCTCGTGCAAGCACTTCCAAAACTGGAGACAAACCTCGGGTCTCTATCGGATACTATGTCGATCGGTACTCCATGCGGTTGAATGATTTCTCGGATATAAATCTGTGCAAGTTTCTGCAAGCTATCAGTTTTCTTGATGGGTAAGAAATGTGCAGATTTCGTGAGTCGGTCTACAACTACCCAAATAGCATCATGGCCTCCTTTGGTCCTTGGTAGATCCGTCACGAAGTCCATCGTTATGTGTTCCCATTTCCACTCGGGAATTCTCAACGGTTGTAGTAAACCAGATGGTCGTTGGTGTTCTGCTTTTACTCGTTGACAAGTTAAACATCTCGCAACGAACTCTGCTACCTGGTTCTTCATGTTTACCCACCAATAACTCCGTTTCAAATCCTTATACATCTTGTTTCCTCCAGGATATATAGTGTATTTCGAACGGTGTGCCTCTGCTAGGATTCTATTCCTAATATGCTCGTCATTCGGTACACACACTCGATTCTGGAATCTGATAACCCCATCTTCGTGTACCGAGAATTCTAATCTCTCTCCTTTAAGTATCTTCTCCTTCATAAGCCTGGCTAAGCTCGCCTTTCTGCTTAGAGCGTCTGCTACGACGTTAGCTTTCCCGGGATGGTATTGAATATCAAAGTGATAGTCCTCAATCAACTCCATCCATCTCCGTTGCCTCAGTTTGAGGTCTTTTTGGGAGAGTAGATACTTCAAGCTCTTATGATCCGTGGAAACCGTGAATGTTGCTCCGTAGAGATAGTGTCTCCATTTCTTCAACGCGAACACTATCGCTGCCAATTCCAAGTCATGCGTTGGATAGTTGGCTTCATACGGCTTGAGCTTTCGTGATGCATAAGCGATAACTTTTCCTTCCTGCATGAGCACTGCTCCTAGTCCTTCCTTTGAGGCGTCACTGTAGACGACGAAGTTTTCGGTCCCCTTTGGAAGAGCTAAGACTAGAGCTGTAGTAAGTCGTTTCTTCAGCTCTTGGAAACTCGCCTCGCATTTGTCATTCCACTCAAACTTGACTTGTTTCTGGGTTAGTCGAGTGAGTGGTCCGGCTATCTTGGAGAAATCCTGGATAAATCTTCGATAATATCCAGCTAGTCCTAGAAACTCTCGATTTCAATTCTGAGACTCGGGTTGTTTCCATTCAACCACTGTCTGTACCTTCGAAGGATCTACGGCGATCCCGGTGCCGGATACTATGTGTCCCAAGAACTCGACTTGACTAAGCCAAAATTCGCACTTGCTGAATTTGGCATACAGCTTATGCTCTCGTAGTGTCTCCAAAACGATTTTCAGATGACATTCATGCTCTTCTCTAGACTTAGAGTATACGAGTATGTCATCAATGAATATCACTACGAATTGATCCAAATAAGGTTGAAAGACTCGATGCATCAGGTCCATAAATCTTTGCTTTGGTGCATTCGTCGGATCGAAGGCATCACTACAAACTCGTAGTGTCCATATCGGGTTTGAAATGCAGTTTTGGAAATGTCTTCTTCGTGGATCTTCAGTTGGTAATATCCTTGTTGTAAATCAAACTTCGAGTACACCGTCGCTCCTTGAAGTTGATCAAATAGTTCGTTTATCCTCGAGAGGGGATATTTGTTCTTGATGGTCACGCTATTAAGACCATGATAATCTATACACAGTCTTAATGTGCCATCTTTCTTCTTGAAAAACAGCACAAGTGCTCCCCAAGGAGACGTACTCGGACGGATAAATCCCACATCCATCAGTTTCTGTAATTGCGTCTTCCACTCTTGCAACTCAAGAGGAGCCATTCTATACAGTGTTCTAGCGATCGGGGCAGTCCCCGGTAACACCTCGATGGTGAACTCGACTTCCCTATCTGGAGGGACAATGCTGAGTTCTTGTGGAAATACATCCGTGTTTTCTGATACTATAGGTACTTGGTTAATTTGTGTCTTGACCATGGGTTTGTTAATTACAAACGCCAAGTACCCTCGAGCCCCTATAGTGATCGCCTTCCTCGCTTTCATTGCTGAAATGATTGGGGCAATCTTAACTCGTGCCCTTCCCGAAATTTCCACTTCGGGTTTTCCGGGTTCACATAGCTTAATGGACTTGTTATGGCAGTCCATTTGTGCATGGTGTGCAAATAACCAGTTCATCCCCAATATCACGTCGTATTCGGATATAGGTAATAGGATTAAATCGTTAGGAAAGTTTATCTCAGCAATCTTAACTTCGCAAGCATTATAGATAATATTTGTTATCTGACTTGCGCCCATAGGAGTTGACACTTCTAGACATATAGGCATATGTTCCATGCATGCATGCATTTTGTGTAAAAAACGCGGTGCAACAAATGAATGCGTTGATCCAGGGTCAAACAATATTTTAGCGTAGTGGTTAGATACTAGAAGCGTACCTTCCACCACGTCCGTTGCCTCTGGAGCCTCCTGTCCGGCTAGTGCAAATGCTCGAGCGGGCACCCTTGCTCGACACGTGGCCATTTCGCTTCCTGCGGGCCGTGTATCTGTTTGGTTCGGTCATCGTACTTGGCAATCTTGCGGTGTCTGATTACTACCCACAGCGCAAACACCTTCCTTGTTTACGCCAACGATGATCATTGGCGGTATGTCCTGGTTTCTGGCAATGTGCACACACTTGACCCGGCTTTCCTTGTACTGGTCTCTTTCCCTTATCTGTCCTATTAACTGGTCCCTTCTGAAACTTAGCAGGTTGTTTAGATGGTTGTCCCACAACTGTTCTCTTGAGACTGTTTGATGGCCTACTCTGTTGAATCATCGATATGGTTCAGCTCGACTCAATGCGGAGAGTTGCCTTTATCATGCTGGTGAGTAGGTTGTCGATTCAACGATCAACAATTGTTTTCAAGTTCGTTTCAATCCTCGAGTGAACTTGTAAAGCTTATCCTCTTCGGTACTGATTGTCCCCAGAGCATACTTGGACAATCGGTGAAATTCAGACTCGTACTGAGCTACAATCATGTTCCCCTGCCTCAATTTGTGGAATTCATCCCGGCGCGCCTTTTTCACAACCTGTGGAATGTACTATTCATTGAACTCGGCCAGGAAATTTCCCCATGTTCTGGCTACCCGGTCTTGTTCCCATCTTCTTTCAACTGCCCTCCACCAGTCCCTAGCAGCCGATTCCAAACGAAATACGATGAGGGTGACTTTCTGCTCATCTGAGTATTGGAGAGCATTGAAGATATTCTCCAGTTTTTCTATCCATTCTTCTGCCTTCAAATCATCCGGCTCTCCTAAGAAGGCTGGTGGGTCGAACCGTAGAAATCGCTCTAACGTGTGATCGTTTGCCTCTGGCGGGTTCGGGAGCACGGGGTTGAGGCTCTGCATGTTGCCTCATGAAAACCAGTATTTGTTGTAGGGCCTGTGCGGTCAGGTTGTCTCCTACAGCAGGTGGAGGAGGCGGTGGTAATTCAGGGGAGGGTACCCGGTCACTGGGTACGTCGTCATCCCCTCGGGGAACTCGGCGAGGTCTCCCACGTCCACGATGTTCGGCCATTCTGTATCTTGAAGTGTTAGTTGTGATCCACGAGTAAATGAATGCAATAATTATTTGCGTAAAGCAAGTTATATCGTAGGAAAAGTAACAACAAAACTAAGGCGGATCAGTCAAAGGCAAAGGAAAGATAAGAAGAGAATAAGGAAGGAATGAATAAAGAAAGTCAGTCAAGAATCAACTAAGTCAAGACAAGTATGACTATGGAACCTCAAAATATGCATTCTAACTTAGTTCAAACATCAATAAGGCGGTTCTATGTCAATTTGAAATCGATTTCACACTTAATTGGTCAAGTCGCGGTACTACCCAAAACACAGACCGAGGGTCCTATCCTGGGTTAGCTCGGTGTAAGTTTCCATCTTACTAGCCGAGCTCTGATACCACTCTAACTGTCACGCCCCAAACGGAACGCGACGACGATCCACAACTTAAATACAAGTAAACCAAACAGTCTAGATGAATATCATCGAGAACCCAATGAAACAGAGTCAATAGCAGCGGAATAAAGAACAAGTACAATTACAACTTACAGTCCACAATATCCATAATCCAAATTACATCCCCGATATGATCTAAAGATAACAACTTAAAAGTCACGGGTCATACGCCCTTCAGTTACAAACCGGAATGAAAAGAAATACAAGAGTCCAACAACAAATAATAGTAACAAGTCCAGCAACATCAACAACAAAAGATAGTAAATCCAACAAGCGGAGTACAAGGGCTCAATCCGTAGTCGGTTCAGCATCTTCAACGAAGTCCTCATCTAAAGGTTAGAAAACAGGTGGGGATGAGACAGAAATCTCAGTGGATGGGGTGATCGTGTGCAAGTGTGGCGATATATATATAGTTAATGCGAGAAAGCAGTTATATGAAAACACGTGAGTATGATGCATGAATTCACACACAGTCCACAAGCGTCGTGATAAATATATTTAAGTAATATACTTATATAGTTCAAGAAAACAATTCATGGTCACACAGGCACTATGTGATTCAGTCAAGACAGGTAGGATTGCGTACGGAAATGTAACGCCAATCCCATGCAAAGCAAATAATGGTTGCGTACGGATTTGTAGCGCCAACCAATGCAAAACAAGTAGCGGTTTCGTACGGATTTGTAGCGCCAACCAAACTGGTCCGATAACTCCGGAATCGTGTGGATCAGACAGCGATTCCTTCGTTCTTCCTTGTAACTCCCCAGGCAGGATGGTCCAAGACCGGTCACCTTATCGCTCCGTAGGCAAAGACAAAATCCACAGTGGAGCTTGCAAGGCTCGGATCTGTCATAATCATGATTATACCTCAAGTACTACGAACCGCTTCCCTTGGACACTCCGTCCCTCAGTTGCGGGATTAAAACGATGGGGCCGGAAGAGTGGAATAGTAGCCGAGCTGCCCGGTTCCATCCCCGACATATCCATTCCGAATGTGAGCTCGACACACCAAGTTGACTCAGGCAGGAAAGTAATTACAAGTACAGGCAGTCAACCAAGCCGTCGAGTATGATTGATTCAGGGAAGCAGTTCAGGAAAATTTTTGAAATTTCGCGAGTAGTAATATGGCGTTGGTGGAGTTATTTGGATGAAGATGATTATCGGAAGGATAAGCAATCTTCGATATCTTGAAAGATTAGGTGGAACATAAGTCCCGTTATAGATTCAAAACCGCAAGACGAGGAAGTCGCCCCGCGATTGGGTATTAATCGGTCGAATCGGTCCGATGAGTCAAGGGTTTTGAGAAAATAAAAATACTTTAACTAAATCTCCAAGTCAGAGGGTCCAGGGCTATTTTAGTAAAAGGGAAAATAATTTGAGTTAGGTCCTTTATAAAAGAAAAATTACAATTTAGCCCCGTTTTGTAAAACCAAAACTGTTGGGATTACAAATTGAATAAATAAATATCCCGACCTTGAAAAATTATGAGGTCAGTTCCTAAATTCTCCAAATTGTCCATAGATTCAGGTTTTTAAAGTTTTGAGGTCGAGTTTTTATAAAATTCTCACATTGGCCCCAAATTTGTAAAAATTGCCAATTCGGACCTTAAGTTTAAAATAATCGGAACTCACAAACCGGAAGGGATTTTAATGTGATTTCAGTTGGAAAATGTCACTAAGGCTAGTAGGATATTGGGACAAAAGCATGTTTTAAAAGAAATAAGTGTAGGTCCTTTAACTTTTGAAAATCTCATTTTTGTCCCATTTTGAAATAATTGCCTTTATGGCTTTTAGGGGTCTAATTGTTATGAAATTTGAACCTTGGGTCCAAAATATAATTAAGTTATAGTTAAGTTAGTATTTCCAGGTGCATGGGCTGCATAAGTCCTGGAAATTTCATTTGAGTCCTCAAGTTTAGTCTTTTACACTTTAGTCCCTCAATTTTAGAAAGAATTACTTTCCAAGCCCTAAACAATTGTATTTTTGGAATACATTTAAAATATGTCATTTAAAGTACCTTAAGAGTAAAAATTTCAAATTTTAAAATTAAGGTCTGGTACAGTTTCAAAATTTGCAAAGTAGCCCTTAAACTTTTAAAATTTTACAATCTAGTCCTTGGGCTTTTAAAGGTTGATTTTATTTATCTTAAAACTCTTAAAACTTTATTAAAACGTCCAAAAGTCATTTTTGAACCTGAGTACAGTCCCAAAATTTGAAATTTGCAGAGGGGTCCTTTAACTTTCATTTTCTTGCGATTTAGTCCACCAACTTTCTATTTTTACATTTTTAAGTCCAAAATTGGAATTTAATCAATTATGCTCGACTTGTTCAGGTTATAAGTCATCCAAAACATGGATTTCAAAGATCCTACACATGCATGTCCAATTCATACAAGAATTCATCAAATAGAACATTAAATTGTACATGCATGCACCTAAAGTTCAATAAATAGCATTTTTAAGCAACTCTTGAGAATTTTCATGATTTGATACATAAAATTGACATGCAATACATAAATTATATATCTCAAGTGCTCATGATCAAAACTCTACATGCATTTTAACAAAGCACCTAGAAGTTGAAAGAATTTTTCCACCCACCTTAAATTGCAAAATTGTGAAATAAAAGGATAAATTTCACAATTTTTGGATGAGGTCACTTAGGTCAGCCCCTAAGTCAAGAAATATCAAAATTTTGGTGTTAGAAAAATGAGAGAAAAATTAAGGAGAAAAAGAAGGAGATAAGAAAATTGGAAAGACTACACTTTACCTTGTGTAGTAGGTGATTTGAAACTAGTTGAAGCTTCAAATTTGGAATTTTTGGTTCAACTCCAAAATCACCTAAGGTCAGCCCCTATTTCTCAAAAATGAAAAAGGGGTGTTAAAATTTGAAAAAAATAGAAGAAAGAGGAAAGAAGGGTTCTAGTGTCCAATTCTTATCTTGTAGTCCGAATTTCTCTACTAGTTCTTCTTCAAGTCTTCAAGTTTCACCACTATGCATGCATGTCTCCAAGTGGTCTTCTAAGTACCTCAAAATCCAAAATATAACTTTAGGTTAAAATAAGAAGGTGATGAGTAGTAAAAATTTAAGTTGAATTGAGGAGTGAAATTTCTTACCTTGAGAAAGGGGGGTGATCGAATTTTTTGAGTTTAAGTGGTAAGATTGTTTGTTTTGGTTTAGATGTTTGAAGAAAGAAAGTATGTTTGATGTTAGGAAGAAGATGTTCTTGAAGATATGAAGATGGGTTTGAAGATGTGAAGGACTTGTGTTTGAATATTTGAAGATGTGAAGAAGGGGTACTTGAAGATATGAAGAACTTATGTTTGAAGATTTGAAGATGTGAAGAGTTGGTGTTTGAAGGTTTGAAGATGTGAATGATTTTGTGTTGAAGATTTGAAGATGTGAATGAATTTTAGAGAGAGGTTAGAGAGAAGGAGGGGAATTAGTTTAGAAATTAAGATGTGTTGGATAAAATGAACAAAATTTGTTCATTTTTGGCCATAATGGCCGTCCACTATGGAGGGAGGGGGAGAAAAATTTTGTTTAATTTGTGTCTTGTAATTTGTCTCTTGCAAGGAGACAAAAGGGTGGTCAAAGGTATGGGCAAGGTATGGGAAGAGAAGGAATGTTGGGAAGACTCCAACATGTTGGGAAATTTAATGATATAAAATTGAGGTATAAGATAATGTGTATAATATTTGAATTAATGGTATAATTATACACAAGATGACTAATATAAGGTGTAAGTGTACAAGAGTTGGATGATATTTCTACTCCAAAATCATCACCATGGCCGTCCACTATAGGGCAAATTGGTAATTCCATATAATTTTTTTTTGTCCCAAATTTGATGATAATAGATGAAATATATCAATCTCCAAAATAATTAGTGATTTCCTTGATCACTTATAAGTCTCATGATCACTTAATCTAAATCAAATTCTTAATTCTATAACGTAAAAGCCTCTAAAATAAATAGTCTTTTAAAATTCTAAGGTGACTAATAAATACAAAAATAGTAATAATGATCAATCAAGTGATCATAAATGTGAAATAGAATTAATAAAGATCATGATCACAAGTAATAAATGAAATAAAATAAAATACGAAATATATATTAATGATAATTACCCGTCAAAGTGATGCGGTAAAATAGTCGGTCAAATACATAGACGACAATAAAAATCAATTATATGTTCGGAAAAATCAGGGCTTCACATCTCCGAACTGGGTACCGAAATGTGATGAAAATATGACTCCAAAAGTTGGGATGAATACATAAACATGAACGTAATTGCTAACAATATAAAATACCATGAAAATAATTGCTTATAAAGCAATTGACTTCTGCTTACAAGGCAACTGAATCCTGCTTACAAAACATTTGAATTCTGCTAACAGTATAAAGTACCATGAAAATAATTGCTTACAAAGCAATTGAATTCTTCTTACAAAGTATTGAATTCTGCTTACAATATTTAAAAACAATGAAAAAATAAAATACGACATTAATCAGAAAACCTAGGAAATTCGGACTCTTCAGCACCCTTACTACCTACCATCTACGACATTTTTCTCTTATCCTTCCCCATCTCTTTATTACTCACCTCTGCACGATCGTCAATAGCTGCGGTCTTCCTTTTCTTACTATCTTTTGCCATTTCAAACAGAAAACCTATCACAAAAAGAAAAGACACTAGTCATTTATATAAAAGTATTTATTAACAGACAAAATATTTATAAGCATAAAAACCAACCAAGCATAAGCATACAATAACACATACATAAGCATAATACACAACATAAATAAGCATATTTATCAACAACAATAAGCAATTTAAACTCTCGTTAAAGTATCTCCCCAGACTTAGAAAAAATATGGCAATACTAATTACCCCCCTGTTTGAGAGCATAATATAAAACATATATAAGCATAATACGGAACATTCATAAGCATAATTATCAACAACAATATACAGTTTAAACTCTCAATAAATCAATCTCCCAGACTAAAATTTTACACCGACTAAAAAACAGATAATTTTACTAACTTATGAACTGACTTTACCCAACCTTCAAAAATAAGGTCAATATCATATCAATATCCTACAAAAAAATACAACAATACACCCTAACCAAAACAACAAGAAAATAGAAAACTCAGGTATTCTATATTTTTTTAAAACATCAACAATGAAGAACAACCAAGAAATTAAAAAAAAAAGATGAAATAATAAGAAAAAAAAATTGCTCTACCTACAATGTGGGTGTCGGCACGGTGAAGATTGTTGCCGCCTCGAAGAACAACCGTCGAGTTTGGGGGGTTTCACAGAGATGGAATTTTTCACAAATGATTGGAGTTTTTCTCTTCTTGTGTGGCTTTTCACGATGGTTGTGGGAATGACTGTGAGATGATATAGAACTGTTGGACTTGATTGATGTTGGCTAAAGAAGAAATAGGAAAAAAGGTGAAAATAATTAGGAAGAAGAAATGTTTGCTCTATTGTCTTCATGCTCGTTCAAGAAAAATCTTACGATCCATGATCCTTCTTCATATTTGGAGCTCATCTATTAAAACACTCTTACTAGATATGCAGGGGAGAGATCTAGATCGAGAATATCATCCTCTTGTTTGGAGATTTTTTAACTTATTTGATTAGTATTAAAGACCACTGATGTACCTCCAATTTGTTTTAATTCTTTTGAATATGATTCTTGTTTGATTTCCTTGTTTATAGGTGCTTGAAGTCATGAAGAAATGTATTTCGTCGATCTCGTGTTGCCAAAAACTTGGGGAAGTCGTTCGTGATATTATGACCGAGGGAGATATAGTTTGATTCATTGTGGAGTTGTGACTTTTCAATTACCCAAGAAGAAAGGATTTAGAAGATAATTGTGAGAGGAAATCGTTCTCTTAATTATAGCCCACTACTAAAATTAACTTTTAAAAACTGATATAACTACGAATACCAAAAAGTCATTTTTTTCAATAAATTAACTATCAAAAAATAATAAAAACTGTTTAATCTAGACCATTTAAAAATTAAATCAACGCTCTAGATTTGATCTCACGTACTCACATAATTTATGTGGACTCACCAGATCCAAACCCTATATATATATATATATATATATATATATATATATATAGGTGGGTTCTTGTGAGACCATTTATTGGGGTGAGACCGTAAGACCTAATCTGAACCGTTATAATTAATCATTGGATGGAAAAGATTGAAACATTAGATATTGTTGCATTATTTAGCATCATTTTGGGATGGGGGCATTTAGGAGAAATCACAAAAAATCGTCCAACTAGAAAATAGGAGTTACCATATCTATTTCCTTTAATTTAGGGATGCAATCAATTATAATAACATCCAAAATCCTCTAATCTCTAGCAAAAAAATGACATATTTGTTTTCTTTAATTTAGGGATGCAATCATTTTCGGATGGGAGCATTCAATGTATATTTAGTATAAGTATGATGCATATATAGGTTGTAAAAAAAGTATTAAGTTTTTTTTTTGCTGCACCTTAAATGCAATAATTATATTTTTTTGTTTTTGCAATTTACATGCATAGCTATATAAAATATGATTTATATTTAGATGTTGTATCTTGATTTAACATTTAAAAATGGTTTTATACATCCTTCCCCAGTGTTAAGAATTTAATTATATGTTAACACGTCCTATGTATATTTAGTCTAATAATGAAGCATATATAGGTTTTAAAAAAATATTGATTATTTTTTGTTGCACCTTAAATGCAAAACTTAATAGGTTTTTCCTTACAATTTACATGCGTAGTTAGATAAATTATGATGTATATTTCGCCTCATTTCTTGATTTAATGTTAAAAACTGATTTTATGCATCCTTCAAAAAGTGTTGGAAGATTAATTATAGGTTATGAAAAAGATTAATCGTTCTTTACACGTCGAATGCATATTTAGTAAAGGTATGATGCTTATATAGGAAAAAATATTAATCGTTATTTACAACACGTTAATGGAATAATTATATGTTTTTCTTCCTTGCAATTTACATGCATAGTTAGATGCTTATGATGTATATTTAGCATACGTTCTTTGCTTTAAAAGTTAAAACTGGTTTTGTGCAACTTCGAACAATTTTGAAAAATTAATTGTTATAATTTTATAATGATTGTATCAAATTTAAGTATGCTAAATCATTTCCAAAAAAGATCTTGGTGTTCAAGATGCATGCAAATCTCGTTTTGGGCGATAATAAAGGGGGTCAAATATATCCATAATTAACACAAGAGGCGTCCCTATGTGTAATTACATATATATATATATATATATATATATATATATCCTTTTGACAGTTTTTACACATTAAATATACATTAAAAATTGAATTAATCTACACCTTTCAAAAAATATAATGGACGTAGCAGATTAGGTCTCACGGTCTCACCCCAGGATATTGGTCTCATTTGAACCAATCCCTATATAGATATATATAGGGAGGAGATCCTATGAAACCATAGCTATAGGTAAGAACATAAGACCCAATCCACACTATCCAACAAAATAAAATAAAAGGCTAGGATTTAAAGGGATTTTTTAGTAATATATAAAAAAATGGTGGAAACCAAATAGGGGTACAATAGGAACATCAATTCCAGCTTAAACAACCGTTTCCCTAAAATCAGGGAATGTGATCTTACCATCAATAACCATTTCTCTGAAATCAGGGAATGAGAACTTACCATCAATAATATATACGACATTGGCAAATGAAACACACATAATCGGATGCTTGAATATATATATATATATATATATATATATATATATCCTATACACTATGGCAATTTATAGGTGTTTTACATAATTATATTCCTAAACCCACAATATATGCAACCTATTTATACATTATATGTGTTTATATTATACATTGTTTCTATGTGACAATAGCAGAATCAATAAATGCACACGTGTTTAAATAACATATTCTTATGTGTAAATGAACAAATTTCTATAACTACTTATACAATTTTATTGACTATTTGTACAAAACACATATAATATACATTGTATGGATTTTATACATAAACCTATACATAAATATACGGAATTTAATAACTACTTAACCAAAATATATAGCCTACTTAACCAAAATACATAATTTTATTCATAAGCACATAAAACATCGTAACTACATATACAATATTAAAGTTACAACATACGGACCAAGTGTACATAAAAAATGCAAAGTTATATTGATTAAAAAGAAAACAACCGATGTCGTGATCCATTCATATCCATAATCCAACGAAACATCTAAGTCATATACAAAAAAAAAAACACCAAACATAGAACAATAACTGTACAAAAAGATGAGCAGAAATATACATTGTAGATTGTCTATTAAAACATCACTACAATATTTTCTTCCCAGTCCAAAACTTTTTGGCTTCTTCCAAACACCTGTCCTTTTACTCATTGTTGTGGTGGAGGATTATTGCAGCCGCATACTAACATAGACAGTTGAGAAGAATTGTTCTTCTCTAAACCACATTTCCATCCCTTGGGGCCACCGCCCATGTAGCTCTCCATATGCCTCATAGCGTATATACCACAAATCAACTTTGTTTGTGGTGTCTCTCCAAGGCATACACAGTCTAGACGGGGTGCATTTACGGACAACACTCACCATTTGTGGACATCCTTTTTTCCATTATTATCTGGCATTTAGTTGATCAAACAAACCTACAAAAAAATATAGCACCAATTATTATACAAAAAATACAACTAACAATACATTTTAACAAAACTAAATATACATTATTCTATAGCTAAATATACATAATTCCATAACATATCTACATATTCGCACAAGTAACAAAATAAAGTGCTCCACAACTAAATACACATCATTACATAACTAAACACACATTATTATACACCTAAACGCACATAATTTCATAATTGTCCATTATCATAAAACTAACCACACATTATAACAACACTAAATATACATTATTCTATAGCTAAACATACATAATTCCATAACATAAATACATGTTCGCACAAGTAACAAAATAAAATGTTCTATAACTAAATACACATTATTACATAACTAAACACATATTATTATACACTTAAACGCACATAATTTCATAACTGAATACACATTATTATAACTTATAAATACACATTATTACATAACAAAACATACATTATTATACAACTAAACGCACATAATTTCATAACTAAATATACATAATTACTCAACTATATATACACAACTAACATCATAGAGCACGAAGGTGCAAAATTTCCCAAGATAAATCGGAACTGAGAAGTTGAAAGAAATCTAAACTACAAGCACACAACATAAGAAGAACAAAAAGCCCAAGAAAAAAAAAATTCATCAAACCTATCGACAAGATCGAATAATGCACTATATGTTTAAACCTAAAATTGAATAGAATTAAAACAATAAAAATGACCACAAAAACACAAAATAGAACCCTATTATCAAGAACATCAAAATCGAACAAAAAAACTTACATTGAAATTGAGTCCTAGAAGCTTATGTCGAACCCTAACAACGAGTTGCACCAAAAATCAGAGATATTCGAACCCTAGAAGCTTCAGTAATCGATTTTTTGAAAAGAGAGGGATAGAGACGGTAGTTTCGGTAGGATGGATGAAGCACTCTCTCGATTTATTTCACAGACTAAGAAGGAGATGGAGGAGAGTTGGAGAAAAGGTCTCTAATTTTTTGAAAAGAGAAAGGGGAGAAAATCGTGTGATGATGGATATCAGTTTTGATTTCCAAATTCGAAAAAATAGAGATTTACAAATATATCCCTTAAACTAAAGGCACAAAATTACTCTCCTACCCCTACCATCAACAACCATGCCTTAAATAGAGAGTAGAATATGGATCATTGATTATTAAATCAAATGGTCTAGATGTGGTCTCATGTTCTTACCTAAAAGGCTTGGTCTCATTTGATCATATCCCAATATATATATATTTATATTTATATATATATATATATAGATTGATGGTGAGATGTCGTGCTCTCATTGACATGATGACTACCAAGGCAGTGGAACCCAACTGTGCCATGTGATCTGCTGGTCGATTCTCCTCTCTGTGGATGTGGAAAATGTTTGTTTAACTAAAAATATATTGTTCTAGAATGACGAACCGGATAATTGACAAGAGAAATAACACTTTGATTGTCAACCCAAATGCAATTCCTTGAATAAAGATTGAAGCCACATGATGTCACAAATGGCATGAGCTAAACTTTGGTATTTGACTTTGGTGCTAGAACGAGACACTGATGTTTGCTTCTTAGCATTCCATGATAATGAACTCTTTCCCATGGAAACACACAGTCCTGAAGTAGACCTCTTATCACTCGATCCGAACTATAATCCGCGTTAGAAAATAGTATTTGATTAAGGGAATCAAAATGAATAAAATGCAAACCAAGATTTATAGTTCCTGCTAGATATCGAAGTATATATGCATTTCACAGCCTTCCGATGGGTATGTAGGGGAGATTGCATAAATTGGCTTGCCCTGTTAACACTGAAACTAATTTCTGGTC
This sequence comes from Rehmannia glutinosa, assembly GCA_016081115.2. Classification (NCBI taxonomy): domain Eukaryota; kingdom Viridiplantae; phylum Streptophyta; class Magnoliopsida; order Lamiales; family Orobanchaceae; genus Rehmannia; species Rehmannia glutinosa. Next base: position 25,560,849 of record CM071932.1, on the reverse strand, counting down.
TAGTCACAGTAACATAATGATGACCCCCAACAATGCTTATAAAGTTATATCAATAATCGGTGTTTGCCATCAAATTTTGACAAATGTGAATGAGTGACCTTGGAGAGAATAGACCTTTGGCATTTTGCATTCATTCTTTACAAAGAAGGCCTCGATTGTATTTTCTTTGGCTGAGAAATATACCTGATTCCATTTGCTTGAACTCAATGCCAATGAAATAATGAAGAAATCCCCAATCCTTAAGAGAAAAAATTGTTACAGTGTAAAATAATGGATTGAATTTCAGTGTCATTGTGTCATTATTTCCAGTGACTAGCATATCAGGCAAAAATGAATATTGAAGAATCCCTATTATGTCTGGAAAATATGAAGGGATCAACCATAGATGTACAAAATCCAAGCTGGTGCAAAACACTCCCAAGTTCACTAGACCAAGCTCTTGAGACTTGCTTGAGCCCGTAAAGTGACTTAGATAACTTGCAGCCCAAAAATATATTAATCAACATGGTGTTCAAAACCCGGAGGTTGTTCCATATAAATTTCATTATCAATATCACCAGGCCATTAACAAACGCATTGTCCACATCAAATTGCTAGCTTTTCCATCCTTTTGACAATGTAAGAGAGAAAATAACTATAACACTGTTGGCCTCACAATTGGACAATAAATCTCTTCGTAGTCAAAGTTGGGAGCTTGAGTATATCCCTTGGCTATTAGCATTGCTTTGTATTTAACTAAAGTTCCATCAACAATTGTTTTACCCTTAAATACCCATTTACATAGTATAAGTCTCTTATCAAGGGTAACATACAAAGAGTCCAAGTCTAATTATTGACTAAAGCATCATATTCTTTTTGCATGGCATCCTTTCATTCATGGATGAACAGAACATCTTTATAGGTTCTTGGCTCTTGAATAATATTAGTGACAATTTTAAAGAGTTTAGGCTTGAAAGCTCCGTCCTCGGATTTGGTTATCATGTGATGAACACATGCAACAGACTCATTAGAGGGGTTAGAAGCAGTGTTAGAAGTATGACAATGTTTAGTTGGTAAGTCTACAATAAGATATCCTTATGCAGTTGGAACCATAGAGGATTCATAGAGTGTAGAGGAATCTAGTTCACTGTGAAATTCAGGGGTAAGGGCATTGATTCTTTCCTATTTTCTATGGCACCCGAGAAATCAGTCTTATTTGAACATTTCTCTGCCCCTCCACCTGGATATAGCGTGTCAACAACTTTTCCTATGTCTCTGAATATAATTCTCTAACGATCGACATATCTCTTTCGGGTGCAGCCTCAGGGCAAGGCAAATAAAGCATATAGTCTGTGTTAAGTTGGGCGCTTCCTGGAGGACTTTAGACTAAAGAAACTAGCTCCCACGCACGAACCATGTAACAAGCTACACCAAGTCAGAAACATAGAAAAATTAGTTCATAAGGACCACCGTTGTATAACTATTTGTCAAGGATGTTGCTTCCCAGATTGGAAGAAAGTGTAAAACCTGTAGTATAGTTGCAGAAGTAGGAAAAATAACACTTAAGAGAATATAGTTTCTATTGGGTAAATTAGTTATCCAGAAACATGTTCACGAATACCATCAATGTCTACTAGAGGAATATCTAAAAATATCTTAATAGACTCCCAGTCCTGTTGTCTAACGATCCAATACCATTGGAGATAATGCAACAACGATAGGTTGAACAAGTTATACCTATGAGCAATTATTTATTGCCTATAAGGGTAATACGAGTTCAACATCGCTTTCAAAGATATTGGTTAAAGGTCTTTGGACAAGCCATTCACAATAAATCATTTTGCAAACTCGGCTGCACCACAATCAGAAATGAGTGATTTACTTTTGGGTATGCCCACATCCGAACGGGAGAGCGCTCGTTCTTCGACACAAGCTACTTCCTTGTCAGAGATGACAATATCATCAATTAACAAGGGATATATTCGGTGAAACGACAACCAAAGAGTTAATCAAACTTTACACTGTTATAAAAAGATTTAGGACATTATAGTTGTCCTTGGGTTAGACGAATTATCCAATGAGGATCCTTTAACCATAGAAAGAGCGCGAGAAATTGAGCGTTTCTTATCACAATCCTTTTTTGTAGCCAAAGTAATTACCAATTTCAGCCCATAGACTATTCTTCCCCTCTAAGGGAAGTTTCCATATGAAGAGTCGATCTTATTTCTAGTGACTGATCGGATTTTGAATCATGATTCAACAATAGAATTATATGAATATTCCCAAATAACTAAATACTTTTGTCTGTAAATATTGCATATTTGATTCTATCCATAAATCGATTTTCTTCCTTATGAGTTCTAGTTTCAATAATAATTCTTCTTTCTAGTCCAAAAGATGGAATCTTAGAACACTCAAAAGACCTTTGATAATCCCAAGAGAATAGAACAAACTCTTATGTGTCTCATGCTCTAAAGTAGTTCAACTTTGCGTAGAAGTCGGTCTTCTCAAAGGTCCCATGACTATGTATGGATCCCTAGCAGTTATAATACTTTATGAATTTATATAAAGATAAGGATATAATTCATATTCCATTTTTTTTATTTTATTAGTGGCTTTTTGCTTCTCTATCTCAGTGAAAGTCGGATCACCGAGGCTCCCAAAAGAAGCCATGATCTTATACCTCACCAGTCCTTTCTAAAGCACTGAGTCTCGTGCTCGATTTTTGATGAATATAGAGTCCCATCCTTGAGTAGACGCTCACACTCTAATCCTTACTACAATGAAAAATCTTCTTCATTGTTATGCCTTTGATAAAGATCTTACCTAACCCGATCATCCAATGACTTTATAATAGCCTTCACCACTGGACTTGTGACTGAACCTGTTGACTTCAATTATGGAATTTTCACCCCTTTGTAAAGATTGGAGAAATAGAAACCAATCACTTAAGAGCATGTAAAAAGCCCATCCCAAGACCAAAGCAAGAACCGCCACTGATTCATCTGCTCCATTCTAGTCCAAAAGATGGAAGATGAGAACACACAAAACACCATTGAGAATCCCAAGCGAATAGAACAAACTTCTACGTTTCTCACGCTCCAAAGTAGTTAGGCTTTAAATAGAAGTCGGTCTTCTCAATGCCCCATGGTTATGTATGGATCCCTAGTAGGTATATTACTTCTTTATTATATTAGGATTGAGACCATGGGTGACTCAATTCGGTTTCAAGTTAACTATAACGGATGAAATGGAAGTAGAATCGTGAACAGAAAAAGATTCATTCCTTGTTGTTGTAGTTGGGTAGCCTCCAATATGGCAAAGCTATTAAGTCAATGATGGGCCTCTAGACGGGATCTATATATTTGGCATATCACTTCTGTAGACTATTCCTGGTAAGTTTACTACCCGAGCCTGAACTCGCTTAAGAAAAACAAAAGCAAGCAAGTGAAGATATCACAATGCTTTCTTCCCCCAGGACTATGCTACCATTAATTTAACATGCTAACACACATAGCAACTTTTTACCGAAAAGACTATTTATCTATTTTTTTACCGAAAAGACTAATTAGTCTTTCACTCGTTGTTAGGAAATTTATTGTTAAGATTTTAATGATACCATGTAAAACTTAGAATTGCAAGTTTGCACCCCGTTTTCCTTGTATTCCTACTTTGTAATAGATAGGAATGCATGAGCTGAGTAAAGTCAGTTATGTCGAAAAATGCAAGAAGTCAACTGAAGACTAAAGTGAAGACCCTGCTAAGTGTCAGCTGAGTGTAGTCAAGATGAAAGGCACAGACTCGACTGAAGGTGGTCCAGCTGAGGAACAGCTGTGTATAGATTGAAGAAGTGTCAGTCAAGTCAGTAATGAAGCCAAGTCTACCAGTTAAATTGACAGTTGAGTCTTTCATTAAAGGATGAAGTTGACTCAAGTCAAAGGGGTATAAGCAGCAGTCAAGTCAAGTCAACTGACATTAATCCGTTGGAAGGAAGTCAAGGATATTACTCGATATAGTAATAAGTCCAAGATGCCCTTTCTTAAACTGTTTGTTCCAGAAATATGCAAAAGGAATAAACCAATGGGAAACACTGAAGCTTGTGTCAGGCCCTGAAAAGACAAGCCAACGAACAAGAAAGTGTATTTAAAAATAGCCTATCGCTTCAACGGGCATATTTTTGAATGAGCACTATAAAAGACTGAGGAAACATTTGAGAAAGGTTACGAATTGACCAATATTACAAGCAATTTCAAGCAAGCAAAACCTGCAAATATTCTCTAAGCTTATCAAGATATTCCTCAAGCCTATAACTCGAAGGAACTCAATCCAACACACGTTGTGAAGGAAAGAATACTTCAACCAGTTGAAGAGGAAAAGTTTTAAAGAACAAAAAGGGGTCTACTCTCTAAGTTTGAAGGAGCTGTAGTGAGGTTCAAGATCGAACCAGAAGTTTTGAGCTCGTTGGAAGGCTCTGTGATCAATTCTAAGGGTTTGAAGTGAGCTGAAGTAGCAAGGCAGTTGTCTTGTGAAGAAGCTGAGTAGAAGGAGAAGCCAGCTGTGTGATCAAGGCAGTCTCTAGACTGAAGAACTGCTTTGTAACTTGATTTGTTACTTAATGGATTCCTCCAGGAGTTGGAGAATGGTGAATTCCTGGAATTACCCCATCTTCGAACTACTATAAAATTTGCTTGTGTTATTTACTTTCAACACTTTACTTTCTTGCATACTTTTATAACTGCTGATAAGTTAAATTGTCAACCCAGCTGATAATAACATTGCTAAAAACAAGTGTTAAAAACGTGCTTAAACTTAACAACGGTGTTAAGTCTTCCACTATATAAAACCAATTGAACTGAAGAGTTTAGTGTTAGCTGAAGCTAAGTTATACTATCAACAGCTCAGTCAAGTTTGTTGAGTGGGTAACTTTGCTGAAGAAAGCAAACCTGTTGAATTTGCTCATTGAGTGGGTAACTTACCAACTTTGCTGATTTGAGTCAACTCTGTTGAAATTTTTAAAAAGATTAAAAGTGAAAATATGGTAAGGTTTATTCAACCCCCCCTTCTAAACCGTACACCACACCTCTTGGGACCTACAAGTGGTATCAGAGTTGTTGGTTCATTGAGCCTTCCACAATGGTTACTAAACTAGATGTCAATCTTTTTCAAAAGGTTTAACATTTGGGTTTTTCAAAGTCTTTCATTTTAAATCAAAGTTATTATCATGGAAGCTAATCTAACTCGTATTCCTATATTTACTATGGAAGAGTTTGATGACTGGAAGATTCGTATGCAGGGTCACCTATCAGCCTTACACGATGGAATATGGCTTGTGATAGAGGATGGGCCACTACAAATACCGAAGGTTAACACTCTTGTGAGAATTTTGAAGGAGAAAATCTTTGCAGCAGAGCCTAGACCAGCCATGGTTGAAAAGTCTCGCTATGAATAGACAAATGAAGATAGAAAGAGATACAACCTGGACAATGTTGCCAAGGATATTCTCTACATGACATTGGATAAGGCTATGTTCAATAAAGTCAAGTCATGCAAATCAGCTAAAGAAATCAAGGATAAGCTAACCTAGATTTGTGAAGGATCTGAACAGATAAAGGAAAACAAACTAACCGTTGCTGTTCAAAAATTTGAAAATTTTAAAATTCTTGCAGGTGAAAGTCTGGATCAGCTGAATGCCAGATTTAAAGAGATCACTAATGAGCTTTTACCTCTTCGGAAAGAATACACTCACAAGCTGATGTGCATGAAGATTCTAAGAGCCCTCCCAGCTGAATGGGAAATGAAAGTCATGGCGCTGAGACACTCAATGGACCTCACAAAAACATCAAATCATGAGCTATTCTAAGACCTCAAAGCTTATGAGTTTGAGTTGAGAAGAAAAGAGTAGGAGGAAACATAAATACCCAAGACAGTTGCATTAATGGCCAATCAAGGGAAGAAAGCTGAGCCAAAGTAGACCATTGACCAGGACATAAATACCCAAGACAGTTGCATTAATGGCCAGTCAAGGGAGGAAACAGAAATTTCTCTCATTGTAAAGAGATTCAACAAGTTTTTTAACAAGAACTATAAAAGAAATAAGGGTGAAACCTCCAGGAGGCATTCAACACCTTCCAAAGCAAGGGAGGACAGGCCACCCAAGAGAGTTGAACATCAAAAAGCTGACTATCAGAGAGCCGATAATCAGAGATATGAAAGCGCTGATCAGAGAGCTGAAAAGCAGTGTTGGAATTGCTGACAACCAGGACACTTTGCTATTGACTGTTCCTATCCACCAGTCAACAAATACAAAAATGAGGAAGGAAGAAGAGTCTTCAGGGAAAGAAGACAAGAAAAGAAGAAAGCCATGTTAGCTGTTGAAATTGCTAAACCATCTAAGTGTAAAGAGCCAGAAGACTTGGACATCTGTGAAGCTAACTACTCAAGTGATACTAAGGAAGAGGCGTGATCTGCCTCATGGCAGAAGAACAAGATCAAGAAGATGAGGTACACTCTAACTCATCTCATTCTGATTCAAGTGATTAGTGACTGTGATACACCCACTTCTTCCCCAGTGATCTTTATGATTCATTAGGCAAAATGATGAAAGATTTTGAGCACATTAAAACCTCACACACACTTTTATATGAGGAAAATAGCCAGCTTAAAAACGAAAACTCACAGCTGACTAAAGAGCTGAGTACTTTAAGTCAAATAGCTGATGAGAACACCAATGTGAAGGCTGAATATGCCAAGATCTTAGCAGAGTTAGCTGCTACTTAAAAGAGGGAAAAAGATCTTCAAAATTTGATTGCCTCATTAACAAAAGCATCCAAATCATTGGACGAACTTATAATGAGTCAAAAAGAGTGTGGAGATAAGACAACCATATGATTCAATTCATTTGTGCATAGTCAAACTCCTAGAGTGATTTTGGAGAAAGAATCCTCAAGCAAAGAGGGAATCCAAAGCCCAAAACACCATATGTTGCACCAACATCCACACCAAAGCACAATCACAATCATGTTGGCCTTGGATACAAAGGTAAAGGCAAAAAGCCATTAAAGTATGCTGAGAGGACAAAAAAAAAAAGAAATTTAGAAATGTCCATCAGCAGACTCCCAACAGAAAATACTCTGTGAAAGCTAAACATAGCTACCAAAAGTCCCAGAGATTTCATCAGAGAAATTCATATGATGGGAATGGTAGAACTGTCCAAACCAAATTGATTAGAATAATCATGTGAAATATCAGCAAAGACCTATGGGACCCAAGCCAAAATGGCAAAGACCCCAACCTCAGGAAAGGTCATTCCCAAGGAAAAAGAGCTATTATAAGCACACATATACAACAAGGTACAACACCCAGAAATTCCACAATTACCCCAAGAAAGCAGTTTCTAAAATAAACACATAGGCATACAGACAAAAGAGACAGTTGTATGATCCTAAAACCTCCAAGCAATTTACTAATGTTCATTATGAATATGGAACTGATAGATGGCAACCTCTTAGAGTCAGATCATGTGGCTATAGGTTGGTTGGTGCATCTTATCACACTAGCCCCCCAGGACCCAGGCAAGTATAGGTACCTAAAAATTAATTTCCTTGATTGCAGGTTCAAGGAACAGCTGTGTGCCAAGGAACTTGGTACATGAATAGTGGATGTTCCAGACTTATGACAGGGAATAAAAGAAATATGTCAAAATTCAAGGAATCAACTTCAACCTGTTACGCACATGTCTGCTAGCAAAGAGTACATCTGAATCCAGTTGATTGTGGCACAAGAAGCTGAGTCACCTGAACTTCAAAACAATCAATAAGCTAGCAAGAAGTCATCTTGTGGAAGGATTGCTTGACTCAGTATTCAAGAAAGAAAGTATATGTGATGCATGCCAGATAGGAAAACAAATAAAATCATCATTCAAGGATAAACCATGTCCTTCTTCAACAAGGATATTGCATCTGTTGCATATGGACTTATGTGTTCCTATTGAGCCAGCTACCATCAGTGGAAAGAAATACACCTTATTGGTGGTGGATGATTATTCAAGATATACATGGACAATTTTCATATGTAAAAAGAAAGAAACACTGCAGAAGTTACCTCAGCTGATGAGAAAAGTTCAAAATGAGAAGAGTCAAACCATTATAAAGATAAGATCTGACAGGGGAACTGAGTTTATCATTGGGATTCTAACTCAGTATTGTGTTGAAAATGGTATTTCTCATGAGTTATCAGATGCAAGGACTTCACAACAAAATTGAGTAGCTGAAAGAAGGAACAAAACTCTCAAGGAAGCTGTAAGGACAATGTTAGCTAAAGCTAAATTGCGTAAGAGATTTTGGGCCGAAGCCATAAATACAACATGCTATACTGAGAATCGATGCATGAGAAAAAGGCAGTTAACCAAGACTCCCTATGATATTTAGACAGGGAGAAAGCCAAATGTTGGATATTTTAAGATATTTGGATGTAAGTGCTTCATCCACAACAATGGAAAAGATAATTTGAAGGCTTTTGATGCTAAAGCTGATGAAGGTATCTTTTTGGGATACTCAGCTGAGAGTAAAGCCTATAGAGTGCTAAACAAGAGGACTATGGTCAGAGAAGAGTATATCCATGTGGTGATTGATGAGCCAAATGTGAATGGAGAAGACATTGATGAGTTAGCTGTAAACCAACTATGTAGAAGAGTCCTTATGTTGAAGCAGATGTGAGAGCTCTCAACCCTGAAGATTATGAGATAGCTGAATCTCAAAGACAGCTGGAAGGCCTGCAACTAAATAATGTTGAAAAAGCTATTCAAGACAACTTAGCTGAAAGACGACCAAATCTAGTAGACTTACTCCTACCAGATTTGAGATGGCTGAGAGAACATCCACCTGAGTTAATCATTGGAGATGTCAAAGATGGTATAAGAACTAGATCCAGAGGACAACATGAAGCTATGTTCACTTATTTTATTTCCCAAATGGAGCCTAAAAATGTGTCTCAAGCATTGGAAGACACGCATTGGTTTCAGGCTATGCAAGAAGAGTTGAATCAGTTTGAAAGAAATAAAGGATGGGAACTAGTTCAAAGGCCAACCCACCAAAATGTTATTGGTACTAAGTGGGTATTCTGGAACAAGATGAATGAGTAAGGATCTATAGTCAGAAATAAAGCAAGACTGGTAGTCAAAGGGTATTGCCAAGAGGAAGGTATAGATTTTGATGAAACCTTTGCTCCTTTTGGTAGATTGGAAGCAATAATAATGTTTATTTCTTATGCTGCACATAAGAACTTCAATGTATATCAAATGGATGTGAAGAGTGCATTTATGAATGGACTTTTAGAGGAAAAAGTCTATGTTGAACATCCTCTAGGTTTTAAGCAGAAAACTATTGGAAATACGGTCTAAAAGCTCAAGAAAACATTGTATGGTTTGAAACAAGCACCAAGAGCATGGTATGACACATTGTCTCAGTTCCTAATTGACAATGGATTCACCAAAGGAAAAGTTGAGATAACACTCTTCAGAATTCAAGATGGAGAGAGTATATTGCTTGTTCAAATATATGTCGATGATATGATCTTTGGTTCCATAAACAAAGAGTTGTGTGACAAGTTCTCAAACTTCATGCAAGGGAAGTTTGAAATGAGCATGATGGGACAGATGACTTTCTTCTGAGGACTTCAAGTCAAGCAATTGAAGGATAGAACCTTGACAAGTCAAACTATGTATACCAGAGATTTAATGAAAAAAATTGGTATGGAAGAGAAGTCATCAGTGAATATATGTGGATGATATCATCTTTGGTTCCATATACAAAGAGTTGTGTGACAAGTTCTCAAATCTCATGTAAGGGAAGTTTGAAATGAGCATGATGGGAGAGCTGACTTTCTTCTTAGGACTTCAAGTCAAGCAATTGAAGGATGGAACCTTCACAAGTCAAACTATGTATACCAGGGATTTAATGAAAAAATTGGTATGGAAGAGAAGTCATCAGTGAAGATTCCTATGAACACATCAGTCAAGATGGGTATGGATGCAGATGGCAAAGTTGTTGATCAAACTAGATATAGAGCCCTCATTGGATCATTGCTCTATTTAACAGCAAGCAGGCCAGACATCACCTTTGTTGTAGGTGTATGTGCTAGATTTCAATATGCACCAAAAGAAAGTCACATGACTGCAACTAAGAGAATTCGAAGGTATTTGAAGAGATGCCACGAAGTTGGCTTATGGTATCCAAAGGAAGGAGGATTCAAGCTAGTATGTTACTCAGACTCAGATTATGCTGGTGTAGAGTGGACATGAAGAGAACATCAAGTACTTGTCAAATGCTTGGAAATAGTTTGGTTTCTTGGTTCAGCAAGAAACAAAATTCAATAGCTACATCCACAAATGAAGCAGAGTACATAGCTGCGGGCAGCTATTGGGCCCAAGTGCTCTGGATAAGACAATAGCTGAGAGACTATGATAAGAAAGAGAGATTCCAATTATGTGTGATAACACTAGTGCTATTGCAACCACTCAGAATCCAGTGTTGCACTCAAGGACAAAGAACATTCATGTCATATATCATCTGATAAGAGATCATGTTGACAAAAAGACATCACCTTGGAATACATCTCAACTGATAAGCAACTAGCTGATATATTCACAAAGCCTTTATGTGAATCGAGATTTGAAGAGCTTAAGAATAAGGTAGGGTTAATTGAGTTAAGTTAGGACACTCAGAAAACTCAATCAGCAGAGACAAAGAACATAGAAAGAAAAATAATCAAATTTCACATTTCAGCCAAGTAAAACAGCCAAGGCAGGAAATCAACTGTATCAAATTAGCTAACAGCCAAGTCATCTAATGTGAAGAAAGAAGCAGAGTTAAGTCACTTTTCGATGATTGCTGAGTTATTTATGAGCTAAGTGACAAAACACAGTCGTTTTCTGCAAGCGAGAATGTTTTTAAGGATTACATCAGCATAATTATGATGTCAGAACAAAAGATGCACATTTAACCTATGATTGGACATAAATACTGCTGCATTTAATGCGGGGAAATTAAAGTGGTTTCAAAGGTTAAATCTTGACCATCGATTTTGATCTAATTTTTTAAATTCCAGAAACTGTTATTTCAAGTCTAATATAAGCCAAAACCCACTTTCTCTCTCCTCACAAAACTCTCTCGTGTTCAACAAGCAAGGAATTTTCTCTCTGTGCAAGTGCAAAACCCTACCTTCAAAAAGCAAGATTTTTTGCTTTATTCACCGGCTATTTTCTCCAAAAATGGAAGCTACATACGACTTTGTCAAGATGTTCGAGAAGATCCACTCAGGATCGACAATAGATTTCGAGGGGATGTTGAAACAGGGTGCTAATTATATGTCCCTGGTGAATAAGATCGCTGATAAACTCGAGAAATTCGGTATGAAGGATTTTCTTCCGATGGAGTTTTCGCATACGTATCTAGAAGAAGTTGCCATGTTTTATGTCAACGCTGAAGTCCATGATGATGAGATCCGCTCATCTGTCCATAGCAAGGAGATCAAGATCACTACCGCTGGAGTATTAACCTTAATTATTTGCAGTGGCCCATCTTCTATCACTAGCCACTTTTCATCGTGTAAGGCTGATAGGTAAGCCTGCATGCGAATATTCCAGTCATCAAACTCTTCCACAGTAAACATAGGAATACGGGTTAGATTTACTTCCATGATAATAACTTTGCTTTTTGTAATAAAAGACTCTGAAAACACAAGTGTTAAATCTTTTGAATAAGATTGAGATCTAGTTCAGTAACCAGTGCGGAAAGCTCAATGAACCAACCGCTCTATTACCACTTGTAGGTCCCGAGGGGTGTGGTGTAAGGTTTAGAGGGGGTTGAATAAACCTTACCAAATTTTAACTTTTTTAGTCCAAATATTTTTATGCAATATGGTTATTGTACTGACAGATTTGACATCTAGGTGTGTTGCCAATCTACCACATCTTCCTATGTAACTTTAATTTCTTCTGGCACCTCCACATGTCTTACTCTGGTTTGCATTTCGAATTCTTCTTTTTCCTCCTTGATTGAAATCACTTCTTATGAAGTTGTTAAATGGAGACGGAGTACTGAGATTCACATGAAACTAATTATTATCTCCACTTGCTTGGTTTTCATGTGATTCCAATCGATTTTCAAAACTAAGGAGAATAGTATGAACCTCTCTTAGGGAACATACCTCAGTTCTTGTAGTGATAGAAACCATTATAGAGTCATACTCTGGTCCAAGACCACCTAGTATGAAAAGGATTTTAGTCTTCTCCAAAATTCTTCTCCACTAGAAAATATGACGTGATTTAATCTTTTAAGTATTCTTTTATTGGCATATTTTCCTTTTTACTTAGCATCGTATCTAGTATATTCAATCCTTCCCAAACATCCTTTGTAGTATTTAATTCAAGAATGGTTACCAATATATTATCAGAAAGAGATGGAAGAAACCAATAAATGATCCTGCCTATTCCACAAAGTATATGGATAATTAAAGGTTCTTGCAGTATGTGATGTACCTTATGTGTATTTTTCTGGCTCGACACTCTCTCCCATGAGGAATCCTTCAAGTCCATAGCCATTAAAAACTGCCCATATTCTGTGTCTCTATACCAGATAACTGTTGTCTCCAAGCTTGGGGGTGATTAGTTTACTCTGAGGATGGATGACTATATCAGACACTGCATTTCCTTGTGCATACATTAAAAACGTGGAAAGAAAAGAAAAGAAAAACACAGAAAGGAAAAACTATTCAAAAACTGGCTTTAACCGGCCTAATTCCATATGAGAAAAGCTTATTCGTCACGATTTCAATAGCAATGAAAACATCAGAGAATAAAGCGATAAAGAGAAAATTTGTAGATATGAAAATGACTGTTAACATATTTCTTGGATTTTATAGTACAATCATTGATTGATTTATAGTCGCTATATACATCAGACATAAGAATATTCTATCTAATTCGGGATATGTGTCCTAATTACAAGCTGCACAAAATAACAAAAATATTCCCCTCCAATTTATTCACTGCATTGCAAATGATTTTGGCATCTTTGCATCAGGATTGTTTGTACTATTTTGATCTTATCCATAGCATGTAATTTGAATTGCATGCAACGGAAGTTCCACCACTAGATATCGAATTTTTTGAAAATGAACATACTCAATTTCAAAATTTTCATGCTCGGTTTGGTCAAGTCAAAGTGCAGAGGCCTATTTCACACCTTGAAATGTATTAACTACTCATTTATGTGAAGAATATTCTAATTAAGGGAATTAGTAAGTATCATTATGTATTAATTTATTCACTTTCACATATTTTTAGTTTCATTAATTTTGAAAATATAAAAATTAATTAATATGAAATTGAATAAATTATGTATGCAATTTTATTTGTAAAGTAATCATGATTAAACGAATAAGAATATTATGAAATATTTTTCTTTTTAGTGAAAAAATTAGTGCAACTGATGGAGATGAAATGCAGATTCTGTACTAAAATAGTGCAAAATCTGCACCAAAATGATGCAAACTACTGGAGATTCTCTTACTAATTTCTTAGCATAAAAGATATTCAAATGATACTTACATGACTGGCTAGTTAGGTGTGACGCCCACCCCTACTACTACATTACTAAGCAATATGAAAAGTGAAATTTGATAGTGTAAACCCTATACACCTGTACATTTTTTTTTCTCTCCTGTGACATTTTAACAACAAACAAGCAAGATCACTTTACTTGTAAGAAAATGGCAACCCATATCCACAAGCAAAGAGGTAACAAACCCTGTTATTAAACACAACAGACATCCATCTGACCAAACACATAACCCACATCACCCAGTTATTTACATGTACATATTTACATAAGAGTTTTCAAAAGAGGGTACAACCTAAACCAAAATATAATACAGGACCAAAAAGAGAAAGTGACCCATCAACATAGCCCAACAGGTCGTCATCCATATCCATGATCTTCAAAACACGAAGGAACTCCAAAGATCGCCAAAGAAGCCAAAAAGCTCGAGGCATTCCTATGCTCACCGCAATGCATGAACTACATGAGCTAAAGCTCAGCAAGTAAAAATCATGCATGTCGAAAGAATAATGATGCTTTTCCAATGAGTAATGCTAGCATGTCAAATCCATGAATCAAAATACTTTATTCAAAATCATTTTCTTTTATTTGGGCCTCGATCCAACTACTATGCAGGAAAAGAGCTGCACACAAAGAATAATCAAATGGCCAATTATGGATCTACGCGTGGACCATCCTCCCGCCCTTGACCAAGGTTCCCTACTTGCGTTCCTTGTGTCCGCCAAGAAGTATCCCACCCCTGCATGATGCCATACACATAGGTACTCACAAATGGACCATCTTCCTGTGACCCACCAAGAGCCCATCTCCTATCTAGCTCTGTGTTCACCAGGAAGTATCCCACTTGCTATACCTAAATATATATCATAAGCATGCCCAGCATACCTCGGTGCCCTAGCAGTGGTCAGCAAACATCTATTTTCTTCCAGAAAATATTTTCGTGCATGCGAACATCCTCTTGTAATATGCATGCACATGCAAATGCTGTGAATGTCATGTTCAATGGCTCACCAAGCACCATATTGCAACATCATACAAGCCAATTATGCAACATATAATATCCACGTATATTCCACAAGATACCACAATCATATATAACACAATTAATTCAAACAATACTATGTTCATGCATTACAGTTGCAGATGGATTTTTACTTACCTTTCGTCCTTAGATATCTTGCTGAAAGCTAGATAATTGATTTTCTTCCCTAATTATACGTGTAGGAAAACTTGAAAATATGAGGTATCAATTTCTTTTCTCAAATTATTTAGTTCATCACATGAGAGATTCATAAATGTGTTTTAAATCTTAAACTTTTAACTCTTTCATTAGGTTTCTAGTTATAAATATGAAATGATACAATTGGTAATAAAAGAATATATTCTCATGATGGCAGCTTGTCATGTATTAAATGCAACCTTTCATTGTTATTTTTTTTAAAAGTATTTCCCCCTTATTACTCCTAATCATTGAAGCAAAACTAAAATTCTTCATCTCAAATTCATGTATTTCTACTGCTATCTCATTTCTTCCCGAATATGCAACAAGAAGACATAATTGGTAAATGGTAAACATCTAAATAAATATAGAACTTAAATTTCTATTATATATATATACTTTTCATTCTGCTACTTCCAAAATAACTTAATTACTTAATTAAACGAGATGATAGAAAACTAAACTTAAAGCAATCGTGTACAAGCCCAATGTTAACAATAAATTTAATTAGTATTGAATAAATATGGCCTTCTAATTTCAAAACCCATAAAATGGTAATTAAGTAGTATATATAAATATTACCTTCACAAAGCATGTTCCAGCAAGGATTCACCTCAAGCCTCAAGGATTGAATTCTAATTCCCAGCAAAGCCCGCAGAGCATTTTTTTTTTCCACTTTTTTTTTTTTTTTGATTTTCAGTGTGTTTCCCTAAGCTTGTTAAGCATATGTAAGGCGGTGGATGATTTGTTAGGAATATATATATATATTGATCATACTTGAATATAAAACGAACTATACTTAATCACTAAGGGATTCATGGGTATTATCCAAGGTGTGTCCTCGTGTGTGAAGTGTACAATTATTTGTAGATGTGGTGTACAATTACACATGTATAGTTTAAATACTATAACATGCCTACACGTAACATGATGTACGTACCCACTAAGATATAGATAGCCTTATAATGCATCAGATAAGTTTATATACATATATAATTATTAATATTCACCCACAATATTGTAATATATATATTCATATTATTTTACCTGATTAATTGATTATATAATATATAGTAAGTTAAAAATGTGTAGTCTTGTAACTCTTTTATTTTTAATGTTACCAAATGTAACTTAACGGCTAACCTCTAATAGTCCGACAACTAAATACACCCTTTTTCAAAACTATTTACATTAGTAATCCAGCAACTAAATATCATATAAGGGTTCTAAAATTGGTGAAATTTATCATGCCATATAAAATGATATAAATGATGAAAACACCAATGCCATGTAAGCAACAAATAAACAACATATAATGCATGAACTATATTGGTCTAGTGAGTATTGAGAGGCTCGGGTATTACATCCTCCCCTCCTTATAAAAATTTCGTCCCCGAAATTTTACTTACCAAAATAGATTAGGATACTTAGCTCTCATTTCATCTTCTCTTTCCCAAGTAGCTTCTTCTACTGATTGATTTCTCCATAGTACTTTAACTAAAGGGATTTCCTTATTCCTGAGTTTCTTTACTTCTCGTAATAATATCCTCACAGGTATCTCTTCGTAGCTCAAATCCGTCTTCAACTCTATCGGCTCGTTTGTCAAAATGTGAGATGGGTTTGCAACATATTTCCTCAACATAGAAACATGGAATACATCATGAATTTGAGACATTGACGCAAGTAAGTCAAGTCTATAAGCCACATCACCAATTCTCTCAGTAATACGGAATGGACCAATGTATCTAGGACTGAGCTTTCCCTTCTTTCCAAATCGCATTACCCCTTTCATTGGCACCACCTTTAGGAACACTAGGTCTCCTACAGAAAATTCTAGTATTCTTCTTCTTTGATCTGAATAACTTTTTTGTCGGCTCTGAGCAGTTCCCATCCTCTGTCGAATTTGTATCACAGCCTCTGTCATTTCTTGAATCATGTCTGGGCCTAAAAGTTTTCTTTCGCCAACTTCGTCCCAGTGAACCGGCGATCTACACTTTCTACCGTACAATGCTTCATAGGGAGCCATTCCGATTGTGGCTTGATAGCTATTGTTGTAGGAGAATTCTATCAAAGGTAGATGCTTACTCCAATGTCCTTGAAAATCTAGAACACAAGCTCTAAGCATATCTTCTAGAGTTTGTATTGTTCGTTCTGATTGTCCGTCAGTCTGAGGGTGATAAGCAGTACTAAATGACAATTGTGTTCCCAATGCCTTCTGTAAACTTCTCCAGAAATTAGATAAGAATCTAGAGTCCCTATCTGAAATAATGGATAGTGGCACACCATGAAGTCTAACCACTTCCTGTATATAAAGTTGTGCGTATCGGTCCATGGAATAGGTAGAACAAATTGGAATGAAATAAGCAGATTTTGTTAATCTATCTATGATTACCCAAATAGCATCGTGCGTGTCCCTTGACTGTTTTGGGCAAACCAGTCACAAAATCCATGGTGATTCTTTCCCATTTCCATTCTGGAATAGGTAGAGGTTGCAATGTTCCAGCTGGCCTTTTGTGTTCTGCCTTTATTTGTTGACAGGTTAAACATTGTTCCACGTATTGCGCGATATCCCTTTTCATGCCTAGCCACCAGTAATGTATCTTCGAATCTCTATACATTTTAGTAGCTCCTGGATGTACAGAATATGGCATTGAATGCGCTTCTGCTAGAATATCCTCTCGAAGATTTTCCTTGTTGGGCACGTATAGCCGTTCTTTAAATCGAAGTACTCCATCCTCAGATATTTTGAAGTCAGAAGACGCTCCCGAGGCAATATCATTCTTCACTTTAGCATAGTAACCATCACCTTGTTGTTCCTGTTGAATTCGATCAAGTAGCGTAGGTCGAAGTGTTAACGCTGCTAATTTAGCTTCTATGGATCCTAATGATACAATCTCAATGTTCATTTTCTGGAGATCCATTAACTCCGGTTTCCGAATGCGAATCGCAATTGCATTGCTTTGTGTTGATTTCCGGCTCAACGCATCTGCTACAACATGGGCTTTACCAGGATGATAGTTGATCACACAATCATAATCCTTCACTAATTCCAACCATCGACGTTGTCGCATATTTAGTTCTTTTTGCGTGAAGAAGTACTTTAAACTCTTGTGATCTGTATAGATCTCACATCGTTCCCCGTATAGGTAATGCCTCCATATTTTAAGCGCAAATACCACTGCAGCAAGCTCTAAATCATGCGTTGGGTAGCTCTTTTCATAGTCCTTCAATTGTCTAGACGCATACGCAATCACCTTACCATTTTGCATCAATACGCATCCTAGGCCATTCTTCGACGCATCACTATAGACTACGAAACCTCTAGTACCTGATGGAATTGATAGAATAGGTGCTGAAGTCAATCTCTTTTTCAGTTCTTGAAAAATTCGTTCGCTTGCCTCTGTCCATTTAAATGCGACACTTTTTCTGGTCAATTGCGTTAAAGGCGAAGCAATCTTGGAGAATCCTTCCACAAACCGACGATAATATCCATCTAAACCCAGAAAACTACGTACTTCTGAAGGATTTGTAGGTTGTGGCCAATTGTTGATAGCTTCTACTTTACTTGGATCAACCGCGATTCCCGCTCCGGACACAACATGTCCCAAGAATACTACTCGATCTAACCAAAATTCGCATTTCTTAAATTTTGCATATAATTGTTTCACTTTTAGAACCTCTAGTACACTTCTCAAGTGTTCAGCATGGTCCTCTTTTGTTCTCGAGTAGACCAAGATATCATCGATGAAAACAATAACGAATTTATCTAGAAAGTCTTTAAATACCCGATTCATCAAGTCCATGAAAGCAGCCGGGGCGTTCGTTAACCCAAATGGCATCACCAAAAATTCATAGTGTCCATACCTCGTCTTTCAAAATTTGTCTTGGGTATATCATCTTCTTTTATTTTCATTTGATGGTACCCGGATCGCAAGTCGATCTTCGAAAATACTGCTGCACCTTGAAGTTGATCGAACAAATCGTCGATTCGAGGTAGCGGGTATTTATTCTTGATTGTGACTTTGTTCAATTCTCGGTAGTCAATACACAATCTCATCGTACCATCCTTCTTTCGCACGAATAGGACCGGCGCATCCCATGGCGAGAAGCTAGGTCTAATGAAGCCTTTATCTAGCAACTCCTACAATTGTGTCTTTAGTTCTTTCAGTTCCAATGGAGCCATGCGATATGGGGCTTTAGAGATTGGAGACGTTCCTGGAATCAGGTCAATAACAAACTCGATCTCAAGATCAGGTGGTAATCCAGGAAGATCATCCAGAAATACTTCGGGATACTCTCTCACTATTGGAACTTCATCAACAGTTGGTTGGTATTGTTCATCGATGCTCATGACACTTACTAGGTATCCTCCACAGCCAGCGTCCAATAAACGTTGCGCCTTTAGTGCTGATATTATTGGAAATCTAAAACGTGTCGTGATTCCAACAAATGTGAATGGATCATCCCCTTGATGTCGAAAGGTTACTGTCTTTTTCTGACAATCGATTGTAGCACCATACTTTGATAACCAATCCATACCCAAAATGATATCGTAGTCATTCATGGCTAACACAATTAGATCAGCATAAAGTTCTCTATTTTCGATTGGGATAGCACAAGCTTTCAAAATTTAATTAGTCTGTTTAGAATCTCCCGAGGGAATTGTTACATTGTAACCCACTTCAGCTACATCAGGTGTCCTACCAAGTCTCCTCACATACTCAGTGGATGCAAATGAATGTGACGCTCCTGAATCAAATAGTACGAATGTTGGGGTGTCAAAGATAAGAAGTTTACCTATAACCACTGATGGGTTCGCCTCTGCGTCTGCTCTCGTGATAGTAAATGCTCTGGCTGGCACATTCTTTTGTCCTGTAGGGTTCAGCCTATTTGGGCACGCATTAGCAAAATGTCCTGGCATCCCACACGTAAAATATCTTCTGTTATCTACCATGCAGCTTCCAGTATGTTGAGTCTTGCACCTAGGGCAAAAAGGTAGTACTATAGGTGCCTTGCCCTGATCAGCTCTTTGACGCTTATTTTGTTCCCATTGTTGTTGTCCTTGGTGTGGTTGAAAGTTAGGTCTATGTTGCTGTTGAACTTGGAAAACTCTCTTCTTTGGGTTTCCAACCCATCTCTGTCCATTTCCCTGTTTGAATTCACGTCTAGCTTCCTGGGCACGGAAAATCCTTAATTGACATTGTTTCGCCACCAAGTGCTCTCTCAAAGAACTTTGTGAATACGTTACTCCTTGAATTCCTGCCATGCTGACATCTCTATATAGTTCTGGTCTCAGGCCTTCAAGGAATCTTTCTACTTTTAGTGCGTCAGTACTAACCATATGAGTGGCAAACCTGGACAATTCTTCAAATTTACGAATATAGTCCCCGACCGTCATAGTTCCTTGACGTAGTTGTATGAATTCATTCATCTTCATTATACGAACAGGAGCCGTGAAGTACTTGTTTCTGAATATTTCTTTGAATCTTTCCCAGGTCATTGTTGTGACATCTTCTATGCTCCTTATCGTATCCCACCAATGTCCCGCACTTCCACGAAGCATAAACGAGGCACACATTACTTTTTCTTCTTCTGGGGCCCTACTGTATTGAAACATGTTATCTAAAGTCCTCAGCCAGTCTTATGCAGCTGTAGGATCTACTGCATCTTCAAAGGTTGGTGGATTTAGCTTTCGGAATATTTCCCCCACTATCTCGATTTGATCCGCCATTTGGTGTGGTTGATTCATTTCTGCTCTTTGTTCTCCAGCTATATCTCTCTGATGGATGAGTTGTTGAATTTGTTCAGACTGTCGCTGGATGAGCTCCGTGAGTCGATTTATGACATTATCTCGATCACCCATTGGTATAGGTGTCTCCCCTCCTTGGTTTCTATCCCCACCACTACTCTCACCTCTAGTTCTCACCATGACTGAAACACTGTCTTAGGATAACCTAATAACACATAGCCAATATAATTTCATGAAACATAAAATGCATCGATAATAAAGTAAAACTTGGCATTCTTTGTACTCCACAAGTTTTGAGTTCATGTACATGGATAGTCTGAGAACCGAGCCGGGCTCGATACCACTCTATGACGCCCACCCCTACTACTACATTACTAAGCAATATGAAAAGTGAAATTTGATAGTGTAAACCCTATACACCTATACATTTTTTTTTCTCTCCTGTGACATTTTAACAACAAACAAGCAAGATCACTTTACTTGTAAGAAAATGGCAACCCATATCCACAAGCAAAGAGGTAACAAACCCTGTTATTAAAACACAATGAGACATCCATCTCGACCAAACACATAACCCACATCACCCGATGATTATTTACATGTACATATTTACATAAGAGTTTTCAAAAGAGGGTACAACCCTAAACCAAAATATAATACAGGACCAAAAAGAGAAAGTGACCCATCAACATAGCCCAACAGTCGTCATCCATATCCATGATCGCAAAACTGGAAGGAACTCAAAGATCGCTTCAACTTGAAGCCAAAAGCTCGAGGCATTCCTATGCTCACCGCAATGCATGAACTACATGAGCTAAAGCTCAAGAAGTAAAAATCATGCATGTCCAAAGAATAATGATGCTTTTCCAAAGAGTAATGCTAGCATGTCAAATCCATGAATCAAAATACTTTATTCAAAATCATTTTCTTTTATTTGGGCCCCGATCCAACTACTATGCACCAGGAAAAGAGCTCGCACACAAAGAATAATCAAATGGCCAATAATATCGGTATGGATCTACGTGTGGACCATCCTCCCGCTTTGACCAAGGGTCCCTTGCGTCCCTTGTGTCCGCCAAGAAGTATCCCACCCCGCAGTGCCATACATAGGTACTCACAAATGGACCATCCTCCTGTGACCCACCAAGAGCCCATCTCCTATCTAGCTCTGTGTTCATCACGAAGTATCCCACTTGCTATACCTAAATATATATCATAAGCATGCCCAGCATGCCTCGGTGCCCTACCAGTGGTCAGCAAACATCTATTTTCTTCCAGAAAATATTTTTGTGCATGCGAACATCCTCTTGTAATATGCATGCACATGCAAATGCTGTGAATGGCATGTTCAATGGCTCATCAAGCACCATATTGCAACATCATACAAGCTAATTATGCAACATATAATATCCATGTATATTCCACAAGATACCACAATCATATATAACACAATTAATTCAAACAATACTATGTTCATGCATTACAGTTGCAGATGGATTTTTACTTACCTTTCGTCCTTAGATATCTTGCTGAAAGCTAGATAATTGATTTTCTTCCCTAATTATACGTGTAGGAAAACCTGAAAATATGAGGTATCAATTTCTTTTCTCAAATTATTTAGTTCATCACATGAGAGATTCATAAATATGTTTTAAATCTTAAACTTTTAACTCTTTCATTAGGTTTCTAGTTATAAATATGAAATGATACAATTGGTAATAAAAGAATGTATTCTCATGATGGCAGCTTGTCATGTATTAAATGCAACCTTTCATTATTATTTTTTTTAAAAGTATTTCCCCCTTATTACTCCTAATCATTGAAGCAAAATTAAAATTCTTCATGTCAAATTCATGTATTTCTACTGCTATCACATTTCTTCCCGAATATGCAACAAGAAGACATAATTGGTAAACATCTAAATAAATTTAGAACTTAAATTTCTATTATATATATATATATATACTTTTTATTGTGCTACTTCCAAAATAACTTAATTACTTAATTAAACGAGATGATAGAAAACTAAACTTAAAGCAATCGTGTACAAGCCCAATGTTAACAATCAATTTAATTAGTATTGAATAAATATGGCCTTCTAATTTCAAAACCCATAAAATGGTAATTAAGTAGTATATATAAATATTACCTTCACAAAGCATGTTCCAGCAAGGATCCACCTCAAGCCTCAAGGATTGAATTCTAATTCCCAGCAAAGCCCGCAGAGCATTTTTTTTTTCCCACTTTTTTTTTTTTTTGATTTTCAGTGTGTTTCCCTAAGCTTGTTAAGCATATGTAAGGCGGTGGATGATTTGTTAGGAATATATATATATATATATATATTGATCATACTTGAATATAAAACGAACTATACTTAATCACTAAGGGATTCATGGGTATTATCCAAGGTGTGTCCTCGTGTGTGAAGTGTACAATTATTGGTAGATGTGGTGTACAATTACACATGTATAGTTTAAATACTATAACATGCCTACACGTAACATGATGTACGTACCCACTAAGATATAGATAGCCTTATAATGCATCAGATAAGTTTATATACATATATAATTATTAATATTGACCCACAATATTGTAATATATATATTCATATTATTTTACCTGATTAATTGATTATATAATATATAGTAAGTTAAAAATGTGTAGTCTTGTAACTCTTTTATTTTTAATGTTACCAAATGTAACTTAACGGCTAACCTCTAATAGTCCGACAACTAAATACACCCTTTTTCAAAACTACTTACATTAGTAATCCAGCAACTAAATATCATATAAGGGTTCTAAAATTGGTGAAATTTATCATGCCATATAAAATGATATAAATGATGAAAACACCAATGCCATGTAAGCAACAAATAAACAACATATAATGCATGAACTATATTGGCCTAGTGAGTAGTGAGAGGCTCGGGTATTACATCCTCCCCTCATAAAAATTTCGTCCCCGAAATTTTACTTACCAAAATAGATTAGGATACTTAGCTCTCATTTCGTCTTCTCTTTCCCAAGTAGCTTCTTCTACTGATTGATTTCTCCATAGTACTTTAACTAAAGGGATTTCCTTATTCCTGAGTTTCTTTACTTCTCGTAATAATATCCTCACATGTATCTCTTCGTAGCTCAAATCCGTCTTCAACTCTATCGGCTCGTTTGTCAAAATGTGAGATGGGTTTGCAACATATTTCTTCAACATAGAAACATGGAATACATCATGAATTTGAGACATTGACGCAGGTAAGTCAAGTCTATAAGCCACATCACCAATTCTCTCAGTAATTGTTCGCCTTATTTTTTAGCTTCACGGCAAGTGTACGGTGTAGTTTATAGAATAGGGTAGCAAGGTCGTATCCACGGAGACTAATAAATTAATATGCTAAGTATTGAACCAAGATAGTCTTTTATTTAGACGATCGAAATTTGATGATTGTTGTATTGAGATTAAGACAATTTAAATCACTAAAACACAAGATTGAGATAATACAAATGATAGAAGTATCAAGATAATGGAATGGATTTCGAGTTAAGGTTTCGATTAATAATCCTCTTGTTGTCCGATTAAATCAAAGCCAAGGTTATTATCAATATTCCTATAAGACGATCACAAAACTATTTTATCCTCTCTCTCGAGATGCATATAAAATGTAGATTGAAATACTTATGCTAGCATCTCTACTCAACATGAAGCATTCAACTCCCAAAAGTTTAAAAGATGAAATATCCTCACAAATATTTACAAACCTCTCGATTCATGCAAATATTTGTGTCGAGTATTCAAGATCTAATATTGAAACTCATCTCTCGAATTATGAATCAATATATCAAACAAGTTAAATCATTGATCAAGTGATAAAACAAGAATAAGCTCAAAATACTCAAATAGGCTTTAAGATAATAACTTCAACTAAGATTAAAACATCCAACAAGAGTTCATTAATCTACTTCCAAAACCCGGAAATCTCAAGAGTTTAGCTACACATGATTTCTAAACAACTCATAAACAAATTGTTCAAAGCCATTACAACTAAAATGAAAGATTGAAACTAAAAGAGAAGCAAGAAAAACTTAGGAAAGTCGACAATCTCTCGATATATCTCCGTTCCTTAAGCTCCGATGCAACCCGATTGTCTCCTTGATGTCTTCTTCCAAGAATAGACCCTTGTCTTGTGTTGTAGATCCCAAAATATGTCGATTCTCTTGTGTGCGCCCCCAAAAAGCCTTTTTATACTCCCCATCATGTTTAGGGCTTAATGCAAAGATTATGGGATTCAGCGCAGACAGACGGGTGGTGCGCCCACGCCACGGGTTACCCGTGCGCCACCCTGTTGAATACCCCAACTCTCTGTAGGGCGCACGGGTGGTGCGCCCACGCACGGGTTACCCGTGCGCCACCCTGCTGGAATACCCCAACTCTCTGTAGGGCGCACGGGTGGTGCGTCGGAGCACGGCCTACCCGTGCGCCACTCGGTGAGATATCGACTCTCTGTAGGGCGCACGGGGTGGTGCGCCCATGCATGGGCTACCCGTGCGCCATGTCAGCCTTCACTCAACCTTAAACAGGGGTGCACGGGTGGTGTCTTGAGGCACGCCCAACCCGTGTGCCCCCTGTTTCTTCCGTGAACGCTCAACTTTCGCTCTTTTAGGTTTCACTTCTCGTATATCCACTCAATTCTCCGTGTTTCCACTTTGCTTTCCTCGTATTCTTATTCAATTAGCTTCAAATATCATGAAATTCCTACAAAATAAGCAAAGTGTAATATCTTTTCCACAAGGAGTGAATATGTAACATTTAACGCGAGTATATGCATGTTTACTTATCCTTATAGCTCGAAATACACATCGAAACACATGCAAAATTCACACTTATCAAAATCCCCCAAACTTAAACTGTTGACCGTCCCGATCAACAATATTTAGAACACGATAAAGCATAACAGGGAGATAAAGATAATAGCGCACACCAAGAGTCTACACGAAAATCCAAATTGTTCGTCATGAATGCCGAGTACAACTCAATCAAGCCTCAAATCTCTAATCAAAGAACACGCCTCAAATAAGACAAAGTGAAATGCTCTGAATCCAACTCTCAAAGTTAAGTGTATACTCTCATCTCACGAGGTTATAGGACGTGTTTACGCTCAAATCAATTCGATGTCGCAAAATTACCATAGGCTTGCAATTCGTCTCATATCTCCGCCACGAGAGTGTATGCAATTTGTGAATCAAAAAGGACTTTTTCTTTTGGTTATAATGAAGGCTCTTTGGTTAGGGTAGGAAAATATGGATAGAGTGACTCAAACTCGAGCGTATAGACCGATGAGCATATAAATCATCTACATTAAAGCTCAATATGCTACTAAATTCTTCTCTCATTTTCATCAACTCTTCTTATCTCCATCCCCTTTCTTTTGTAAACATTATCACCTCACATTACAATTCCTAGCCTCCAAGTTCATTCAATGAAAACTCACATCATAAAATCGATTTTTTTTTTTTTTTGACTCTTTTATGAATTTTCAACATTTCTTTTCTCCTCCTTTTCTTCCTCTTTTGTTCCCATCAACCAATTTTTCACAATTATCCAATTTTTCAATTCCAACTCATTCAACCTCATTCATTCCTTTACTCAATGTTATACGCTCAAGTGTAGGGTAACAAATATATCAAGTTAAGGCTTGAATTGTTGCTATCAAGAAATTAGGCAATAGGCTCAAGTTGGCTAACTAGGGATTTCAATATCATCATTAGGTAAGCAAAAAGGCTTGAAGGGCTAACAAAAATGGCCTTTGATCATTTTCACATTCGCATACAACATGTGGCCTTGATCGAGATACCAAGCAAGTTCTAGAATTTTAATCAACATGAATGATACACTCAAATTACAATAAGACTGCACAAGATATAAGCAGTAAAGGCTCAAAGCTCACAGGCTAGTCAAGTTGTAATTCAAAGCATCACACCAAGTTTTTCATATCAACATGCTCAAAGTTATCTATTCAAGGCTCAATCAATCCATAACCAGCATCCAATCCCAACAAGATGAATTCTCAATCAACACACAAACAACAAGTTGCACATGCTTGGTCAACACACTCTCTAACCACTACTAAAGCAATAGACGTGCTAAAGCTATAAACGTGCTCTAATGCAAATGCAATCTAGAGTGCTCTAATGCAACTATATGAAAACACAAAATGCATGATTTTTTTTTTTTTTTTTTTTTTATTTTTGTATCCACACTTTTCATATATTAAAATACTATCTCTCCCCCAAACTTGAATGAAATTATAGTGTCTAAGGGGAAAAATAGAATTTCAATAACAAAAAGTGGGGATATACTGAATCATCTGCGGGCGGTGGTGGGAAGTGGCCTTGAGAAATATGCCACATTTGTAGCTGTTGGAGCACTTGCCACGTCTCCTCGGAACGTTTGCTCCGATGTGAACGCGAGAAAATCAGCCCTATGTTGCCTTAAATCCTCTCCTTGCCGCCTCAACTCTTCTTCTTGCCGCCTCAAGTTCTCCCCAAACGCATGAAACATGTCTTGAAAATTGGCGTCGCGATGGGGTCCTCCTTTGTGAGACGGACCGGGCGATCTCCGCTTTGAGAATGTCGAGGATAATCGCCTCCGTGTGAGGACTCGGGTATATCATACCCAATTTGGGGATGATGAGGTTCCATCCCCATTTCGCGTCCATGTATCTCATCCTCCTCCTCCACCATATCTTCTTCATCCAAGAAACCTTCAACTCTGCGCCTCTTTCTTGACTCTATAGCCTCGGTAATTCGGTTATGTGCGTCAGAGTTCATTAAGAAGTTGGTGGTGTCCATCAATGTATCAACGGTGGTGTATGGTGGGTTAGGCAACGGAAATGAAGCACCTTTCTTTTGTAGAAGCACCAATCTGTTTTCTTCATTCGCTATGAACTTCATATGGTGCAACGATGCCAAATTAACCCGAGTGCTGCCGGGATAGGCTCAAGCCTCGAAAATCGACATTGAAATGCCGGGCAATAGGGGTAATGAGGCCCCTATAAAAATCGTACCCCTTCCCGCCTAGCTAACTGTTCAATTTGCTCGGCAAAATTAACGGCAGCGGTGTTGTAGGGGGTGTCGTGACCATACACCAGAGGAGATAGAGTTCTTTAGTCGTCATCCCTCCAATGTTTTCTCGGGCGAACACGAGAGGAGGCGATCACGCGCGTTGTATATACCGGAAAATCGGATTCCGGATCAAGAGGCTTTGCGGTCGCGCGGCTGCATACAACATTGGCCCCGTTTGTGGTGTTTCCACAAGCATTCTCCGTAAGTCGTATTGATCATAATGGGGCATCGGGCGGGTACGAGCGTTTGTTGGGACCTCGAAAATGGTGTTCAATTGGGTCATAGAGAGTTGTCTACGAACATTCCCCAATGAAATTTTATCATATACGGTTCGAAGGTCCCGCCTTGTCCGAAAGTACTTCCACGGTACTCAAGAACTCCAATGTATACTTTTTAAATGTCGGCCACCTTCGGCTCATGAAGTTCGTCCATCCTACCTTGGCGAAAAAGACGCCACACGTCCTCATGTATCCCCAAAGTTTGGGTACAATCATTGTCGGCGTAGCGAGATGGAGCTATTTGGCGGCCGATCAAGCGATTCCATCGCTCAATATCATCGGCATTTGTCAAGTTGACCCCATATGCCCACGCTTTTGTTTTGGTCGACCTCGGCGGTGCCACGTCGCGTTGTGCCGCCCGCGTGCACGTCTCCTTCCACTCGTGGGTTTCTTCGCTCGGCCATAAGGAATTTGTACCGGAATACATTCTATTAGCATCCCAATATCATCAATGGCAACAACAAAGTAGGGAATTAAAGCTAACATCTTAGGTGATGCAAATTCACATGCTCAAGTCACTTTGATCGATCAACTACCCCAAACAAACAAAAATTATGGCCATTCTCGACAAATATTGACTCAAATACACATTGGCCATGCCTTATTCATCAACAATTCACCCTAAATCTCCTCAATTATACAAGCCCACAAGGTGTTTGATAATTTGCCTCAAAGAATAATTCACATCATTTATAGCAAAAATATCAAAATACACACCTACCATGCTCCTTAATACATAATTAACAACGAATTGACAAGGAGAAACGGTGTTCTTACCGGAATTTTCTAAGTTAAACTCGAAGTGGAAGATTTGAACCCTAGGTGCTTTTGTTCACAATTCTTCAAGCAAATTCAAATTTGATGCAAAGTGAAGCTCAATTGTGATGGGGGAGGTGTTATGTAGAAGAATTCAAGTGAAAACTAGGAGAAATTTTCGAAAACTAGGGAGGATTCGAGGGGCGCGAGGTGAAGGGTTTGAAATGAAGAACAGCTTTTTTTAAAACCGTCCAATTTAAAACGCAAGGCGCATGGGTCGTGCGTCGGCCGCACGGTAACCCGTGCGCCACCCGGTGAATTTGCCCAACTCTTCGAAAGGGCGCACGGTCGTCTTTGATACGCACGGGCTACCCGTGCGCACTTGTACAATTCGAGTTGATGGGTTTTTTTTTTTTTTTTTTTTTTTCAAATTTTTTTTTTTTTTTTTTTTTTTTTTCAAATCACACTCATTAAAAGAATTACACAAATCAAATCACTCAAATCACATAAGCGTGAAACTAAACACACACAAAAATGAAAATCACACGAAAAACCGTTGGGTTGCCTCCCAACAAGCGCTATATTTAACGTCTTTAGCTTGCCTGTTTTGTTAAATTACGGATCGCGCAAGGTGGTGGATGTCACATCCTCTTTATTCCTCGGTGGAAATAGTGCTTAATCCGTTGGCCGTTTACCATGAAAGTCTCGCCTTCTTTTGTCAACAAAGGTGGATTCAACACTTTCTTTATCACAAATGGCCCCGACCACTTGGACTTGAGTTTTCCGGGAAGAATTTAAGGCGTGAATTGTATAGGAGCACGGTTCTCCGGTAAAAACTCTCTTTTCTTGATCATCTTATCATGCCACCGCTTGGTTCTTTCCTTGTAAAATCGGAATTTTCGTGACGCTTCATCCCGAAAAATATCCGATTCAAATGGAGCAACCTTTCCTCACCGACTTTACGAAAATCCAGTTTCTTTACGCAAAAATGCTTTGTGCTCCAATTCTACCGGTAAATGGCATGACTTCCCAAATACAAGTTGATATGGAGATGTGCCCAACGGTGTCTTATATGCGATT
Organism: Rehmannia glutinosa; assembly: GCA_016081115.2. Taxonomy (NCBI): domain Eukaryota; kingdom Viridiplantae; phylum Streptophyta; class Magnoliopsida; order Lamiales; family Orobanchaceae; genus Rehmannia; species Rehmannia glutinosa. Next base: position 25,531,050 of record CM071932.1, on the reverse strand, counting down.
CGGTATGCCCCAGGGCATCATCCAATTTTAACGCCCAATCCTTTCGGTTGATGTTCACCGTCTTTTCAAGGATTTGTTTGATCTCCTGTTAGCTATACGCTTGTCCGTTGGCTTGTGGATGATATGCCAATGCGACTTTATGTTTGACCCCATATTTGGCCAACAAGTTGCTCATCAATTTGTTTACAAAAATGCGACCCTCCATCACTAATTAAAGCTCTTGGAGTGCCAAATCTAGTAAAGATGTTTTCTTAAGGAATCGCATTACAACTTGAGCATCATTTGTTTTAGAAGGAATTGCCTCTACCCAACGGGATACATACTCACAGCAAGTAGAATATATTGATAACCCGAAGACGATGGAAATGGGCCCATAAAGTCAATCCCCACACATCGAACAACTCCACTTCAATTACGTTGGTCATTGGCATCTCGTGCTTAAGTGAAATGTTTCCCATTCGCCGACACTGTCACATTGTTGTACAAACAAATAACAGTCATTAAATAAAGTGGGCCAATATAGCCCACTTTGCAAATACCTTGCGGTGCGATGCGAGTGGGACCAAAATGTCCGCCGAGATGGTGCAGAGTGACTTTGTTGTAGGACTCCTCCCATTCTTCTTGAGTCACGCATCTCCTTATGATTTTGTCCGCGCACCTCTTAAAGAGTAGGGGGTCATCCCACATGTAGAACTTTACATCATGTAAGAATTTCTTCTTTTGATACGGTGATAGATCCGGAGGTAGAACTCCGGCCAAGTAGTGACAAAGTCCGCATACCATGGGAACTTTGCCTCAAGCATGAGTAATCTTTCATCGGGAAACTCCTCTTTTATCAATCCGTACCTTTTTTTCTCCTTCTTGATTTTCTAATCGAGACGGATGGTCTGCTACCACGTTTCGCATCCTTTTCGGTCATTGATTTCCACGTCAAACTCTTGCAACAATAAGATCCATCGAATCAACCTCGGTTTCGCATCCTTCTTGTCAAAGAGGTATTTGATAGCCGCATGGTCATATGCACAATTGTCTTCGCCCCGATCAAGTAAGATCGGAATTTATCGAACGCGAAAACAATCGCCAACATTTCTTTTCGGTTGTAAATGTCCCAATCGACTTGCATAGTAGATGGATCGGAACAATTTTTCCCTCTTTTGACCAAGAACATCAACAAAGATAGTCGCTTGCATCACACATTAGCTCAAATGGTTGGCTCAACAGGGGGCGCAGTATAGGTGCGGTCACCAATCTTTGTCTTCAACATTTGACGCCCGCAAACATTCATTGGAAAAAATGAAAGAAAGCATCTTTTTCTAGCAATTGGCTCAAGGGCTTAGAAATTTTAGAAAAGTCACGGATAAACCTTCAGTAAAATCGGCATGGCCCAAAAAGCTCCGAATGGCTTTCTCATTTGTGGGAGGTGGTAGCTTCTCAATTGCTACAATCTTTGCCCGATCAACTTCCAAACTCGAAGAGACTCGATGACCAAGTACAATGCCATCGCGTACCATAAAATGGCACTTTTCCCAATTTAGTACTAAATTGGTCTCTTCACATCATTTGCAAAACTAGGGAAAGATTGTGAAGACAATTATCAAAAGAATCCCGAACACAGAGAAATCGCCCATAAACACCTCCATAACTTTTTCAATAAGATCGTGAAATATAGCCATCATACAACGTTGGAAAGTGGCGGTGCATTACATAAACCAAATGGCATGCGTCGAAATGCAAATGTGCCATACGGACATGTAAATGTTGTTTTCTCTTGGTCTTCCGCAATCATGATTTGATTGTACCGAATAACCATCTAAAAAGCAATAATAATCATAACCTGCAAGACGATCCAACATCATATCGATAAAGGGGAGGGAAAGTGATCAAGTGGCATCATTAAGTTTTCTATAATCAATACATATTCGCCAAAACAATTCTAGTAGCAATTTGTTCCTCATTTTCATTTTTTACCATGTTAGAGCACCACTTGTACAGGACTCACCCAAGAACTATCGGATATCGCGTAAATGATCCCCAAAAAAGCATCCAACCATTTCAATACTTCCTTCCTAACCACATCTTGCATAATAGGGTTTAGCCGTCTTTGGTTTTTGCATCGATGGTTTATAAACATCTTCCATCCGAATTTTATGCATCACAATGGATGGACTTATGCCTTTTAAATCGTTATAGACCAGCCTAGTGCCGACTTATGTTTTCGTAAAACCCTTAATGAGTTTATCAAGTTGGGTAGGAGTGAGAAGAGATGAAACGATTACGGATTTGCATTATTTGTCCCTAGGAATGCATATTTGAGGTGCAGGTAATTGCTTGAGTTCGGAGGTGGTGTTGTGATTGATCTCACGCACGGGCTGCTGCCGTCTGCGCACGGGTCGCGGCGCTCTTGAAAGTTCCATCTTTCATTTCTTAGTTCCATCCTTTTTTCTCGCTGCGTTTTCGCCTCTTGCGCTATTAGGTATCGTGATATGATCTAAGGCACAAACATAGTCGTACAAATCTTGGTTATCAAAATCAAGTACAACACTCGACATTGAGCACGAGTGGGTTAGAAAATTCCAAATCATTAGACAATGTATGATCAACATAATCTTCAATGCATGAACTAACTATATCCAAAAAATTACAATTCTCTACCGAATCATGAAATTTCATTGCCTTATAAATAGAAAATAAAACATGCTCATCATTAACACGTAATGTGAGCTCCCTTCTGCACATCTATTAGGCTTTAAATTGCTAAGAAAGGGCGTCCAAGTATCGGTGGAACGTCTTGATCTTCTTCCATATCCAAAACAAGAAATCCACGGGAATATAAATTTATCAACTTTTACCAAGACGTCTTCAATAATTCCCTTGGATTCGGCAAGTTGCAATGTCACCGTAGTTGGTTTCACGTCGCCTAATTCAAGTTTCCGAAAATGGACAAAGGCATCAAGTTAATACTTGCCCCCAAATCACATAACGCTTTATTAAAGAAATTACCACCAATAGTACAAGGGATAGTGAAACTCCCGGATCTTTCGATTTTGTGGTAACTTCCTTTGGATAATTGCACTACATTCTGTCAAATTCAATTTCAAAGCTTGTCATCTTCCGCTTTTTGACATTACATCTTTAAGAAATTTCGCATAGTTGGCATTTGTTCTAATGCATCCGCAAAAGGAATGTTAATGTGCAATTTCTTAAATATATCAAGGAATTTGGCAAATTGATCATCAAGCTTTTTCTTTTGAAATCTTTGAGGAAAGGGAAGAGATATAGACAACTTAGGTATATTCAAGCTAGATGATGATTTTAGCTTTTATTTTGTTTGTTCCGCCTCTTTGTTCTCTTCTTTCCCATTTTCTTCAATACCAAGGAGTCTCTTGCTTCGCCTAGATGCTTCATCCGAAAGTTTCGGATTGATTTTTCTTTAGGCCCTTCATATTCCCATCAGAACGAATCGCCTTGCATTGTTCCTTAGGATTCATTTTATTTTGGAAATTGACCCTTTTGATGTTGACCACCCATTATTGTAGCCAATTTTGAGTCTCCATTCTTTATCGAGCTTGTCATTTGTTGTTCTAATTTATCCATCCGAAGGTCTTGCTTAGCTAAGCGGCTCCTCGTGTCATTCATGACAGCATTAGATTGATTTATGAAAGAGGTGAGTGCATCTTCCAACGACGATTTGCCTTCCCCATTACCGCCTCCACTTGAAGCATTAAAGCCCGGCGGAGGTTGTAACACATTCTTTGTATTCGCATAGGAGAAATTTTCATGATTTCTCAACCCTGGATGGTAGTGCGTTGGGTTTGAATTATTAGGAAATTGTTGAAATTCGGTTATTCACATAATTTACCTCTTCCATCGGATATAGAAGAGCTTCGCTACCCGTGCTTGCTTCCGGCCTCTTCGTAAATACATTCAATTGAGTTGTCAAAGCCGCTACTTGTGCCGACAATGTTTTGATATCGAGATTTCGGCTACTCGTTGTACATTGGATCTTTCGGATGGCCATTGTAAGCTGTTCATGGCCATTTCCTCAAGAAGATTTAAGGCATCTTGTGGAAACCTTGCCAACAATGCTCATTGCGGCATCTACAAATGCTCTAGTGTCCCATTAAACCATTGTTGATCCTACGGAAACCCATGTTGCGGACATCTACGTAATAAATCCCGAAACCTTTCCCAAGCCTCGTACAAAGGCTAAAGTCGAACTATAATTGAGTGATCTCGCTTTTGAGCTGCAAAGTTTTGCTCGGTGGAAAGAATTTAAACAAAAACTTTTGGCTCGGCCGTCCCATGTGCTTTTTACTTGCGTCAAAGTACCCAACCAATTTCTCGCCTTATAAAGAGAATGGGAACAGCATTCTTATGGCGTCATCCGAGACTCCGTTCATCTTGATCGTATTGCATATTTGGATAAAATGCGCAAGGTGAGAGTTAGGATCTTGTTGCAAATGATTTTGTTGCACCATATTGATTAGTGTCGGTTTGAGCTCGAAGTTGTTGGCATTGATGGGAATATGGGCAATACCACCGTAATTACGATTCATTTGTGGTCGAAAGTAATCACGAATGGACAACTAAATATTCGTTTCCACCATTGTTTGGCGGTATTGGTAACTCATTCAAATCCCCCATTATCGGATTGTGTTGTCTTTCGGCTCGTTAGTGGTAGATCGAGCCTCTCGCGAAAGCCTCAACTTCCGGTATAAACGGTATTAAGTCATAGCGCGTGTTCATACACTACCCGGACCAAACTAGAATAAACAAGTCAAATAATGTGGAATTCAAGTCAAAAAAAAAAAAAAAAAAAAACAAAATAAATAATAAAGAAAAATGTCTAAATTAAGAATAATTCTATCTATCGCAATATTAGCACCAAAAATTATATTACGACAACGGCGCCAAAAACTTGTTCGCCTTATTTTTTAGCTTCACCGCAAAGTGTACGGTGTAGTTTATAGAATAGGGTAGCAAGGTCGTATCCACGGAGACTAATAAATTAATATGCTAAGTATTGAACCAAGATAGTCTTATTTTTATTTAGACGATCGAAATTTGATGATTGTTGTATTGAGATTAAGACAATTTAAATCACTAAAACACAAGATTGAGATAATACAAATGATAGAAGTATCAAGATAATGGAATGGATTTCCGAGTTAAGGTTTCGATTAATAATCCTCTTGTTGTCCGATTAAATCAAAGCCAAGGTTATTATCAATATTCCTATAAACGATCACAAAACTATTTTATCCTCTCTCTCGAGATGCATATAAAATGTAGATTGAAATACTTATGCTAGCATCTCTACTCAACATGAAGCATTCAACTCCCAAAAGTTTAAAAGATCAAATATCCTCACAAATATTTACAAACCTCTCGATTCATGCAAATAGTTGTGTCGAGTATTCAAGATCTAATATTGAAACTCATCTCTCGAATTATGAATCAATATATCAAACAAGTTAAATCATTGATCAAGTGATAAAACAAGAATAAGCTCAAAATACTCAAATAGGCTTTAAGATAATAACTTCAACTAAGATTAAAACATCCAACAAGAGTTCATTAATCTACTTCCAAAACCAGGAAATCTCAAGAGTTTAGCTACACATGATTTCTAAACAACTCATAAACAAATTGTTCAAAGCCATTACAACTAAAATGAAAGATTGAAACTAAAAGAGAAGCAAGAAAAACTTAGGAAAGTCGACAATCTCTCGATATATCTCCGTTCCTTAAGCTCCGATGCAACCCGATTGTCTCCTTGATGTCTTCTTCCAAGAATAGACCCTTGTCTTGTGTTGTAGATCCCAAAATATGTCCGATTCCTCTTGTGTGCGCCCCCAAAAAGCCTTTTTATACTCCCCCATCATGTTTAGGGCTTAACAGATTATGGGATTCGGTGACGCACGGGTGGTGCGCCCACGCACGGGTTACCCGTGCGCCACCTGTTGGAATACCCCAACTCTGTAGGGCGCACGGGTGGTGCGCCACGCACGGTTACCCGTGCGCCACCCTCTTGGAATACCCCAACTCTCTGTAGGGCGCACGGGTGGTGCGTTGAGCACGGCCTACCCGTGCGCCACTCGGTGAGATATCTCGTAGAGGGCGCACGGGTGGTGTGCCCATGCATGGGCTACGGCTTCACTTCAACCTTCAAGGGTGCACGGGTGGTGTCTTGAGGCACGCCCAACCCGTGTGCCCCTGTTTCTTCCGTGAACGCTCAACTTTCGCTCTTTTAGGTTTCACTTCTCGTATATCCACTCAATTCTCCGTGTTTCCACTTTGCTTTCTTCGTATTCTTATTCAATTAGCTTCAAATATCATGAAATTCCTACAAAATAAGCAAAGTGTAATATCTTTTCCACAAGGAGTGAATATGTAACATTTAACGCGAGTATATGCATGTTTACTTATCCTTATAGCTCGAAATACACATCGAAACACATGCAAAATTCACACTTATCAGTAATACGGAATGGACCAATGTTAGAATAACGCTTGATAAACCAATAAAATTGATGATTTTGATATTCTTTGTATAAACAATCTTAATCTGTTTATTATATTAATCCATTCTATCAAAATTCACTAAATACACTTGCTAGTTGTTAGTTCAAATGATAGCTTCAATGTTTACATTTTAAATAAAGATACACCATATTCTTATTCTTCTTCTTCATCTTAAAATTAAAAATTTTGTCCCTTTCCGAGATTAAATAAAATAGGCATAAAGTGTTTTTTAATTGTTTGACAGTATGTTTCCTATATATGGTGATTTAATAGTAGATAACAATTAATTAATAAATTACTAAAATATATGAAAATTCTTTTCTCCCTATTATTGCATGTGGTTAATATGAGAAACCAAATGTGTAAGAGGAATATATATGAATTGGCTCAAATGAGACCAATTTCCTAGACAATATAAACAAGTTTTAGCCATTGATTGGAATTTTTGGATGGGTGTGATTTTTCAAGTATTTTAGGAAACTTTTTTGTTAAATGCCTCAATATTGTAATTCTGTAATTTGGCAGTTTTTTTGAGTCATTTTAACTTTTGAAAATGTACGTGATGGGGATGCAATTGTAACTGGCTTATTTAACTGTGTATTTTTAGGGCAGTTTATTTGTAATCTTGCACAGTTGGTTTTATGGGTAGATATATCTTAGACAATACATAGTTATTTTTTTTTTTGTATTGTTCTAAGACATTTATTGTATAGTTGAGTATAATATATTGTATATTTAGTTTTTACACACCGCGTAGACATTTTCTAGACAATGCATAGTAAGTTGATTTTTGCTGCATAGTTTATGACACTTTGCATAGTTGGGTATAATATATTGCATATTTGATTTTTTATACACTGCATAGATAGTTTCTAGATAATGCATAGTTAGTCAATTTTCGCTGCATAGGTTTCAACTATGCAATATCTATAGTTATATATGCACAATTTTATAAGCATCTATGCATCATCTTATTCGTGGCAATTTCCAGTTTTAAGAGTATGATTTTAACATATCAGATTTGAGTTCTCCATGGATGTCAACTTTCTTTATATTGTCCATAGGAGTTTCTTGTGGAATTATTGGTATTTTCTCGCTTAGAACTGAAGTCATCTTCTTCTGCAAAATTTTTGTTCTCTCTATGAAAATTGTAGAGCTCATAAATGGTGTAGAAAGAGAAAAATCAATGTTGGTCTGAGTAATGGTGTCTTTGCAGAAGATTCTGATCGATATTTTTTGTAACAGACAATATGATTGATTCCTTTCTATAATTATAATCGTTTCTTGTTGTATTTGGATTACAATTTATTTATTTATTTACATTTCTACCATTTTGGTGATTAAATTAAATATTTAATAGAATTTTTCACAACCTTTGATTATTATGTGGTAATTGTTTAGACAAGTCCATATGATGTCACGGGAGACACTGGTCTTATTTGATCCAACTCATATGTGTGTATATATATATATATATATATATATATATATATTGTACGAACTGCACAGACTCCACATCACACACTCGTCATAATTTTGCTGCAAGTTTCATTCGTCATCCCAATAGTCCATTTCTAACACATATTCCCTACATCCAATATATTGGTTTATCATAAATTCTAGATTGTTCTACAGATGTATATAAATAATCTAGCATTAGTGTGTTGTAATCAAATTCTAGCAATCACCAATACAATCTTTTAATATTAGCTTTTATCTTCTGCTGCATTTTTCATTTTCTCCTATGGCTATATTCATTTTGTTCTATGGTATCAGAGCAGGATAAGATCCTAACTTTGATAGTCCTTCTTTTCACATTTTCTTATTGAAGCTAGAATTGATGTTGGAATTAATAATCCAACAGGTGTTCAAGTCATCCAACCTCAGGGGAAACTCATCAGTGTTCAGGTCTCTGATAACAATTTTTTAGTTTAGTGACCACACGTTGCTGCTGCTATTCGTAGGTATTGTTTGGCGAGTTACCTCAATGGAACTGTGCCACTACCTGAGAAGTATATTGTCAATGAAGAAAACCAAAAACTCATCAATCCAACATTTTTAAACTCGATTAGGCAAGATGAGCTACTCGTGTCATGGTTGTTATCATCCTTGAGTGAGAGTATTCTTGTGACCAGAGTTAGATCGGAAAGCTAAAAACATGTCTGGATTAGGTAAGACCATCGCTATTAGCTTTGCCAATCAAAATAGAGCTAAGGTGATGTAATAGAAATTGCAATTACAGACACTAAAAAAAGGATCTACGCAAATTAGAGACTATCTTAATATGGTTAATTTTGTGTGTGATTTACTGGCTTTAGTTGGACACAATATTAATGAATCTGGCCAAGTTTTGCATATGTTATCTGGTCCTGGACTTGAATACAACCCAACCATTGTGTCCATTACTTCTAGAATTAAGCCATACAATTTCAAGGAGGCACATGTCAGTTTGCTTAGTTATGAAAACATACTTGAAGTATTGATGATGACAATAATACTAGTGAAAGTTTCTCTGTGAAACTTGTTCACACCATGGTTCGGGAAATACATTTCATAGAGGTGGAGGTATCCATAGTCATAGAGGCATAAGCTTATATCAGAATCAATTTTAGGGAAATAGAGGAAGATATACTGGGAGAAATGGTACATTTATAACAAGAGGAGGTTGTTTTGGACATAGATGTCAAATTTGTCACTACAATAGACATATGGCTGACAAATATTTTTACAGAACCAATTTAAATTTTGTTCCAGGAAACAACATGAACAATCTCAATCAGTGGCAAAATACTAGTTGCAAATATGGAAATGCCAACTATAGAAACTCACCAAAACTTTCTTCCTCATGTCAATGTTGCCAACATCTCAACTATTGAACCAACAGAAGACCTCAGCTGGTATCTTGATAATGGAGCAACCAATCATGTAACCTTCAACATGGGAAACTTAAATATTGCATAAGACTACTAAGGAATCGAAAAGGTGAAGAAAACTAGGAATCTTATAAGTAGTTCTCAATCTGCTAGAGATAACAATGTGTCTTCGGAATTTCACCTCACCTTTCGTCATGTGAAGATTATCACAACAGCGACAATACTCCTCAAAGAAACTCTTAAAAATTGCCTTTATAAGTTCAATCTCATCCATTCTAGTCCATTAGACAATTATCCAGATACTTCAACAATTATTTATCCACCTCTCCCTATGTCAATTTTGTTGATCTTAAGAACATGACTGATTTAGAGACTTGCCACTACAGATTAGGACATGCTTCCTATGGTGTACATAAAAAGGCTCTTCAGTTTTTATATACATTTTGATAATAATAATAAAAACCAATCATTATGTCATTCATGTATGAAAGCTAAATTTCATAAGCTTCCTTTTCTTAGTTCTAGCACATATGGATATAAGCCACTTTATTTCATTCAAACTAATCTTTGGGTCCCAAGTCCTATCAAATCTTTCCTCGGATGCAATTATTATATCTGTTTTATTGACCAAGCAACTAGATATACTTGGATTTATCTGTTCAAACTAAAATTTGACACCACACAAACCATTATGCATTTTAAGAATCCAGTTGAATTTCAATATGACAGGAAAATAAAATGCATTCAAAGTGATGGAAGGGGTGAGTTCATTGGATTATCTCATTATCTTAACAAACAAGAGATATCACATAGTTTTTCTTGTCCCTATACCCCTCAACGAAATGGTTTCATAGTGAGAAAACACATACATATTCCCCAAGTTTCTCTTGTTTTTATTAATCAGTCAAATATTTCTCAATAACATTAGATGGTGCTGTCACAAGTGCAACATTCATAATCAACAGAACTCCTCCCAAGGTGACTGATTATAAAACTCATTTTGAACTTATGACAAGACAAAAACCTCATTTTCACTTTCGCAAAACTTTTTGATGTATATGGTTTCCATATATTAAACCATAAAATAAACACAAACCTAGAAGTGTTGCAGCAACTTTCATATGATACGAACCTAAGCACAAGGGATATATAGTTCTTCAGCCTGATAACATGATCATCATCACTAGCATGTTCTTTTTGATCATATATCATGTTGATGAGCTTCCTTCAGAAACCAACACCACACCTCAACATCCATTTACTCCATCCATGCCTAATATTCCTCCTTTAAATAGCTCCTTCACTAACACACCTCATAGCAATAAACCTGGTACACTTCATACACATTCTAACCTTCACAGTCAATATTCTAATTCTGAAAGCAATATTCCTCAACCTGAATTGTGGCGAGCGGCTCAGAACAAAACCATCAGGCTTTTTAGAGGCCTATATTTTCCATTTGCCACAGAATTCTTGATCAAATGTCAGAAATACAACTTGATTACCTCCAAAATAAAGTTGCACCAAAATTAGAGAGAGAAGGAACCGAATGTCATAACCCGGGACATTTGCATTTTAATTATTAGGTTTAATTATTTATATATAGTATAATTACACGCATTTTGAGATCTCCTATTCACATTTGGATACATGCAAATTATAATTAGCAAATAGGTTATATATATATAATTATCTATCTATCATGCTTAAAGCTATATATACTAACGTAATATATAAGTTATAAATATGTTATATAGATAACTTAAGAAAACCTGTAACTAGTATTATATATATATGTACGAATGTGTATATACCTTGAAGATAGGATTGATTTTAAAACAAATCTCTCTAGAGGTAACTTTAAATATGATAAGGTCCACCTAGTATGTTATGATGGGTATGAACAATTTATATGCTTGCATGTATCTTTTTTTACTTTGTGGTTAATTTGAACATGTATCAGCTAGCCGACTCAAGCAAATGGAAAAATACACATATTTATTGATTATAAGCACACATAAACACACACGACCCGAGAGAGAGCGAAACAGGGGATTAGACGAAAAGAGGTCAAAATCCTGAGAGGGAAGCAAACAAAGCCAAATAGGCAAAGTCATCGAAATAAGAGCACAACTTCTGAGTATAATGTTTTCGCTTGTTATTTGACTTGTGTAATTATATAATTGATATATTTGAATGAATTGTTTACTTGTTTGGCTATGGTGATTAGAAGCTTATCGTACTCTAACATGAATTGTATGATTCTATGTGGTGATATTATGATAAAATCGAGATATATGATCTCTATTTGATGAGATTGATATGGAATTGAGATTTGTGATCTCCATTGATGTTAGAGATGTGAAAATGAGACATGTTATATCTACTGATGTTATTGATACGAAAATAAAATATGTGATTACAGAAAATGCATTCATCGGAGATTAATGGATTCTGTTATGGGCTAATGACCTTGAATCACGTGTTAAAGAATTACAGATATCTAGAAATTCTGGATCACAGAGTACCGTACGGCCACCCCGAGTTCACTGAACTCTACGTGAAATAAAGAATTACAGAGTGCCATGGCCATCTTCGTGATCACGATTTATTCTTGGTATTAGTTGGCTCATAACAGTAAAAGAATATGACTAAGCACATGCATTTATGTGGTTATGAATATTATGAACAAAGAATGTGAAATGGTTTTGATAATGTGCTTGTGTTATGTTAAATAACTTGTTATCAGATTATACTTCCTGAGCTTGCAACTCACCAAATGCATTGTTGTCAATTTTTAGTTGTGAGATAATGATTGATCCGTGAGGTGTGACAGAAGTTAAAGCATGGATCAAAGGCCGGCCGGATGGATTCCCATCCTTCTCCCTCAGCTTATCATTTGCATTTTCATATAGGGAGTCTGTTTTGATCTGTATATGAAAAAAAAGGGGCACGGTCGTTAATTTCCTATAATATGGATAAATGCACATGTGTGAATAAGTGTTGTTAAATCTTGTTAAGTAAATGCTTCCTCTTGCGAAGAAGGGTTACAGATCACGATTAACATGTTAATATCATGTGCAATGCAGCCATGTTTCTTATGAACTACCATTTTATGTCATAAAAATACGTGCTAAAAGGGTAAGGGTGTTACAGTTTAGTTTGGTATCAGAGCCCGGGTAGGGGTTCAGTAGATCATGGCATGGCATGAGCATTATCATTAAATGTTTTACAAAAGTTACAATTTCTGTCATATTTTTAGGCAAAGGGTTGTGAGTCAAGAAGCACATGTACATAATGATGAGCAAAGTGTTCACGGATGGGTAGGAATAGCTGAGCCAGAGTCCCACTCATCTCATTCACCCCTGCATCATGTGCATGGAATACCTGCTCATTTTGGGTATCCACCATACATACATGTAAAACCCCCTGAACCATGAGAACGAAAGTATGATAAACTTAGAAAAATGGGAGCTATTGATTTTTGTGGGTACTCTGACCGACCCACATGCGAGAAACATGGTGAAAACGAGCGAGAAAGGGTTAAATTTGATGAAATGTACTCCTGAAGAAAAGTTTGATTATGTAGTATCACTCCTTTAGGGAAATACGTATTATTGGTGGGAGACTATACCCGATAGTACTGTTCAACCACCAATATTGACCTGGGATGATTTTCTGAGAGAATTTCACGATACGTACTTGCCAGAGGTTTATAGGGATCGAAAGAAAAAGAGTTTCTTGAACTTAAACAGGGAAGTCGATCAGTTGCTGAATATGAAGTGTTATTTAATCAGCTTTCTCATTATGCCCCACATATGGTAGCCACGGAAAAGAATAAATGTACTAGGTTTGAGTCTGGACTTCGATTTGCTATTCGAAATCGTATTATACCTACGGATTTGGAGTCCTATAGTAAGTTGAAAGTTGTAGCAATATGTGTTGAGAAATTGACGCTGAATCAAAACAAAACTTTCAATATAATAAGAAGAGGCATGGTGAAGAAACTGGAGGATTTAGAAATAGAAAGGAATTTTTCTGCACTGAGAGGAGGAGCTTCCCAAACAGCTCAAAAAGTGGTAGTTTTAGGGGTGCAACATCGGCCAGTAAGAGTGCTGGTTCTACACCATCAGTTCCCACATGTGCACATTGTGGTAAGAATCATTATGGAGAATGTAGATTGCTTACAGGAAAATGTTTTAGATGTGGTGAACCGGGACATATAGCAAGGAATTGTACAAAACCACGCGAGGAATCCATAGTTGAGCAAACTAGATTTAGTGGTTTCAATCCTAATAGAGGTAGAGGAAGAGGGAGATTCAGTATAGGAAGAGGCACTGGTGGAGAAGAAAGTCAAGCGAGTAGACAACAAGGTCCAGCCCGAGTTATTGCTATGACACAGGAATAAGCTAAACCTGCCCCATCCGTAGTTACTGGTAATCTTTCAATCTCTGATACAAATGCTTATGTTTTATTTGATCCAGGAGCAACACATTCATTTGTTTCACAATCATTTGCATCACAATTGGGTAATAAACCGGAAACATTAGGTTATGATTTACTGGTTCGAACCCCAATAGGAAGTGTAGTGGTTGTAAATACTGTATATCGTGACTGCAAAATTTTGATCGGTGAATCGAAATTGAGTGCTTGTTTACTCATTATGCCCTTAAGAGATTTCGATGTGATTTTGGGTATGGATTGGTTAACCGAACACCATGCTAAACCGGATTGTTTTACCAAAGAGATAACGTTAGAGCTTCCTGATCAGACGCAGATTGTATTTAAAGGGGAAAGAGAAATTTTGCCTACATGTATAATATCTGCATCTACAACTTTCAAAATGATTAAGAAAGGTTGTAAATGTTACCTAGCCCACATAATAGACACACGTTTATGTGGTTTGAAACTTGAAGACACTCCAGTGGTTAGAGAGTATCCCGATGTGTTTCCAGATGATTTACCCGGATTACCTCCAGATAGAGATGTAGAGTTCACCATCGAACTACAACCTGGTACACTGCCAATCTCTATTCCTCGTTATCAAATGGCATCTGTTGAACTACAAGAATTAAAGACGCGATTTGCAAGAATTCTTGGATAAAGGGTACATTAGACCAAGCGTTTCTCCATGGGGGTTTTTGTGTTGTTTGTTAAAAAGAAAGATGGTACACTAAGATTGTGTATAGATTATCGACAATGAATCGAGTGACAGTGAAGAATAAATATCCATTGCCTAGAATAGATGATTTATTTGATCAGTTGCAAGGTACTTGAGTTTTCTCAAAGATTGATTTGAGATCGGGATATCACCAGTTGAAGACTGCAGAGACTGACGTTTCAAAAACAGCACTCCGGACTAGGTATGGTCATTACGAGTTTTTGGTAATGCCTTTTGGACTAACTAATGCACCCGCTGTATTTATGGCATTGATGAATAATGCGTTTAGACCCTACCTAGATAAATTTGTCATTGTCTTCATTGATGATATCTTGGTATATTCTAAATCTACTGAGGAACACGAACAACATTTGAGAATTGTGCTGCAAACCTTGCGAGAAAAACAGTTGTATGCAAAACTTAGTAAATGCGAATTTTGGTTAGATCAAGTAATCATTTTGGGACACGTTGTTTCTGGTGATGGGATTAAAGTTGTTCCACAGAAAATCGAAGCAGTGATCAAGTGGGAAAACCCAAAAAGTGTTACAGAAGTTCGTAGTTTTCTAGGTCTAGCAGGATACTATCGACGATTTGTTGAGAATTTTTAGCTTATTGCAACTCCACTGACAAAATTACTATGAAAAGATGTTCTTTTCAAATGGACAGATAGTTGCCAAAAGAGTTTCGAAGAGTTGAAGAAAAGAGTTACCACTGCCCCAGTCTTGACTATTCCTTCAGGTACCGATGGATTTGTCATTTACAGTGATGCTTCTTACAAGGTTTAGGATGTGTTTTAATGCAACACGGTAAGGTTATTGCTTATGCGTCTAGACAACTTAAACCATACCAGAGGTCTTATCCTACTCATGACCTTGAGCTAGCTGCGGTTGTTTTTGCTTTAAAGATATGGAGACATTACTTATATGGTGCCACATTCCAAATTTTCATTGATCATAAAAGCTTAAAATATTTATTAAGTCAGAAAGAATTGAACATGCACCAAATAAGATGGCTTGAATTGTTGAAGGATTATGATTGCACTATTGAATATCATCCGGGGAAAGCTAATATTGTTGATGATACCTTGAGCCGAAAATCTTATGGTACTGTTTCTTCTCTATCAATGCATTCTTTACCATATCTGCTAGATTTGGGGAAGATGAATGTTGAGTTGAATATAAATGACATGGGTGTTATATGTGCTTCGTTTTGTGTTCGTCCTATGATGATTGAAAGAATTAAACAAGCACAATTTCGTGAGGATATACTGACCAGTATTGTAGAAAAAGTGAAATCAAGAAAATAGTACATCATTTGTTCTGAATGATGATGGAAGTTTAACGATTAACAATTGACTTTGTGTCCCCGATGTTGATGGCTTAAGGCATGAGATAAAGGAAGAAGCTCATACTACAACATATGCCATGCACCCAGGTAGCACAAAAATGTATCAGACCTTAAAATGCCATTATTGGTAGCCCAGAATGAAAAAAGATGTAGTCGAGTATGTTTCAAAATGCTTAACTTGCCAGCAGATTAAAGCCGAACATCAAGCACCAACGGGTAAACTACATCCATTACCTATTCCTGTTTGGAAGTTGGAGCGTATTACTATGGATTTCCTTTATGGTCTGCCGATGACACCGAGGAAAAATGACACGGTTTGGGTTATTGTGGACCGACTAACAAATTCAGCTCACTTTTTACCATTTAGATCGGGTTCTACTCTAGAAAATTTGGCAAAAAGATATGTGAATGAAATTGTTAAACTACATGGTGTACCCCTGTCTATTGTTTCAGATCGCGATCCTCGTTTTACGTCTAGATTTTCAGGTAGCTCACAGCAAGCGTTAGGTACTAAATTGCATTTTAGTACTGCATTTCATCCACAGACAGATGGGCAATCAAAAATGACCAATGTTGTAAAAAGCGCTAGGCGGAGCCTAGGCAGGGTTAGGCGGGACATGGCGGGATTATGCGGGCCTAATCGGAAGAAAAATCGTAGGAGGACAAGGGGGGCCTAGCGCCTAGGTGGGGATTAATCGGGGCTAGGCGGGGATTTTTACAACAGATGAAAAGACTATTCAAACTCTAGAGGATATGCTTCGTACTTGTGTTCTTGAGTTTAAAGGTTCTTGGGATGAATGCATTGCGTTGATGGAATTTGCATTCAATAATCAACATCATAGCAGCATTGGTATGGTGCCTTATGAAGCGTTATACGGTAGGAAATGCAAGAGTCCAGTATGTTGGGATGAAGAGGGAATACGATTACTGGAAGGCCCAGATCTGATTCAAGATACAGTTGAAAAAGTGAAAATAGTTAAAAGACGATTAAAAACAGCTCAAGATAGGCAAAAGAGTTATATTGATCAACATAGGCGGGAAATGGAATATGAAGTTGGTGAGAAAATATTTCTCCGTGTTTCCCCTTGGAAGGGTATTCTCAGATTTGGAAAGAAAGGTAAACTGAGTCCCCGTTATATCGGCCCATATGAAATACTTGAAAAAGTTGGACCATTAGCTTATAGGCTTGCCTTGCCACCTGAATTGTCCTAGATTCATAATTTGTTTCATGTTAGTATGCTTCGTCGATCAGACCCATCACATGTTCTTCGAGATGAACCAGTTGAAATTGCTGATGATTTGAGTTATGGTGAAGAGCCAATTGGAATAGTGGGATACAAAGAAAAACAACTTAGAAACAGGGTGATTCCCTTAGTAAAAGTGTTGTGGAGAAATCATTCTAGAGAAGAAGCTACATGGGAAACGGAACAATATATGAGAGAGCAATATCCATGGTTATTTACTGATACAAGTACAAATTTCGAGGACGAAATTTTCAAGGGGGGAAGGATTGTCATAACCCGAGACATTTGCATTTTAATTATTAGGTTTAATTATTTATATATAGTATAATTACACGCATTTTGAGATCTCATATTCACATTTGGATACATGCAAATTATAATTAGCAAATAGGTTATATATATATATATATAATTATCTATCTATCATGCTTAAAGCTATATGTACTAACGCAATATATAAGTTATAAATATGTTATATAGATAACTTAAGAAAACCTGTAACTAGTATTATATATATATGTACGAATGTGTATATGCCTTGAAGATAGGATAGATTTTAAAACAAATCTCTCTAGAGGTACTTTAAATAGGATAAGGTCCACCTAGTATGTTATGATGGGTATGAACAATTTATATGCTTACATGTATCTTTTTTTACTTTGTGGTTAATTTGAACACATATCAGCTAGCCGACTCAAGCAAATGGATAAATACACATATTTATTGATTATAAGCACACATAAACACACACGATCCGAGAGAGAGCGAAACAGGGGATTAGACGAAAAGAGGTCAAAACCTGAGAGGGAAGCAAACAAGGCCAAATAGGCAAAGTCATCGAAATAAGAGCACAACTTGTGAGTATAATCTTTTGGCTTGTTATTTGACTTGTGTAATTATATAATTTATATATTCGAATGAATTGTTTATTTGTTTGGCTATGGTGATTAGAAGTTTATCGTGCTCTAACGTGAATTGTATGATTCTCTGTGGTGATATTGTGATGAAATCGAGATATATGATCTCTATTTGATGAGATTGATATGGAATTGAGATTTTTGTGATCTCCATTGATGTTAGAGATGTGCAAATGAGACATGTGATCTCTACTGATGTTATTGATACGGAAATAAAATACATTCACCAGAGATTAATGGATTCTGTTATGGCCGCTAATGACCTTGAATCATGTGTTAAAGAATTATAGATATTCAGAAATTCTGGATCACAGAGTACCGTACGGCCACCCCGAGTTCACTGAACTCTACGTGAAATAAAGAATTACAGAGTGTCATGGCCATCTTCGTGATCTCGATTTATTCTTGGTATTAGTTGGCTAATAACAGTAAAAGAATATGACTAAGCACGTACATTTATGTGGTTAAGAATATTATGAACAAAGAATGTGAAATGGTTTTGATAATGTGCTTGTGTGATGTTAAATAACTTGTTATTAGATTATACTTGTTGATCTTGCAACTCACCAAATGCAATGTTGTCAATTTTTAGTTGTTGTAGATAACAGTTGATCCGTGAGGTGTGACAGAAGTTAAAGCATGGATCAATGGTCGGCCGGCTAGATTCCCATCCTTCTCCCTCAGCTCATCATTTACATTTTCATATAGGGAGTCTGTTTTGATCTGTATTTGAAAAAAAGGGGCACGGTCGTTAATTTCCTATAATATGGATAAATGCAAATGTGTGAATAAGTGTTGTTAAATCTTGTTAAGTAAATGCTTCCGCTTGCGAAGAAGGGTTACAAATCACGATTAACATGTTAATATTATGTGCAATGCATCCATGCTGCTTATGAACTACCATTTTATGTCATAAAAATACGTGCTACAAGGGTAAGGGTGTTACACCGAATATGAAAAAGAAGCGGACCTTAAAGGAGATCACACCATTACGGGATTTATCCTTGAGTGGCTGATGGGTCACAGAATGAACCTGGTCATATGAGTAATTTCATTCCGGTAGGTGGGAAGATAAGGATTGGAGGAATTGAATAACTTGTCACTTGTCAGTTAAAGGTTGTACTTTTTGGGAACCCCATGTTTTGCTTCTTATCGAGTTCTTTTCATTGGGTGACATCAGATAAAGTGGCGCCAATTGATTGATAATGCTTATTAAGAATGATTCTTTTTATTTATTTCATATGCTTAGAAAGCAATGGGGAATATCTAGTTTTGACTTGCCTGCCACTATAGCATGGCCTGCTTCAGTTTATTAAAAGTGCGGAATTTGAGCTGATCTCATACACATAGAAATCCAGAATTGAAGCATTTGATAAACAAAAACTTACTCAAATCACATATTCGTCTCACCATGAAACTCTTTCACCGGAGTATAATGTAGCATGAGAAGAATCGTCCAATGAAAGGTTCCATTTCAGAATAACTCATCACATCTTCCATTAAGCGTGCATCTGGTTTGGGGAAGGAGACGAAGAGCATGGCTAATTATCATAGAAAGAACAACTACTCTCGAATCTAGTTATTTCTTATTTCTTTCAGAACTGACATGCTATGCACCTTGTATTACTCAAAGCTTTATGACATAGCGACGTTCTTGCTTGAGTTGACAGTTGACCATTGGTTTCAGCTACTGTGATCTTTTTTGTTGCTATTTATGCTCGAGGCATAAGCGCAACTATTTCATATGCTGCAAAGTCAGTAGTAACCTTTTTGATTAGGGAATGGGAATTCTCTTTCCTATCGGACGAGTGTTGTCCCAAGGGGTATGGTGTAAGGTTTAGAGGGGGGTTGAATAAACCATACCAAATTTTCACTTTTAGTCCTTTTAAAATTTTCAACAGAGTTGACTCAAATCAGCTAAGTCCTTGGGGACAGCTAGGTTTGCTTTCTTCAGCAAAGTTACCCACTCAACAGACACGACTTAGGTGTTGATAGTATAACTTAGCTGCGTTAGATAAGACTTAACTTTTCAGTTGATTTGGTTTTATACAATGAAAGACTTAACACCTTTGTTAATTTTAAGCGCGTTTTTAACACTTGTTTTTAGCAATGTTATTATCAGCTGGGTTGATAATTTAACTCATCAGCAGTTATAAAAGTATGAAAGAAAGTAAAATGCTGAAAGTAAATAACATAAGCAAATTTTATAGTGGTTCGAGGATAGGGTAATTCCTCTAATCCACTATTCTCCAAAGTAACAGATTAGGTTACAAAGTAGTTCTTCAGTCTAAAGATAGCCTTGATCACACAACTGGTTTCTCCTATGACTCAGCTTCTTCACAAGACAACTGTTTTGCTACTTCAGCTCACTTCAAACCCTTGGAATTGATCATCCAGCTTTCTAACGAGCTCGAAACTTCTTGTTCGATCTTGAACCTCACTACAACTCCTTCAAACTTGGAGAGTAGACCCTTTTTCGTTCTTTAAAACCTTTCCTCTTCAACTAGTTGAAGTATTCTTTCCTTCACATCATGTGTTGGATCGAGTTCCTTCGAGTTTTAGACTGACGAATTTATTGATAAGCTTTGAGAATATTTGTAGGTTTTTCTTGCTTGAAATTGCTTGTTAGATCAGTGTCATTCGTAACCTTTTCTCAAATGCTTCCTCAGCCTTTTATGGTGCTCATTTGAAAATTTGCCCATTGAAGAGATAGACTATTTTCAAATGACATTTTCTTGTTCGTTGGCTTGTCTTTTCTTGGCCTGCAGCATTGTGATGTTGACCCTTTCCTCGTATTAAATGACTATGCATCTTTTCAGGGCCTTGCACAAGCTTCAATGTTTCCCATTGGTTTATTCCTTTTGCATATTTATGGGACAAACACTTTAAGACAGGGCAACTTTGACTTATACTATATCGAGTAATGTCCTTAACTTCCTTTCAACGGATTAATATCAGTCAACTTGACTTGACTGCTGCCTATACCCCTTTGATTTGAGTCTGCTTCATCCTTTAAGGAAAGACTCAACTGTTAGTTCAACTGGTAGACTTGGCTTCTTTACGGATGACTGACACTTCTTCAATCTATACACAGTTGTTCCTCAGCTGGATCTCCTTCAGTCAAGTTTGTGCCTTCCATCTTGACCACACTCAGCTGACTTACAGTTGGGTCTTCACTCTAATCTCCAGTTGACTTGCATTTTTCGACATAGCTGACTTTACTCAGCTCATGTAGTCCTTCTATTACAAAGTAGGAATACAAGGAAAATGGGGTGCCAACTTGCTATTCTATGTTTTACATGGTATCTTCAAAATCTTAACATTAAATTTCCTAAAAAAATTCCCCCTTTTTGATGATGCCAAAACTTACATAAAAATTACAGCAAACACAAGCAGTACAGTAACAAAGAATCTATGCTTTGAATATGTCAATTTTATTAATCATAGCATTCTTGTCCTTTAAAGCTGTTTACATCAAGTACTCTATACATTGTATCAAAGTTTATACATACATTGAATTACAAATATCAGAGCAAAGTTACAAATGAGTATTAGAGCATTATGGGTTTACAAAAACACTTAAAGCTATGTATTTACAATAGGGTAAAATACATGAAGGGGTTACAACCGTCTTCAATGTCATGGTTGCTTCCTTCTTCTCTCTTCATCTTTAGATATTCTCTTGTCTTCCTCTACTTTTCTCTTTTTCCTTTCTTCTTTATCCTTCTTCTTCTTCTCATAGGAACGCTTTGCAGCAGGGTCATCCCTTCGCTGCCTTTTTTCCCATTCTCGCATTACCATTTCATTTTCAGCTTCTTGCCTCCTCACAGCTTCTGCATTCTTGCACATCACTTCTAAATTGTCAAGATGATTATACCCATCCCAGTAAGTGATCCCTTTCTTTTGTGGATCAATGTACTGTATGCATTTTGGTCTTTGCTACGGTTGAGTGCTTTATCTCTTTTGTTGCTACCAGATCTTTCCATTCCTCTCCCTAACTCTGCTCCTCCTCTGGGAGTGTACTGTACCGGTGCTTTTTTAGCTGAGTGACTGTTGGAACTCTGTCGCTTATCAGCTGATTTGCACAAACTGAGACCCTTCTCCTAGTATAAGTCCCACGCCTACAGTAGAGTCAAGTTCTTGAAGTAGCCTTCTGCCTCTAGAGTTTGAAACTCCTCAAGTGATCTGAGCTTAGATCCATCATCGAACATTGTGAAGGATCCTGCTGGGGGACCATCAAACCTTGTCCTTATATCCTTGATACGCTCGGAATGCTTCTTAGCCACCTTCTCAAACTCAGCTTAGATGGCTTCTCTTGATTTCTTGACTACCAACTCAGCTTTTCTCTTCGACTGTCAGCTCTTTCGATATTAATGAGAAGTGAGGCTGTTACTTCTCCTTGTTGAGGAGTTTTGGAAAACATAATTTTCCGAGGGGGATATTTCATAGAACTTCCTTCCCCCTTAGTTGTTTCTCCCTTCTTCTTCTCCTTATAGCTCCCTTGCCCTTCTTTCAATTCCCTCATAGCCCCTTCTTCCCCTTTTTTGGCATCATCACCAAACGGTGGGGGTAGGCCAGGGAACATTTCACTGATAATGAAATCAAGTCGGGTGTTGGTTGAATCATGCTTATCATGTTACTTGAAGTAGGTTGTTCAGAATTTTAGAGCGCATAGCCTTTGACTCTGCTGCCATCAGCTTCACTACTGTTTGGAGAACACTAATCTGCTGACTCATATTGGTCTCCAATATTGCAATTCCGTTCTTGTGCTGCAGCTTGAGTAACTCTAGGTCCGACTTATGAGATACATCCATCCTCACAATGTGGTCCCTCAGCTTCTACTTGAACTTGAGATTATCGGATCTCCATACTACCAACACTGCAAATAGAGATTTAAAGTAGCGGACTTGCTCTCTTCTCACAGCCATTGTTTGTCCAACTCATTCTCAATTCTCATTACAACCCCACGAACTCCGGTGATGTTGGCATCATGATTGTCCATCCTTTGGTCTAGTGATGCAAAGCCATGCTCTATTTTCTCGATCTGAGCACAAATAGCTTTAAATGCCTTTCGGAAGTCGGCTATCGAAGTTGACTCATTCTCTGGCCAAACTGCATCAAAATCAAAATTGATAGGTACCATTGTTGTATCTGCTGGAGTTCCGTGCTCTTTTGGTGGGACATGAACAGTATAATTGGCTTGTTCTCTAGCTGACTTGGCTTCAAGGGAAGGTAATTGGGCTTCAAAAGGAAAAATGTTCTCGAACAGATCATCAGGGTAAATAGAAATGCCCGCAGGTCTAACTTGTGGGGCTTTACCTTTTTCCTTATGAATTTCTTCAGCTCGACTTGCCTCAGCTGATCTAGCTTCATCGGTATTAGGAGCAGCTGTGGTAGCCTGCAGAGCTGATTGAGTTTTAGCTTGAGCAGCTGTGTGAGCTTGCTTAGCTGACTCACGCTCAGCTGTCTTACCAGCTTCCTCGGTATCAGTAGGAGCTTTCTTCTGAGTAGTCTTTTCCTCAGCTGATTTATTAGCATCGTCAGAGTGAGATGGAGCCATTAAGGGTGGCCCATCAACAATTACAAATTTTAGTGGATCAACTTTATCACTAGCTTCACTCCTAGGGGCTTTTGCATCCTTAGTTGTGTCCTTGTTGGATTCATCAATGGCTGTGGACTCAGCTTCATACTCAGATTCTAGGAATTCGATATCAACATGTTCCTGGGAATCACGAAGAGCGCTGATTTCTTCCTTTTCATTAGTTGTCTCTACTTGAGGAATTTGCTCATTAGCAGCTTCTTTACCCAAGGAAGTCTCAACCTCATTTGGGCCATCTACACCCTCGGTAGTCCAAACCGTTGGATGGCCTACATCACTGAGTGCAGTAGGGTCTCCATTCCATCTTTTGCCTTAGCTGCATCAACAACGTCATTGGCCTTCAGTGCAGATGAAGTTTCAACTGAGACAGTCTTAACCAAGCTTCGTCAACTTCACTTTGTTGTTCCGTTTATTTCTTACCTTCGGCTCCTAACTCTATAGATTGGTCTCCCACAACATCATCCGACCTGGTTGTGGTGGTGAGAGCTTCCCCTCAGTTGGTGCACCAGCAAAGTTAAGTGTTGTGGGGTTGCTCTACACCTGAGACTCGGCTGTTGTTCCCTCTGAGTGATCCGCTATGGAGGCAGGTGTCTCAACACCTTCTCTAGGAGTTGGCTTGGCTAGGGTGCCCGCTTCATCTCCTTCCCTAGCTTCATCGCCAAGCTTCTGAGAGCCATTTTCTAAGTGCACGGGGGATGTGGTGGCAACAATGTTGACAACTATCTTCCGCGCCACATCCAAAGGGTTAGTACGAGAAGAGAGTTGAGAAAACTCTCATGGACCCTCTTGAAGTTGTTGTTCATGCATGGATTGCCAGTTGGAATTTGGCTCTCTCTGTTGCTACAACATGATTGATTTCCTCGATGTAACTGTCAGTTGATTCTATTTCATGTTCAGGACCACTAGTAATATACACATCTTAGACTTCTGAATAGCCTTGGCCTTTTCCAAAGCCTTTTTCTTTTTCATCGTCCTTTATTTCAGTAAACTTGGTTATCTCAGCTCCTTGCACTTCCATAACTGTCTCTCGATCAGCTAGGTCTTCTACAGTCTGCTGATCTACATCAACAGTCTTCTTGGCGTCCATGGTGGTTGCATATCCACCATCCTTTTCTTTGGACTGCTCCTCTTGAGTTTCAGTAGTCTTCTTGGGCTTCTCTAGCTGAATGGCAGACTCTATTTTCTGAAGTTCATACTTTTTAACCACTCTGCTTTTGTTTGTCTAAACAAGACGAATTTCATCCTATTCAGCTTCTTCTCCGGTGACTTCTGGCTCTACCATCTTTATCTTTTTCACAGCAGCTAGCTTGCGAGGCACAACTGTGCGTTTCTTCTTCAAAATCGGAGAGGGTTTAGATGTATCCTTCTCAATCTCTGTTGCATGGGCATGTGCGTCTGATTTGGCTGCTGGGGCATGTGTTTTTGGCTCAGCTGCAGGGGCAGTAGCCTTCTTTGACTTGGCTTCATGGGCAGGTGATGGCTTAGCTGCAACATCTCTCTTCTTCTGAATATGCTTTGGAGAGAGAGCTGAGGCAATTGCAGCTGTGTCTTCTGTAGCAGGGTCAGCTGACTCACCTTTGCTAGTGTGAGCTTTCTTTGCATGGGCTTTCTTCTGAGCACCAGACAGGTTGACCTTGAACATCTTCTTGTTAACATGGAATGGCGTTCTATGTCTTAAGGTAATCTCCTTCATCTCCATAAGATGGCCAATCATAAGGCCACATCCTAGTTAGCCTCCAAACGTCCCATCCTCCTTGATGGTCTTGTTGATAACATTGAAAATACGACTGAAAACAAACTCAGCCCAGTTTATCTTCTTCTCTTCCACGATAGAAACCATCACCACCAGCTTAGTGCGAGATAGCTGGTTAAAGTTGTCGAACTTCATATCCACGCACTTGGACACCCAAAGGATCAAGAAGATGAGGTATAATCTAACTCATCTCACTCAGATTGAAGTGATAGTGACTGTGATACACATACTTCATCACCCACGGATCTTTATGATTCATTAGGCAATATGATGAAAGATCTTGAGCACATTAAAACCTCACACATTAAAGCCAGTAGAGTATGTTGAAAGGACATCTTAGAAGAAATCCAGACAGGTCCATCAGCAGACTCCAAACAGAAATTACTCTGTAAAAGCCAAACAGAGCTACCAAAAACCCAGAGATTTCATCCAAGAAATGCATATTATGGGAATGGTAGAAACTATCCAAACTAAGCTGATTAGAATAACCATGTGAAATATCAGCAAAGACCTATGGGATACAAGCCAAAATGGCAAAGACCTCAACCTCAGTAAATGTCATTCCCAAGGCAAAAGAGCTATTATCAGCATACAAATGCACCCAGGCACAACACCCAGAAATTCCACAACTATCCAAAGAAAGCAATTTCTAAAGCAAACACACAGGTATATAGACAAAAGAGACAACTGTATGATCCTAAAACCCCCAAGCAATTTGCTAGTGTGCATTATGATTATGGAACTGATAGCTGGCAACCTCTTAGAGTCAGATCATCTGGCTATAGGTTGGTTGGAACATCTTATAGCACTACCCTCCACAGGACCCATGCAAGTACAGGTACCTAAAAACTAATTTCCTTGATTGCAGGTTCAAGGAACAGCTGAGTGCCAAGGAACCAGGTACATGAATGGTCTGTTCCAGACATATGACATGGAATAAAAGGAATATATCAAGATTCAAGGAGATCAAAGGTGCAAAAGTTATATTTGGAGAAAATGAAGCTCAAAGGGAGATCAAAGGCACAAGATCCATCAAGAAGAATAGATTGGAGTTCACAGATGTTGCATATGTTGAAGGTATCAACTTCAACCTGTTAAGCATCAGCCAACTCTGTGACAAAGGTTACAATGTTGGATTCAACATGGGGATATGCCAGATCAAGGATGTTGAATCTAATGAGATACTGCTGCAAGGAACAAGACAAAATAACATGTATGTAGTGGATTGGTCTACTGCTACACCAAGCACATGTCTGCTAGCAAAAACTACAGCCGAATCAAGTTGGTTGTGGAAGGATTGTCTGACTCAGTGTACAAGAAAGAAAATATATGTGATGCATACCAGATGGGAAAGCAAATCAAATCATCTTTCAAGGATAAGCCAAGTCCTTCTTCAACAGGGATATTGCATCTATGACATATGGACTTATTTGGTCCTGTTGAGCTAGCTAGCATCAGTGGAAAGAAATACACCTTAGTGGTGGTGGATGACTATTCAAGATGTACATGAACAATCTTCATGTGTAAAAAGAAGAAAATACTGCAGAAGTTGCCTCAACTGATGAGAAGAGTTCAAAATGAGAAGAGTCAAACCATTTTAAAGATAAGATCTGATAGCAGAACTGAGTTTATCAATGGGATTATAACTCAGTATTGTGTTGAAAATGGTATTGCTCGTGAGTTATCAGCATCAAGGACTCCACAGCACAATGGAGTAGCTGAAAGAAGAAACAGAACTCTTAAGGAAGTTACAAGGAAAATGTTAGTTGAAGTTGGATTGCCTAAGAGATTTTGGGCTGAAGCCATAACTACAACATGATATACTCAAAATACATGCATGATAAACAAGTAATTAACTAAGACTTCCTATGATATTTGGACAGAGAGAAAGCCAAATGTTTGGATGTAAGTGTTTCATCCACAACAATGTGAAGGATAATTTGAAGGCTTTTGATGCCAAAGCTGATGAAGGTATATTTTTGGGATACTCAACTCAGAGTAAAGCCTATAGAGTGCTAAACAAAAGGACTATGGTCATAGAAGAGTCCATTCATGTGGTATTTGATGAGCACAATGTGAATGGAGAAGACATTGATGAGTTAGCTGAGAAACAGAATCAACCAACTATGCAGAAGAGTCCTTATGTTGAAGCAGATGTGAGAGCACTCAACCCTGAAGATGATGAGATAGCTGAATCTCAAAGACAGCTGGAAGATCTGCAGCTAAATGATGACGAGGAAGTTGTTCAGGACAACATAATTGAAAGACGGCTGAATCCAAAAGACTTACTCCAACCTGATGTGAGATGGTTGAGAGACCATCCACTTGAGTTAATCATTGGAAATGTAAGGGATGGCATAAGAACCATATCCAGAGCCCAACATGAAGCTATGTTCACTTGTTTTATTTCCCAAATAAAGCCTAAGGATGTGTCTCAAGCATTGGAAGACACACATTGGATTCAGGCGTTGCAAGAAGAGTTGAATCAGTTTGAAAAAAAACAAAGTATGGGAAATGGTTTAAAGACCTACTCATGAAAATGTCATTAGTACTAAGTGGGTATTCAGGAACAAGATGAATGAAGAAGGATCTGTTATCAGAAACAAAGTAAGATTGGTAGCCAAAGGGTATTCCAAGAGGAAGGTATAGATTTTGATGAAACCTTTGCTCATGTTGCCAGACTGGAAGCAATAAGGATGTTTCTTGCTTATGCTACTCATAATAACTTCACTGTATATCAAATGGATGTGAAAAGTGCATTTCTAAATGGACTACTAGAGGAAAGAGTCTATGTTGAACAACCTCCAGGTTTTGAGCAGAAAACTATTGGAGATAAGGTCTAGAAGCTCAAAAAGGCATTGTATGGATTGAAACAAGCACCAAGGGGATGGTATGATACATTTTATCAGTTTCTAATTGACAATGGATTCACCAAAGGCAAGGTTGACAGAACACTCTTCAGGATTCAAGATGGAGAGAGTATACTGCTTGTTCAAATATATATGGATGATATCATTTTTGGATCCACAAACAAAGAGTTGTGTGACAAGTTCTCAAACCTCATGCAAGGCAAGTTTGAAATAAGAATGATAGGAGAGTTGACTTTCTTCTTAGGACTTCAAGTCAAGCAAATGAAGGATGGAACCTACATAAGTCAAACCAAGTATACCAGTGATTTGATGAAGAAATTTGCCATGAAAGAGAAATCATCAGTGAAGATTCCTATGAACACATCACTCAAGATGAACATGGATGCAGATGGCAAAGTTGTTGATCAAACTAGATATAGAGCCCGCATTGGATCATTGCTCTATTTAACAGCAAGCAGGCCAGAATCACCTTCGTTGTAGGAGTATGTGCTAGATTTGAATCTGCACCAAAAGAGAGTCACATGAGTGCATCTAAGAGAATCCTAAGATATTTTAAGGGATGCCAAGAAGTTGGCTTATGGTATCCCAAGGAAGGAGGATTCAAGATGGTAGGGTACTCAGACTCAGACGATGTTGGATGTAGAGTTGACAAGAAGAGTACATCAGGTACTTGTCAAATGCTTAGAAATAGATTAGTTTCTTGATTCAGCAAGAAACAAAATTTAATAGCTACATCCACAGCTGAAGCAGAGTATATAGCTGCATGTAGCTATTGTGCCCAAGTCTTATGGATGAGACAACAACTGAGAGATCATGATATTGAAGAAAGAGAGATTCCAATTATGTGTGATAACACTAGTGCTATTACAATCACTCAGAATCCAGTGTTGCACTCAAGAACAAAGCACATTGATGTCAGATATCATTTTATAACAGATCATGTTGAAAAGAAATACATCACTTTGGAATATATCTCAATTGATAAGCAGTTAGCTGACATATTCACAAAGCCCTTATGTGAATCGAGATTTGAAGAGCTTAAGAATGAGCTAGGGTTAATTGAGCTGAGGTAGGACACTCAAAAGACTCAATCAGCAAAGTTAAAACAAGAGAGAATGAAAAATGAGCAAGTTTCACATTTCAGCCAAGTGAAACAGCCTAGACGGGAAATCAGCTATATCGAGTTAGCTGACAGCTGAGTGATCTGATGTGAAGAGAGAAGAAGAGTTAAGTCACTTTTGGATATAAGCTGAGTTATTTATGAGTTATTTCAAGTCTGATATAAGCCAAAAACAAATTTTCAATCTCCTTACAAAAACTCTCTCGTCTTCAACAAGCAAGGATTTTCTTCTCTATGAAAGCAAAAACCCTACTTTCTAAAAATTGAGATTTTATGCTTTTTTAACCGTTTATCTTTTAAAAAATGGAAGCTACATATGATTTCATGAAAATGTGTGAGAAGATCCACTCAGGATCACCAGTGGACTTCAAGGGGATGGTGAAGCAGTGTGCTGATGAAGCCGTGGTGAAGAAAATTGCTGAAAAACTTGAGAAGTCTGGTCTGAAGGACTTTCTCACTATGGAGTTCTCTCACACGTGTCTAGAAGATGTCGCGATGTTCTATGTCAAAGCAGAGTGCATGATGATGAGATTCGCTCATCTTTCCATAGCAAGGCCATAAAGATCACTGTTGCTAACCTTGCTGAGCATTGCAAGTTGCCTTCTGAAGGGCTGAAAGAGATCACCAAGAAGGATGTGAACATTTCTGCGGCTTGGAAGGAGATAGCCAAGCCTGAGCCAGCTGCGAAGGCTGTCTATACAGCCAAGAAAGAGTTGATCAAAGATTACTATCATAAGTTGATGGACATCGTGTCCAAATATGTAGATATAAAGTTCGGAAGCTTTAACCAACTGTCTTGGACTAAGTTGGGGGTGATGGCTGCGATCTTAGAGGAAAAGAAAATCAACTAGGTTGAATTTGTTTTCAGCCGAATCTATCAAATTGTGATAAACATGACCATCAAGGAGGATGGGACTTTTTGGATGCTCATTAGGGTATGGCATGGTGATTGGCCATTTGATGAAAGTGAAAGGAATTGCCCGGCGACATGGAAAGCCATTCCATGTGAACAAGAAGATGTTCAAGGCAAACATTTATGGAGCTAGAGGAAGGCGCATGCCAGGAAAGCTGACACGAGTGAGGATGAGTCAGCTGACCTTGCTAAAGACGCAGCTTCTACTGCTCCAACTCTCTCTCCCAAGCCTATTCAGATGAGCAGAGCTGCGGCAGCTAAGCCAACACCTGCCCCTGCAGCCAAGTCAAAGAAGGCTTCTGCCCCAGCAGCCGAGTCAAAAGCGCATACCCCAACAGCCGAGATCGAGAAGGATACCTCGAAGCCTTCTCCGATCATGAAGAAGAAATGCTTAGCTATGGCCCGCAAACCAGCTGCAGCGAAAAATATAAAGATGGTGGAGCCAGAAGCCACTACTGAAGAAGCTGAAGAGGATGTTGTTCCTCTTGTAAGAACTAAGAGAAGAGGACTTTTTAGGAAGTCTGAGCTTGAAAAACTTGAGTGTGCCACTCAGCCATTGAAGCCCGAGAAGGAGACTGTTGATGCTCAAGAAGAGCAGTCTCAAAAGAATGATGGTGGAGATGTAGCTACCATGGATGCCCAGAAGAATGTTGTTGTCGATCAGCAGAGTGTAAAAGACCCAGCTGCCAGAGGGACAACTGTGGAAAAACAAGGAGCTGAGACAGCCACATTGCCCGAAGATAAAGTTATCTACTCCCCTCAGACTGATACAAATGAACTTGAGGAGGAGAATGCCCCACTGGCTACGATTCAGGAAGAAAGAGATGATGACGATTTAATAATGCTATCTCCTGTCTATCCTGACATTCAACGGAGATTGGGGAAATGGAGAAATTGGAAGCTGGATAATTCTCGACAATAATTTGAGCACCCAGAGTATATTGAAGAAAAAGAAGAGCTCTTACGCTTCCTGGGAAACGACTATATCCATAATGCCCTCAATGAAGAATTCTATATGGAGTCCCTTCGTGCCATCAAGGAAGATGAGAAAGAAAAAGATTTGGAGAAGGCCAAAGCTCTTGAAAAATCAAAGATGTGCATGTTCACTGGAGGTCATGAGCATCACATGGAATCGACTGACAACAGCGACCTAGAAGAGATTGATCATGCTGAAGTAGTTGAGAAGGCCGACTTCCGATAGGCCATCAAAGAATCAAAAGCCACGCACGAACAAAAAATGCAAGAGGGTCCGAGAGAATCTTATAAACTCTCTCCCAGCTCTAACCTCTTGGATGTGGCGCAGAAGATAGTTGCTGACATTGCTACCACCACATCCCCAGTGCAATCTAAAAATGGATCTTAGGGGAATGGCGATGAAGCTATGGAAGGAGATGAAGCGGGAACCTTACCCAAGCCAACCCCTGAAGAAGGTGTTAAGGCACCTGCCCCGACGGCTGATAACTCAGAAGGAAAAATAGATGAGTCTCAAGAGAAGAGTAACCCCACAATCTCTAACTTAGCTGGTGAACCAGCTGAGGGGGAAGCTCTATCCACCACAGCTAGGTCAGAGGACAATGTGGGAGACCAAACCACGGAGAAAGGAGGCAAAGGTGAGAAATCAATAGAACATCAGAGTGCAGTTGATGAAGCTCGGACGGTTGAGATTGTCTCAGCTGAAACTTCTTCTGCATTGAAAGCCGATGACGATGCTGCTGCAGCTAAGGCAAAGGATGGAATGGAGACCATGGGAGTTGAGACTCCTGGTCTTGAAAGTGCAATCATAGGAGTTGAGACTCTGAAGGATGCCAATGAAGACCCTAAGGCAGATGAGTCTACTGGGGGAAAATCTGTCCAAGACCCTACTGCAGTTGAGACTGCACATAGGGATGTTGAAGGCCCTACAATGGTTGAGACTACTGGGGGTAATGAAGGCCTAAAGAAGGTTGAGACTTTCATAGGTAAAGAAGTTGCGAAACAGCAAATTCCTCATGTTGAGATGGTTGATGAAGAAGCCAAAGTCAGATCTCTCAGTGATTCCGAGGAAAACATTGACACAGAATCTACCAAGGACAATGTTGAGGATGCTCAAGATTCTTGGAGTACTGTCAATGATAAAACAGTTGAGGACCAGTCGACTCAAAAGGAAATGCAAGCTAATACCAACAAAGTTGTTTACGGTGGAGGTCGGTCAATCGAGCAAACCGACACAATCGCCAGCCGGTGGAAGCGATCAATCGAGCATGCTAAGACAATTGCTCCCAATTCCGCCGAAGCTAGTACTATTGAGGCAAGTCAAGCTGACTCTACTCGAAGGGAGAAGGGAAAGGCTCCACAAGTTGGACCTATGGGAATCTATCTCGTCCCAGACAACATGTTTGAAAAAATATTCCACTTTGAAGCCGAGTTGCCACCTCTGGATGCCGAGTCTGCCAGAGAACTAGCCAAGTACACTGTGGAAGTAGAGCCTATAGTTCCAGCTGATTCTACAATAGTGCCTATAGGTTTCGACTTCGATGTTGTTTGGCCTGAGGAAGAGTCCGCTTCTATAGCTGACTTCCAGAAGGCGTTTAAATCCATTTGCGAAGAAATTGAGAAAATAGAACACGACTTAGCATCATTAGACCTAAGACTAGACAACCGTGATGCAAATATCAGCGGGGATATTCGAGGTGTTGTTCTACGAATCAAAGAATGGGCTGCACAGACAACTACTATGAGATTAGATAAAGTCCGTTACTTCAAGTCACTCTTTGTAGAGTTGCTAGTCTGGAGTGTGGATAATGTACAGTTTCTCTAGAGGCAGAAGGAGTATATGGTGAGAATTGAAGAATCCCACAAGTCAGACATGGAGTTACTTAAACTGCAACATAAGAGCGAAATTGCAAGACTAGAGGCCAGCATGAACCAGTTGTTCAGTGTTCTCCAGGCAGGAATGAAAAAAATGGCAGTTGAGTTAAAGGCAACGCGATCAGAATTCAAAACAGCCTACTCCAAACCAGATGACAAGCAAAACTCTACAGACAACCAACTTGACTTCATTATCAGTGGATTGTTCTATGGCATGACCCTATCTTTTGGTGATGATACCAAAAAAGGGGAAGATGAGGCCTTAAGGGGGAAGGAAGCTTGAAGGAACTGAAGGAAGGAAAAGGGAGTCATAAGGTGGAAAAGAAGGAAATACTAGCTAAGGGGGAAGGAAGCTCGAAAAACCCCCCTTTGAAGCTTATGTTTGGCTAGACTCCTCAGCAAGGAGAGATAATAGCTTCACTTCTCAGCAAGCTACCGAAGGATCTGAATGTGGAATAAAAAGTTGAGTTGACATTGAAAGAGTCAAGGAAAGACATCTAAGTTGAGTTTGAAAAGGTGGCTTAGAAGCATTTTGCGCGTATCCAGCACATAAGGACGCAATATGATGGTCCTCCAGCAGGAAAGGATTTCCCTGCGATGAAGCCTCCCAGAAACATTGTTATGCCTGATGCTGGGTCTGAGCCCAGATAGAGGAGTTTCAGACTCTAGAAGCAGAAGGCTACTTCAAAAGACATGACTCTACCACAAGCTTGAGATATGTACTGGGAGAAAGGTCTCGATGAATGTAATACAACTGAAGTGCATCAGAGTTCTAGCAGTCACTCAGCTGTAAAAGCTAAAGCTCCAGTACAGTACACTTCCAGAGGAGGAGGTTGAGCTGAGTCAGGAAGGGGAAGATCAGGTGGAAGTGGAAGAGGCACAGGCTATCAACCGCAACAAAAACCACATGAGATAAAGTTATTGATCCGCAGAAAGAAAGGGATCACATACTGTGTTGGATATGATCATCTTGCTAATTTGGAAGTTGAACGAAAGAATGCTGAAGCTGTGATAAGGCAATAAGTTGAGAACGAAAGGCTAAATTGAGAACGGGAGGAAAGACAGCGTAGGGATGACCCTGCTGCAATGCGTGCCTATGAGAAGAAGAAGATGGATGAAGAAGAAAGGAGGAGAGCTGAAGATGAAGAGAGAAAAATGAAGCAGTTAAGGCGTTGAAGATGGCTGCAACCCCTTTATGTATTTTACTTTATTGTAAATAGATAAATGTAAGTATTATGTATGTTAGTTGTTAGCTCTGATACATTCTTTGTAATTTTGCTCTGATACTAATTGTAACTTAGCTTTTATACATGTTATAATCCAATATTTGTATAAGCTTTGATACATTTTGTAAACAGCTTTGTAAAGGACAAGAATGCTATGATCAATGAATTTGATTATTCAAAGTATACATTCATTGTTACTGCACTGCTTGTGTTTGCTGTTTATTTTATTTAAGTTTTGGCATCATCAAAAAGGGGGAAATTGTTAGGAAATTTATTTGTTAGATTTTGATGATACGATGTAAAACTTAAAATAGGAAGTTGGCACCCCATTTTCTTTGTATTTCTATGTTGTAATAGATAGGACTGAAAGAGCTGAGTGAAGTCAGCTATGTCGAAGAACACAAGAAGTCCACTGAAAACAAGAGTGAAGACTCGGCTGTGTGATAGCTGAGTATGGTCAAGATGGACGACAAAGATTCGACTGAAGGAGACACGGCTCAGGAACAGCTGGGTGAAGGATTAGGAAGTGTCAGTCAAGTCAATAAAAAAGCCAAGTCTAACAATTGAAGTGACAGTTGAGTCATTCCCATATGATTGGAGCAGACTCAAGTCAAGGGGTAAAGGCAGCAGTCAAGTTAAGACAACTACCATTGATCCATTGAATTCGAGGATATTTCTCGATATAGTAATAAGTCCAAGTTTCCAGGTCTTAAAGTGTTTGGCTCAGAAATATGCAAAAGGAATAAACCAATGGGAAATACTGGAGCATGTGTCAGACCCTATAAAGCTGCAGAGTTATTTAATACGAGGAAGGATCAACATAACAAATGTTGCAGACCAAGAAAAGACAAGCCAACGAACAAGAAGTGTCATTAGAATATAGCCTATCTCTTCAACAGGTAAATTTTCAAATGAGCATCGTAAAAGGCTGAGGAAGTATTTGAGAAAAGGTTACCTGAAACACGAACGAATCAAGCAATCTTACAAGCAAGCATAACCTACAAAATTCTCAAAGCTTATCAAGAAAATGCCTCAAGCCTAAATCTCGAAGGAACTCGATCCAAGACATGTTGTGAAGGAAAGATTACTTCAACCAATTGAAGAGGAAATGTTTCAAGAACAAAAAAGGATCTACTCTCCAAGTTTGAAGGAGCTGTAGTGAGGTTCAAGATCGAACCAGAAGTTTCAAGTTTGTTGGAAAGTTGTGTGATAAATTCCAAAGGCTTGAAGGGAGCTGAAGTAGCAAGGTAGTTGTCTTATGAAGAAGCTGAGTTGCAGGAGAAACCAACTGTGTGATCAAGGTTGTCTCTAGACTGAAGAAATGCTTTGTAACCTGATATATTACTTAGTGGATTTCGCCAAGAGTTGGAGGAGAGTGGATTAGAAGAATTACCCCATCCTCGAACCACTATAAATTTGCTTGTGTCATTTACTTTCGTGCATATTTTTATATCAGCTGATAAGTTATATTGCTATCCAACTGATAATAACAAGTGTTAAAACAAGTGTTACAAACCTTCTTAAATTTAACAAAGGGTGTTAAGTCTTCCGCTGTTTAAAAACCAAATCATCTAAAAATTAAGTGTTAGCTGACGCAACTAAGTTAATATAGCTCAGTCGAGTCTGTTGAGTGGGTAACTTTTCTGAAGAAAGCCAACCTAGTTGTCCCCCAACTGATTTGAGTAAACTCTGTTGAATATTTTAAAAGGACTAAAAAGTTAAAATTTGGTAAGGTTTATTCAACTCCCCCTCCCTTATAAACCTTACACCACACCCCTTGGACCTATACCTAGTTGTAAATATTATCATGCTTTCTACTTGGACAATCTCTTACATGTTCCTTAAATCACCAAAACTCTTATAAATCTCCCAATATGCTCATGACAATCATGTTTATTTTGAGTTTCACCCCACTTTTTGTCTTGTCAAGGAGAACACTTAGAGATGGACTATACAACTTCAATCTTTCTAAATCCAACATTTTTCAATCAAAGTCTTACCACTTTTGGAAACCATCCATCCAACTCGTTAAGAATCCTAGCATCAATTTTTATCATAAAGAAGCAAGAGTTAGTAATCTGGCATAATAGATTAAAACATACTTCTATAAATATTGTCTAAGGGGTTAAAAAGTTGTAATATATCATTCCATAATAATGAATCGAGTTCTTTGTGTTCAATTTGTTTGCAATCCAAATCTCACAGGTTACCTGATAAATGGTTATTATACATGCATTTCGAAGTGTAATTTGGTATGTAATCAAGATATTTGCATGTATAACTAGCGTGTTTTGCTTGGTTTTCTTTATTAGGCGTGAGACTGCAGTTTTCTGGATATTTTTGCAGGAAATGGAGACTCGAATGAGACAAAAGGGCCGTTTTGGGAGGAGGGAAATTGAGATCTTGGAGAGCCACGTAAGGGAATTATTAAGGAATACACCAGGATTCCAGACTTTGAAGAGAGATTCATCTAACCTAAAGGAATTCGACATTGTAGTCTTGAATGTCTCTCGCTTTCTTTCTTTCTTTTCATGTTAAACATGTTGTGTATGGAGTTGTCTAAAACAACAACAACAAACTAAGCCTTAATCCCACTACGTGGGGTCGGCTATACGGATCATATCGCACCATCGTTTACGGTCATAAGCCATATTTTCGTTTATTTCTAGGTATAACATGTCATGTTTAATAGCTTCTTTCCAAGTCTTTTTAGGCCTACCTCTCCCTCTTTTGATTTGTGTGAGTGATTCTCTACCTTCTAAACGTCGCACAGGTGCATCTAAAGGTCTCCTATAAACATGTCCAAACCATCTTAATCGTGTTTCTCTAATTTTCTCGTCTATTGGTGCTACTCCCACTTTGTTTCTAATGTGTTCATTTCTTATTCTATCTAATCTAGTGTGTCCGCACATCCATCTTAGCATTCTCATCTCTGCTACCCTCATTTTTTGTTCGTGTTCATATTTAGTCGCCCAACATTCTGGCTCCATAAAGCATTCCGGGCCTTATGCCCGTTTAATAAAATTTCCTTTCAATTTTAATGGTATTTTACGGTCACAAAGGATAGAAGATGCACTCCTCCATTTATTCCAACCCTTTGGATCCTATGTGTGACATCTTTATTGATTTCTCCGTTCTCTTCAATTATAGATCCTAAGTATTTAAAACTCTTTGTTATACTCACTTCATGTCCATCAAAAACAAACAGTAGCTAATATTTTTGATTCTATGAGGTGACGCAGATTGTGGATCTATTTTATATTGGATTTGCTTATTTTGTATTAGTTTGTTTTGTCAATTGGTATGTGGTTTTTTTGTGCTTAATTCTTGTGGATTACCTGATCAATAATTCACATTTTTGATATGTTGGTCCATAATTCGAGGGATGAGTTCCAACAACAAATTGAGAAGCCACAACATAAATAATTATTAAATCGGGAGATTTATGATGTTTATGGGTTTTTGATACTTGATTAAATATGTGTTTCAGAATCAATGTTAACTGTGCGTAGGGATGCTAACGATTCATTATTGATCTATGGTTTGTTTGCTTCCGGTGAGGGAATGAACTAGCATAGGAATCAAGTCCATAGATAATGTACACCTGGCTTTGTGAAATACAATTTGGATATAGTTTAGAGATGCATGCTGAGATTATAGTTCTTAGATCGCTTTAATTCCTTGATTAATTCTCTACGTTTGAGCTCATTAGTTGTTCGTTTGTTTTATTCTGTTTAATTCAAATTGTTAGACAATTCGTTATCATATTTTGATTGTTTCAATAAAATTGAGGCTACTACGATTACGTTAATCTATATTTTTTAATTTATCCCTATGTAATACGACATTGTTTGCCACTGTCTATTAACTACGTCGTACACTTGCGGTTTAGCTTAATAAATTTAGCGATCAGATTTTTGGTGTCTTTGCCAGAATTTAATTAATAAACATAGATACAATAATAAGTAGTTTTAATCATACTTGAGACACTTTATTGGCTTTATTTTTTTATTTTTATTGGGTATTAAGAAAAACTCGAATTTTTCCATGAATGAAGGTGTGACATTTCTATGGATAAAGATTAAACATTGCAACAATCTGGATGCAAAGATGCCAAAATCATTTGCAATGCAGAGAATAAATTGGAGGAGATTTTTCTGTTATTATGTCTATCAAATAACCAGGGAACACGTGTCCATCTAAATTAGCTAGAATCTCTGCTGAATATAGAAACAACAAATCCATTGATGATTTTATAGTAAAATCTAAGAAATATATTAGCGTTCATTTTCATATCTGCAAAGTTTTCTATTTATGGATTTATTCTCCAATGTTTTCATTGGTATTGAAATCATGAGGAATAATCTTTCCTCACACAGACCATATTATTTTAACTCATAATTACTTAAACTATAATCAAAATAAATAACTAAATTACAAAATTATATTTAGTATGATTCATAATTTATATTGAAAATAAATTTTTAAATTCAAATAATTAGATTTTATTAAAACTATTCACAAAACATAAATATCCAATTAGAATAATAAATGCTATTTTATTGCATATTTTATTACACTAATAACTAAAATCATAATTTAAAAAAAAATTATATAAATAGGGCAACAATAGTGTTGCACCAGTTCTTGTGCAGCACTATTGTTCCGTCAAAATAGCACATCAATTAGCGCATTGTTGGAGCTCCATTTTGCATCAAAAAGGCATTGACGTAACATTATTGGAGTCTTGGAGATGCTCTGAGAGGATAAACCATATTCCCTACTGTATATTATATAACATTATCCATTTTAATGCACATCCCTCAAACAATATCATGAGTTAGTAGGGGTGTAAACGAGTCGAGTCGAGCCGAACATATAACTGTTCAAGCTTATTCGAATTTTAATCGAGCTTCAAAAATTGTGTTTAAGCTTGGTTTGATTATTAATCGAATCGAGCTCGAACGAACTTTAGTCGAGCCGAACACGAATCGAACTCGAGTAGCTTGATATTTTTACACATATTTTATTTTTTGTTTAATAATCGAGCTCGAGCTCGAGCCAATCTTTACATCTTATAGAACAAAAAATTGTGTTCAAGCTTGGTTCGTTATGTTAACGAACCGAACTCAAACGAGCTTTTAACGATCGATCTCGAATCGAGTATCGAGTGACTTGGTTCCTTTTTCAGCCCTATGAGTTAGTGAATAAATCGTATTTTCAGCTATTATAGTTTTATCCGCTTTAACGTCGCATCCATCAATAAATTTTTGTAATCATATAATAAATTTCGATTTACCATGACATCTATAAGGAAGATATATGGAAGTGGAAACTATTCTTAAATTAGCCGCACAACCATTCTTATATTAAACGGTGCATGTGTTGATTGTTTTTTTCAGACAATGACGGTGTTCTACTGTTCTTCTAATAGGGCATAATCATAAACAATGTTCAGTTTAAGGGGTATAACGTATAAACTTCTTCTAGACTTTAGACAGTCCACTTTTATTTGGATTATAGAATCACAACCAATTAAGTTAGACAAAAACTTTAGTCGGACCGTCTAATGGGTCTGGCCCATTAGATGGATCTGACCCGCGACCCAGAGTCATTTTGGTAATTTTCGAGTGGCAGTTTTATTATTTGTTACGTAGTCTTTCAATTTCAGCGGGTACT
Source organism: Rehmannia glutinosa (assembly GCA_016081115.2). Classification (NCBI taxonomy): domain Eukaryota; kingdom Viridiplantae; phylum Streptophyta; class Magnoliopsida; order Lamiales; family Orobanchaceae; genus Rehmannia; species Rehmannia glutinosa. The sequence goes on along the minus strand of CM071932.1, from coordinate 25,490,976 downwards.
TTTTTATGTGGTGTTAAGTTGTTAGCTCTGTTTTTATGTAACTAGTTTTTTGTATTTTTTATTATTTGTTACTCTCAATTGTATTAGTTGTTACACTGAAAAGTATTAGTCAAAAATATATTTTACCACGAAATTGTCCCTTTTAATTATAAGACAGAGAATTACTACGAAGTTGTAAAGTCTAATACATGTTTTTAATACATCTAATACATTAGAACGTAACGTGTAATACTTTTCTACAAATTTGTCTCTTTTAATTATAAAATGTATTAACAGTCCTTCTGAAAAGTATTAGCCATCCTTCTAAAAAGTATTAGCAGTTCTTCTTAAATGTATTAGTAGTTCCCTGCACTACAACATAAATGATATTAGGTAACACTAAAAAAATGTTACCTAATGACCATAAAATGTTACTATAGACAATATGTAGCACTTTTATGGTGCTGCACTTGCCCGTGTTACCTATCATCTAAGATATCACTTTTATTATATTTTAGTGACACTTTTTCTAAGCGTTACATTAAGTTTCGTATGTAACACTTTTTATAACACTTTAAAAATAACTTCTACAGTGTTAGATGTGAATCTTATGTAAGACTTTTTTTGTAGCACTTCGTAGAAATACTATTTTTTGCCACCAAGTAGATTCGAACCCACAACTTGTTATATGTGGAAGTGACAATTTGCCACTAGGCTAAGTTGATTCTTATTACAACTTTTGCTTTGTTTTGTATATACACATACACATATATATAATATTAATTATATTATATGTATATATACTATATTTTATATAATAAAGATTATATTATATAATATATGTATTAAATCATATTATACATTGTATATATATCAAATTTTATATTATATAGTTTATAGTTTGAAAATCATATTATGTTATATATGAAATGGCAAAATTCAATTGGTAAAAAAAATATATATAAAATAAATTTATCGACTGATAAATATTCAATCGGTAAAAATAAATAATATATAAAAATATAAAAATAATTTACCGACAGATAAAAAAGATCTAACAGTATAAAAATTAAACAATAAAATAAATAATAAAAAAATAATTTACCGACGAAACAATTCCTAAGTAATTACCGACAACATCAATGTTCATTGGTAATTTTTTTTAAAATGTAAAAAAATAAAAAAAAGGTTAACGATGAAATTAGTCTCCGTTAGTAAAATAAAAAAATAAATAATAATAATAAATATATACATGCACATTTTTCGTCGGTATTACGACGGAATTAATTACCTCTTTAAAAAATAAAAAAATAAAAGCAAAACTAAAATACTTTATAAAAAGAAAACAAAAATTCAGTTAAAAAAACCAGAGTACATAAATTTCTACAATTTTTAGGTTTGGTGATTTTTTTTTTTGTCTGCACCTATTTTGTGACATCAATTAATTAAATAAATTATTGACATGATTTAATGATAGTTATATAATTTTGTGTTACTAATATATAGCCTAAAAAGTGTTACAATCAATAATTTATAGTGTTGCCAAGGGTGCTTCTTAAATAAAGTGATATCTATTTGCGTTACAAAAGAAATAACAAAAAAAGTGATACTTAAAAAGTTTTGCATATAAGCGTTACATATTGATAAAGTGCTACAAAAGTATTACATAAATATTTTAATATAAAAAGTGTTAAAAACATGTGTTACATATGTACCTTATGTAAAAAGTGCTACAAAATTTGTGTTACCTAATGTCATTTATGTTGTAGTGCTGAAGAGTTTTTTGATATTTCTCATGAATATACTCCCAAAATGTATTAGCAGTGCCTCAAAAAAAGTATTAGTAGTTCCTCGAAAAAGTATTAGTAGTTCCCTGAATATAATTAAATTTTTCTCCCGAAATGTATTAAGAGTACTTCTGAAAAGTATTAGCAGTTCTTCTGAAATGTATTAGTAGTTCCCTGAAGAGTTTTAGTATTTCTCATGAATATACTCCTGAAATGTATTAGTGTCCATCGGAAAAGTATTAGTAGTTTCTCGAAAAAGTATTAGTAATTTCCTAGAGAGAATTTTAGTAGTGCTACTGTAACGTATTAGTTTTTCTTATAAAATGTATTAGTATTTCTCCATAAAAGTATTAGTTGATACTAAGACTTCTATCATTTAGTACAATATTTATTCTTCATATCACCTAAAGAAAAAAACAGAGCATCATCACCACGAGCCATCACCAACCATCGTCATTTTTCCTTTCACATTGCTGTTGTCCATTGATTAAACATTTGAAAAAAAAGAAAATCTCGTTCAACAAATCTCGTTCTTCTCCTCGTCTAATTCATGGACATTTAGCAAATCTCGTTCTTCTCCACCATTTCCACGTCTGATTCAATCGAAAATTCTTTCGATTGGAAAATCCCGGGTAACTACGCTCGGATTTGCTGAATCGGCTGGAGGAGACAAGAACTGAGGTGTCGTAGCCGTCGACGAAGCAGTCGTGAAAGAAGAGGCGGAAGGGCGACGGTAGTGGTGGGGAATGTGGGCTCGTGTGCACTGGTTGTGGTTGGAGGAGGAGGAAGAAGAAGTTGGGAAGCTGAGAAATTAGGGCTCCAATCCAAATGAGCTTTTTTCTTTTTTCTTTTTTTTGTGCGGATCCGGGTCAGCAAAATGGGTAGGATATGTTGACCCGTCTAACGCGTCTAGATTCGTTAAACGGTCTGACAGGAGACTAGTTCATTAAATTAACGGTCTAGAAGCCAATCAATATTGTTGGGTCTTCATTTTTTCCGTGGAATAGTTTATCAAGTCTAACCACACAAACCAATTAAGCCCGATATCTGTTGGTATAGTTAAAGATGTTTGGATTAGCTCATAAACTCTGCAAAGTATCATATATCCTGATTGATAACTTATAAGAGTTTGGTAAGTTTTTTAAAACAAGATTCTATAAGCATCCAAATAAGATGTAAGCTTTTGGCCAGAAAATAAGATTCTATAAGTTTTTAATTTGTGGTGATTCGGGCACGCCACTACGTGTCGTTGGTGAGAATTGACTTTTGGCCAAAAATAATAATTTTGAAGTAAAAATGATACTTTTAAATAACGAGTATAACTTTTCGAGTTAAGTGACAACTAATAAAAATGATACGTTTGTGTAATATCTAATACTTTTAAAATAATATGTAATGCTTTTAAAGTAAAAGGTACTGCAAAGTTATCATAAAAGTTAACATGAAATAAATTTATAAAATCAAACAACTAAATTTTATTAAAACTGTTAAGTTGGATTTTTACCAATAAATTAGGTGTCCTACAATTAGAAATTATTGATTTTGACTAAATTGAGTCAAAATTATTGTTGAAGTTATATATCGAGTTGTAATAGGTTGTAGATATCAAAGAATCAAGAAAACAGACAAAACATGGTGTAAAAGGAGATGTATCACGGTACACAAAACAATACCGCGGTAAGAATGGAAGAGAAATCAAGAAACGCCACTGAAATGAGTACCGCTGGAGGTATCACAGTACAAAATAACCATATACAAATGTACAAGGATGTTGTACCACAGTACACAATTTTCTTGTTACTTATAACGCGGTACAAAATTTTCTTGTTACTTGTACCGCGGTACATAGTGTATTTTCACTGTGTACTGTGGTCCATTTTTTTTGTGCTACGGTTCAACTCAACTTTTGCATACTTTCTACCACGATACATTCAATGCATACTGCGATACCTACATAACACTCTTTCAGTAATAATGCAACTTTGCATGATGAAATGATGGACAAAATCTCATTACACCTAAGAAAGCGGATAAAGGCTAAAAGCAAAGAAGAAGATAATTATACAGCTGAAAACATGGAGGAAAACAAAAGAGTAGCAGCAATATAATAAATACATGCATATCAGTTTGTAGCACAAAAGGGCACCGGAAGACCTGAGCGAAGTCTTGAAACAGAAAACGTTAAGAGATGGAATGCAGTTGGAGACAACACAGAGGAAAGGAAGAAAACCGGATTAATACTTAAACAAGTCCTTGGAGAATTACCGATCAAATTATCAAATATAAGTTCTTCCTTCTTCGTCTTTATTCATATGTATCAAACTGCTTTTGATCTTATGTTTGATTTTTAGATCTATTTTGTCTTATGCAATTCATACATTATTTGTGTTATTTGTATTAATTAAATCTTGATTACATGATCATTAGTCTTTGATGATTGTTGTGTTAGTCCAACATTCGACAGAAGGGATTTAATACTAGATCTAGAATAACACAACATAGGAATTTATATAATCGAGAGATTTATAAATCCTTTGAAGTTGTTGTAGAAATTCCACTATTCCATTTAGAATTATAATTCTTGAGATTTTTAAAAAGATATTGAAATCTTGTTTTATAATTAAAAACCACTTGACAATGGAGAGAGATTGATTAAATTGGGAATTTCAACGAATAAACCATTGCTTGAAATTGATAGATTGATTATCGTAAATAAGTGATAACTTGATAAGATCAACCTTTACAATTATTCTACCGTAGATTTAGATATTTTTATTTTTAATCATTTGCATTTAAGTATTATTAGCTATAAATTAAGAAATTCAACTATTATTTATTAGTCAAATATAGCATAGGTCACATTGTACTTACACACACATTCCTTGTGGATATGACAACCCTACTCGTTACCCTATATCAAAACTCGATTACCGTACACTTGCGGTATATTAGGTGAGTATTTTACCTCTAACAAGGTTTTGGTGCCGTTACTGGGGAATGTGTTTTGTGTGATATCAAGGTTTATTGCCTAGTGGTAATTTGACTATTTTTTTTGTTTTTTCCTTTTATTATTTTAATTTTGTTTATTTTCATGGGAGGACATTGTTGGATGAAATTATAATGTATGCATATAAGTGGCCAACCAATGATGCCACACGAATTTTTGAAAGTCAAAGGTGAAAAACTTTTTTCCTTATTATCCACCTCAAGAAAATTTATGGGCCCGAGATATTGCAAATCATGAAATCTCTTATCAACCATTAGAATAATTGTCTAGCTTGGAAAAAAATATTTTATGAATCTTTAGCAGTCTATGAGGCCAGAAAACAATAAGTTGAGATAAAACGTTTGTCCAAGTTGGAGAAAATTCTTGCTCAGTTTATGCAGAAAGTACGACAAGACAACGGGAGATTGAGGATAGAATACTATGAACCGAGATAAGATTTTAATAAATCGAGATTAAATATCAACATATATCGTCACTTCAACAAATGATTGACCAAGTTAATGATAAAGTTTCGGCATCATTATTGAGACCTGATGAAGTAGAAAATCATGAACATGGATTGCTCAATATGAAAAAGGTGGACATCCTTCAAAATTTGGAGGAGACTTTTGAAGAGTGTAATATGATCATACAAGAGGAGCCACATCAAATTAAACTAAGGAGTTTTTCTATCTCTCACTCAAATGAAATTCCTCTTTTTGATAAAAAAAAATGTGTACTCTAGATATAAGCTTTAATATTCAAATTTTAAGAAGCATACAATAGATGGAACAATACTTGAAAATGGTGATCAATTCACATGCTCTATATATTCATTGATATTTAATATTTGTAAAGATAGAAGTATCTTTACTATGATTGAAAAACCAATTTTCATTGTTAGGAACAAATTTTTTGATTTCCAAAAGATCCTTAAAATGATCCCAAATCATCTACGTCTTATATACATTCAAGGATTGCCTATACTATTGGCTACTTCGAAGGCATGACATGATCAATACTTGTTTTTAGATATCGAATGAGTAGAAACAAAAGTCTGCCTAAAGACTCTAAACTTAGCTTTTTTTGGGAGGCAACACAAATTTTTGCAGTTAATTCTATCCATCATCGATATGGCACACTCCACCATCATTCCTTGAAATTGTGGGAGTGAAGTATTTTCCACCCCTAGCTCTATGAGCACTACGAGTGAAGTATTTTCCATTCAATTCTTCTTGTTCTCGTTTATTTAGGACAATAAACACTTTAAGGTCGGGGAATTGATAGTTTGATTAGTGATATCTTGGGCTCTTTGGTATTTCGAGTCTCGTTAAAAATTGGGAAAAGGACATAAATACCCAATTTTCCATACCCAATCCCTGCACAATGTCCATTTTCCGCTGATTTTGGACAAAAATACCCATTTCCGCTGAATTTGGACAAAAATACCCATTTTCCGCTGATTTTTGACAAAAATACCCATTTTCCGCTGATTTTTTTGCGTTGGTTTCTTTTTTGTTTCTTTGTTGTTTCAAATATGTTTCTTGTTTCTTTGTTGTTTCATACCTATTTCATTTAGGTTTCTTATATGTTTCACTTAGCCAACTTTTCATTGAATTCCACAGTTGCATGGAGAAAATCTCAGTTGTGGTATGCCACAATGGACAATGGGAAGAAAATAGAGAGTATACCAACTTTGAAATAACAAGAATATCTTGATTCAATGGGTGCACATTCAAAGACACCTAAACGAAATCTTGGAACAACAAATTCAATTCACCAAATTTGAGCTTACTTGTCCATCATCGGCTACGAGAAATGGGCACGACTCCATTGTCAGACCAAAAATACTTTGTATTGACTTCCAACATCGTAGAATTATTGAATGCATCAACTGTAGCGGGGAAAGACTTACTAGTAACAACTTTGCTAGAGTACGTGAGATCTTTAGTTCAAGATTAGACATGCAGACATCGAAATGAAGCAAAGATCAACATTTACAAGGATGACCAAAAAAAGCTGAAGAATATATGGGGAAAAACTACACTATTTCTCTAAATTTAAAAGCAATTTACTACAAACTTTTATCACATGATCCCCTGTTTCACAATTGTTTCTTACATGTTTCATTTATGTTTCTTACATGTTTCAACTGATTACATCATCATTAAGATTTACATAACAACAATTCTATAAAATCATTAGGAAGTGGAGGTAGAAACTCAATGTCGTTGTCATCGTCATCACCATTTTGCAGCTTCAACTTAGCATGATTGTGAAGCAGATGACTGAGCCTTGCTTGTTCATCTCTATCTCAAATGCTTCGACGTCCATAACCTTTCCACTAATAAAGCGCTCGGCATAACAAGCAACAAAAAATCCCACATTCACTATAAAAAGAAATAAAAAAAGATACACAGTCAGATACATAACACAACAAATCAAAAACAATAAAAAAGAACAAATAAATGGAAAATAAATAAAAGCACAAAAGAAACATAAAAGAAACAACTCCGAAACAACATCGAAACAAACGAAAAACTTTAAATCACAAAATAATAAAAGAAAACAGAAAAATCAAGAACCAGCAACACAAAATCAACAAAATCATTCAAATTTGCAGACACCTCCACCTTTTGTCCAAGCAGACACCTCCACCTTCAAACAGGTGGTGCAAATGCTCACCGGATCCTCCGAAACTGCCAAACAAGCCTCTGAATGGCGGCGACATCGACAGCATCCCGCCCATCAAGAGCACCGATCAGAAGAAACAGGGATTCAAGCTCTACGAGCGGTGGAATAGCCTGAAGAATGTGCTCATGATAAATACACTGTCCCCGGGCTTTTCTCAGAATTGTTCGGGCTTTTCGCCCCGAAAGCCCGAGATATTATCTCGTAGTATTCTCGATTTTCCGTCTCTGGTTCTCAGCCCAATGACGCCTCTGAACGGCGATTATTTGAGCCAATCGACGGCGGCGGCGTCGCCTACAATGGAAGAGGAGAAGGCGATTGCGGAGAAGAAGTTTTATTTTCATCCGTCGCCGAGAACGACGTCGTCTAGGAACGGGAAACCCCAATTGTTGCCCCAAATCATTACTGGTTTTACGACAGTTCAAGTATATAGCTAGACAAATTGAATTTAGGGCTTACCAAAATAGGGGAATCGCCAGCCATTTTTTTGATCGTGATTGTTAGTTCTGGTGGTTTGAGGAGACAGACTCTGATGTGAAACCAAAGGTAGGGTATTTTTGTCATGGGATGGAGTGGATGGGGTATTTTTGTGATGGGTGGGTATTTTTGTCCTTTTTCTAAAAATTAGGGTATTTTGTGGTATTTCCTCTTAAAAATTGTGTCTTAACTTTGAGTTGAGTTTTATGTATCCTATGATGAAAATTATTGTGAACTTCCATGACTATATGATTTTTTTTAATATTATTTGTTTGCTTGATGAAAGAGAATGTGTTGGACCTTGAAATTGTAAATTTATTTGTACAACAATCTTTGATCAATTTTAGTCTATTGTTCGACAATATGTTATTAAATGTTAATTGAATTATCTTATCAGACTTTATGATTTGTTTGAATATTAGTCAAAATAATTTTGTAAGTAATATAACTCTGGGAATATGATGTAGGGCATTTTGAAAAAGCTAGAGCCTATATAGCCTACCAATATAATTTTTATCCCTAGTGTCCCCTTTGGAGCTTAATTTAAACATTTTTCGTTGGCAACTTATATACTATCTGAGCCATAAATGAAAAATCACTGAAAATAACCTTTCTTACCCACACATGGAGTTCGTAAAAAAAAGGTGAACTTTGATACAAAGTTGTGCACATAAAAAAAAAGGATATGAAAACCTCTCTTGATGCATACACAAAATATCCAAGTTTGGGGTTTCCCAAAAAAAAAAGGAGAAATCGGAAAAATAGGGAGAAAAATTTTCAAATTCATTAATATGGTTGGGTGAATGCAGCTACTTATTCTATATTTTCATACCTTTAGCCCGAGCCTACACTACAAGCTTTGAAAGTCTTATTGATTCATATGTCATAATTATCTACATTAGTGGAGATTAATGTAAAAAGCATGACTATCAGTTTGGGAATTGGATCATTTGGAAAAAAAATTGATTATTTGAATTTACTTGAATAATGAAAATACAGTTGAAAAATTGATTGTACACACAAAGAGTCACAAGATTGAGGTGAAATTTGCATGTTTGATTAACAAATGAGCAATGTTATATTTATTTGAATTATTTAGTTATATAATGTTTGTAATCTTCTAAGGAATTTGAATAGTATGTATACTCAAAGTGGTATCCTTTGTTTGTCAGTGTTGTTCAGTTTGCTTGAGGACAAGCAACATTTCACCAACAAATTAGGTGTCCTAAACTTAGAAGTTATGTTGTTTTTGAGTAGATTGAGTCAAATTATTGTTGAAGTAGTATATTGAGTTCTAATAGGCAGTCGGGTATCAAAGAATCAAGAAAATGGTAGAAAACTAGGGAAAAAAAGAAGTTGTACCATGGTACACAAAGCCATATCTCGATAAAAATTGGAGAGAGATCAAGAAAGCGACTCTGAAACGGGTAGCACTGGAGGTAACACGGTACAAAACAACCATGTACCACGGTACAATGATGTTTTACCGTGGTACACAATTTTCTTGTTACTTGTACCGCGGTATAAATGGTGTGTACCGTTTTACATTGTGTACTGCGGTGTAATGCCTCGTATCGTGGTTCAACCTAAATTTCACCTGCTTTCTACCACGATACATTCAACGCATACTACAGTACCTACCTAATGCACTTTCAGCAATAATGCCATTACACAATAAAATAACGGAGAAAGTCTCTTTACACCTAACAAAAGGAGATAATAGTTAAAAGCAAAGATGAAGACAAATTATACAATTGAAAAGACGGAGGAAAAGAGAGGAATAATTGTTATAAATACGTATGGGTTTTGTAGCAGAGAAGGACGTAAAGAGACCTGAGAAGAGTCTTGATATAGAAAATATTAAGAGATGGAATTCAGTTGGAGAGAACATAGCGGAACAGGAAGAGAACCATATCAATTCTTCAACAAATCCTTGGAGAATTCCCGTTCAAATCATCAAATATAAGTTTTTCGTTCTTCGTCTCTTTCTTTCTAGAATAATTCATGTACCTATTCATATGTATCAAACTGCTTATGCGAATTGTTTGATAGATTAATAAGATATTCTAGGGGCTTGATGTAATCTTATTTCATCTTGTGTTTAATTAGTATATCTATTTTATTTCATGCAATTAATGGTTTATTTGTGTTATTTGTATTAATTACATATTGATTACTTAATTATTAATATTTGATGCTTGATGTGTTAATCCAACATTCGAGAGAAGAGGTTTAATACAAAATCTAGAATAACAAAACATAAGAATTTATATAATAGAGAGATTTATAAATCCTTTGAAGTTGTTGTAGAAATTCCAATGTTTTATTTAGAATTATCATTCTTTGAGATTTTTATAGAGATATTGAAATAATATTTTATAATTTAAAATCACCTAACACTCAACAGAGATAGTTGATTAAATTGGGAATTTCAACTTATAAACCATTGATTGAAATTGATAGATTGATTCTCAAAAATAAGTTATACCTTGATGCAATCAACCTCTAGAATTTGTCTCCCGTACATTTAGATGTTTGCATTTTTAATCATTTATATTTAAGTGTTATTAGCTATAAATTAAGAAATCCACTTATTATTGATCAGTCAGATAGAACATAGGTAATTTATACTTGGTACTTATACATACCTTCCTTGTGGATACGACAATCCTACTCATTAAACTATATTAAAACTTGACAATCGTACACTTGTAGCAGATTAGGTGAGTGTTTTTACTACTGACAAGTTTTTGGCGCGTTGCGGGAAATGTGTTTTGTATGATATCAAGGTTGATTGCTTAATTGTAATTTGACTATTTCATTTTATTTAATTTTTTTATTTTAGGCACATCGTTGGATTAAATTATAATGTATACATAAAAGTGTTTGCAAAAATATTTCGATATTACAACTGCAATGTCATATTCCTCAATAATGTCTGAATTCGTTGTAATAGTTGTAATATCAAAATATTTCGATTATAGTGTAGTTTATAAAATAATGGCAAGCAATGTCATATTCCTCAGGGATTTATTACAAAATACTTAGGCTATAATAACACCACATTCCGATTTTATTGAAGCGACCAAATATCAAGTTTTTATAAAAATCGAAAATAACAGAAAAATAAATAAATTTGCGAACCCCACAAGTACTTTCAACAACCATGGAAGCAAGCTTACGCACATAATCTCAACATATTTCTTCAATATTAAATCCAATTAAAGTTCTAAAAATCAATTCATGCAGTTCTATGGGTTCAATTCCTAAAATAATTTATTCCCACTCCCCGGTGATAAATAAACAGTAGATTAATAATAATTATAGATCTCCCGATACGTTACAACTATTATTAATCCCAAAAGATTTATGAATTGAATGACTCACCACAAACAGTTGTAGGTCTCCCGACTCGTTACACCTATTTATGTCTGAATTCGATTTCCGTCTTTGTTATAACTCATCTCCCGAATCTCGCACTAACAAATATATGATATGAAAATTATTGGCCAAATAAAAAGCAATTAATAAAAAGCACTCGAATTCATAAAATAGAACACATGAATCAATTAAGGAAATAATTATTCAAGATTTAACATGAATCCACAGTTTTGCTTATGCCCCTCAGATCCGAAAGATAAGCCAAACATTAATAACAAATTCATAGACAAATGCAAAATAAACTTTATGACATTGTTTAAGCACAGACAAGAGATCTAGACATAGAAAGAAAACCCTTTCTTGTCAGGATGGATTCCCCTCCTAAGCCATTGAAGCTCTTGTGCTCCCGTAGATGCAAAAAGCCTTGTGGTGTTCTTCGCGACCTAACCTTCCTCTCTCAGAAGACCTCGGATCTTGTGTTCCTGCGTAATTTGACTGGTTGTATGTGGTATGAATTGATGATTTTTTGTGCAAGTCTTGGGTCCTTTTCATAGATGCTTGGAGAGATCACTTGTAGTGTTGGAACGCGAATAGAACTCCAAACAATACATGGCAGAGCCTAACACGGCCTGGTCGTGTAGCCTAACACGGCCATGTGGATTTTATGCAGACCAACTCCCCATGCCCGTGTGGGTCCTACACAGTCTGGCCGTGCGGGTTGGTTTCGTCCCCTGTTTCTTCCCTTTCTCACACGGACATGTATATTTTCATACGGGTGTGCCACACGGCCGTGTGACATGATTTCGTCCTGGGGTCTTCATGAAAGTTGTATCCCTTTCTCTTAGCTTTCCATAACCACTTGAATCACCTTAATATCAATTTTGTATAGAACATTATAGCCAAAATACTAAACTATGCCAGTGTTGGAAATTGTTAGCGCATTTGGAAGTTTTTGAAGGAAATTCCCTTTTGTTCGATCGTGCATGCTACTTTCCTTCACATATTTTCTCATACCTTAGCTCTTGACCCATAATTTGAAAAGTAATATCGTTTTTTATCCAATTTAGCTCCATTTCCTGTAAGAAGTTACAAAAATATGCAGTATCACGCTCAACAAAGAAAACCAACCAAAACATACTGAATATACATACAATTGTATCAAATATATACCATTTTAAGCCCCTAAATGCATTTATATTTTGCACGTATCAAAATCCCCCAAACTTAAAGCATTGCTCATCCTCGAGCAAATTAAAAAATAATATCAAGGGGTTCAAAGAACACACAAGAATACTATAAACATTTAATCTCATTTGGCTCCATATTTAAGTAAACCATACAATTCATTATCAAGAAGTCATCATTCATAAGTTCAGCATCATTAATATTCTCTCGGGTGACATGGCGACTCACAAGTAGGCAGTATATCACTCTACTCTGAAAGAGTATGGAATGTGTTTATGCTCAAAATCAATTTAATGAAAGTAGAACTACCATAGGCTTGTAATAATCGAAAAGGATTTTTCATTTGGTTGTAGTGTAGGCTCTTTGGTAAGGGCATGGAAAATTTGGATTAAGTGACTTGACTTGAGCAAATAGACTTGACGCGCACAAACTTGCAATTCACCAACCCAATTTCAGCATAATAGTCATTCTTTTCAAGATTTTTTTTCAACTCAACTCCACCCTTATTTAACCTTTTTTTTTCCATTCTTAGGCCTTTTTGCCTCATTTTCATTTTTCCTCTAGCGTCAATCTCTCTTTTGTTTCTTCACAATTTTCAGAAATTTTTTCTTTCTTTTGCTTAATTTTTTCGATATATTTTTTAGATATTTTTTTCATTTTTTTTCGAGCTTCATTCTTTCTTCATTTACCCATATACTACTCATCCTCTTTCTTTTTCCAACTTCCTCCTTTTTTTCCATAAATTTTCACCACTTCTCCCTCAAACTTGTTCATTTTCTATAATCCCAAAAAGTTTCAGGGAAAAAATTATGGTTTCAATTTTAAAGGTCAATGTGGCTATAATAAAAAGTTTTGACTCAAAATTGGCTGACTCGGGAATCATGAGTTCATAGGTAGGCTTTTTAGGCTAAGTAGGCTAAAACAAAGATGGCCTCAAATCATTTTCAAAAATTGCACACACACATGACTTCAATGAAGATACCAGAGCAAGTCTAGAGTTCTATCAATCAGAAATGACACACTCAAGAAAACAAATAAGTTGCATAATATAAAAGCAATTAAAGACACAAAAGCTCACAGGCTTATTTTTCAAAAGATGTTCAAATACCCAATTTTCTTAACTAATGCCAAATAAATAAATGATATGTCCTTAACCATTCATCGCATTATTCACAAAAATATGTCATTTCATAAAATCAAATGCTCATAGTAAAATCATACGGAAGTTTTGGGCATTTTTTAAAATCTTGATTAATAACACACACAACTGCAATTAAATGTGCTAATGCGTTAAATGTAGTAAAAATAAAAATAAAAAATTTTACAAAAATTTTAGTGCAAATTTATGCTCTACATACAATCCTAAATCCAATACAAAATGCAACAGTACTAATTTACGCATTCTTGACAACCCCCGCCAAACATAAAATATGCTTTGTTCCGAACATATGAGGAAATTATCAAAATAAAGAGGAATGCGTAAAGAGTACTTACCTAGATCATTCCTGTAAAGCCGAGAGCTCGTTCGTCAAATTGGAAACTGGAGGAGTAGATCGCACGGTTGGGTCCTGTGCGTCTATTTTTTTTTACCAGAGTTTGTCGCGACTTCTCTTGGATTGCCTCCCACAAAGGGATACATTTTACGTCTTCAGCCAGACTTCAGATTTCTAACACCACTGTCATTGAACCATTTCAGTTGAAATCACTAAGCCCTTATATTCTGTACCATCCATTAGATGAACGGTGTTGCACTATTTTCTCGGATCATGTTAAGTACAGCTTCGGAATTTGCCCTTTTGATGTTGGCCTCCCACTGCAGTAGCGATTTGGGCTGCTTGTGTCTCCAGAGTTTTCAGTCTCGCATTCAACAAAAATGATGCTAGAAAAAAAGCAATAAAAAAATAAATAAATATAAAAATTATTTACAAAATACTTCAATTAAGATTGGACTACTTATTCCTATATCTAAGTAGAATCTTTCAATTCTCGGCAACGGCGCCAAAAACTTATTCGCCAAAAATATTTGGATCATACAACTGCAAGCTTACAATGTAGTTTATAGAATAATGGCAAGCAAGGTCATATTCCTCGGGGATTGATTAACAAACACTTAGGCTAAAATAACATCGTATTCCAATTTTAATTAAAGCGACCGAATATCAAGTTTTTATAAAATCGAAAATAACAGAAAAATAAATAAATTTACGAACCCCACTAGTACTTTCAACAACCATGGAAGCAACCTTAGACACATAATGTCAACATGTTTCTTCAATATTAAATCCAATTAAAGTTTTAGAAATCAATTCATGCAGTTCAATGGGTTCAATTCCTAAGATAGTTTATTCCCACAACCCGGTGATAAATAAACAGTAGATTAATAATAATTGTAGATCTCCCAATGCGTTACAACTATTATTAACTCCCAAAAGATTTATGAATTGAATGACTCCCACAAACAGTTGTAGGTCTCCCGGCTCGTTACACCTGTTTATGTCTTAATTTGATTTCTGTCTTTGTTAGAACTCATCTCCCGAATCTCGCACTAACAAATATGATATGAAAATTGTTGTCCAAATAAAAAGCAATTAATAATAAGCACTCAAATTCATAAAATAGAACACATGAATCAATTAAGAAATTAATCAAAATTTAACATGAATCCACAGTTTTGATTATGCCCCTAAGATCCGAAAGATAAGACAAACATTGATAACAAATTCATAGACAAATTCAAAATAAACTTTATGACATTATTTAAGCACAGACAAGAGGTCTAGACATAGAAAGAAAACCCCTTCTTGCAAGGATGGATTCCCCTCCTAAGCCATTGAAGCTCTTGTGCTCTTGTGGTATGAATTGATGATTTTTCGTGCAAGTCTTGGGTCCTTTTTATAAATGCTTGGAGAGATCACTTGTAGTGTTGGAACGCGAAAAGAACTCCAAACAATACATGGCAGAGCCTAACACGGCCTGGTCGTGTAGCCTAACACGGCCATGTGGGTTTTATGTAGACCAACTCCCCACGCCCGTGTGGGTCCCACACAGTCTGGCCGTGCGGCTTGGTTTCATCCCCTGTTTCTTCCCTTTCTCACACGGACATGTATATTTTCATACGGGTGTGCCACACGGCCGTGTGACATGATTTCGTCCTGGGGTCTTCATGAAAGTTGTATCCCTTTCTCTTAGCTTTCCATAGCCACTTGAATCACCTTAATATCAATTTTGTATAGAACGTTATAGCCAAAATACTAAACTATGCCAGTGTTGGAAATTGTTAGCGCATTTGGAAGTTTTTGAAGGAAATTCCCTTTTGTTCGATCGTGCATGCTTCTTTCCTTCACATATTTTCTCATACCTTAGCTCTTGACCGATAATTTGAAAAATAATATCGTTTTTTATCCAATTTAGCTCCATTTCTTGTAAGAAGTTACAAAAATATGCAGTATCACGCCCAACAAAGAAAACCAACCAAAACATACTGAATATACATACAATTGTATCAAATATATACCATTTTAAGCCCCTAAATGGATTTATATTTTGCACGTATCAAAATCCCCCAAACTTAAAGCATTGCTCGTCCTCGAGCAAATTAAAAAATAATATCAAGGGGTTCAAAGAACACACAAGAATACCATAAATATTTAATCTCATTTGGCTCCATATTTAAGTAAACCATGCAATTCATTATCAAGAAGTCATCATTCATAAGTTCAGCATCATTAATATTCTCTCGGGTGGCATCGCGACTCACAAGTAGGCAGTATATCACTCTAATCTCAAAGAGTATGGAATGTGTTTACGCTCAAAATCAATTTAATGAAAGTAGAACTACCATAGGCTTGTAATAATCGAAAAGGATTTTTCATTTGGTTGTAGTG
The DNA here is from genome assembly GCA_016081115.2 of Rehmannia glutinosa. Lineage (NCBI taxonomy): Eukaryota > Viridiplantae > Streptophyta > Magnoliopsida > Lamiales > Orobanchaceae > Rehmannia > Rehmannia glutinosa. Next base: position 25,474,606 of record CM071932.1, on the reverse strand, counting down.
TAGGCTCTTTGGTAAGGGTATGGAAAATTTGGATTAAGTGACATGACTTGAGCAAATAGACTTGACGCGCACAAACTTGCAATTCACCAACCCAATTTCAGCATAATACTCATTCTTTTCAAGATTTTTTTCAACTCAACTCCACCCTTATTTATCCTTTTTTTCCATCCTTAGGCCTTTTTGCCTCTTTTTCATTTTTTCTCTAGCGTCAATCTCTCTTTTTTTTCTTCACAATATTCAGAATTTTTTTCTTTCTTTTGCTTAATTTTCTCGATATATTTTTTAGATATTGTTTTCATTTTTTTCGAGCTTCATTCTTTCTTCATTTACCCATATACTACTCATCCTCTTTCTTTTTCCAACTTCCTCTTTTTTTTCCATAAATTTTCACCACTTCTCACCCAAGCTTGTTCATTTTCTATAATCCCAAAAAGATTCAGGGAAACAATTATGGTTTCAATTTTAAAGATCAATGTGGCTATAATAAAACAAAGATGGCCTCAATTTTAGGCTAAGTAGGCTAAAACAAAGATGGCCTCAAATCATTTTCAAAAATTGCACACACACATGACTTCAATGAAGATACCAAAGCAAGTCTAGAGTTCTATCAATCATAAATGACACACTCAAGAAAACAATTAAGTTGCATAATATAAAAGCAATTAAAGGCACAAAAGCTCACAGACTTATTTTTCAAAAGATGTTCAAATACCCAATTTTTTAACTAATGCCAAATAAATAAATGATATGTCCTTAACCATTCATCGCATTATTCACAAAAATATGTCATCTCATAAAATCAAATGCTCATAGTAAAATCATACGGAAGTTTTAGGCATTTTTGAAAATCTTGATTAATAACACACACAACTGCAATTAAATGTGCTAAAGCGATAAACGTACTAAAAATAAAAATAAAAAATTTTACAAAAATTTTAGTGCAAATTTATGCTCTACATACAATCCTAAATCCAATGCAAAATGCAACAGTACTAATTTACGCATTCTTGACAACCCCCCCAAACATAAAATATGCTTCGTTCCGAACATATGAGAAAATTATCAAAATAAAGAGGAATGCGTAAAGAGTACTTACCTAGATCATTCCGGTGAAGCCGGGAGCTCGTTCGTCAAATTGGAAACTGGAAGAGTAGATCGCACGGTTGGGTCGTGTGCGTCTGTTTTTTTTACCGGAGTTTGTCGCGACTTCTCTTGGGTTGCCTCCCACAAAGGGAGACATTTTACGTCTTCAGCCAGACTTCAGATTTCTAACACCACTGTCGTTGACCCATTTTAGTTGAAATCACTAAGCCCTTATATTATGTACCATCCATTAGACGAATGGTGTTGCACTATTTTCTCGGATGAAGTTAAGTACATCTTCGGAATTTGCCCTTTTGATGTTGGCCTCCCACTGCAGTAGCGATTTGGGCTGCTTGTGTCTCCAGAGTTTTCAGTCTCGCATTCAACAAAAATGATGCTAGAAATAAAGCAATAAAAAAATAAATAAATATAAAAATTATTTACAAAATACTTCATTTAAGATTGGACTACTTATTACTATATCTAAGTAGAATCTTTCAATCCTCGGCAACGGCACCAAAAACTTAGTCGCCAAAAATATTTGGATCATACAACTGTAAGTTTACAATGTAGTTTATAGAAAAATGGCAACCAAGGTCATATTCCTCGGGGATTGATTAACAAACACTTAGGCTAAAATAACATCGTATTCCAATTTTATTAAAGCGACCGAATATCAAGTTTTTATAAAATCAAAAATAACAGAAAAATAAATAAATTTACGAACCCCACTAGTACTTTCAACAACCATGGAAGCAACCTTAGACACATAATCCCAACATGTTTCTTCAATATTAAATCCAATTAAAGTTTTAGAAATCAATTCATGCAGTTCAATGGGTTCAATTCCTAAGATAGTTTATTACCACTCCCCAGTGATAAATAAACAGTAGATTAATAATAATTGTAGATCTCCCGATACGTTACAACTATTATTAACTCCCAAAAGATTTATGAATTGAATGACTCCGACAAACAGTTGTAGGTCTCCCGGCTCGTCACACCTGTTTATGTCTTAATTCGATTTCTGTCTTTGTTAGAACTCATCTCCCGAATCTCGCACTAACAAATATGATATGAAAATTGTTGTCCAAATAAAAAGCAATTAATAATAAGCACTCGAATTCATAAAATAGAACACATGAATCAATTAAAAAAACAATTAATCAAGATTTAACATGAATCCACAGTTTTGATTATGCCCCTAAAATCCGAAAGATAAGCCAATCATTGATAACAAATTCATAGACAAATTCAAAATATACTTTATGACATTGTTTAAGCACAAACAAGAGATCTAGACAGAAAGAAAACCCCTTCTTGCCAGGATGAATTCCCCTCCTAAGCCATTGAAGCTTTTGTGCTCCCGTAGATGCAAAAAGCCTTATGGTGTTCTTCGCGACCTAACCTTCCTCTCTCAGAAGACCTCGGATCTTGTGTTCCTGCGTAATTTGACTGGTTGTATGTGGTATGAATTGATGATTTTTCGTGCAAGTCTTGGGTCCTTTTTATTGATGCTTGGAGAGATCACTTGTAGTGTTGGAACGCGAAAATAACTCCAAACAATACATGGCAAAGCCTAACACGGCCTGGTCGTGTAGCCTAACACGGCCATGAGGGTTTTGTGCAGACCAACTCCCCACGCCCGTGTGGGTCCCACACAGTCTGGCCGTGCGGCTTGGTTTCGTCCCCTGTTTCTTCCTTTTCTCACACGGACATGTATATTTTCATACGGGTGTGCCACACGGCCGTGTGACATGATTTCGTCATGGGGTCTTCATGAAAGTTGTATCCCTTTCTCTTAGCTTTCCATAGCCACTTGAATCACCTTAATATCAATTTTGTATAGAACGTTATAGCCAAAATACTAAACTATACCAGTGTTGGAAATTATTAGCGCATTTGGAAGTTTTTGAAAGAAATTCCCTTTTGTTCGATCGTGCATGCTTCTTTCCTTCACATATTTTCTCATACCTTAGCTCTTGACCGATAATTTGAAAATTAATATCGTTTTTTATCCAATTTAGCTCCATTTCCTGTAAGAAGTTACAAAAATATGCAGTATCACGCCCAACAAAGGAAACCAACCAAAACATATTGAATATACATACACATGTATCAAATATATACCATTTTAAGTCCCTAAATGCATGTATATTTTGCACGTATCAAAATCCCCCAAACTTAAAGCATTGCTCGTCCTCGAGCAAATTAAAAAATGTTGGGAAATTTATTGTTTAGATTTTGATGAATGCCATGTAAAACTTAGAATAGGAAGTTGGCACCCCATTTTTGTTGTAAACTGCATTGTAACAAATTGGGCTGGTCAAGCTGAGTTAAGTCAGCTATGCCTAAACATGCAAGAATATAACTGGAGACTAGAAGGAAGACTCCGCTGCAAGACAGCTGAGTATGGCAAAGAAGAGAAGACGGGAACTCGACTGAAGGTGCAGCTGAGTAAAGTATCAGTCAAGTCAACTCAAGATAGCCAAGTCTCAAGTTGAAGTGACAGAAGAGTCATCCAATGATTGAAAGCTGACTCTAAGTCACCTGGGGAAAGCAAGGAAATGCCGTCAAGTCAAGATAACTGAAAGAGATCCGTTGCACAGAAATCAAGAGAATTACTTAAACAAGTAATATCTCCATGCTACCTTTCTCGAAGTGCTCAGTCCCAGAAGCGTGCAAGGGGAATGAACCAATGGGAAGCACTACACCGTGTCAGAACTTTGAAAAGCTGAAGAACAATTCATACGAGGAAGTGGCAACTCCAAGGACTGCAACAAGACAAGCCAACGACCACAAGTGACTTTCAAAAATAAGATTATCTCTTCAATGGGCAGATTTTTGAATGATCACTATAAAAGGTTGAGGAATGACTCTGAGAGAAGGTTACCTTGACTACCTGAACTACGAACATTTCAAGAAAACATTTTGAACTGTAACCTAAAATATTCTCAAAATCATTCAAGATTAATCCTCAAGCCTACACTACGAAGAAAATCAATCCAACACTCACCTATGAATGAAAGATAGCTTCAATCAGTTGAAGAGGAAACCTTTGAAGAAAAGGGGTCTACATTCCACGGAGGATTGTAGGAAGGTTCAAGGTCGAACCAGTCTCGAGTTTTTGGAGGGCTTCGTGATCAAATCCAAAGAGCTTGAGCAAGTAAGCTGTAGTAGCAAGGCAACTGCCCTGTGAAGAAGCTGAGTCGCACGAGAAGCCAGCTGCGTGACCAAGGCATCTCAGATCGAGTCCCAAAGGATCAAGTCATTTGTGTGATCAAGACTTGTATCTGGACTGTTACCACTCTGTATACTGATCAATACTTAGTGGATTCCTCAAGGAGTTGGAGAAGAGAGGAGTAGAAGAATTACCCCATCTTTGAACCTCTATAAAAACTTATCGTGTCATTTACATTTCAGCATTTTAATTCTTGCACTTTATCTATTTAATTTTGCTGATAAATTTGTTATCCACTTGATAATCTCTAAGTACTAAAACCAAGGATTAAATCATAACTAAACCAAATTTAAGGGTGTTAAGTCTTCCGCTGAAAACAAACTACAGTTGAGCTAAGTCTTTAGTCTTAACAGCTGAGTTATTCTTTTAACAGCTCAGTCGAGTCTGTTGAGTGACTAACTCTACTGATTAACTAAATTAGCTGTCCACCAAGGACACAGCTGTGTAGTATCAACTCTAAACTTTTAAAAGGACTAAATCGAAAAGTTAGTAAGGTTTATTCAACCCTCCCCTTCTAAACCTTACACTCACACCCCTTGGGACCAACAAGTGGTATCAGAGCGGTAGGTTCATTGAGCGTTCCGCACTGGTTACTGAACTAGATCTCCAAATTTCTCAAAGTCTGTTTTAGTACTTAAGTTTTCAAAACTCCTTTTATCATCAAAAGTTATTATCATGGAAGCAAATTTGACACGCATCCCTATGTTCACAATTGAAGAATTTGATGATTGAAAAATTCGTATGCAGGCTCATCTATCAGCATTACATGATGAGATGTGGATAGTGATAGAGGATGGGCCACTGCAAATTTTAAAAGTGAACACAACTTTAAGAAGAGCTGCAGCTGAAGGCGAAGAGAATGTTGCTCCTAGACCAGCTATGGTTGAAAAACCAAGAACTGAATGGACAAATGATGACAAAAAAAGATATAATCTGGACAATGTGGCCAAGGACATCCTTTACAAAACCTTGGACAAAGCTATGTTCAATAAAGTCAAATCATGCAGAACGGCTAAAGAAATCTGGGACAAGCTAACATTGATTTGTGAAGGCTCAGAGCAAATCAAGGAAAATAAATTATCAGTGGCTGTACAAAAATTCGAGAATTTCAAAATGATCGCAGGAGAGAACCTGGATCAACTGGATGCTCGGTTCACAGAAATTACCAACGAGCTATCTACTCTTGGAAAAGAATATACTCAGAAGGAAATGTGCATGAAGATCCTAAAAAGTCTCCCAGCTGAATGGAAAATGAAGGTCATGGCACTAAGACATTCCATGGACCTATCAAAGCCATCCAACCATGAGCTATTCTCGGATCTCAAAGCCTACGGATTTGGCCGAGAAAAAAGAAGACCAGGAAGAGACAATTTGTACCCAAAACATTTGCTCTAATTGTTAAGGATGACAAGAGAGCCGAGGTCAAAGAAGTCATTGACCCAGAGGAAATAGCCCTGATGGTTAAAAGGTTCAACAAGTTCTTCAATAAGAACTACAAGAGAGGCAAGGGCGAATCCTCCGAGGAAGACACTCGGCTCCCTCCAAGTCAAGGGAAGATAGGCCAACCAAGAGAAAGATCATCAAAAAGTGAATATCAAAGGGCCGACAATCCAAGAATGGAAAGAGATGATCAAAAGGTTGAATATCTATCTTTGGAACTGTAGGCAACCGGTCACTATGCCGTTGATTGCCCATATCTAGTCAGTCAACAAATACAGGAATGAAGAAGAAAGAAAGGTCTTGAGAGAAAGAAGACAAGAAAAGAAAAAGGCAATGTTGGTGCAGAGATGGCTGAGAGAAAGCCAAGTCAAGAGACATAGCTGATTCAGAGAGTAGTGAATCTGACTACTCAAGTGACTCTGAAGAAGAAGCCTTGATCTGTTTGATGGCCAAGGAACAAGACCAACCTGACAAGAAGATGAGGTATACTCTAACTCATCAAACTTAGATTCTAGTGATAGTGACTGTGACACACACACTTCATCACCCACTGATCTTTATGATTCATTAGGCAAAATGATGAAAGATTTTGAACACATTAAATCCTCACACACACTACTAAATGAGGAAAACAGCCTACTCAAGAGCCAAAACTCACAGCTGACTAAGGAGCTGAGTACTCTAAGTCAAATAGCTAATGAGATTAAAAGTCTAAAGACTGAAAATACCAAGCTAATAGCAGAGATAGCTGCTATAGAAAAGAGGGAAAATGACCTCAAAAATGTGATTGCCTCATTCACTAAGGCATCCAAATCATTGGATGATCTTATTATGAGTCAAAGAGAATGTGGAGACAAGACAAGCTTAGGATTTAGTTCCTCTATGCTATGTCAAGCTCCAAAAGTGATTTTGGAAAAAGGATCTTCAAGCAATGAAGTATCCCAAAAATCCAAAACTCCAAAAGGTGCACACACATCTATTCCAAAGCACAATCACAAGCAGACTGGCCTTGGCTATAAAGGAAAAGGAAAACAACTTGATTGAGTGTCTTTGAGAGGGACGGTGAGAAGAAATTCAGCCGAGTTCCTCAGCAAACTCCAAACAGGAAATACTCTGTAAAGAAGAAACAGAGCTACCAAAAATCCCAGAAGTTCCATAAAAGAAACACATATGATGGGAATGGTAGAAAATACCCAAGCCAAGCTGATTGGAATGATGTGAACTATCAGCAAAGACCTATGGAATATAAGCCCAAATGGCAAAGGCCTAGAACTCAGCAAAGACCATTCCAAAGGTATAAGAGCTTTCATCAGCACACATATGCACCTAGGCACTACACTCAGAGATATCACAACTACGCAAAGAAGGCAATTGCTAAAACACATACGGGCATACGAGACAAAAGAGAGGCAATTTGTATGAACCTAGAATCCCCAAGCAATTTGCCAAAATTAATTATGATTATGGCACTGATAGATGGCAACCACTTAGAGCTAAATCATTTGGCTATAGGTTGGTTGGATCATCTTACAATACTAACCCCTCAGGGCCGAGACAAGTACGGGTACCTAAAACTTAATTTCCTTGTTTGCAGGTTCAAGGAACAGCTGAGTGCCAAGGAACCTGGTACATGGATAGTGGGGTTTAGGGTTCAGGGTTTAGGGTTTAGGGTTTAGGGTTTAGGGTTTAGGGTTCAGGGTCCAGGGTTTAGGGTTTAGGGTTTAGGGTTCAGGGTTCAGGGTTTAGGGTTTAGGGTTTAGGGTGACAGGAAACAAGAAAAATCTGTCAAAATTCAAGGAAGTCAAAGGCGCAAAAGTTATATTTGGAGGAAATGAAGCTCCAGGAGAAATAAGAGGCATTGGATCCATCAAGAAAAATGGATTAGAAATCACAGATGTTGCATATGTTGAAGGACACAAGGGATATAATGTTGGATATAACATGAGTATATGCCAAATCAAGGATACTGAATCAAATGAAGTTGTGTTGCAAGGATGCAGACAAAAGAACATGTATATCGTGGATTGGTCAACAAAGAACACCTAGCACTTTTGTCTGTTAGCAAAAACAAATTGAATCAAGTTGGTGTGGTGGCACAAGAAGTGAGTCACCTGAATTTCAAAACAATTAACAAGCTTGCGAAGCAATCTTGTGGAAGGACTTCGGACTCAAAAGTATACAAAAAGGAGAGTATATGTGACGCATGTCAGAAGGGATAACAAATCAAATCATCATTCAAAGAAAAGACATGCCCATCTTCAACAAGAATATTGCATCTGCTACATATGGATCTATTTGGTCCAGTTGAACCAGCTAGCATAAGTGGGAAGAAATACACCTTGGTGATAGTGGATGACTACTCAAGATATACATGGACAATATTCATGTGTAAGAAGAAAGAAACTCTCTACGAAACTACCACGGTGATGAAGAGGATTCATAATGAGAAGAGTCAAACCATCATCAAAATAAGATCGACAGAGGAGGAACCGAGTTTGTAAATGGTATAATAACTCGTATTGTATTGAAAATGGCATTGGTCATGAATTATCTGCGGCAAGGACTCCACAATGAGAATGGAGTTGCGAGAAAGAAGGAATAGAACTCTCAAAGAAGCGGCAAGGACCATGTTAGCGAAGCATGGCTACCTACAAGATTTTGGTGAAGCAATAAACACAAAGATGCTACACTAAAAATAGATGCATGATAAAGGAACGGTGACAAAGACTCCTATGAGATTTGGACGGGGAGAAAACCAAATGTTGCATATTTCAAAATATTTGGATGTAAATGCTTCATCCATAACAATGGCAAAGATAATCTAAAGGCTTTTGATGCTAAAGGCGATGAAGGTATCTTCTTGGGATACTCGGTGAAAGCAAAGCCTACTGAGAATACTCAACAAGAGGACTATGGTTACAGAGGAATCCATTCACGTGGTGTTCGATGAGCCAAATGTAAATGGAGAAGACATTGAAGAATCAGCTGATAAGCTGAATCAACCAACCATGCAGAAGAGTCCCTATGCTAAGTGATGACGAGAGAGTTGATCAAAGCAACACAGCTGCAAGACGACTGAATCCAGCTGACTTACTCCAACCTGATGTAACATGGCCGAGAGACCATCCACGAACTTGTCATTGGAGATATAAGAGAAGGTGTCAAAACAAGATCGAACTCAACAAGAAGCTATGTTCACATGCTTTATCTCACAAATAGAGCCCAAAGATGTGTCACAAGCATTAGATGACACACATTGGATTCAAGCTATGCAAGAAGAGCTGAATCAGTTTGAAAGAAACAAAGTATGGAAGTTAGTTCAAAGACCCACCCATCAAAATGTTATTGGCACTAAATGGGTGTTCAGAAACAAGATGAACGAGGAAGGTTCAGTGGTAAGAAACAAAGCAAGATTAGTAGCCAAAGGATATTGCCAAGAAGAAGGGATAGATTTTGATGAAACATTTGCCCCTGTAGCAAGATTGGAAGCTATTAGGATGTTTCTTGCCTATGCAGCTCACAAGAATTTTATTGTATATCAAATGGATGTAAAAAGTGCATTCCTAAATGGTTTATTGGAAGAAGAAGTGTATGTTGAACAACCTCCAGGATTTGAGCAGAAGACTCTTGGAGATAAGGTATACAAACTCAAGAAAGCTCTGTATGGATTGAAACAGGCACCCAGAGCATGGTATGATACTTTGTCACAATTCCTAAGCGAGAATGGATTCACAAAAGGAAAAGTAGATAGAACACTTTTGTAATTCAAGACAAGAAGAGCATACTGCTTGTTCAAATATATGTGGATGACATCATTTTTGGATCCACAAACAAAGAGTTGTGTGATAAATTTTCAAACCTCATGCAAAGCAAATTCGAAATGAGCATGATGGGAGAGCTGACATTCTTCCTTGGACTCCAAGTGAAACAACTGAAGGATGGAACCTTCATAAGTCAAATAAAATACACCGAGAGATTTAATGAAGAAATTTGGTATAGAAGAGAAGTCTTCGTGAAAATACCAATGAATACATCATCAAAATGGACATGGATGAAGATGGCAAGCACAGTAGATCAAACAAGATCTGAGCACTTATTGGATCATTGCTTTATCTCACAACAAGCGGGCGGACAGACATCACCTTTCTTTGTAGGTGTATGTGCAAGATTTCAATCTGCTCCAAAAGAGAGCCATATATGCTAAAAATGCTAAGAGGATCTTGAGATATTTGAAAGGAAGCCAAGAAGTTGGCTTATGGTATCCAAAGGAAGGTGTATTCAAGCTAATTGGCTATTCGACTACGACTATCTTTGGATGTAGAGTTGACAGAAAAGCACTTGAGGCACATGTCAAATGCTTGAAACAAAGCTAATTTCTGGTTTAGCAAAAAGCAAAATTCAATAGCCACCTCTACAAACTGGTGACAAGAATACATAGGCTGCGGGCAAATTTGTTGTGCTCAAATCCTATGGATGAGACAAAGATCTCGAGAGACTATGAAATTGAAGAAAAAGAAATTCCAATCATGTGTGATAACACAAGTGCAATTGCAATCACTCCAAATCATGTGTTGCACTCAAGAACAAAGCATATCGATGTCGATATCACTTCATAAGAGATCATGTTAAAAAGAAAGACATCACCTTGGAATATATTTCAACCGATAAACATTAGGCGACATATTTACAAAACCATTATGTGAGTCAAGATTTGAAGAACTCAAGCATGAGTTAGGGTTAATTGGTGGTGACACTCGGAAGACTCAACAAAAGGAAATGAAACACAAGAAAGGGAAAAAGAAATTCTCAAAATCGCTAAATGAATCGATCGTATCGGAAAAACACTATACCGAATTAGCGACAATTGAGTGAGTCACTATGAGAACTGTGAGAAGAAGAGTTAAATCGGCTAAGGGATAAGTGAGTCATTTTATGAGCAAAGTGACAAAAACGATCGTTTTTACTAAGCGGGAATGTTTTTAAGAATGACGTCAGCATAATGATGATGTGTACAGGCAAAAGCTGCACACCAAGCTTATGATTGGATGTAAATGCTGCCGCATTAAATTCGAGACATAAAATGCTAATCGGCGTGCAAAATCTAAGCCGTTGATTTCGATCACATTTCAAAAACCACCCGCACGTCCTTTCAGAAACCATACTTAAACCATTTTCATCTGTCTCTCTCACATATTACCAAAACTGTTCATTTCTCTCTCAGAAGCAAAGGCAAAACTCTCTCAAAACCCTATCAATCTTCAAATCAACTTCTAAGTTTCTTTCCGTGAAATACTGAAAAATGGCATCGACTTATGATTTCGTCAAGCTAGGGAAGCAAATCCACACTGGGTCTACTGTGGATTTCGAGGGTATGGTCAAACAGGGGTCCGATGATGCCCTCATAAAGAAGATTGCTGAAAAGCTCGAAAAGTCTGGGCTAAAACCATTTCTGATGATGGAGCTCCCGATGACCTATGTGGAAGAGGTCGCTCAGTTCTACGTGAACGCTGAGATTCACGATGAGGGGATCAAATCCTCTATTCACGGGAAGGAGTTCATCATCTCTGCCAAAGATTTGGCAGAACACTGCTCATTACCGACGGAAGGAGCACCAGAAATCAATGAAGCTGATGTAGACTTGGCTGCTGCTTGGAAGGAAGTAGCCAAGACCGACTATGCTGATAAGATAGTCTACACAACCAACAAGAGGCTGCTGAAGGAGGACTACCACAAACTGTTGGACATAGTTGCCAAATGCATAGACATCAAATTTGGCAGCTTTGACCAACTATCCAAAGCAAAATTGATCGTCATGGCTGCAATCATTGAAGAAAATCAAGTAAACTGGGCTGAGTTTGTTTGCAACAGACTCTGCCAGAATGTAGGGAACAAATCCTTCAAGGAGAATGGAGCATTTGGAGGATCCCTGGGATACGACCTGGTGATTGGCCGGCTGATGGAGGTAAAAGGAGTCCCTCTTCGACATGGAAAGGCGTTCCATGTAAACAAGAGGATGTTCAGATCAAACATCTCTGGCGCACAGAAGAGAGCCTACGCCAAGAGAGCTGATACAAGTGAGGGGGAATCAGCTGACCCTGAAGATGCAGCTGTTTCCTCTCCACCAAAGAAGAAAGTTGCCCCTGCAGCTGCTAAGAGAACTGCTGCCCCTGTAGCAAAGAAAAACAAATCTGCTCCTGCCCCTGCAGCCGAGTCACCTGCCCCCGCAGCCGTGTCTCCCGCCCATGATGCACGAGAAGGAATCTCAAATACCTTCTCCGGTCGTCAAAAAGAAGAGAACTGATAAGCCAAGACGACCAGCTCCTCAGAAGAAAACACCAGCACCGACCCCCGCCGCCCAAGACTCGTAAGACACTCTCTCCGAACCAGAAATCCCTCTGGTACAAACTAAGAGACGAAGAAGAATCATCAAGCGCTCCGAGCTTGAGAAACCGGGCTGAGTCGACCCACTCACCAAACAGACATCGAGAGGCTGCCGGAGAAGTAGAGTCTCGAAATTATTGATGAAATAGCCAAGTCTCTGTCAAGGCGATCACAGAGGCAAATCAAGACCATTTGTAGTTCGAACAATTTGAGACACAAGAAGTAGCTGAGAGAAAGCTAACTCGCTTTGTTGACAGGATCGTATCCCCTCCCGCAATGATGCGTGACAGACAATATGGAGCACGAGCTTGCTACCTTCTATCCCCGAGAATGAGGACAACAAGAAGAAGCGATAGAGATGATGATGTGATGATCCTATCCCCACCTTATCCGGACATCCAAAATCGTCTGCGAGAGTGGAGGAAGTGGAAGTTGAGTCGATCCAGGAACAGTTCCAACGGCCCGAGTTTATCGAAGAAGAAGAGGAACTGATGAATTTTCTTGGAGTGACCACTTTGTGGTCCAAGATCTGGATGAAGAAAAGCGCACAGATATCTTGCAGATCTTCAAGGACAAGGAAAAGGAGAGACAGGTAGAGGAAGGCCGAGGCACGTGAGAAGGCCAAAGATCCGCCCTATCACCGGCCCCACGAGAACATACACATTCTCTCCTCGACGCGTCTATTCGACGGTGATGAGGATCTGGACCTATTCTTTTCGCCGAGAAGAGTTGCAAATGCAGCAAGCAATGCACGAATCCGAGTCCTTCATGAACAAAGAATGATGGAGGGACCAAGAGAGTCCTCTAAAACTCGGTGGAAGATAGACCCAATGGGAGTGGTGCAAAGATATTGCCACCGTCGTTCTTTGCCACCACTTCCCACTCACTCGGAAGAAGGAACTAAGGGAAATGGCGATGAAACTAGGATAGTGGGGACCCCAGTCGAGCCAACCCCTAATGAAGGTGTCTTACCACCTGCCCCAACGGTGAACACTCAAGAGAAAGCAGTAGGGAGTTTGGAGACGAGTGACCCCATTCCAAGTCACTCGGTGGTGCGCCGGTGAGGGGAAACTCCCTCCACTGCAGCAAGGTCGGAGGATGCTGTAGATGACTCTACTACGAATCTAGGAGGCGAAGTGGAGAAGGAACAACCACAAAGTACACAGCAAGTTGTCATCAACGAAGCTCGAGGCAGTTGAGACTGTCTCGGTGAGGTGCCAACCGCTCTCGAAGGCTAATGATGTTCTTGATGTCAAAATCGAGGCACATGAAGGAACACCCTAGGAGTTAACACTCTAGGCGATGAAAGTGCAATCCATGGGGTTGAGACTCCAATGGATGCCACCGCAGAAGACCCTAAGACAGTGACACTGCCGAAAGGGATGTCAGGCCTCGCATTGCAAAGAGAGACTACGAGGAGGTAATGAAGGCCAACGGGAGGTTGAGACTTCCCGGGTAACGGTCAAGTACGAGAACATCCCTCCCGCTATCATTGATCCATCCGAAAAGGAGATAAGCGCGCTTCACGATTCCCAAGATAATCCCGATGTAACCTTTCGGGATCGGAAGAAGACGATGAAGCCGAGTCATCCCTCAGAATCGATCCAAAAGACTCACCGAGGAGGATGTTCCAACCACGAGCAAGTCTCGACCTCAAGACTACTCGTCAAACTTTCAATTTTGATGATGAGCCACCCATGGAAATCTCATCATTGTCCGATGACGCTTCGATAAGGCCGAGGACAGTCAACTCAATTGGAGAAACCATTTGAGACCAACAAAGTCTGTTGGGACAGTGAGGCTTAGCAAGTCGGGTCAACTTCACAATAAACCCCGGTGAAACAGAGTCCATTGCGCAAGCTCCCAAGCGCGGAGGTTCGACTCAACAAGGAACTTCACGCACACCACTCATCATTGAACAAATCCCGATTTGCCCGTGATGATTCCTTTGTAGAATCATTTCCCTTCTCTCTGGAGGTACCCGACCTCCCGAAGAGTCGAAAAGAGATCTCGCGTGCTTTCACAGACAGATCTGTCATTCCATCGATACCATCGTTCGGTGACTATGATTTTGACGCCGCTTGGCCGTCACCGCAATGAGAGGAACAAGCGAAGTTCGGGAGGTGTTCAAAGTATTATTTGCGGAAATTGAACGGATGGAGAAGCACCAGGCCTCGATGGACATGAGATGGATAACAGAGATGCCAACCATTGCTGGCGACTTGAGAAGCATAATAGTCAGAATCAGGGAGTGGTGGCAACAGCAGCAAACAATGCGTGTGGAACAAGCTAGATATTTCAGGACATTGTTCAACAAGCTGTTGGTATGGCGGGCTGAGAATGCTGATGCAAGGACGCAACTGAGAGAACACATAGAGCACATGCATGAATCTCACATTGTTGAGATAAAGCTGCTGCGTGAGCAAAATAAGAGTGAGCTCCTGCGTATGGAAGAAAACATGAATCGAAAGTTCAGCCTTGTCATGGCTGAAATGAAGTTAATTTTAGCGGAATCCAACGCTACTCGCTCTGAGTTTCGCGCCGCATACTCCGCAGCAGACTCGAAGCAGAACTCGACTATCAGCAGACTCGTCTTTCTGCTTGCTAGTATGTTTCCAGGCGTTCCTCTCTCCTTTGATGATGCCAAAAAGGGGAAGAGGAATACCTTAAAAGCCAAGAGATCGGCGTTGAGAAGGAGGAGCGTTTTGTAAAGGGAAAGACAGGTGAGGAGGTCTCAAGAGCAAAGAAAGGAAAGTCTATTGAGGGGGAAGGATCGGGAGATGTCACCCTAATGATTGCACAAACCCCCCAACAAAGTCTTGTCACGGTGATATTATCGCAAACAAACTCCCAGTGACTCTTAAACTCCAACACTACGATGTGTCTATGGTGAAAAAGAGAAAGACGATTGAAGCGAGGGATGGAGGAAGTGGAAGGAAGGATGAATGCCCGAGTTATGGATATTTTGAAACAACATGGAGGCATTCCAGTAGACAGAGACACTTATGCCATCTCAGATGCCGGAACTGAGCCAAGATCAGTTGATAAATTTAAAACACTCGCATCTGAAGGATACTCTGCAAACATGTCCATGGCTCAAGCCTGGGACTTATCTTGGCAAAAGGGTCTCACGCTATGTGAAGAAGCGACAGCAGCAGACTACGGCGATCACTCTGCTGGTCACTCCGCTAGTCACTCATTTGGAAGAAGAAGACCCCAAAGACAATACACGCCCGAGAGGAAGAGGTAGAGGAAGAAGCGAGTGGTGGAGGAAGAGGTTTGGACCTAGGCCTCGCCTAAAAACATTGAGTACATAGATCCAGGCAAGAAAGGAGGGATCTTGGGCTGAGTTTTGACGAAGTAGCCAATCTGCAAGTGGCTAAGAACAATCTTGAGTATGTGAAAAGAATTGAAGAAGAAAATAAAAGACAAACTCAGCTATGGGAGGAAAGACAAGAGAGACTAAGAAGAGATGAAGCTGCCCGGAAGGCATATGAAAAGAAGAAGAAGGCGGCTGAAGATGAGAAAAAGAGAAGAAGACCAGAAGACGACAGAACTGAAGAAGATGAAAGAAGGAGGCAGTGAAGGAGATCAAGTGTTGCTATCCACCCCTTCATGTATTTTACTATGTAAATACATGCTATGTAAGTCTTCTGTAATAAATCTGTAAATTCTCTATTTTTGCGTAGACATAGATGTTTGCTCGGATACACCTTGTAAACAGTTGTGTAAAGGACAAGAATGTTATGATCAATAAAAGGATTGATTCTACGCATACATTCTCTGTAAATACACTATCTGTATGTATCTATGCTATTTACATTTTGAATGTTTTATGTTTTGGCATCATCAAAAAGGGGGAAATTGTTGGGAAATTTATTGTTTAGATTTTGATGAATGCCATGTAAAACTTAGAATAGGAAGTTGGCACCCCATTTTTGTTGTAAACTGCATTGTAACAAATAGGGCTGGTCAATTTGAGTTAAGTCGGCCTATGCCTAAACATGAAAGAAGACAATGGAGACTAGAAGGAAGACTCTGCTGCAAAGACAGTTGAGTATGGCAAAGAAGAGAAGACGGGAACTCGATGAAGGTGCGGTGAGATGCGGTGAGTAAAGTATCAGTCAAGTCAACTCAAGATAGCCAAGTCTCAAGTTGAAGTGACAGAAGAGTCATCCAATGATTGAAAGCTGACTCTAAGTCACCTGGGGAAAGCAAGGAAATGCAGTCAAGTCGAGATAACTCAAAGAGATCCGTTGCACAGAAATCAAGAGAATTACTTAAACAAGTAATATCTCCATGCTACCTTTCTCGAAGTGCTCAGTCCCAGAAGCGTGCAAGGGGAATGAACCAATGGGAAGCACTACACCGTGTCAGAACTCTGAAAAGCTGAAGCACAATTTGTTAGATAAATGTTTTTATCATGATTTTGATGATTATGTTCGATTTTGTTCAAATAAGTTTTTAAACCAAAACTATGTCCCTAAATGTTGTCTAAATACTTCCGATCAACTTAAAATGTTTTTACTATTTTTCGGAGTATTTCTTGAAGTTTATTTTCAATAAAACATTGGACAACACATTTGTTTCAGGCTCGACCGGTCGCCTATAGGGCAACCCGCACTGAGTTGAGTCGAGAAACAGAAAATGGGACGTAAGAAAAAAGCAGCGGCGGGCGGCGACGGTCGGCCGAGGTGGGCGACGGTGCGGTCGGCCGGTCGGCCGTGGCGGCTTAATTGCACTGCAAGTTGGATTTTTTGTTCCGACTTCTCTATTTCGTAAAATCGTCAACCGGCCACTGACTAAAGGCGCGACGGTCGCACCCCCCTTCGACCGGTCCCCCTGTGTAAAAATTCGCAGAATTCAATTTCAATCTTATCTCTGTGCGACCGGTCGAACCCCATGTTTATCAGCAAACTATCCGTTGCGTTTTCAGACAACTTTTCCCTATTTTGTGGGATTGATTTCTAACAGCTATATTGATCATTTTAAATGGTTTCTTTTGCAGCAAATCACTCCCCAAGGAGGAGCCAATGTCTGGAAATGAAAGCCAAGTCCTCTCCTATAAATAGAGGCTTCATTCAAGCAACAAGATACAACACTTACTACAAGCAAAGAGCAATTGAGCAAACACTTTCATATATCTTGTTGTATTAGCCTAAGCACTTTCACTTGCACTTATTTGAGGTCTAGGCTTTCAATTCTTGATTACACTTGTACTCATATTGTATCAATCATTATTGAGTTGTAATCTTGATTTTGGTCATCATTCAACACAAGACATCCTTGTGAGTATTCTTGTGGTAAGAATACACTTGGGTGATCTAGGTGATAGGTGTTTGAAGGTTGTGGTAACCTTCAAAGGTGTCGTAAGAGGGTTGTGGTAATCCTCAAGGTGTTGTAAGAGGATTGTGGTAATCCTCAAGGTGGTGAAAGAGGGTTGTGGTAATCCTCAAGGTGTTGTATTATTTTTTGGTAAATTAATAAAATCTTTTTTTCTTTTTGAAATCCATCCCGGATATACTGGGGTGGTAGTAGATTAGGCCCTAGGTGGGTTGAACTACTATAAATCGACGTGTGCTATTTACTTTCCGCATTTAGCATTTTATCTTTGCTTGAGTCTTTTGAAAAAGAGGGCAAAATCTGAAAAACCGGGATAATCTATTCACCCCCCCTCTAGATTATTGTAGCCACTTGGACTTACAAGTGGTATCAGAGCCAAACTCTTTGGCTAGCTCGTTCCGAGTAAAGAGCAAAGATCCATGGCTACAAATGATGCTCATCTCACCACCGGCGCCTCCACCAATAAGCCACCACTATTCGACGCCAACAACTACGCATTTTGGAAAAACCGTATGGAGTGCTTCCTACAAGGGTGCGGGTTCGACATTTGTAATGTGGTCATTGAAGGAGTTGATCAACCAACAAAGAAATCGGAGGATGGCACCTTGGCTCCTAAACCTTTCAAGGAGTTTGATGATAACGATAAAAAGGCTTTCTCTCTAAACGGTAAGGCCTTAAATATTTTGCATTGTTCTCTTACCGCCACCGAGTACAATCGCATAAGAGGCATAAGGTCGGCACATGAGGTTTGGGAAAAATTGGAGACAATCTATGAAGGGACTAAGAAAGTCAAGCAAGCAAGAAAGACCATGCTTGTTAAAGACTTCGAAAACTTTAACATGTATGATGGCGAAAGCATCTCCAAAATGGTGGAAAGGCTTGACAATATTGTCAATCCTCTTGTGGCCCTCGGCAAAGTCATCTCCGAAGAAGACAAGGTGACCAAGGTATTAAATGCACTTCCCGGCTCATGGTCCGAAAAAGTAACGGCAATCACGGAGGCACAAAATCTTGAGACACTCAAGTTTGATGAGCTTATTGGAAATCTACTCATCTATGAAGTCTATCTCAAGGAGAGGAAAAACTCCAAACCATCCACAAATCAATCGGGTATGCAAATTATTCCTAAAGGTCTTGCTTCTTCTTCTAATAATGCACACTATGATAATGATGATGATGATGAGGAGACGGCCGCACTTGTTCGGAAATTTGCAAAATTTGTGAATAAAAATAAAGCAAGAAAACCAAGAGATAATGCTTGCTTTAAATGCGGATTGCCCGAAGCTCGACGAAGAGGAGCAAAAGAAAAGGAAGCCTTTCACAAAAAATAAGGCTCTAAATGCGGAAGTCAAAACATGGGATGAACTACTCGAAACAACCGATGAGGAAGGAGAAACCGAACACGGTCTCATGGCTATAGACGATGAAAACAATGAGG
The DNA here is from genome assembly GCA_016081115.2 of Rehmannia glutinosa. Lineage (NCBI taxonomy): Eukaryota > Viridiplantae > Streptophyta > Magnoliopsida > Lamiales > Orobanchaceae > Rehmannia > Rehmannia glutinosa. The sequence goes on along the minus strand of CM071932.1, from coordinate 25,455,680 downwards.
TACACTCAAAATCATCTACTTCCTCCATAGTTGATGACTTGCAATGTGATTTTGATGAATTGCAAATTGAGTTTCAAAATTTAATCGTTAAATACAAAAATTTGAAAAAGGAGCATAAGGAGATTAAGGTTGAAAAGGAAAAATTATTTACCTCTTATGAATCTCTAGACAAAGCTCATGCTCTTACTCTTACTAGAATTCATTCTCTTGAAACCGAAAAGGAATTGCTCACAAAAGAAATTGAATGTTTGAAAAATGATGTGCATCGTTTCAACATAAGTACGGATAAAGTCACAAAAATTTTAGATGCACAAAGAGGTGAGCATTCCAAAACGGGACTTGGTTATAAGCCATTTCAAAGTGTTTTTAAGAAAAATAACCAAGGTCCGACTTTTGTACGTGCTAATAATTATAATACTCCTACTTGTTTTTATTGTGGCAAAGTTGGACATTATGCTAATAATTGCAAATTTAGAAATAGCTCAAGACATGTTTGGAGACCCAAATGTCTCAAGACTAACCCCCATGGACCCCAAAATTATAGGGTACCTAAAAGAAATTCTTTTGTAGGTAATAGGGGCTATAACCACAATGGAAGATTCAAAATGGCTCGTGGACAGCGGATGTTCACGCCATATGACCGGGAGGAGAGAACTTTTTACCAACATCAAACTCCAAGAAGAGGGTATGGTCATGTTCGGCAATGGCAAAGGAAAAATTCTTGGAAATGGAGAAATTGGTAACTCTTCTTTCTCTCTTAGTAATGTTTTATTAGTTGAAGGGCTTAAGTTTAATTTGATAAGTGTTAGCCAACTTTGTGATTCAAAATATGATTTTTCCTTTAATAAAGAAAAATGCCTTATACTTAAAAATGGTGAAATTATTTGTGAAGCAAATAGAAAAGGAAATCTTTACAAAATTTGTACAAGTGATTTGGTTAGTCAAAATGTTTCTTGTTTAGTCGCCAATAATGATTTAACTAGTTTATGACATAGGCGACTTGGACATGTTGGATACAAGAATTTGAAAAATATTTATAAAAACCAACATGTGAAAGGACTACCCAAATTGAATTTTGAAAATCTTGGCTTATGTGACACTTGTCAAAAGAACAAATTAGTTAAGAGTAGTTTTAAGCCCAAAAATGAAATTTCCACAACCAAACCCCTACAAATGCTTCACCTTGATTTGTATGGGGACATTGGTACGGCTAGTCTATGTGGAAAACATTACACTTTTGTTATAGTCGATGATTTTTCGAGATATACTTGGGCTCTTTTTCTTACCAATAAAAGCGATGCCGTTAATGAGTTTGTTAAGTTGTGTAGACTTATTGAGAATGAAAAAGAAGATACTATCAAGTCTATTCAAGCGATCGAGGTGGAGAATTTGACGGTGAATTTAGAGTATTTTGTGAAACCAAAGGATATGCTCATAATTTCTCGGCTCCAAGGACACCTCAACAAAATGGAGCAGCCGAACGGAAAAATCGGACATTACAAGAAATGAGTCGGTCCATGCTCAATGAATTTTCACTTCCAAAGTATTTTTGGGCGAAGCGTAAGTACCGCTTGCTATGTCATTAATCGAGTTTATATTCGTCCTAAAATGAATAAAACTCCATATGAGCTTTGGAAAGGTAGAACTCCAAATATTAGTTATTTCAAGATATTTGGCTGTAAATGTTTTATTTTGAATACCAAGGATCAATTGGACAAACTTGATCCTAAGGCCGATGAAGGGATATTTATGGGATATTCAACAAAAAGCAAAGCATATCGGGTTTACAATAAGACTAGTGGAGTTGTTGAAGAATCCATCCATGTTAAATTCAATGAAGCTTCGGGAGTTGAAAGAATTCCTAATGATGAAAGTGATGAGGAGGATATTATTGAACAAATTGTTCAAATTGATGATCAATCGTCTACATCAAATGATCAACCGTCCACCTCAAATGGTCCTCAAGAAGATAGAGGTGATATCTCGGATCTTCCCGTTGCATTGAAATTTAAGGGAGATCACCCAAAAGATCTTATTATTGGTGATCCCCTTGACAAAGTGATGACTCGGAGAAAATTTGCCGAGAAAGCTCTTATTTCTCAAAAAGAGCCTAAAAATGCTAAAGAAGCTATTGAGGATGAGGATTGGTTTCTAGAGATGCAAGAGGAGTTGAATCAATTTGAAAGAAATGATGTATGGGAATTGGTACCTTGTCCTCCTTCTCAAACCATTTTTAGCACAAAATGGGTTTTCCGGAACAAACTTGATGATCAAGGCAACATTGTTCGAAATAAGGCAAGGTTAGTAGCTCAAGGGTATTGTCAAGAAGAAGGTATTGACTATGATGAAACTTTTGCACCCGTAGCACGTCTTGAAGCTATTCGTATTTTGCTTGCCTATTCTTGCTTTAAAAATTTCAAACTTTACCAAATGGATGTTAAATCCGCCTTCTTAAATGGTATTATTCAAGAAGAAGTCTATGTAAAACCACCTCCGGGGTTTGAAAATTTTTCTAGGCCTAATGATGTTTATAAACTTAAAAAGGCCTTGTATGGTTTAAAACAAGCACCCCGTGCATGGTATGATAGACTTAGTTCTTTTCTTTTACAAAATGGTTTTATAAGAGGTAAAGTTGATACAACTCTATTTGTTTTTGAAAAAGGGCAAGATTGTTTACTTGTGCAAATATATGTTGATGATATTATCTTTGGTGCTACTAATGATTCTTTGTGCAAGAAATTTTCTAAGTTAATGCAAGGAGAATTCGAGATGAGTATGATGGGGGAGCTTAACTTCTTTCTTGGACTTCAAATTAAGCAATGTCAATAAGGTATTTATATTTCGCAATCAAAGTATACAAAAGAACTTTTGAAAAAGTTCGGCATTGAAGAAGGAAGAACCGTCTCTACTCCTATGGCAACAAATGTCAAAATTGACAAAGATGAGAAAGGCAAGTCCGTGGATGAATCAAAGTATCGAGGTATGATTGGTAGTTTACTTTATTTAACCGCTAGTAGATAGGACATTCTTCATGCCGTATGCCTATGTGCTCATTTTCAAAGCAATCCCAAAGAATCTCACATGAGTGCCGTTAAAAGGATTTTTCGATATTTGAAAGGCACCATTCAATATGGTTTATTTTGTCCAAAGAATGAAAATTTTTCTCTTAAAGGTTATAGTGATTCGGACTATGTGGGAAATATTGATGATCGGAAAAGTACTTCCGGATCATGTCAATTTTTAGGCGATTTCCTAGTTTCTTGGTTTTCAAAGAAGCAAAATTGTGTTTTCTCTTTCAACGGCCCGGCGAATATATTTCCGCCGCATTTTGTTGTACTCAACTTCTTTGGATGAAACAAACCTTAGCGGATTACAAATGCTCTTTTGAAAATGTACCTATCTTTTGTGATAATATATCCGCTATAAATATTGCTCAAAACCCGGTTCATCATAACCGTACTAAACATATTGAGATTCGACATCATTTTCTAAGAGATTGTGTTTCAAAACGTAAAATTGAGATATCCTTTGTACCATATCAAGATCAATTAGCGAATATTTTCACAAAACCGCTATCTTCCGAGACTTTTTCTTCAATACGAGCTCGGTTAGGCATAATGCATATTGAATGAAGCTTATGTTTGCATTTTGCACGTTTTTAAAACTTAGGGGCGAAAAATCGGATTTTTTGTTGAAAATTTGAATTTTGAAAAACTGACAAAACAAAAATTTGAAGGAGTTGAGGGCAACCGGTCGCCCTCAACCTCAACCTCGACCGTCGCCCTAAGCTATATTTTGGCTTTTAAACGTTCTGTCTTCAGCATTCTTCTTTTTAACAAATTTTTGGCCATTTTTCGTCCCCTTTGCCAAATTCACTCTAATTTCATTCTAAAATGGATTTCATGCATATTTTACACAACATGGATATTATATAGCATGATCATCATCATTATGGCTCACTCTTTCCGATCAAATGGTAAGAATTTCGCTTCTTTTACTCAATTGGGTGGAACCCTTGAGTTTTCAAGTTTCTTGAAAATTTTTTGATATAATTTTCGTATGATCATGATGAGCTTGGTTGTTGTGTTGTTATGTATGATGATTGGCTTGAATTGATGTTGAAATTTTTTGGCTTGAACCATTTACAAAGGTTATATACAACCTCTTCTATTTTTAACGCATGCAAGGTGTTCGATGATATGTCGCAATGAAAATTTCACTTATACATGATTCTCTTGCTTTCAAAAGTTTTCTATACTTATTGAGATCATGTTTTGACAAACAAAACAAGCGTACTAACTCTTCATATTACATTTCTCCCATTTTCATTGGATTATTATGCTTTAATTGCTCAACGGTTAATAAACCGTCCCTTTGGCGCACTTTGATATTATTGTATGGTGTTTTCACCATTCTAACGTTCTTTTTGATGATTCCAAAGGGGGAGAAACAGGATATTAGCTCATTAGCTCAAGAAAAGCTAATAAAAGCTCGCAATAAGTATTGTGGACTCTAATACCTAGTCCATGGCTTGAATTTTTGGACTCGGATGAAATTGTTTATAAGTATTGTGACAGGGGGAGCTCCTTAGCTCATGATGCACTCTATATAAGCTTGTTATAGCTTGTGCTTCTTACTTGTAATAATCGTTTGTTGATATGCTCATAAATAGGGGGAGCTTTGTATGAAATACTTCTAACGGATAGTTTACTCGTAAAACCGGAAATTTTATTTGGCTTTCAAATCGTCCTTAGAAAATTGTTTTGGTTTGTAATCATCAAAAAGGGGGAGTTTGTTAGATAAATGTTTTTATCATGATTTTGATGATTATGTTCGATTTTGTTCAAATAAGTTTTTAAACTAAAACTATGTCCCTAAATGTTGTCGAAATACTTCCGATCAACTTAAAATGTTTTTACTATTTTTCGGAGTATTTCTTGAAGTTTATTTTCAATAAAACATTGGACAACACATTTGTTTCAGCTCGACCGGTTGCCCTATAGGGCAACCCGTACTGAGTTGAGTCGAGAAACAGAAAATGGGACGTAAGAAAAAAATAGGGCGCGGCGGCCGTCGACCAGGTGGGCGGCGTGCGGTCGGTCGGCCCGGTCGGCGGCGGGCGACTGTACACTGCAAGTTGGATTTTGTTCCGGACTTCTCTGTTTCGTAAAATCGTCAAGGGCAACCGGTCACATCTAAGGCGATCGGTCGCACCCCACCCTTCGACCGGTCCCCTGTGTAAAAATTCGCAGAATTCAATTTCAATATTATCTCTCTGTGACCGGTCGAACCCCATGTTTATCAAACAAACTATCCGTTTCGTTTTGGACAACTTTTCCGTATTTTGTGGGATTGATTTCTAACAGCTATATTGATCATTTTAAATGGTTTCTTTTGTAGCAAATCACTCCCCAAGGAGGAGCCAATGTCTGGAAATGAAAGCCAAGTCATCTCCTATAAATAGAGGCTTCATTCAAGCAACAAGATACAACACTTACTACAAGCAAAGAGCAATTGAGCAAACACTTTCATATATCTTGTTGTATTAGCTAAGCACTTTCACTTGCACTTATTTGAGGTCTAGGCTTTCAATTCTTGATTACACTTGTACTCATATTGTATCAACCATTATTGAGTTGTAATCTTGATTTTGGTCATCATTCAACACAAGACATCCTTGTGAGTATTCTTGTGGTAAGAATACACTTGGGTGATCTAGGTGATAGGTGTTTGAAGGTTGTGGTAACCTTCAAAGGTGTAAATAAGAGGGTTGTGGTAATCCTCAAGGTGTTGTAAGAGGATTGTGGTAATCCTCAAGGTGGTGAAAGAGGGTTGTGGTAATCCTCAAGGTGTTGTATTAATTTTTGGTAAATTAATAAAATCTTTTTTTCTTTTTGAAATCCATCCCGGATATACTGGGGTGGTAGTAGATTAGGCCCTAGGTGGGTTGAACTACTATAAATCGACGTGTGCTATTTACTTTCTGCATTTAGCATTTCATCTTTGCTTGAGTCTTTTGAAAAAGAGGGCAAAATCTGAAAAACCGGGATAATCTATTCACCCCCCCTCTAGATTATTGTGGCCACTTGGACTTACACAATTCATACGAGGAAGTGGAAACTCCAAGGACTGCAACAAGACAAGCCAACGACCACAAGTGACTTTCAAAAATAAGCCTATCTCTTCAACGGGCAGATTTTTGAAAGATAACTATAAAAGGCTGACGAATGACTCTGAGAGAAGGTTACCTTGACTACCTGAACTACGAACATTTCAAGAAAACATTTTGAACTGTAACCTAAAATATTCTCAAAATCATTCAAGATTAATCCTCAAGCCTACACTACGAAGAAAATCAATCCAACACTCACCTGTGAAGGAAAGATAGCTTCAATCAGTTGAAGAGAAAACCTTTGAAGAAAAGGGGTCTACATTCCACGGAGGATTGTAGGAAGGTTCAAGGTCGAACCAGTCTCGAGTTTTTGGAGGGCTTCGTGATCAAATCCAAAGATCTTGAGCAAGTAAGTGTAGTAGTAGCAAAGCAGGCTGCCTGTGAAGAAGCCGAGTCGCACGAGAAGCCAGTGCGTGACCAAGGCATCTCGGATCGAGTCCCAAAGGATCAAGTGTTGTGTGTGATCAAGACTTGTATTTGGATTGTTACCACTTTGTATCTTGATCAATACTTAGTGGATTCCTCCAGGAGTTGGAGAAGAGAGTAGTAGAAGAATTACCCCATCTTCGAACCTCTATAAAAACTTATCGTGTCATTTACATTTCAACATTTTAATTCTTGCACTTTATCTGTTTAATTCTGCTGATAAATTTGCTATCCACTTGATAATCTCTAAGTACTAAAACCAAGGATTAAATCATAACTAAACCAAATTTAAGGGTGTTAAGTCTTCCGCTGAAAACAAACTACGGTTGAGTTGAGCTAAGTCTTTAGTCTTACCTTATTGGTGAGTTATTCTTTCAACGGCTCGATCGAGTGCGTTGAGTGACTAACTCTCTTGATTAACTAAATTAGCTATCCACCAAGGACACAACTGTGTAGTATCAACTCTAAACTTTTAAAAGGACTAAATCGAAAAGTTAGTAAGGTTTATTCAACCCCCCCCCCCTTCCAAACCTTACACTCACACCCCTTGGGACCAACAAAAAATAATATCAAGTGGTTTAAAGAACACACAAGAATACCATAAACATTTAATCTCATTTGGCTCCATATTTAAGTAAACCATGCAATTCATTATCAAGAAGCCATCATTCATAAGTTCAGCATCATTAATATTCTCTCGGGTGACATGGCGACTCACAAGTAGGCAATATATTACTCTATCTCAAAGAGTATGGAATGTGTTTACGCTCAAAATCAATTTAATGAAAGTATAACTACCATAGGCTTGTAATAATCGAAAAGGATTTTTCATTTGGTTGTAGTGTAGGCTCTTTGGTAAGGGTATGGAAAATTTGAATTAAGTGACTTGACTTGAGCAAATAGACTTGACGCGCACAAACTTGCAATTCACCAACCCAATTTCAGCATAATACTCATTCTTTTCAAGATTTTTTTTCAACTCAACTCCACCCTTATTTATCCTTTTTTTCCATTATTAGGCCTTTTTGCCTCTTTTTCATTTTTTCTCTAGCGTCAATCTCTCTTTTTTTCTTCACAATTTTCAGAATTTTTTTCTTTCTTTTGCTTAATTTTCTCGATATATTTTTTAGATATTTTTTTCATTTTTTTTCGAGCTTCATTATTTCTTCATTTACCCATATACTACTCATCCTCTTTTTTTTCCAACTTCCTCTTTCTACATACAATCCTACATCCAATGCAAAATGCAACAGTACTAATTTACGCATTCTTCACAATCCCCCCAAACATAAAATATGCTTCATTCCGAACATATGGGGAAATTATCAAAATAAAGAGGAATGCGTAAAGAGTACTTACCTGGATCATTTCGTTGAAGCCGGGAGCTCATTCGTCAAATTGGAAACTGGAGGAGTAGATCGCAAGGTCGGGTCGTGTGCGTCTGTTTTGTTTAATGGACTTTGTCGCGACTTCTCTTGGGTTGCTTCCCACAAAGTGCTACATTGTACGTCTTTAGCCAGACTTCAGATTTCTAACACCAATGTCGTTGAACCATTTCAATTGAAATCACTAAGCCTTTATATTCTGTACCATCCCTTAGACGAATGGCGTTGCACTACTTTCTCGGATCAAGTTAAGTACAGATTTAGAATTTGCCCTTTTGATGTTGGCCTCCCACTGCAGTAGCGATTTGGGTTGTTTGTGTCTCCAGAGTTTTCAGTCTCGCATTCAACAAAAAAGATGTTATAAACAAAGCAATAAAAAAATAAATAAAAATAAAAATTATTTACAAAATACTTCAATTAAGATTGGACTACTTATTACTATATCTATGTAGAATCTTTTAATCCTCGGCAACGGCGCCATAAACGTATTTGCCAAAAATATTTGGATCATACAACTGCAAGTGTACAATGTAGTTTATAGAATAATGGCAAGCAAGGTCATATTCCTCAGGGATTGATTAACAAACACTTAGGCTATAATAATATCATATTCCAATTTTATTGAAGCGACCGAATATCAAGTTTTTATAAAATTGAAAATAATAGAAAAATAAATAAATTTGCGAACCCCACAAGTACTTACAACAACCATGGAAGTAACCTTAGGCACATAATCTCAACATGTTTCTTCAATATTAAATCCAATTAAAATTTTATAAACCAATTCAGGCAATTCTATGGGTTCAATTCCTAAGATAGTTTATTCCTCTTCCCGGGTGATAAATAGACAATATATTAATAACAATTATAGACCTCCCGATACGTTACAACTATTATTAACTCCCAAAATATTTATGAATTGAATGACTCCCCACAAATAGTTGTAGGTCTCCCGACTCGTTATACCCGTTTATGTCTGAATTCGACTTCCATCTTTGTTAGAACTCATCTCCCGAATCTCACATTAACAAATATGACATGCATTACGGTTAATTTTCAGATTAGGTCGCTGGCCGAAAGGAAGATATTGGTGAAGAAAGGAGGAAGACACCCATGGCCATTAGGATTTATGAAGTTAAGGTGAATTGGGGTGAAGAGTCGATGTCCATATGTCTAAAGTGTTGGATTATCTCAGTCGTGTTTGCAATTATTTTAGATAGAAATATCTCAATCGTGTTTTTAATCACACGATTTAAAGAGCTATTTTTTTATAAATGTGTTTTTTGTAAATGCAAAGATCAAAATCTTTTTTTGGCCAAACGATGTCAATGATGATGTTATAAACGAAGAATGGGGTGGCTAAAGACATCTGTTTGAAAAAACAATGTCTAATAGCGGGAAAACACAGTCATACACATCGCTTCATTTAAACAATCATGTTAAATACTAAAAGGCATTATAAAAAACTGGAAACTAATATCTTTTAACTGATGTATATTACCAGTTTTTTTGTAGTGAACATTTCTATGTAAAGAAGAGAATGTTCTGATGTATTCTCTCAGCTGCTAAAAAGAAGGTCCATGCAAATAAGAAGGGTACTTCTAAGGGGAAAAATAAGTATTTCACTAAGAATTAGTGAGGATTAGAACACAATGACTAAGAGTCAACTGCGAGATGAGCATGTTGAATAAGTTGTGGCAGTTGACTCTGAAGCAATTGAATCCAACCCTGTTCTACTTGAAGCTCGATCAAAAGCCGTGGAGGATAGGCCATCTGCGTTAACTTCCAGAACTTTACAAAAATCAACTCCAGAACAAAGGATTGAGATAGCTGCTGTGAACATTGAGAAGACAGATACTGATGATGTTGTTGAATGGGTTATTGAGGGAAGGCCTGAAGGAGGATATGACCGTCATGCTATCAATGTAGAAGATTTTCCAGCTAACTCAGTGTTCGAAGAAGAATCCCCTCTATATCCAGATGAGATGAAAAGGATATCAGAATGAGCTATGTGGAAGCTCAACAATAACCAGATCCAATTTGAGCGCACTGAGATGATACATGAGGATGAGGAATTTTTACTTTATGAATGGTTACTCTGTGTCTCAAGCATTGAATCATGGATATGTTTTTTGAATTATACACAAACGGAGGAGGGAAGAGAAATAAAGAGAATTGGGGAAAGGTAAGTCCCGAGTAGGGTCCCACAGCTGCGTGTTTGGGACAGTTGTTGAGGGAGAAGAAGAGGAACTTGAGGCTATTGAAGCTGCTAAACTGCAATAAGGCCTCTGCAAGTCAAGGGAGATAATTAAGTAGAGACAATTTGGTGGGCTAGGGGAGAGAGAACATATAAGTCCCAAGGGGTGTTGGGTAATGTCTAGAAGGGGTTGAATAGGCTTTACAATTTTTGATTTTTTGATTTAGAGTTTTAAGAAAATAACTTGGTCCGTTAGACAACTGGGTCGAGATTCAACATGAGTGTTAACGATTCAATAGTTCTCTTAAAAGAACTGTTGATAGAGTAACTCAGCTGAAGAAAGTCAACTGCTTATAAGATCATTTTTGTTCTTAAGGCAACAGAAGACTTCCACCTTTTTGAGTTTTAGCTAACAACACTTAGTGTTTTAGATAGTTATATAGTTGATTGGATAGCAAATAAGCAACATAATATTAAATGCAGAAATTTGAGAGCAATAAAGCAAATATACAAGAATTATATTGGTTCGAGGATATGGTATATCCTCTACTCCACTTTTCTACTACTCTAGGAGGAATCCACTAATGTAACAGTTCATTTTAGTTACAATAGGTACAGTCCGAATAGCCTTGATCACACAACTAGCTACTCTTGGGACTCGGTCATTCCCCAGGCAGCTGCTTAGTTACTTCAGTTCTCTAAATTTGCAGGATTTGTTCGATGCCCTCATTCGATTCATAACTTGGTTCAATTTTGAACCTCACTGCACTTCCTTCAGTACTTGGCAGTTTAGACACCAATTTTGCTTTCACATAAGTTTTTTGTTCAACTGATCAATAGTTTCAATCATTCACAGTTTGTGTTGGATGAAGTGTCTTTAAATGAGCTTGAGGACATGAATATAAGGTTGATAGAATTTTTGATATTTCATGTTTATTCATTTGTGTCTTGTGTCGTGTTTTTTGCACTTTTCTCTCCCTAAAAAATCCTCAGCTATTAAGGTGAGGATTTGAATTTTTGAAATTTGATGTTGACTTTTTCTTATATTTTTTTGAGCTCTGCGGTTCTCTTCACCAGTCTGCTGGTTAGTTACTTCAGCTCTCTGAATCTGCAGGAGTCGTTCACACAACCCTCCTTCGATTCAGAACTTGGTTTAATCTTGAACCTCACTACACTTCTTGGCAGTTTAGACCCCTATGTCGTTTTCACAAATGTTTCTTTTCAACTAATCAACAACTTCAATCTTTCACAGTGTGTGTTGAATGAAGTGTCTTTGAATGAGCTTGAGGATATGCAAATAAGCTTGAGAGAATTTTTGATATTTCTTCCTTGATCACTAGTATCTCGTGTCATGTTATTTGCAGTATTTTTCTCTCCAAAAAATCCTCATCTTTTATAGTGAGGATATGAATTTTGTCCGTTGAAGAGATAGACAAATTCAAATCCCGCCGTTGGATAGTTGGTATGTCTTTTCTTTATGTTTGATGTTGACTTTTCTTTGTATTCTTTCGAGCTCTGCAGTTCTCTTAACCAGGAAATTTCCTAGTTACATCAGCTTTCTGAATTTGCAGAATTAGTTTACACAGCCCACCTCCGATTCAGAACTTGGTTCAATCTTCAACCTCACTCCACCTCCTTCAATACTTGGCGGTTTACACAAAAAAATTGTTTCACAAAAGTTTCCCCTTCAGATGATCAACAAATTCAATCTTTCATAGTGTGTTTTGGATGAAGTGTCTTTGAATGAGTATGCAGATAAGCTTGAGAGAATTTTTGATATTTCTTGCTTGTTCAATTGTGTCTTGTGTCGTGTTTTTTGAACATTTTTCTCCCTGAAAAATCATCATATTTTTAGTGAGGATTTGAATTCTGAACGTTAAAGAGATAGACAAATTTAAATCCCACCATTGGACAGTTGGCATGTCCTTTCTTGAAGCTTGATGTTGACTTTTCCTTGTGTTCTTTTGAGCTCTGCAGTTCTCTGAAAAGTAGCAGTATGCAGGTGCTTCTTATTGGTTGAACCTCATTGAATTCACAAATGACTTGCACATTTATGGTCAAACAAGGTACTTCATTGATTTCGAAGTATATCCTCATTGGACATAGTGCAATGGATTCCTTCAGTTTACTTTAATCCTTCAATTGCATTGATGCCTTTAGGACTAATACTTGAGTCTTCTGTTGAATCTTCTAATGAACTCTATTGTTAGTCTTTTGATCCACTTGGTGATGTACTCTCTTCGAGAGTCTTGAATGCTCACTCAATCGTAAGTCATTTGAATCTTCAAAAATCATTCATGAGTCTTCTTTTTCTTTCTTGAGCTAGTCTTCTACACGTTTGTTTGGCTACTTTTGAGCTGCCATAAATCTATCTATTACATATGCAAAATTTACATTGAAATGGGGGGGGGGGACTTTCTAATACATAGTTTTCTAAACATTATAAAAATCTATATAGTAAATTTCCTAATAATTTTTCCCTTTTTGATGATGCTAAAACTATTACAACATATGTGCACTGAAAGTATATAATTTAAAGTTAAATGAATTAGTTTTATTCATATAACTTTCTGGCACTTATATTACTATATGTATTTACAGATAAATGTTCAAGTACAACATTTATACAGATTCAACTTTCCCATATATTCTTCTCTGCATCTATTTTTTTGTTTCATCTTCTCTTCTTTTAGCTTCTCTTCTTTCAGTTTCTTCATGCCCAAGCCAATAGGCAGCTGATCTTTGCATTGGGTTGACTGAATATCCTCTTCCTCTTCCCGGTGGCGTGCTTATTATTTATTGACTTTGAGCTCTGCCCCTTCCACTGAAAGTAACTTCATTTTTTCCTCTTCCTCTTTCACGTCCCCCTCCTCTTGCACCAACTTGGTTGCCTCCTTTGGAAACCTGGTTGCCATTACTCTGATGTTGGCTTGACGAAGAACTCTGCTTATTTTTTTGACCCTTAGTCTGCTCAATGTCCTACAAGTTTTTTTCTCAATAGATATCCTAGGCTCTACAAGAGTTATCCCCTTGTAATATCCTTCTAAAAGAAAAGTTTCAAATTCTTCATTTGTTTTCTCCTTACTGGGGGCCCAGCATATTGTTTCCTTAGAAAATTTATCATATCTTATTATCTCTAATAAAGAGAAGCAAAGTCCCCTCGGTTGTTTCAATGCAAGATCAGCCTTTTCATCAACTGGAAGAGAGAGTGGAATATGAGACCAAATAGAAGTGCTCGATGTGCCTTTGCTAGATGTTGTTGAGGTCTTCTCCTCCTTTTTGGTATCAACACTGGAAGAGGTTTAATAGTCTACAAGATGAAGTCCAACTTCATATGAGATAATGAGTTTGCAACATAGTGACTTGAGCTGAGTTCAATCAGCTATTCTAGAAAAGTTGAGTACTTCTGATCCATAGCGTCTTTTCCATGTTCTCGAACTTTTTCTCAACCTTTGCATCCAATAAATCCATGTCATTCTGGTGGCTCTCATTCATAATGTTCATAAGATCCTTTTGACGATTCTAAAAAGTCACTTGATCAGAACCACATATCAACAACTTGTTCCTTCGAAGAGCTTTGGTGTGAGAAATCTATTCCTTGATCTTTCAGAACACCACGGATTTCACTACTTATATGTGCATCACAATTGTCAATACGTACACAGAGATATGAAAGACCACCTTCCATCTCCCCAAATATATATCTGAAAGCTCATCTGAGCTCAGAAGTGAGGTGGTTGTCAATCCCGGGGGGAAATTCATACCCAAGGATGTTTTCATGGGGATTGTATGGGATCAATCTGTTTCCTTCTGAATCATTTGGTTCTTCAATATTCACGGGATTACTAGACCTTGAGTCATGGAAAAATGGCTCTTCATCGCTTGAAATTTCTACAGGGAACACAAAATCTTCGGAACCAAAGTTGTCAATAGGAGTTGAGGAAGGCCCTTCTTTATCTCCAATTGGGTTCATTTACTTTTCCCCCTGACTAGCAGCTTTTTGTGCCTCATTAGGTTAGTTTCATTGGCAGTAGCAATTGTGTTAGCATGTTGAGGTTACCATGCCTCAACTATATTAATGGCTTCATTGGTAGAAGTTTGGTTTTCCATTTGAGTTTACTTGTGCACCAGCTATCTCCACATTTTCATCCGTAAGAGATCTAGCAGCTTGAGGAGGAGGGTTAACCAGCACAAAACCATATTGTGCAAAGTTGGACCCTACTTCTTATTTCATTCATTTGGGATGGATTTGGTTGTGTCATTAATATCCATCACAACAGTTGTTTATTTGTCAGCCATATCACTTTCAATTACCTCTGATCCTACTCCTTTGGATTCAGCTGAATTGTGAATATTTTCTTGCACAGTATCAGCTGTTTGACATACATATCGGATATGTTGTTGGCACAACTTACTCTTCACCCAAATGTAGAACATTTTCTTAAGCCTCTGACTTCACAACAGTCTAAACGGCTGGGTCAATTCAAGTATATGTTTAGGAAGATGGATGCAATGGAAAGAGGGTTCTCTTATCTTTGTATGTGAATTGATAATCATGATGAAAATATGAGCAAAGATGAGCGTGCCATAATGCACTATGTCAAACAATGGGAAGCATAGACATTTGATTTTCCTAAGGAGCAAGCGAAATTTTTTAGAGGCTATACAATAAAGGATTCTTGCGAAATCTCATGTCAGAATCGCCAGAAAAACAACTTCGATAGGATGAAACAAAGCAAGCAGAGTGACATGGTGAATATGACATTGGACATCATCATCCAAACCATTCGATCTCCCTCTGTTAATGATGCCAGAAAGGTGGAAGTAGGTCCTTCAACACCTGGCATAGTTTTGGCATCTCAAGTCCATAATTTTCCATAGAATAAAGGATTGAAGCTGCTATGATGAGATCAAGAGATGAAATGGTTGTCGTTGATAAAAGGTAGGAATATAGAATCAATATACTAATGCAAAGGTTTAGAGGTCCACCAACAGGTTTTATCCCCGAAGAAATAAGTAATGAAGAGTTTTAAATCCTTCTCTCTAAAGGATTCTATGAGGGGATGACTATTTAGCAAGCATGGAATGCCTACTGAGAAAAGGTCTTGGAATGAATTAAATTGCCTGAGGAACAATCAAGTAAAGGGTAGCAGAGTACTTCCAGCAATCAAGTCAGACCTAGTGGCAGCCAAGGCAGTGCTAGAGGTAGAGGCATTAAACCTGCTAGAGGTAGACAAAGAGGGAGAAACGAAACATTTATTGGAAGTGGAAGAGCAATGACACTCCTGCAAGGAGAGGCTCTCCTCTTGAAATGGTTATGGAGGAAGTGGTTTTCTAGTTGACCCTAACAGAAGAACAGTCGCATATTAGCTAGGTGTTGATGAGCATGATTTGAGAAGAGCCAGAGGCAGAGGAGACATGAGATTGGTGGAAGTTGATACATATACATATTGTATACTTTACATTCAAATTGTAAATGTACAATGTAATAACCTTTGTAATACCTATAAGTTGATCAATAAAATCAATTCTTTCATTTTAAATTATTTACTTTCAATCACATATATTGATGTAGTTTTAGCATCATCAAAAAAGGGAAATTATTAGGTAATATATTGTATAGATATTGATGATGCTTAGAAAATTATGTATTAGAAAATTGGTGCCCCAATTTCTATGTAATTTTGGCATATGTAATACATAGACCCACAACTGAGAAACGAAGATTCAATAGACTCTCCTTCGACTACCTTCTTCAAAAGATGCTCAGTAGAGTAATGCCAGCCAAGTCAAAGCGGTAAGATCGACAAAGAAAATTAAGTCAAAAGACTTTTTTGAAGGTTTACATCTCTGAAGACTCAAGATTCAGTCATAAGGGATGAAGAAGCTGAAGGATGAAGTCAACTAGAAAGGATCTGTTGCACTGAGTCCAAGAAAGATTTTCATCAATATCATCAAAGTACGATGTTTGACCATAAAAATGTTGAGGCATTTATGAAGGCAAAAGAGGTTCAACCAATGAAAGAATACCTGCTAACTGCCATGTTTTAGAAACCTGCAGAAGCCAAAAGAATATAAGGAAGGGTCAACATCAAAGCTGCAACAAAGCACATGCCAACTATCCAACGGTGGGATTTGAATTTGACTATCTCTTCAACAGATAAAATTCAAATTCACAATATAAAAGTTGAGGAAAAGTTTAGAGAGATATAAGAGACACAAGACACAAGAGTACTAGAAAATCTGCAAATCAAAAATTCTCTCTTGAGCTTAAATGTAATATCCTCAAGCTTTATCCAGATCACCTCATCTAAAACTCAAGTAAAAGATCAAGGTTGTATCAACAGTCGAAGATGAAACTTTGTGAAAGAGAATCGAGGTTTGCATTTCCTTGAAGTGAAAGAGTACGGTAAATTTCTTGGCGAACCAAATGTTGAAGATAGCAATGAGGGTTGTGTGAACAAATATTTCATCATGAACTATAGTTGCTAGAAGAGTCTAGTGAAAAGCTGAGTCCAGTGGCAGTAACTTGTGTGATCAATACAGCTAAGACTGATAGTACTTTGCATATATCTAAAGTTACTTGATGCATTGTGAAATTCCTCCTGGAGTAGGAGAAGGGTGGACGTAGAGGAATTACTACATCCTCGAACCACTATAAATATTTCTCTTTAAATTTCTACATCTTACATTTTGTTTTCTTTATTTCTATCCAAACTGTTTAATAACTCTATAAAACACTAGGTGTTGATTGCCAAAATCTTAATGGTGTAAGACTTCCATTGTTATTAAAAAGAAAACTGATTTTCTAAAAGGTTATTATTTTCAACTGAGTTACTCTATCAACAACATTGTAAAGATATCTATTGAGTGGATAACTCTCCTACTGAATACAATTTAACTATCTAAGAGGACTTAATTGTTTTCTTCAAACTCTTATTTGTAAAATTGAAAAATTTAAAATTTATTCGACCCCCTTTTATATTTTACCTAACATCCCTTTGGACCTACATAGTGGAATGGGTCGAGGGCTCTATCTTACGGAATAAGATCTGTAAGACTATCTTGTATAAGTTTTCGCCTTCTCAGAATTTTGGGGAATAATTTGAATAAATACCGTTATTCTTATATGACGTTAAACTCTCATATTTCAATAACATAACAAAACTTCTGAGAAATTTATTTTTTTAATTCTTCAATAAAAATACTTAATTTTATTAGAAAGTTATAAACAATTTGTTGAGAATCTCTGATATGTGTAAAATATACATGCATTAAAGGCCTATTTTGATATATAATAGATGCATTTGCACGCATATTTAGTGTATTTCACTTAGTTTCCTTAGAAGGGCGTGATACTGTGTATTTTTGTAATGTTGTATAGGAAACGGAGATTAAATGGAAAGATATCAGTTGGAAGGCTTGGACAAGATCGAAGAGTGCTACGGGAAGAGCGAACAAATGAAGAAAATTGACAAGCCCGGTCAGCTCGTGTGAGGCCACACAATTATGTGAGAAACCGTGTGAAGATTAAGTAACCATGTGAAGTGTTTGGGCGAAAAACATAGATAAAGACGTGTTACATGGTCTGACCGTGTGGGATGACACGACCCGTGCGGCTCATTTTGGTTAGTTTTTGTTGTTTGTTTTCCCGTTAGAACTCTACAAGTGATCTCTTCCAGCACCTATATATAAGGACCAAGGCTTGCACGAATTTTCCATAATTAAAATCATCTCACATCATTCATACAACATACAATACACTGGGTTACACAAATCAAAGGACTTCTGAGAGAGGAGGGTTAGGTTACAAAGAACACCACAAGGCCTTTCATATCTACGGAAGCGCAAAAGTTTCGAAGGCTTGGAAGGAGGATCTATCGTGATAAGAAGGGGTTTTCTTTCTTACTTTAGATCTCTTGTTTGTACTTAAACGATGCCAAACTATTTAATTTCAATTTTGTCTATGAATTCATTATCAAATATCTTGGGATAATATTTCTGATCTTGGGGCATAATCAAAACTGTGGATTCATGGTAAATCTTTATTGATTATTTTCTTAGTTGATTTATATGTTCTATTATATGAATTTGAATGCTTATTTCTTGTAGATTATCCTATAAATAATTAGTATGTCATATTTGTTAGATCATAATTTGGGAGATGAGTTCTAACAAAGACACAAATCGAGTTCAGACATAAATGGGTATAGAATCGGGAGGCTTATAACTGTTTGGGCGGAGTACTTCAATTCACAAATCTGTTAGGAGTTAGCATTAATTGTTGTTTAGGGATGCTAGCAATTTGTATTAATCAACTGTTTATTTACTTCGGAGGGGGGATAAACTAGTATAGAAATTGAACACATAGAAACACATGAATTGGTTTTGATGAACATTAATTGGATTTAATATTGAACAAGCATGTTGAGATTATGTGCCTAGGGTTGCTTTCGTATTTTTTGAAAGACTTGTGAAGTTCGAGTTTTTACAAATTTATTTATTTTATTTTATTTTTTTATAAACTACTTGATTTCCAATCGCTTCAATAAAATTGGAGTACGATGTTATTATAGCCTAAGTGTTTCGTATTAAATCCCTTATGATACAACCTTGCTTGTCATTATTCTAAAAATTAAACTGTACACTTGCAGTATTGAGATCAAGTTTTCGGCGAACAAGTTTTTGGCGCCATTGCTGTGGATTGAAAGATTCTAAATTGAAGCAAAAAATTTGTAAATATCTTTTCTTTTTATTCGATTTTTTATAAATATTTTTATATTTTCTAGTTTTTAATTTTTGTAAATAAAGTTTTATTGCTTTGGTTCTAACATTATTTTTGTTAAGTGCAAATAATGCATGATCACGCGTTCCAGATTATCCAGCCAATACCCATTGATTTGGAAATAGAGAAGACAATGAAACAACTAAGGAAAACATCTAAAGCAATGGCGGATGGGAATAATCAAAATGGTGTGAATAACACGAACAATGATGAACACCCAGTTGGGGTGGATGGACATGACTGGATTGTGGAAAGGCCCGCGAGAAGGGCAATTAGGGACCACTTCCAACAAGAAGTTTGTCAAACTTATGGGGCTATGGCTTGTCTGCCGATCATTGCAAACAACTCTGAACTAAAACCTGCATTGTTCTAGATGATTTCACAATAGTTTAGGGAAAGAGTCGTTGAAGATCTAAATGCAAATCTGGCGCCTTTTTAGAAACCTTCAATACTGTTAAGATGAATGGTGTTTCTGAAGATATTATTCGATGTCGCCTTTTTGCATTCTCTGTGCGCGATAAGGCCAATGGATAGTTATGTTCTCTAACACCACTGACAACTGATTGAGTTGAACTAAGTCAGTTAAATGTTGCAATTGAAATCTGAAATCGCCCCGTTTAGGCAGTTAGATTCAAAGTCGTTATATAAGGCATGGGATAGATTCAAAGAATTACTGAGGAAGTGCCCTCATCACGGATATCCCCATTACCAACAGGTTAAGTATTTTTATAATGGTTTAAGTGGAAACACGAGAATAATTATAGATGTTGCATCTGAAGGTGCACTGCTAGGGAAATATCCAGAGGTGGTACTAGAACTGTTAGAGGAGATGGTGAATAATAGTTACTAGTGGCCATCTGAGAGATCCAATGTCTGACGCATGGCAGAGGTTCAGGATGAGAAAGTACCCATGTTCTTAGAATAGGTATCTGTGTTGAACAATGAAACTAGAGGCGATGCAACAAGCAACTCCAAGAGATCTTGTGGTTGTTGAAGAGGAAACAAATTTTGTGGGACAACAGAAGAACTTCAACAACAACTATAGAAATAATCAAACACACATTTACTATAATCCAGGGCTGCGAAATCATGAGAACTTTTCATATACTAATAACAAAAACATTTTGTAGCCACCTCCGGAATTTAATATGGGTAATCAAGACAGATTTGATTTAAGTGATAAGAAAGCATCTATTGAGGAGATACTATCCCCGTTTATTGGAGCAACTAGAGCTAGATTGAGTAAGAATGAAGCAAAGATAGACATGATTGAGGAACAAGTCACTTAGTTGAACACAAACTTAAATGTGAGACTGAACCATTTTGAAACACAAGTATCCCAAATCCCTACTTCAATGGGAGGCCAACATCAAAAAGGCAAATTCCCAAGTGATATTGAACTTAATCTGAGGAACAGTGCAACGCTATTCGTCTGATGGATGGTACAGAATATGAAGGCTCAAAGATTTCAACTTACACAGTTCAACGATAGTGAAAATAGAAATATGAAGTCGGGCTAAAGATGTAAAACTTAGCGCTTTATGGGAGGCAACCTAAGTTATTTCGTATTTCCGTTTATTTTGTTTGATTTCTTTCGTTTAAATTTGATTTTAATTCAATTTTAATTTGAGTATTAACTTAATTTTTAGTTTTGTTTATTTTTATAAGTTGTTCTATAGGAGGCATCACGACAAACTTCAGGTTTTATCAAAAAAAAAAATATGTTGCACGACCGTGTGAACCAAACCACATGGGTTGTACGACGTTAAAACAGATACCGGTCACATGGTCGGCCCGTATGATGCCCACACGGTCGTGTGGGAACGAGCAGCAGAGAGAAGCGGGCACGTCCAAGGTTGCACGGCCAGGACGTGCGAGCCCACACGGTCGTGCGACACGCCCAATAGATTTTTTCTTCAATTTTATCCTCAAACACTCAATTTCTATCTCACTTTCTCCTACTCAGACCTTAGAACTCGAAAATACTCTCTAAAATTTCCAAATTCATCTCCAAATTCAAATTTCACCACAAATCTTACACCACAAACATAAGTTTTTCATCTTCTCAAGAAACCCATCACTAAATTTCTCAAATTTCTCAACTTTCACAAGTTCTCTTTCAAGTTTGGGGATTTTTTATCTTACAATTTTAGATTTTTACAACTTCAAAACTTGATAATTATGTCTTCTAGAGGAGGAGAAAGAGGAACTAGGAGGAATACAAGGAGGAGAAAGGAGCCAACACCGAAGCCCAAACCAGAGTACGCGGTCAACCAACCGGAGTTCTCCAATGTGGTCATGCTGGATGAAACACACCGGGCTAGATGGGCGGTGCTCTATTTTTGACCATTGTTGGTCCCAAGGGGTGTGAGTAAGGTTTAGAAGGGGGGGTTGAATAAACCTTACCACCTTTTCGATTTTAGTCCTTTTAAAATAACAAAGTTAATTTCAAAGTTATGTCCTTGAGGGACAACTAAGTTAGTTAACTAGCAGAGTTAGCCGCTCAACAGACTTGATTGAGCTGTTGATAGAATAACTCAGTTGTTTAGTCTAAACTTTAACTTGGTTGTGATGAGATTTTCAGCGGAAGACTTAACACCCTTAAATTTGGTTTAAGTTTGTTTTAACACTTGGTTTTAGCACTTTGTTAATTATCAGTTTGATAGCAAATTATCAGCAGATATAAAATAATGTGCAGAAATAAAAATGCTGAAATGTAAATGACACAATACTTTTTATAGAGAATCGAAGACGGGGTAATTCTTTTACTCCTCTCTTCTCCAATTCCTGGAGGAATCCACTATGTATTGATCAGAGTACAAAGTGGTTATCAGTCCAGATACAAGTCTTGATCACACAGCTGACTTGATCCTTTAGGACTCAGTCTGGAGATGCCTTGGTCACACAGTTGGCTTCTCGTCCGACTCAGCTTCTTCACAGGACAGTTGCATTGCTACTTCAGCTCGCTTGCTCAAGCTTCTTGGATTTGATCACGAAGCCCTCCAATAACTTGAGTCTGGTTCAACCTTGAACCTCTCTACAACCCTCCTTGGAATGTAGACCCCTTTTGATTTTTCAAAAATTTCCTCTTCAACAGTTTGAAGTTGTCTTTCCTTCACAACTTGGTGTTGGAATAACTTGAGAATATTTTGCAGGTTACTTTATCAATAAAGCTTGTTTGTTCGTGGTTCTGGTAATCAAGGTAACCTTTTCTCTAAGTGATTCCTCAGCCTTTTATAGTGAACTTTCAAAAATCTGCCCGTTGAAGAGATAGGCTAATTTTCAAAAGTCACTTGTGTTCGTTGGCTTGTCTTGTTGCAGTCCTTGATGTAGACATTTCCTCGTATTAAATGAATGTTCAGCGTTTTAGAGTCTGACACGCGGTGCAGTGCTTCCCATTGGTTTATTCCTTTTGCACGCTTCTGGGATTGAACACTTTCAGACATGGCAACATGGAAGTATTACTCTTTCAGTCGAGTTCTTGACTTCTCCTACTTGCCATACTCAGCTGTTTCACAGCGGAGTCTTCATTTCAGTCTCCAGTTGACTTCTTGTATGTTCAGGCATAGCTGACTTGACTCAGCTCGAACAACCCTATCTATTGCAATGAAAATTACAAGAAAAATAGGGTGCCAAATTTCTAGTCTAAGTTTTACATGGCATTCATCAAAATCTAAACAATAAATTTCCCAACAACCATGGACTTCCACAAGGTATCCTCATGAACCTAATCTTGCTATTTTGGGTTTGTTAGAGGATTTTCGTTCTATGTGTGGGCGTATAGATTGGCATGAATTGTTGAATGGGCATTGAACTACATATTCAATTTATAAGCTTAAATTTTTGAGTAGTTTTGAATTAGTAGTCCAGAACAAAATTTGGTGGAGATTAGGTAGCCAATGAGCCGAGGGAATTATCAATTGATGATTTGAATATGATATATAGAACTCCGGAATATGGGGTGGAGGAACGTGAAAATTTTAATAAGGATAGATTTTGGAGGAAGATACAGGTAAACGGATTTATAAATTGGGTAAATCGAAAGCATCTAGCATTCGGAACTCCGTATTTTGCTATGTAGAACGTAATTTAGCGGAAACAGTGTTTGTGAGGGAATATAGCAAAGAAGCCTTACGAATACACAATTTGTTTATTATTTGGTGTATGGATTCGGGGATGAAGGTTGTGCCAAATGTCGGGGCAATGATAGCCCAAAAATTTGATAGAGTGAGGAAACAAGAAATGGGAAGAATTTGTATTGGTGGGCTTATTACTCCTATATCCGAGCACTTCAATGTTAGCTTGAAGGGGTCTACAGAAGTCAATGGTCTAAAATTGATTGACATGACTGTATTATCTACCCTAAAGATGATTCAATTTGATGGGCGAGATTATTAGTTGAATCATGTGGATAGAACTAGAGTTAGGCTCCCAAATCCGAGTGCTACATCCATTAGAAATAGGAGTAATTAGTCAATGAGATTTGATAAAGGGACTGTTGCTCAAGAAGAGCAAGACGAGCCTATGCATGGAAGGGATATATTGGAATCCTCCAGATGAGGGGTAACCGGCCATGGAACATGAATGATAGGCTTGAAAGGATGAAAGGCGATGTTGGCAAGTTAACAGTTGATACTTATCAGTTGACGGCGACTGCTGTTGAGTATCATACTGGGTATTTATAGAGGATTTACACTATCACCGAGCAGCAGCAGTGCATGTATGAGATTATGTCTCATATGGATCAGTGGCGCATCTCACAGGGCCAATACCCTCCACTCCACCACCACAGTGTAAATTACCTCATATGTACGGGACTAAGCATATTTTAAGTTTGGGGAGGTTGTCAAGAATGCGTAAATTAGTATTATTGCATTATTGCATTGCATTTAGGATTGCATGTAGAACATAAAATTTGCATTAAATTTTTTTAAAATTTTCGAATTTTTTATTTTTCACATTTATCGCTTTAGCATGTTTAATTGCTTTTTTGTGATTTAGGATCAAAAATTCGAAAAAGTACAAAAAAAAGCTTCCGCATGACTTTACTATGAGCATTTGATTTATTAAGATCAAATATTTTTGTAAAAATTGGGTATTTGAGCATGTTGCGAAAACTAATCCTGTGAGGTTTCGTGTCTATAGTTGATTTTATCTTATGTAGTCTTATTTTTTCTTGAGTGTGTCATTCATGATTACCTGAACTCTTTAACTTGCTTTGGTATCTTAATTGAAGCCATGTGTGTGTGCAATTTTTAAAAATAATTTAAGGTCGTCTTTGTTTAGCCTACTTAGCCTAAAAAGCCTACCTATAAACTCATGATTCCCTAGTTAGTCACTTTGAGCCTTAACTTTTTATTGTTAACCACATTGTGATCTTTAAAATAGAAATATGATTTTTATCCCTAAAATTACTTGAGTTTATAGAAGATGAATAGTTTGGGAGAGATGTGGTGAAATTGTGGAAAAGAGAGAAAGTTGGCAAAAGAATGAGGGATGAACAGTGCTTAGGTAAATGAAAGAATAATGAAGATCGAAAAAGAAGTAAAAATCTCTAGGAAAAAAATAGAGAAATCGAGCAAAAGAAAGAAAAGAAAGAAAAATACATTCTGGAAATTGTGAGATATTGAGAGCTCGAGGCTAAAGAAAAAGAAAAGAAAGCAAAAATGCCTAAAAATGAAAAAGGAGAAAAAATGGTGGAGTTGAGTTCAAAAAGAAAATATCTTGAAAGAATGATTTTTAATGATTGGGTTGGTTAATTGCAAATCTATGTGCTTTAAATTCTATTTGCTCATGTCAAGTCACTTAATCCATATTTTCCCTACCCTTAAGTTGCGCACACTAAAATGGTAGAGATGTTAGACGATTTGCAATCCTATGGTAGTTCTACATTCTTTGAATTGATTTTGAGCGCATACACATTCCATACACTTTTAGAGTCGAGTGATACACTACTACTTATGAGTCACGATGTCAAGTACCCGAAAGAGTATTAATTATGTCGGACTTGTGATTGATGACTTCTTGATAATGAATTACATGGTTTATTTGAATATGGAGTCGAATGAGATTGAATGTTTATATTGTTATTGTTTGTTTTTTGTACCCCTTGATTTTATTTTTCTAAAGTTTGCTCGAGGATGATAAATCATTTAAGTTTGTGGGATTTTGATATGTGTAAAATATATGTGCATTTAATGGCTTATTCTGATACATTCATAGGGAAAGGATACTTAGAAAATGGACTGTTCAAAATGAATGTACTCCAAAACTTTGAAGCAATAAAATTAATGCTTCTTCTTATTTGCTTGAGTGTTCAAATTCATGGCATGTTAGATTAGGACATGTAAATTTAACATTTTAAAAGGTTAGGAAACTTGGAATTACTACCTACTTTTAAAATAGATTCACATCACAAGTGTGAAATCTGTGTTGAGGCAAAAATGGCCAAAACACCATTCCACTTGGTGGAAACAAATACATAACCTCTAGAGTTAATTCTAGTACGTGTAAAATATACGTGAATTTAGATGCTTAAAATTGCATATATTTGACACATTTACAAGTATATTCAGTGTGTTTTGGTTGGTTTTCTTTATTGGGCGTGATATTGCGTATTCTTGTAACTTCTTATAGGAAATGGAGCTAAATTGGATGAAAAATGATTTCACGTTCCAAAATATAGGTCAACAGCTAGGGTACGAGCAAATATGTGAAGGAAAGAAGCATGCACGATCGAACAAAAGGGAATTTCCCTCAAAAATATCAAAACGCGCTAATAGTTTCTAGCACTAGCAGAGTTTAGCATTTTTCCCATAACGTTCTCTACAAAATTGATATTGAGGTGGTTCTAGAGGCTATGGAAATCTAAGAGAAAGGGCTACAACTTTCATGAAGACCCCAGGAGTAAATTACGATCGCACGACATGACCGTGTGGGTTGACACGGGTGTGCGACGTTTCTGGTGCTGAATTGGTCTCCTAATCCTAACAGAACTCTACAAGTGATCTCTTCAAGCACCTACATAAAGGGACCAAGGACTGAACGAAAATTCATCACTTCATACACAACATATTGAATTGCGAAGGAACACAAGATTTGAAGTATTCTGAGAGATGAGGGCTAGGTCGCGAAGAATACCACAAGGCATTTCGCATCTAAGGGAGCACAAGAGATTAGAAGGCTTAGGAGGAGAATTCTTCCTGACAAGAAGGGGTTTTCCTTTTTTGTCTAGATCTCTTGTCTGTGCTTAAACGATGTCATTGTGTTGATTTAAATTTCTCTATGAATTTGTTATCAATGTTTGGCTAATATTTCGGAT
Source organism: Rehmannia glutinosa (assembly GCA_016081115.2). NCBI lineage: Eukaryota > Viridiplantae > Streptophyta > Magnoliopsida > Lamiales > Orobanchaceae > Rehmannia > Rehmannia glutinosa. Next base: position 25,429,394 of record CM071932.1, on the reverse strand, counting down.
CTTCGAGACATAATCAAAACTGTAAATTCATGTTAAATCTTGATTAATTGCTTTCTTAATTGATTCATGCGTTCCATTTTATGAATTCGAGTACTTATTCTTAATTGCTTTTTATTTGGTCAATAATTTGCATGTCATATTTGTTAGTGCGAAATTTGGAAGAGGAGTTCTAACAAAGACGGAAATCGAATTTAGACATAAACGGGTGTAATGAGTTGGGAGACCTACAACTGTTTGTGGGGAGTCATTCAATTCATAAATCTTTTGGGAGTTAATAATAGTTGTATCGAGTCGGGAGATCTACAATTGTTATTAATCTACTGTTTAAGTGTCACCCGGTAAAGGGAATAAACTATCTTAGGAATTGAATGTCACGCCCCAAACGGGACGCGACGACGATCCACAACTTAAATACAATAACCAAACAGTCCAGACAAATATCAGCGAGAACCCAATGAGACAGAGTCTAAATAGCAGCTGAAATAAATAACGAGATACAAGTTACAACTTAAAGTCTACAATCCATCATCCAAATTACAACCCGGAAATCAACAAAATAGCAACTTAAAGTCAAAGGGTCCTACGCCCCTTAATTACAAACCCGAATGGAACGAAATACAAAAGTCCGACAACAACATAAGAAAAGAGTCCAATCAACAACAAGAAATAGTAAATCCAACAAGCGTAGTACAAGGTCTCAATCCAGAGCTGGTTCAACATCTTCAACGAAATCCTCATCTAAGGTTAGAAAACAGGTGGGGATGAGACAGAAATCTCAGTGGATGGGGTGATCGTGTGCAAGTGTGGCGCAATATAGTTAATGTGAGAAAACTTGATTATATGAAAACGCGTGAGTATGATGCATGAATTCACACACGATTCATAGCGTCGTGATAAAATAATACAATAGTATATTTATACGATTCAAGAAAACGATTCATGGTCACACAGCACTATGTGATTCGGTCAAGACAGATAAGATTGCGTCATGAAGTGTAACGCCAATCCTATGCAAGGCAAATAATGGTTGCGTCACGGATTTGTAGCGCCAACCAATGCAAAGCAGGTAAGCGGTTGCGTGCGGAAATGTAACGCCAACCAAAAGCGGGTCCGATAACTCCGGAATCGTGTGGATCGACAAGCGATTCCTTCGTTCTTTCTTGTAACTCCCGGTCGGTATGGTCCAAGACCGGCACCTTATCGCTCCGTAGGCAAAGACAAAATCCACAAAGAGAGCTTGCAAGGCTCGGATGTCATAATCATGATTATACCTCGGTACTACGACCCGCTTCCCTTGGACAAACTCCGTCCCTCAGTTGCGGGATTAGGACGATGGGGCCGGAAGAGTGGAATAGCAGCCGAGCTGCCCGATTCCATCCCCGACGTATCCATTTCGACTGTGAGCTCGACACACCAAGTTGACTCAGGCAGGAAAGTAATTACAATTATAGACAGTCAACCAGGCAGTCGAGTATTATTGATTCAGGGAAGCAGTTTTAGGAAAATTTTTGAAAAACGCGAGTGGCAATTATGGCGTTGGTGGAGTTTTTTTTTTTGGATGAAGATGATTATCGGAAGGATAAGCAACCTTCGATATCTTGAAAGAATAGGTGGAACATGAGTCCCGTTATAGATTCAAATCACAAGGCGAGGAAGTCGCTCCGCGATCGGGTATTAATCGGTCAAGTCGATCCGATAAGTCAAGGGTTTTTGGGAAAATAAAATACTTTAATTAAATCTCCAAGTCAGAGGGTCCAGGACTATTTTAGTAAAAGAGAAAATAATTTGAGTTAGGTCCTTTATAAAAGAGAAATTGTAATCTAGCCCCGTTTTGTAGAAACCAACAATTTTGGGGTTAAAAATTGAATAAATAAATAACCCGACATTGAAAAATTATGAGGTCAGTTCCTAAATTCTCCAAATTGTCCAGAGATTCAGGTTTCTAAAATTTTGAGGTCGAGATTTTGTAAAATTCTCACATTGGCCCCAAATTTGTAAAAATTGCCAATTCGGACCTTAAGTTTTAAAAATTCGGAACTCACAAACCGGAAGGGCTTTTAATGTGATTCCAGTTGGAAAATGTCACTAAGTTTAGTAGGATATTGGGACAAAAGCAGTTTTTAAAATCAATATGTGTAGGTCCTTTAACTTTTGAAAATATCCTTTTTGTCCCATTTTAAAATAATTGCCTTTAAGGCTTTTAGGGGTCCAATTGTATTGAAATTTGAACCTTGGGTCCAAAATATAATTAAGTTATAGTTAAGTTAGTATTTCCAGGTGCATGGGCTGCATAAGTCCTGGAATTTCATTTGGGCCCTCAAGTTTAGTATTTTACACATTAGTCCCTCAATTTTAGTAAAATTACTTTCCAAGCCCTAAACACTTGGATTTTTGGAATACTTTTAAAATATGTAATTCCCAGTACCTTAAGAGTAAAAATTTCAAATTTTAAAGTTTAGGTCTGGTGCAGTTTTAAAAATTTCAAAGTAGCCCTTAAACTTTCAAAATTTTACAATCTAGTCCTTGGGCTTTTAAAGGTTGATTTTATTTATCTTAAAAATCTTAAAACTTTATTAAAATGTCCAAAAGTCATTTTTGAACCTGAGTACAGTCCCAAATTTCGAAATTTACAGAGGGGTCCTTTAACTTTTATTTTCTTGCAATTTAGTCCACCAACTTTCCATTTTTACATTTTTAAGTCTAAAATTGAAATTTAATCAATTATGCTCGACTTTTCCAGGTTATAGGGCATCCAAAACATAGATTTTAAAGATCATACACATGCATGTCCAATACATACAAGAATTCATCAAATATAACATTAAAGTGTGCATGCATGCACCTAAAATTCAATAAATAGTAATTTTGAGCAACTCTTGAGAATTTTCATGACTTGTTACATAAAATTGACATGCAATACATAGATTATATATATCTCAAGGCTCATGATCAAAATTCTACATGCATTTTAATAAAAACACCTAGAAGTTGGAAAGTATTTTTCCACCCACCTTAAAATTGGAAATTGTGAAATAAAAGGATAATTTCACAATTTTTGGATGAGGCTTCTTAGGTCAGCCCCTAATTCAAAAAAATATCAAAAATTGAAGTTAGAAAAATGAGAGAAAAAATTAAGGAGAAAAAAGAAGGAATAAGGAAAGGAGAAGGACTACACTTTACCTTGTGTAGTAGGTGTTTGGAGACTAGTTGAAGCTTAAAATTTGGAAATTTTGGCTCAACTCCAAAATCACCTAAGGTCAGCCCCTATTTCTCAAAAATGAAAAAAGGGTGTTAAAATTTGAAAAAAATAGAAAGAATAGGGAAGAAGGGGTCTAGTACTCAATTCTTACCTTGTAGTCTAATTTGCTCTACTAGTTGTTCTTCAAGTCTTCTAAAATTCACCACCATGCATGCATGTCTCCAAGTGGTCTTCTAAGTACCTCAAAATCCAAAATATAACTTAAGTTAAAAGAAGAAGGTGATGAGTAGTAAGAATTTAAGTTGGATTGAGGAGTGAAATTTCTTACCTTAAGAAAGGGGGTGTTCGAATTTTTTAGTTTTAGTGGTAAGATTGTTTGTTTGGTTTAGATGTTTGAAGAAAGGAAGTATGTTTGATGTTAGGAAGAAGATGTTCTTGGAGTTATGAAGATGGGTTTGAAGATGTGAAGGACTTGTGTTTGAATATTTGAAGATATGAAGAAGTGGTACTTGAAGATATGAAGAACTTATGTTGAAGATTTGAAGATGTGAAGAGTTGGTGTTTGAAGATTTGAAGATATGAATGGATTTTGTTTGAATGTTTGAAGATGTGAATGAATCTTAGAGAGAGGTTAGAGAGAAGGAGGAGAATTAGCTTGAGAGATGAAGGTGTTGGGTGAAAAATGAAATTTTTTGTTAAATTTTGGCCTAATGGCCGTCCACTTTGGGGAAGAGAGGGGAGTAAATTTTTTGATTAATTTGTGTCTTTTAATTTGTCTCTTGCATGGAGACAAAAGGTGAGTCAAGGTATGGGTCAAATTGGAATGTTGAGAGGAATAAGAAGAATGTTGGGAAGAATAGGATATGTTGGGGAATTTAATGATATAAAATTGATGTATAAGATAATGTGTTTAATGTTTGAATTAATGGTATAATTATACACAAGATGACTAATATAAGGTGTAGGTGTACAAGAGTTGGATGATATTTTTACTCCAAAAATATCCACTATGGCCGTCCACTATAATGGCAATATGGTAATTCCATTTTTTTTTGTCCCAAATTTGATGATAATAGATGAAATATATCAATCTCCAAAATATTTAGTGATTTCCTTGATCACTTGTAAGTCTCATGATCACTTAATCTAAATCAAATTCTTAATTCTATAAGGTAAAAGTCTCTAAAATAAATAGTCTCTTAAAATTCTAAGGTGACTAATAAATACAAAAAATAGTATTAATGATCAATCAAGTGATCATAAATGAGGAATAGAATTAATAAAGATCATGATCACAAGTAATTAAATAAAATGAAATAAAATACAAAATGTATATATTATTAATAATTACCCGTCAAAATGATGCGGTAAAGTAGTCGATCAAAAGTATAAACGACAATAAGTATCAGGTAATAGCTCGGAAAAATCGGGGCTTCACATCCTCCCCTCCTTAAAAGAATTTGGTCCCCAAATTCTCTTCAGAATAGTTCTGGATATTGATTCCTTATGTCTTCTTCCATTTCCCACGTTGCGTCTTCATCTCGGTTGTGGTTCTGCCACACCACTTTAACCATCGGGATCTCTCTCTTACGTAAATGTCGTATCTGCTGATCAATGATCCGGATCGGCCTCTCGGTGTAGGATAGATTTTCCATTAGAGGAGGAGTATCACGAGTGATGATATGTTCGGGATCTGGTTGATACTTCTTCAATCTTTATACGTGGAATACATCGTGCATTCCCGCATATGGTGCTGGTAACTCGAGTTGATAGGCTAACTTCCCGATTCTCTGTAAAATCTTGTAAGGTCCAACATATCTCGGACTCAACTTGCCTCCTTTCTTTGGGTTGATTAATCCTTTCCGTGGTGAGAGTCTGAGAAATACTTCATCTCCGACTTCAAATTCCAAATCCTTTCTTCTCTTGTCCGCGTAACTCTTTTGGCGGCTCTGAGCTGTGCGAATCCACTCCTTGATCAGCTTGACCTTCTCCATGGCCTCCTGAACTAAGTCGACCTTTGGAATCGAGGGCGACTTTTGTTTCTCTTTAGGAGTCCATTGATCATCAATCTCCCAGTGTAGTGGGGATCTACATTTTCGCCCATATGATGCCTCGTAGGGTGCCATCCCAATCATGGCCTGATAACTGTTATTGTAGGCGAACTCAGCTAATGGTAAGCGCGAATCCCAACTTCCTTTGAAATCCAACGTGCAGGCTAGCAGTATATCTTCTAGGGTTTGAATTGTTCGCTCAGCCTGTCCATGAGTTTGTGGATGTGATGTTGTGCTGAAACTTAGCGAGGTACCCAATTCCTCAATTTCAAAACTTAGGTGGCCTAGAGGCGCTTATATTCGATCCAAATTTTCGTCAGCCAATTTCCAATAATCATTCTGCAAAAATATCTCTTAATAACCTTAGTGGTACTCAAAATTTCTTGTCATCTCCTTGTAATAGACACTATTCATAGTACCCTATTCATGTGATCCGTAACATTGGCACCACTATTCGATTATCACTTAACCAATCATTTCTATTCCACATACCGTTCTAATGTACTATTCCCACAATTATTAGTTCAAAACATACCTCTTATAATTCATATCCCGAATATATCCTTGCTTGTCACAGCTAGTCAATACTTCATTTACCCAAGAAAATGATACTCATTATAATAGAGTCGATTTAACTAAATAGTAGACACCTATTCATATCAGGGTATATTTCCTCGAACAATCGGTAGTAGATTTCGTCGCTAAAAGTGCAAGATCAACCCATAATCTCCACCCATCAACATATAATAGTCAAGACCTCAGTAATCATTTAATAAGTTATTTCCAAAGTTGTAATCATATAAGTCGCTCCTTCTAAAATCTTGATAGCAATCTCAATTTCCCATAATCATAAGGTCCTTGATTATTCCAGATAAATGTGCACATCTCATATACTTTATATAGAATACTATTATCCGTCTCCTCCGAAATTAATCAATACTTACTACTCAATAACTAAGTCAAAATCAATCAAATTCATATATCATGTGAGTGCCTAGATCACCATAATATTCCGAATACTCACAGATAATCATTATCCCAAATTTAATTCACAAATGAGATATCATAACTTAAAAAAATATATAGTGACAATATCCAGTTGAGACCCTATAATTGTCATATCCTTGACGTATCTTATCCACGATACCAAACAACAAGTCAAATTTGCTTATTTAAGCTCGTAGAAGTATTTAGAACGAATAACACAATGGCACATCATCGGTAAATCATACCTAGTAATTCCCACCCAATCATTCTCTAAAGTAATATCATTAGGCATCTAACTTCTATAATATATCATATGACCAGATTATATATTGTCAAGTGATAACCTTTTATCCTTCAAGTCTCATCATAATGGGCATTATAGCCTTCAAATCAAGAAATTTCTGAATCACCTACATCCAAAATGAGGTATATTCATTAATGTAAAATTTGAATACACCCATGAAGTACAACACTAGTAATACCGAGTCAAAGATACATCTGAACCAAAATACAACTGAATCTAATATAATAGAAAGCAAGGTACATCCTGGTGGAAAAGTGTCTACAATAACGAAAGCACAAACTGACAATCAAGCTAGCTAATCAGTGAGATCGCCATCATCGTCACTAGCTGCTACGTCCATAATTGGGGCCTGGTCAGGCTGAGGTGGCACCTCGACCTCGGGCCAATCCACAAAGTCCAACCACTGCTCGAACCCCTGAGCCTCATCGAGTGGAGCAGCCTCGAGTGCCTCCAGCTCTCCAATGTTGACTGGATCCTCCTCGGGATCCTCCTCGGCATCAGGTATAGGCTCCATCTCGGGCGGTGGCAATGGCTGAGCATTAGCTGCTAAAGCAGCCTCAAGTGCGGCGTCTCTCTGAGCTAGGGCCTGTGTAAGGTCCTCTATGACTGTCATCTGCTTGATGAGGGTCTCCTCTAAGCGCTCGACGGTGTCGCGGGATAGGCGGGCGTCAATCTCCCATTTCTGGCGGCTGTCACTTATCCTCTTCATCTTCTCCCACATGTTATCCAGGCGTTCCTGGATACTCTGTATTTGGTCCTCCCGCGCCCATATGGTGCCATCGCGGTCCTTAATGATAATGGCCAACTCGCTCTTTTCATCTTGGCTCCTTGCCAAGCGCTGTGTCAAGTCCCTGTTATGCTGGCGCTCCTCGGATAGCTCTGAGGTTGCTCGAATACTCTCCCGGTGCCAGTGAATCGTGAGTGCCCGGTAGTACTCCCGCTCGGCACGGGTCGAATAAAGGTCCTACCAAGTAGGTGGCGCTGGCTCCATCCTGACCAAACAAAACTAAGGCGGATCAGTCAAAGGCAAAGGAAAGACAAGGAGGGAATAAGGAAAGAATGAACAAAGAAAGTCAGTCAAGAATCAGCTAAGTCAAGACAAGTACAACTATGGTATCTCCAAATGTGCGCTCTAACTTAGTTTCAATCTCAATAATATGGTTCTACGCCAAATTGAAATCGATTTCACACTTAATTAGTCAAGTCACGGTAATACCCAAAACACAGACCGAGGGTCCTATCCTGGGTCAGCTCGGTGTAAGTTTCCATCTTACTAGCCGAGCTCTGATACCACTCTTACTGTCACGCCCCAAACGGGACGCGACGATGATCCACAACTTAAATACAATAACCAAACAGTCCAGACAAATATCAGCGAGAACCCAATGAGACAGAGTCTAAATAGCAGCGGAAATAAATAACAGATACAAGTTACAACTTAAAGTCTACAATCCATCATCCAAATTACAACCCGAAAATCAACAAAATAGCAACTTAAAGTCAAAGGGTCCTACGCCCCTTAATTACAAACCCGAATGGAACGAAATACAAAAGTCCGACAACAACATAAGAAAAGAGTCCAATCAACAACAAGAAATAGTAAATCCAACAAGCGTAGTACAAGGTCTCAATCCAGAGCCGGTTCAACATCTTCAACAAAATCCTCATCTAAGGTTAGAAAACAGGTGGGGATGAGACAGAAATCTCAGTGGATGGGGTGATCGTGTGCAAGTGTGGCGCAATATAGTTAATGTGAGAAAACAATTATATGAAAATGCGTGAGTATGATGCATGAATTCACACACGATTCAATAAGCGTCGTGATAAAATAATACAATAGTATATTTATACGATTCAAGAAAAGCGATTCATGGTCACACAGCACTATCTCGATTGATCAAGACAGATTGCGGTAGGATTAAATGCGGAAGTGTAACGCCAATCCTATGCAAGGCAAATAATGGTTGCGTACGGATTTGTAGCGCCAACCAATGCAAAACAGGTAGCGGTTGCGTACGGAAATGTAACGCCAACCAAAACGGGTCCGATAACTCCGGAATCGTGTGGATCGACAGCGATTTCTTCTTCGTTCTTCCTTGTAACTCCCGGTCAAGTATGGTCCAAGACCGGCACCTTATCGCTCCGTAGGCAAAGACAAAACCCACAGTGGAGCTTGCAAGGCTCGGATCTGTCATAATCATGATTATACCTCAGGTACTACGACTCGCTTCCCTTGGACAAACTCCGTCCCTCAGTTGCGGGATTAGGACGATGGGGCCGGAAGAGTGGAATAGCAGCTGAGCTGCCCGGTTCTATCCCCGACGTATCCATTCCGACTGTGAGCTCGACACACCAAGTTGACTCAGGCAGGAAAGTAATTACAATTTACGATACCAACCAGCAAATGAGTATTATTGATTCAGGGAAGCAGTTTTAGGAATATTTTTGAAAAACGCGAGTGGCAATTATGGCATTGGTGGAGTTTTTTTTTTGGATAAAGATGATTATCGGAAGGATAAGCAACCTTCGATATCTTGAAAGATTAGGTGGAACATGAGTCCCGTTATAGATTCAAATCGCAGGGCGAGGAAGTCGCTCCGCGATCGAGTATTAATCGGTCAAGTCGATCCGATAAGTCAAGGGTTTTTGGGAAAATAAAATACTTTAATTAAATCTCCAAGTCAGAGGGTCCAGGGCTATTTTAGTAAAAGAGAAAATAATTTGAGTTAGATCCTTTGTAGAAGAGAAATTGTAATCTAGCCCCGTTTTGTAAAACCAACAATTTTGGGGTTAAAAACTGAATAAATAAATAACCCGACCTTGAAAAATTATGAGGTCAGTTCCTAAATTCTCCAAATTGTCCAGAGATTCAGGTTTTTAAAATTTTGAGGTCGAGATTTTGTAAAATTCTCACATTGGCCCCAAATTTGTAAAAATTGCCAATTCGGACCTTAAGTTTTAAAAATTCGGAACTCACAAACCGGAAGGGCTTTTAATGTGATTCCAGTTGGAAAATGTCACTAAGGTTAGTAGGATATTGGGACAAAAGCAGTTTTTAAAATCAATATGTGTAGGTCCTTTAACTTTTGAAAATATCCTTTTTGTCCCATTTTAAAATAATTGCCTTTAAGGCTTTTAGGAGTCCAATTGTATTGAAATTTGAACATTGGGTCCAAAATATAATAAATTATAGTTAAGTTAGTATTTCCAGGTGCATGGGCTGCATAAGTCCTGGAATTTCATTTGGGTCCTCAAGTTTAGTATTTTACACATTAGTCCCTCAATTTTAGTAAAATTACTTTCCAAGCCCTAAACACTTGGATTTTTGGAATACTTTTAAAATATGTAATTCCCAGTACCTTAAGAGTAAAAATTTCAAATTTTAAAGTTTAGGTCTTGTGCAGTTTTAAAAATTGCAAAGTAGCCCTTAAACTTTCAAAATTTTACAATCTAGTCCTTGGGCTTTTAAAGGTTGATTTTATTTATCTTAAAACTCTTAAAACTTTATTAAAATGTCCAAAAGTCATTTTTGAACCTGAGTACAGTCCCAAATTTCGAAATTTACAGAGGGGTCCTTTAACTTTTATTTTCTTGCAATTTAGTCCACCAACTTTCCATTTTTACATTTTATGTCTAAAATTGAAATTTAATCAATTATGCTCGACTTTTCCAGGTTATAAGGCATCCAAAACATAGATTTTAAAGATCATACACATGCATGTCCAATACATACAAGAATTCATCAAATAGAACATTAAAGTGTGCATGCATGCACCTAAAATTCAATAAATAGTAATTTTGAGCAACTCTGGAGAATTTTCATGACTTGTTACATAAACTTGACATGCAATACATAGATTATATATATCTCAAGGCTCATGATCAAAATTCTACATGCATTTTAATAAAAACACCTAGAAGTTGGAAAGTATTTTTCCACCCACCTTAAAATTGGAAATTGTGAAATAAAAGGATAATTTCACAATTTTTGGATGAGGCTTCTTAGGTAAGCCCCTAATTCAAAAAAATATCAAAAATTGAAGTTAGAAAAATGAGAGAAAAAATTAAGGAGAAAAAAGAAGGAATAAGGAAAGGAGAAGGACTACACTTTACCTTGTGTAGTAGGTGTTTGGAGACTAGTTGAAGCTTAAAATTTGGAAATTTTGGCTCAACTCCAAAATCACCTAAGGTCAGCCCCTATTTCTCAAAAATGAAAAAGGGGTGTTAAAATTTGAAAAAAAATAGAAAGAATAGGGAAGAAGGGGTCTAGTAGTCAATTCTTACCTTGTAGTCTAATTTGCTCTACTAGTTGTTCTTCAAGTCTTCTAAAATTCACCACCATGCATGCATGTCTCCAAGTGGTCTTCTAAGTACCTCAAAATCCAAAATATAACTTAAGTTAAAAGAAGAAGGTGATGAGTAGTAAGAATTTAAGTTGGATTGAGGAGTGAAATTTCTTACCTTAAGAAAGGGGGTGTTCGAATTTTTGAGTTTTAGTGGTAAGATTGTTTGTTTGGTTTAGATGTTTGAAGAAAGGAAGTATGTTTGATGTTAGGAAGAAGATGTTCTTGGAGTTATGAAGATGGGTTTGAAGATGTGAAGGACTTGTGTTTGAATATTTGAAGATATGACGAAGTGGTACTTGAAGATATGAAGAACTTATGTTGAAGATTTGAAGATGTGAAGAGTTGATGTTTGAAGGTTTGAAGATATGAATGGATTTTGTTTGAATGTTTGAAGATGTGAATGAATCTTAGAGAGAGGTGAGAGAGAAGGAGGAGAATTAGTTTGAGAGATGAAGGTGTTGGGTGAAAAATGAATTTTTTTGTTAAATTTTGGCCTAATGGCCGTCCACTTTGGGGAAGAGAGGGGAAGAAATTTTTTGATTAATTTGTGTCTTGTAATTTGTCTCTTGCATGGAGACAAAAGGTGAGTCAAGGTATGGGTCAAATTGGAATGTTGAGAGGAATAAGAAGAATGTTGGGAAGAATAGGATATGTTGGGGAATTTAATGATATAAAATTGATGTATAAGATAATGTGTATAATGTTTGAATTAATGGTATAATTATACACAAGATGACTAATATAAGGTGTAGGTGTACAAGAGTTGGATGATATTTTTACTCCAAAAATATCCACCATGGCCGTCCACTATAATGGCAATATGGTGATTCCATATATTTTTTTTTGTCCCAAATTTGATGATAATAGATGAAATATATCAATCTCCAAAATATTTAGTGATTTCCTTGATCACTTGTAAGTCTCATGATCACTTAATCTAAATCAAATTCTTAATTCTATAAGGTAAAAGTCTCTAAAATAAATAGTCTCTTAAAATTCTAAGGTGACTAATAAATACAAAAAATAGTATTAATGATCAATCAAGTGATCATAAATGAGGAATAGAATTAATAAAGTTCATGATCACAAGTAATTAAATAAAATGAAATAAAATACAAAATGTATATATTATTAATAATTACCCGTCAAAATGACGCGGTAAAGTAGTCGATCAAAAGTATAAACGACAATAAGGATCAATTAATAGCTCGGAAAAATCGGGGCTTCACATTGAACCCATAGAATTACTTGAATTTGTTTTGAAACTTTAATTGGATTTAATCGTGAAAAAACAAGTTGAGATTTTGTGCCTAAGGTTGCTCCTGGATTTGAAAATACTTGTGGGGTTCGCAATTTTATTTATTTTATTTTTTTATTTTTTATTTTTTTACGAACTTGATATTCGGTCGCTTCAATAAAATTGGAATGCGATGTTATTATAGACTAAGTATTTCACAAATCAATCCCTGAGGAATACAATCTTGCTTGGCATTATTCTATAAACTACACTGTACACTTGCGGTTGTAAGATCCAAAATATTTTTGGTGAACAAGTTTTTGGCGCCGTTGCCGGAAATTGAAAGATTCTACTTAGATATAGTAATAAGTAATTCAATCTTAATTGAAGCTTTTGTAAATAATTTTTTTATTTTCGATTTTTGTAAAAAGAATCTTTTTTCCATTTCTTTTGTTCAATTTTTTTATTACGATTTTCTTTTGTAATTTTTTTTATTTTTTTTTCGAATTTTTGAATTTTTTTTTTGTTTTTTTGATTTTTGTAGATTTTTTTTTATTCTTTTCGATTTTTTCTTTTAGTATTTTTTATTTTTGTTTATTTTTTTATTGTTTTGTTTCTAACATCGTTTTTGTTGAACGCGAGAGAGAAATATATGGAGACACAAGTAGTCCAACATTAAAAAGGCAAATTCCCATGTGATACTGAACTTAATATGAGAAAACAGTGCAACATCATTCGTCTGATGGATGGTACAGAATATGAGTGCTTATGGATTTCAACGGACACGGTTCAATCACAGTGATGTTAGAAATCTGAAGTCTAATTGAAGACGTAAAACTTAGCATTTTGTGGGAGACAACCCAAGAGGCGTCGCGACAAACTCGGGTTTAAAAAAAAAAGAAATGACATACGCACTCGAGCGTGTGTACGCACATGACCCGACCATGCGATCTGATCCTTCAAGTTTCAAATTTGACGGATGAGTTCTCGGCTTCACCGGAACAATCCAGGTAAGTACCTATTACACATTCCTCTTTACTTTTGATAATTTCCTCATATGTTCGGGACTAATCATATTTTAAGTTTGGGGGGTTGTCAAGAATGCGTAATTTAGTACTGTTGCATTTCCACATTGTATTTAGGATTGCATGTAGAGCATAAAAAAATTGCAAAAAAAAAAATAAAAATTAGTTTTTTTTATTTTTAATTTTTTTAGCATGTTTAATGTTTTAGCACGTTTAATTGCTTTTTTGTGTGATTTCTAATCAAGATTTTGAAAATAATCCCAGCTTCCGTATGATTTTTACAATGAGCATTTAATTTTATGAGATGGCATATTTTTTTGAATAATGTGATTAATAGTTGAGGAGATGTCTTTTATTTATTTGGCATGAGTTAAGAAAATTGGGTATTTGTGCATGTTGCGAAAAATAAGCCCATGAGCTTTTGTGCCTTAAACTGCTTTATATTATGCAGACTTATTTTTTCTTGATTGTGTCATTCATGATCGTTCAACTTGCTCTGGTATCTTCATTAAAGCTATGTGCGTGTGCAATTTTTAAAAATGGTTTAAGGCCATCTTTGTTTAGCCTACTTAGCTTAAAAATCCTACCTATGAACTCATGATTCCCTAGTTAGCCAATTTTCAGTCAAAACTTTTTATTGTTAGCCACATTGATCTTTAACATGATTTTGTCCCTGAAATTTCTTGAGCTTATAGAAAATGAACAAGTTTGGAGGAAATCTGGTGAAAATTTATGAAAAAAGAGAGGAAGTTGGCAAAAGAAAGAGGGATGAGCAGTATCTAGGTGAATGAAGAAGAATGAAGCTCAAAAAAAAGAAAGAAAATATCTGAAAAATTGAGAAAATCGAGCAAATGAAAAGAAAACTCTGAAAATTGAGAAATATTGAGAGATTGAGGCTAAAGAAAAAGAAAAGAAGGCAAAAAAGGCCTAAGAATGAAAAAGGAGAAATAAGGGTGGAATTTAGTTGAAAAATAAAATATATTGAGAATGGAATTTTAGATGATATTGGGTTGGTGAATTGCAAGTCTGTGCACTTCAATTCTATTTGCTCAAGTCAAGTCAATTAATTCAAATTTTTCCTTCTCTTACCAAAGAGCCTACATTACAACCAAATGAAAAGCTCTTTTTGATTCTTAGATTGTGCACACAATAGTAGTTGAGATGTTAGACGATTTGCAAGCCTATGGTAGTTCTATTTTCATTGAATTGAATTTGAGTGTAAACACTTTCCATACACTTTTGAGAGTCGAGTGATACACTATCTACTTGTGAGTCGCGATGTCAAGTGCCCAAGAGAGTATTGATCATGCCAAGCTTATGAAATATGACTTCTTAACAATGAATTGTATCGTTTACTTGAGTATGTAGTCAAATGAATTAAGTGTTCGTAGTGTTCTTGTGTGTTCTTTTAATCCCTTGATATTATTTTTCTTAATTTGAAGGATTTTGATACGTTTAAAATATACGTGTATTTAGAGGCTTAAAATGGTATATATTTGATACATTTGCAAGTATATTCAGTGTGTTTTGGTTGGTTTCTTTTGTTGGGCGTGATACTACGTATTCTTGTAACTTCTTATAGGAAATGAAGCTAAATTGGATAAAAATTAATATCACATTCCAAAGTATATGTCAAGAGCTAAGGTACGAGCAAATATGTGAAGAAAAGAAGATTGCACAATCGAACAAAAGGAAATTTCCTTCAAAAACATCAAAACGCGCTAATAGCTAGTTTCCAGCACTGGAAGGGTTTTGTATTTTTGTCATAACGTTCTATACAAAATTGATATTGAGGTAGTTCAAGTGGATATGGAAAGCTACGAGAAAGGGCTACAACGTCCAGGAAGACCTCAGGAGAAAATTTCGATCGCACGACTGTTAGAGATTTTTCTAACCGCAAGTCTACGGTGTCAAGTTTTAATATAGAGAAGTAAGGTTGTCGAATCCACAGGGAATAATTATCGAATTATTGCTAAGTACTATAATATAGTAGTCTAACTTTATTTAGAAATTCAATATTTGATGGAGTTGATTATGCTAAAAATACCAAAAATAAATCAAGAATATGAAAATATCAATGAGTTTATCCAAATGATTAAATGAATTCTAGAGGTATGATGAATCTAGTTATCCCTTATGTTGTCAATATGGTTTATCAATCATCAATTACCAATTTATAAGTCAAGATTTCTACACTAATCATTCCCTCTCTCAAGTGCCAAATGATTTTAGATTCAATTGGGAAATCAATATCTCTATAAAAATCACCAATTAAAATCTCAATAAAAACTATGAATCTTGATAAATGAATTCAAAGGATTCATAAATCTCTCAATTCTATGAAATCCTAGGTTATGCTATTCAAAGGTCATGTATTCAATTACCTCTCTCAAGTGTCAAATCAAATACACCAAACAATCTAAATTATTGATCAAGTAATTTAGAAGCAATAGATCCAAATAGCACAAATAAATTGATAGATCTAGATTGACAAACCACAATTTCAAAACATAAGTTCAAACAATGATTACATCATCCCTCTAGAATTATAGAGTTTAGCTCATGATTGAAGAAAATGAATCCATAGGAATACAACAATACATCTTACAAGATATGAAGAAAGCAACAAAATAAGAATAAGAGTTGGGGAATCTTCTCTATTTCTAGATGGTAGAATCCTTCAATCTTCTTCTCCAAGCCTTTCCCAAGATATTCCAAGCCTTCTCTATTGTCTTCTAGTTGTTTTGTTGGCTGCCCAAGGGTCCCAGATCCCTAATTTCACGCCCCAAGACTTCTATTTATACTCCCACAAAAGTCCAAGAAAAAGGAAGGAGTCACCTAGTAATTTCCGCCCAGGGGCGCTGCAGCGCTCGAAAATCGCCAAAACACAAAACCTCACTGCTCTATTTTTGACCCCGGCGCTGCAGCGCTAAGGAGGGGCGCTGCA
Source organism: Rehmannia glutinosa (assembly GCA_016081115.2). Taxonomy (NCBI): domain Eukaryota; kingdom Viridiplantae; phylum Streptophyta; class Magnoliopsida; order Lamiales; family Orobanchaceae; genus Rehmannia; species Rehmannia glutinosa. Next base: position 25,413,298 of record CM071932.1, on the reverse strand, counting down.
GCGCCCGTAGTGCACTTTTGGCGCTGCGCGCCAGTTTTTTAGCGCTCGCCGTTTTTTTTATTTCGCTGCGCTGCAGCGCATATTTTTGGCGCTGCGGCGCCATCCAAACGTCCTAATTTGCTTTGGGTGTCTTCATAATAGTTGTAGCCCTATCTCTTAGCTTTCCGTAGCCACTTGAATCAGCTCAATATGAATTTTGTGGAGAGAGTTATGGCCATAATACTAAACCCTGCCAGTGCTGAAAATTCTAGACGCGTTTGGACGTTTCTTGAGATTAATCCCCTTCTTGTTTGATCATCCTTGCTTCTTTTGACATGCTACTCATTACTATGATTCTAGACTCAATATACTTGGCTCACAATATGGTTTGGGCCACTCAAATGACTCGAAATAACAGAAATTAACACATAACCTATGAAATATAACAAAAACGACTCAAAGAACTCAAAAACAACACAAAACTCTAGTCTAGGAAGCCCAAATCAATGGTATAAAACCAATTGAACAACGACCCGACCGTGTGGGTTGAAACGGGCGTGCAATGTTTTCTGGTGCTGAATTGGTCTCCTAATCCTACCAGAACTCTACAAGTGATCTCTTCAAGAACCTATATAAAGTGACCAAGGCTTGAACCAAAATTCATCACTTCATACACAACACAACACATCAAATTATGCAGGAACATAAGATTCGAAGTCTATTGAGAGAGGAGGACTAGGTCGCGAAGAACACCATAAGGCCTTTCACATCTACGGGAGCACAAGAGCTTCGAAGGCTTAGGAGGAGAAGCCATCCTGACATGAATGAGTTTTTTTTCTTTGTCTAGATGTCTTGTATGTGCTTAAACGATGTCATAATGTTGATTTCAAATTTGTCTATGAATTTGTTATCAATATTTGGCTAATCTTTCGGATCTTAGGGGCATAACAAAAAATGTGGATTCATGTTACATCTTGATTAATTGCTTTCTTAATTGATTCATGTGTTCTATTTAATGAATTCAAGTGCTTATTCTTAATTGGTTTTTATTTGGCCAATAATTTGCATGTCATATTTATTAGTGCAAAATTCGGAAGAGGAGTTCTAATAAAGACGAAAATTGAATTCAGACATAAATAGGTGTATCGAGTTGGGATACCTACAACTGTTTGTGGCGAGTTATTCAATTCATAAATCTTTTGGGAGTTAATAATAGTTGTAACGTATCGGGAGATCTACAATTGTTATCAATCTACTGTTTATTTATCACCTGGGAGGGGGAATAAACTATCTTAGGAATTGAACCCATAGAATTGCATGAATTTGTTTTTAAAACTATTAGATTTAATCTTAAAGAAACATGTTGAGATTATGTGCCTAAGGTTGTTTCCGTAGTTGTCGAATGGTTTCAAAATTAACGAATGTGATAAATGCGTTTACATTAAAAACACACCTAAAGCTTATGTGATTATTTGTCTTTATGTTGACAACATGTTGATTATAGATAGTAATCATGATATAATCATGAATACTACGAAAATATTGACCAAGCATTTTGATATGAAAGATATGGGCGCAACATATGTTATTTTGAGAATTAAGATCTCTAAAACATATAATGGACTTGTTTTGTCACAGTCTCATTATATTGAGACAGTACTTCGAAAGTCCAATGCTTACGACAGTCCTCAAGCTAAAACACCTGTAGATTTAAGCTTACACTTTGCTAAAAGTCAGGGTGAGTCTGTATCTCAACAAGAATATTCTCGGATTATTGGCATTCTGATGTATGTAACAAACTGCACTCGTCCAGATAATGCCTACATAGTTAATAAACTGAGTAGATTTACGAGTAATCCTGGAAATGACAATTGGAAGGAATTGATACGGGTTCTTAGATATATAATAATCACCTTATATTATCGATTACACTACACTAGATATCCAACTGTATTAGAAGGACACAGTGATGCTAATAGGATATCTGACACAAATTTCCAAGTCTACTAGTGGTTATGTTTTACCATTGGTGGTGCAGCAGTGTCATGGATGTCCTTTAAACAAACGTATATAGCTCGATCCACGATAGAATCAGAGTTTATAAGTCTAGATCAAGCAGGTGAAGAAGCAGAATGGCTTCGCAACGTTTTAGAGGATATTCATTGCTAGCCTAAGGGATCTGTTAACTAAAGGTTTGAATAGAGATCAAGTATACTACGTATCGAAAGGAATGGGATTAAAATCCTCAAAATAAGAGTGTTCATAGCGGTAACCCAACCTTATGAATTGGAGATACCATGACCTTGGTTCAATGGGATAACTAAGTTATGAATATTCAGATAAACACTTGAAACATGTTACAGCTCATTCCTATCCAATTGGAGAGACCTGCTGAATGTGGTGAGATTAAGTTATAAACTTTTAATGATTCATATACTTTAAAGAAGTGGAGTATGGCAAGATACTCTTATTAGGAGATCACCTATATAAGTGTGAAGACGGGCCGCTTCAACGAAACACTTATGAAACCAAGATGTTGTCCAGGACCAAAATGGACACAACCGTGAGAACCAAATGGTGTTAGGAAAGATATTGTGTGGATGATATTGTTTTGGTTTACATGAACAGTTGAACAGCTCAAGACATCCCGTCATTGTGGAGCCTAGTAAATCTGATAATATTATACTAAGGAAGGTTCAAAGCCACAAGCTACCTCTCCCGATGCAATAGCTTTCCGTTTGAACTCTCTTTAGTGTATGCATATTCATATGCATTTATTATCATTCATGTGGGAGATTGTTGAAATTGGTTTTAGAAATTGGTGTTAACCTGATTTTGATCAATTAATTAAGTAGGTTCATTTATTCATTGTATGAAATAAATTGTATGAAATAAATGAGATAAATATAATCTACACCGCGGGTAGATGAGTTTAGCTTTTTGAATTTCTCAAAACCAATATCGGGTGAATGAGAAATGAATGCATGAAGTTAACCACTTAAAATGCCTTTTATATATGGAATATAAAAGGGTGAGAATATGGAAAATCATATCCCACATATGAATCATATTAAATGTTTGACTAGTTTAAAAAGAGCTTCACCACTAATAAGGAGTAATGTTGGGAAATTTATTTTATAGATTTTTATGAATACCATGTAAAACTTAAACTAGAAAGTTGGCACCCTATTTTCCTTGTAATTTACATTGTAATAGATAGGGCTGGAAAAGCTGAGTCAAGTCAGCTATGCCTGAAAATACAAGAAGTCAACTGAAGACTGAAGTGAAGACTCCGTTGTGGAACAACTGAGTATGACCAAGATAGAAGATCAACAACTCGATTGAAGATGTATCATCTAAGGAACAGCTATGTGAAGAGTCAATCAAGTCAATTCAAGAAGCCAAGTCTCAAGTTGAAGTGACAGATGAGTCATCCAATGATTGGGGCAGACTCAAGTCACCTGGGGAAACATGCAGCAGCCAAGAGGAGTTAACTGAAATGAATCCGTTGCACAGAAGTCAAGAACATTACTTAAACAAGTAATACTTCCATGCTGCCAGGTCTTAAAGTGCTCATCCCAGAAGCGTGAAAAAGGAATAAACCAATGGAAAGCAGTGCACCTCGTGTCAGAACCTGAAAAGCTGCAAATTCATTTAATACAAGGAAGGGTCTACATCTCAAGATTGAGGACCAAGAAAAGACAAGCCAACAAACACAAGTAACTTTTAAAATCAGCCTATCTCATCAACGGGCATATTTTCAAAAGTTCACTATAAAAGGCTGAGGAAATTCATTGAGAAAAGGTTACCTTGAAAACCTGAACCACGAAAAAGCAAGCAATATTCAAGCTATTAACCTGCAATATTCTCAAGTATGTTCAAGCAAATCCTCAAAACTGAAACTCGAAGGAAATCGATCCAACACAAGCTGTGAAGGAAAGACAACTTCAAACTGTTGAATAGGAAACTTTTGAAGAATCAAAAGGGGTCTACTTTCCAAGAAGGATTGTAGAAAGGTTCAAAGTCGAACCAGTGTCAAGTTATTGGAGGGCTTCGTGATCAAATCCAAGAGCTTGAGAAAGTGAGCTGAAGTAGCAAGACTGCTGCCCTATGAAGAAGCTGAGTCTGAAGAGAAACCAGCTGTATGACCAAGGTTGTCTCTAGATTGTTGACCACTTTGTAAACAGATCTTTTACATAGTGGATTCCTCCAGGAGTTGGAGAAGAGAGGATTAGAAAAATTACCCCATCTTCGAACCTCTTTAAAAATTATCTGTGTCATTTATTTTTCAGCACATTTACATTTCTGCATACTTACATTATATCTGTTGATAAACTTATTTGCTATCCAATTGATTAATAACCAAGTGCTAAAATCAAGTGTTAAAACAAGTTTAAAATAATTCAAAGGGTGTTAAGTCTTCCGCTAATAAAACCAACACATCCAAGTGAAGGCTCAGGTTAAACAGCTGAGTTATTCTATCAACAGCTCTATCGAGTCTGTTGAGTGGCTAACTCTGTTGAATAACCAACTTAGTTGTCCCTCAAGGACACAACTGTTTGAATTAACTATGTAGTATTTTAAAAGGACTCAAATCGAAAAGTTGGTAAGGTTTATTCAACCCCCTTTTCTAAACCTCACTCACACCCCTTGGAACTTACAAGTGGTATCAGAGTGATTAGTTCATTGAGCCTTTCGCACTAGTTACTTAACTAGATCCTTATCTTCTCAAAAAGGTTTCAAACACTTGTATTTTCAAAATCTTTCATCTTTTAGCAAAGTTATTATCATTGAAGCAAATTTGACATGCATTCCTATGTTCACTGTTGAAGAATTTGATGATTGGAAATTTCTTATTTAGGCTCATCTATCTGCTCTACACGATGAAATGTGGCTTGTGATAGAGGATGGGCCACTGCAAATATTGAAAGTGAACACGACTGTAAGAAGAGCAACTGCAATTGAAGGAGAAAACGTTGCTACTGAAGAAAGACCAGCCATGGTTGAAAAACCAAGGACTGAGTGGACAAATGATGATAGAAAGAGATACAACTTGGAAAATATGGCCAAGGACATACTCTACAAGACTTTGGACAAAGCAATGTTCAATAAAGTCAAATCCTACAAAACAGCAAAAGAAATATGGAATAAACTAACTTTAATTTGTGAACGATCAGGGCAAATTAAAGAAAATAAATTATATGTTGCTGTTCAAAAATTTGAAATTCAAAATGTTTGCAGGAGAATCTATGGATCAGTTGGATGCAAGATTCACTGAGATCACAAATGAGTTTTCAACTCTTGGAAAGGAATACACACAAAAGGAGATGTGTATGAAGATCTTGAAGAGCCTCCCAGCTGAATGGGAAATGAAGACTATGGCTCTGAGACATTCAATGGACCTCTGAAAAACATTCAACCATGAGCTATTCTCAGACCTCAAAGCTTTTGAGTTTGAGCTGAGAAGAAAGTATTAAGAGGAGACAGATGTACTCAAGACAGCTGCACTGATAGTCAAGGATGGAAAGAGAGCTGAACCAAAGGAAGCCATAGACCAGGAGGAAATTGCCCTGATGGTCAAAAGATTCAACAAGGGTGAAACCTCCAGGAGACATCCAGCTCTCTCTAAATCAAGGGAAGATAGGCCACCAAGAGAGCTGAGCATCAAAGGGCTGAATATCAGAGAGCTGATAATCCAAGGACAGAAAGAACAAATCAAAGAGCTGAGAACCTGTGTTGGAACCAGAGACAACCAGGACACTTTGCAGTTGATTGTTCCTATCCACCAGTCAACAAATATAGAAATGAAGAAGAAAGAAAAGTCTCATAGAAAGAAGACAAGAAAAGAAGACAGCCATGTTGGCTGTTGAGACAGCTGAGACCGCTAAGTCTAAAGAAGCAGCAGACTCAGAGAGCAGTGAAGCCGACTACTCAAGTGATTCTGAAGAAGAAGCCATGATTTGTCTTATGGCTAAAGAACAAGATCAACCAGACTAAGAAGATGAGATACATTCTAACTCATCTCATTCATATTCCAAAGTTGATAGATGATAGTGATTTGTGATACACACACTTCATCACCCACTGATCTTTATGATTCATTAGCGAAATGATGAAATACTTTGAGCACATTAAATCCTCACACACACTTCTAAATGAGGAAAACAGCCATCTCAAAAGCCAAAACTCAGAGCCGACTAAGGAGCTAAGTACTCTAAGTCACATAGTGATGAGAACACAAAGCTGAAGGCTGAAAATGCCAAATTAATAGCAGAGATAGCTGCTATAGAAAATAGGGAAAAAGACATCAAAAATGTGATTGCCCCATTCACAATGGCATCCAAATCATTGGATGATCTTATCATGAGTCAAAAAGAATGTGGAGATAAGACAGGCATAGGATTCAATTCCTTTGTGCACAGTCAAACTCCTACAGTGATTTTGGAAAAAGGATCTTCAAACAATGAAGCATCTCGAAAACCCAAAACACCAAATGTTGCACACACATTCATCCCAAAGCACAATCACAAACGAACAGGCCTTGGATAAAAATGGGAAGGAAAACAACCAGTTGAGTATGCTGAGAGGTCAGCTGAGAAGAAATCCAGCAGAGTTCCTCAGCAAACTCCAAATAGAAAGTACTCTGTGAAGAACAAACAGAGCTACCAAAAACCCTAGAATTTTCATCAGAGAAACACACATGTTGGGAATGGTGGAAAGTACCCAAGCCAAGCTGATTAGAACAATGTGAGCAAAGGCCACTGGAATACAAGCCTAGATGGCAAAGACCTAAACCTCAGCAAAGGTCATTCGAAAGGCAAAAGAGCTATTATCAGCACACATATGCGCCCAAGCACTACACTCAGAAACATCACAATTACCTCAAGAAAGCAATTGCTAAAACACACACACAGGCATACAGACAAAAGAGACAGCTGTGTGAACTTAAAACCCCCAAGCAATTTGCAAATGTGCACTCTGATTATGGCACAGATAGATGGCAACCTCTTAGAGTCAAGTCCTTTGGCTATAGGTTGTTTGGATCATCTTACAACACTAACCCTCAGGACCCAGGCAAGTATGGGTACGTAAAAACTAATTTCGGTTATTGTAGGTTGAAGGAACAGCTGAGTGCCAAGAAACCTGGTACATGGATAGTGGATGTTCCAGACATATGACAGGGAACAAGAAAAACCTGTCAAGATTCAAGGAGATTAAAGGTGAAAAAGTCATATTTGGAGAAAATGAAGATCTAGGGAAAATCAAAGGCACATGGTCTATCAAGAAGAATGGACTAGAAATCACAGATGTTGCATATGTTGAAGGCCTCAACTTCAACCTACTAAGCATTAGCCAACTCTGTGACAAGGGCTGCAATGTTGGATTCAATATGGGAATGTGCCAGGTACAAGATGTTGAATCAAATGAAATAGTGCTGCAAGGATCAAGACAGAAGAACATGTATGTAGTAGATTGGTCAACTGCTACACCGAGAACTTGTTTGTTAGCAATGAGCACAGCCGAATCAAGTTGGTTGTGGCACAAGAAGCAGAGTCATCTGAATTTCAAGACAATCAACAAGCTTGCAAGGAGTCATCTTGTAGAAGGACTGCCAGACTCAGTATACAAGAAAGAAAGTGTATGTGATGCATCCCAAATGGGAAAGCAAATAAAATCTTCATTTAAGGATAAGCCAAGTCCTTCTTCAACAAGGATATTACATTTGTTGCATATGGATCTATTTGGTCCAGTTGAACCAGCCAGGATAAGTGGAAATAAATACACCTTAGTGGTGGTAAATGATTATTCAAGGTACACATGGACAATCTTCATGTGCAAAAAGAAGGAAACTTTGCAGAAGTTACCACAGCTGATGAAAAGAGTTCAAAATGAAAAGAGCCAAACCATTATAAAGATAAGGTCTGATAGAGGAACTGAGTTTGTCAATGGGATAATTACTCAGTATTGTGTTGAAAATGGTATTGCTCATGAGTTATCAGCAACAAGGACTCCACAACAAAATGGAGTAGCTGAAAGAAGGAACAGAACTCTATAGGAAGCTGGAAGGACTATGTTAGCTGAAGCAGGATTGCCTAAGAGATTTTGGGCTGAAGCCATCAATACAATATGCTATACTCAAAATAGATGCATGATTAACAAGCAATTAACCAACACTCCCTATGAGATCTAGACAGGGAGGAAGCCAAACATTGGGTATTTCAAGATATTTGGATGTAAATGCTTCATCCACAACAATGGCAAAGATAATTTGAAGGCTTTTGATGCTAAAGCTGATGAAGGTATCTTTTTGGGATACTCAGCTGAGAGCAACGCCTATAGAGTGCTGAACAAGAGGACTATGGTCACAGAAGAGTCCATCCATGTGGTTTTTGATGAACTTAATGTGAATGGAGAAGACATTGAAGAGTTAGCTGACAAGCTGAATCAGCCAAATATGCAGAAGAGTTATTATGTTGAAGCAATCAACCAAGATGAAGATGAGATAGTTGAATTTCAAAGACAGCTGGAAAGTCTACAGCTGAATGACGATGAAAGAGTTGTTCAAGACAACTTAGCTACGAGACGGCTGAACCCAGCTGACTTGCTCCAACCTGATGTGAGATGGCTGAGAGACCATCCACCAGAGTTAGTCATTGTAGACGTTAGAGATGGTGTAAGAACCAGATCCAGAGCTCGGCAAGAAGCAATGTTTACTTGTTTTATTTCCCAAATAGAGCCAAAAGATGTGTCTCAAGTATTGGATGACGCACATTGGATTCAAGTTATGCAAGAAGAGCTGAATCAGTTTGAAAGAAACAAGGTATGGGAATTGGTGCAGAGACCAACCCATCAAAATGTTATTGGCACAAAATGGGTTTTCAGAAACAAGATGAATGAGGAAGGATCTGTGATGAGAAACAAAGCAAGATTGGTAGCCAAAGGGTATTTCCAAGAAGTGGGTATAGATTTTGATGAAACCTTTGCTCATGTTGCTAGATTAGAAGCAATAAGGATGTTTATTGCCTATGATGCATATAAGAACTTCACTGTATATCAAATGGATGTGAAGAGTGCATTTCTAAATGGACTGCTAGAGGAAGAAGTCTATGTTGAACAACCTCCAGGTTTTGAGCAGAAGACTATTGGAGATAAGGTGTACAAGCTTAAGAAAGCATTATATAGATTGAAACAAGCACCAAGAGCATGGTATGATACATTGTCTCAATACCTAACTGATAATGGATTCACCAAAGGTATGGTGGACAGAACACTCTACAGAATTCAAGATGGAGAGAGTATATTGCTTGTTCAAATATATGTGGATGATATCATTTTTAGATCCACAAATAAAGAGCTGTGTGATAAGTTCTCAAACCTCATGCAAGGCAAATCTGAAATGAGCATGATGGGAGAGCTGACTTTCTTCCTAGGACTTCAAATCAAGCAATTGAAGGATGGAACCTTCATAAGTCAAACAAAGTACACCAGAGATTTGATGTAGAAATTTGATATGGAAGAGAAGTCTTCTGTGAAAATACCAATGAACACATCAGTCAAGATGGACATGGATGCAGATGGAAAGGTTGTAGATCAAACAAGATATAGAGCACTCATTGGAACATTGATCTATTTAACAGCTAGCAGGCCAGACATCACCTTTGCAGTATGTGTATGTGCAAGATTTCAATCTGTTTGATAAATGGTTTTATCATGATTTTGATGATTTTGTTTTTATACCAAAACAATACTTTTAAAGGTTGTCCAAATACTCCTAAATGATTTAAAATGGTTTTAATAATTTCCGAAGTATTTCCTCAAGTTTATTTTCGACAAAATTGTATAACACATTTTGATGATTTTGTGTTAATGTGTTATTTCATCAAAACTATATTTCTAATGTTGTCCTAAATACTCCCGATTGGTTTAAAATATTTTACGAATTTTTGGAGTATTTCTTGAGGTTTATTTTCGACAAAAATCGGACAACATGTCATTTAGGAGGTCGATCGGTCGACCAAAGAGGCGACCGGTACCTGGGAACAAGTTTCGCGAAATAGAAACTTCAGACTCCTAAAAATTAGTCGGTGGTGACGATCATGTGGGGCGACGGTCGCACCCTAGAATGCACCTGGCCGACCCCCTTGGACCGGTCACCCCGTGTAAATTTTGTTGCGTTCTTTTCTAATCTTATTTGTGCGCGACCGGTCGCCCTCTATTTGATAGCAAAAATCTGGCCGTTTGACAGCATACAACTTTCCCTTAATTTGTGGGATGGATTTCTAACAGCTCTTTTCTTCAATTGTCTTGGTATTTTTTACAGAATTCATGTCCCCAAGAAGAGCCTATAATGTACATGACATCTTCTATAAATAGAGGAAGAATTGAAGCAACATAAGAAGAGATAAAACTACAACACAACAAGATACACTCAACAATACACTTGTTCTTACATTGTCTTATTTCTTGTTGTAATTTGCCTAGCTATTCACTTTCACATTCTTGAGGTCTAGGCTTTTCTTGATTACACTTGCACTCTATTGTATTATCAATTATCGAGTTGTAATCTTGAATTTGGGTAATCATTCAACACAAGATATCCTTGTGAGTGTTCTTGTGGTAAGACCATACTTGGGTGATCTAGGTGTTAGGTGTGAGAAGATTGTGGTAACCTTCTTTTTGAGGTGTTGAAGAATTTGGTATTCTTCAAGGTTGAAGATTGTGGTAATCTTCACAAGGTGCCGTTGGAGATTGTGGTAATCTTCAAGTGAGATTGTGGTAATCTCAAAGGTGGTATTGAAGAAGAGTGTGGTGCTCTTCAAGGTGTTGTTGTAAGTTGGTGTTGTATTAATTTTGGTAATTAATAAAATCTTTTTTCTTTTTGAAATCCATCCCTGGATATCTTTGGGGTGGTAGAGGATTAGGCCCTAGGTGGGTTGAACCTCTTTAAATCGACGTGTGTTGTTTACATTCCGCACCTTTATTATTGTCTTTGAGCATTCGGTTCGAAAAAGAGGGCGAAATCGAAAAGATGGAGATAATCTATTCACCCCCCCCCCTCTAGATGATTTTTGCTAAATGATTTTACAAGAGGTAAAGTTGATACTACTCTCTTTGTTTTTGAAAAAGGGCAAGATTGTTTACTTGTGCATATTTATGAGAATATTTTTGGTACTACTAATGAATATTTGTGCAAGATATTTTTCCAAGTTGATGCAAGGTGTACTTTAAATGAGCATGATGGGGGAGCTCAATTTCTTGATTGACTTCAAATTATTCAATGCCAAGTAGATGGTTATATTTCAAAAGAACTCTTGAAGGAGTTAAGCATTGAAGAAAGAAGAACCATCTCAACCTCTATGGGTAAAGATTGACAAAGGTTGAGAGGGGCATTGACAAACAAATTCGAGGTATGTTTATTCGTTTATTACTCCTTAGACTCGACATTCTATAGGCCTTATGTCTATATGCTCGACTTAAAACAATCCCAACGAATCTCTTTAAAGTGCCGTTAAAAGAAATTTTCAAATATTTGTAAGGCACTTCTTCTTATGACTTGTTCATCCAAAGTTTTAAAACGTTATTTTTCGGGACAGCAAGTCCGGTGATAATAATCTTTCAAAATATGGTTCGTCATAATCGAACTAAACATATTGAGATTCGATATTTTTTTCAAAGGGATTGCATGTTTAACAAAAACTTGAAGATGTGTTTAATTTCGTCTCAAGGATAACTCACGGATCTTTTAATCGCTCACTGCCGAGTATTTTACCTCATTTCGAGCTTGATTATGACATAATGTATATTGAATGAGGTCTACGTTTGCATTTTGCATGTTTTTAAAACTTAGGGGCGAAAAATCGGATTTTTGGATCAAACTTCGGATTTTTAGATTGAAATCAAACAGTGGGCTGACTGGGGCAAGGCCGACCGGTCGCCCTTGCCCATGACCGGTCGCCCTAAGGGATTTTTTGGTTAAAAATGGTTCTGTTTTCCAGACTTAGCATTTTTGGCTTTTTGGTTCATTTTTCGTCCCCTTTGCGAATTTCACACACAATTCACTTCAAATGAGTTTTTAATGCATGAATTATATAGTTTGGGGACTACCTAGCTCGGTTATCATCATCTATGCTCATCTTTACCGATCGAATGGTAAGAATTTCACTCTCTTTAGCTCAACTGGGTTGAACCCTTGAGTTTGTGGCTTATATGTATTTTTCTTGATACAATTTATATATGTTTGTGATGAGCTTATTGATTGTTGATGAATGATATTTATTAAATTACATTTGGTGATAAAAAACTTGGCTTGATATTATTTACAAGGGCTATATATATCTTTTTCAATTATTTGACGCCCGCCAAGTGTTCGATAAAACGTTTCAATGAAAAATTCATCACATATATGATTCTCTCGTTTTCAAAAGTCTTATATATTTATAGAGATCATGTTTTTGAAAATCAAATGAGTTTTCATAAGCCTCTACAAGTCGTATGATCGACTTTTTCCCTCCTATTTGTTCTATAAGCTTCAATGTTCAAATAGCTCGATACATTGGTTTAGTTGCGCACCTTGATATGAATATATGATGTATTTATCGTGCTAACATTCTTTTTGATGATTCCAAAGGGGGAGAAACAGGTTATAAGCTCTTTAGCTCAAAGAAGCTAAGATAAGTTTAACGAAAAGAAGTTATAAGCTATGGCTTCATAAAGCCATAAACTGTGGATCATATTTAATCCACTTGGTACATTATGGTTATGTATGAATCGTGGTCCATTGGTTGTAGTATGGACTTATATACGGTTCTAATGATGTCTCTTTGACAGTGGGAGCTTTTAAGTTGTTGATACTTAAGCTCAATATCGAAAACCTAAGATTTTAGCGTATGTTGAAGTTGCTTCTATATTACTCTTGTTGTGCATGTTGATAGGGGGAGCGTTTGCTATTGTGTTTGAATATCTCTACTCCCATCCTTGTATTTATATTGCGCGGAATGTTGTCGCTCTCAATGGATATTTCTTTTTAACCGGTAAAATTGCTTTGTTTTCAAAATCGACCTCGTTAAAATTGTTTTGGTTTGTAATCATCAAAAAGGGGGAGATTGTTTGATAAATGGTTTTATCATGATTTTGATGATTTTGTTTTTATACCAAAACAATAATTTTAAAGGTTGTCCAAATACTCCTAAATGATTTAAAATGGTTTTAATAATTTCCGGAGTATTTCCTCAAGTTTATTTTCGACAAAATTGGATAGCACATTTTGATGATTTTGTGTTAATGTGTTATTTCATCAAAACTATATTTCTAATGTTGTCCTAAATACTCCCGATCAGTTTAAAATATTTTTACGAATTTTTTGGAGTATTTCTTGAGGTTTATTTTCGACAAAAATCGGACAACATGTCATTTAGGAGGTCGACCGGTCGACCAAAGAGGTGACCGGTACCTGGGAACAAGTTTTGCGAAATAGAAACTTCAGACTCCTAAAAATTGGTCAGGGTGATCGGTCACCATGGAGGGCGACCGGTCGCACCCTAGGGCGACCGATCGACCCCCCTTGGACCTGGTCACCCCGTGTAAATTTTGCTGCGTTCTTTTCTAATCTTATTTGTGCACGACCGGTCGCCCTCTATTTGACAGCAAAAATCTGACCGTTTGACAGCAAACAACTTTCCCTTAATTTGTGGGATGGATTTCTAATAGCTCTTTTCTTCAATTGTCTTGGTATTTTTTACATAATTCATGTCCCCAAGAGGAGCCTATCATGTACATGACATCTTCTATAAATAGAGGAAGAATTGAAGCAATATAAGAAGAGAGAAAACTACAACACAACAAGATACACTCAAGAATACACTTGTTCTTACATTGTCTTATTTCTTGTTGTAATTTGACTAGCTATTCACTTTCACATTCTTGAGGTCTAGGCTTTTCTTGATTACACTTGCACTCTATTGTATTATCAATTATCGAGTTGTAATCTTGAATTTGGGTAATCATTCAACACAAGATATCCTTGTGAGTGTTCTTGCGGTAAGAACATACTTGGGTGATCTAGGTGTTAGGTGTGAGAAGATTGTGTTAACCTTCTTGTTGAGGTGTTGAAGAATTTGGTATTCTTTAAGGTTGAAGATTGTGGTAATCTTCACAAGGTGCCGTTGGAGATTGTGGTAATCTTCAAGTGAGATTGTGGTAATCTCAAAGGTGGTATTGAAGAAGAGTGTGGTGCTCTTCAAGGTGTTGTTGTAAGTTGGTGTTGTATTAATTTTGGTAATTAATAAAATCTTTTTTTTTTTGAAATCCATCCCGGATATCTTTGGGGTGGTAGAGGATTAGGCCCTAGGTGGGTTGAACCTCTTTAAATCGCGTGTGTTGTTTACATTCCGCACTTTTTTTATTATTGTCTTTGAGCATTCGGTTCGAAAAAGAGGGCGAAATCGAAAAGATGGAGATAATCTATTCACCCCCTCTAGATTATCGTAGCCGCTTGGACTTACACAATATGCACCAAAAGAGAGCCACAAGACGGCAGCTAAGAGATTCCTAAGGTATTTGAAGGGATGCCAGGAAGTTGGTCTATGGTATCCAAAGGAAGGTGGATTCAAGCTTATTGGTTACTCACACTCTTACTATCTTTGGATGTAGAGTTGACAAGAAAAGTACCTACGGTACATGTCAAATGCTTGAAAATAGATTGGTTTCCTAGTTCAAGATGAAGCAAAACTCAATAGCCACATCCACACCAAGCAGAGTACATAGTCATGGGCATTGTTGTGCCCAAGTCTTATGGATGAGACGAAGGCGAGAGATTATGAGATTGAAGAAAAAGAAATTCTAATTATGTGTGATAACACTAGTGCTATTGCAATCACTCAAAATCCTGTGTTGCATTCAAGAATAAAGCACATTGATGTCAGATATCATTTTATAAGAGATCATGTTGAAAAGAAAGACATCATTTTGGAATATATCTCAACTAATAAGCAGTTAGCTGACATTTTCACCAAGCCCCTTTGTGAATCAAGATTTGAAGAGCTTAAGAATGAGCTAGGGTTAATTGAGATGAGCTAGCACTCAGAAGACTCAATCAGAAGAGATAGAAGATGAAAAATTGAGTGAAAAAGCAATTTCACTCATCAGCCAAGTGAATTAGTCATATCGGAAATTCAACTATATCAAGTTAGCTGACAGCTGAGTCACTAATGAAAAGAGAGAAGCAGAGTTGAGTCATATTTGATATAAGCTAAGTCATTTATGAGCTATGTGACAAAAACGCAGTCGTTTTTAATGAGCGAGAATATTTTTAAAGATGACGTCAGCGTAATAATGACTTATAGTAAAAAGCTGCACAATAAGCATATGATTGGATATAAATGTTGCCGCATTAAATTCAAGGAATTAAATGCGGTTTGACGTCCTAAATCTAAATGTTGATCTCGATCAAAATTTCAAAATCCGAAGACATGTCCTTTCATAACCCTTATATATACATTTTACAGCTTTCTCTCTCACATACGGAAACTGTTCATCTTCAAGCAAAAAGCAAGCAAGGCATATTTTTCTCTCGGAAACCCTAAGTACTCTCAAGCAAGTTCGTTCATTTCTAATCGGTAAAAATCTCTGAAAATGGCACCAAAGTTAAACTTTGTCAAGCTCTCAAAGAAAATCCACTCAGGATTGTCCGTGGATTTTGAAAAAATGGTGAAGCAGGGTTCCGATGAAACCTTTGTCAAGAAAATCGCTGAAATGCTAGAAAAGTCAGGTTTAAAGGCTTTTCTGCCTTGGAGTATTCGTATATGTATATCGAGGAGGTCGCATTGTTCTACGTAAATGTGGAGGTGCAAGACGAAGGAATCAAGTCTTCTGTCCACCAAAACGATATAACGATAAATGCTAAGGACCTTGCGGAGCACTGTTTGTTGCCATCGGAAGGCATGAAGGAGATTAATAAAGCTGATGTTGATTTGGCTGCTGCGTGGAAAGAGATAGCCAAATCGGAGTGTGCTGCTAAGGTGGTCTACACAGCTAATAAGAAATTGCTGAAGGACGACTATCATAAGTCAATGGATGTTGTCTCCAAGTGTGTAGACATGAAGTTTGGTAGCTTCAACCAGCTGTCAAAGACTAAGCTGATCGTTATGGCTGCGATCATGCAGGGCAAGAAAGTTAACTCGGTTGAGTTTGTGTATAGCAGACTATGCTAGAATGTGATGAATAAGTCGTTTATGGAAGATGAATCCTTTGGAGGATCTCTTAGATATGGCCTCGTGATTGGCCACTTGATGGAAGTGAAGGGTATTCTATTTCGACATGGAAAACACTTCCATGTCAACAAGAAGATGCTCAGGGCTAACCTCTCTGGATCCCAGAAGAGAGCTCATGCAAAGAAGGCAGACACAAGTGAGGGGAATCAGCTGAACCCGAGGACACAACTATTGCCCTTCCTCCCAAGAATAAAGCTGCCCATGCAGCTGTGAAGAAGAAGGCCACTCCTGCAGCTAAGAAAAAAGATGCTCATGCCCCTGCAGCCGAGTCTCCTGCCCCTGTAGCCGAAGCTGAGAAGTAATCCCAAATCCCTTCTCCATCCATTTGGAAGAAGAGGACTGCCAAGCCGAGAAAGGCAGCTCCCTCCAAAAAGGATGCCCCGACCCCCGTCACAAAAGAATCAGAATAAGAAGAAGAAGAACTAGAAGTACCTCTGGTTAGGACCAAAAGAAGAAGAATTTTCAAGCAATCAGAGCTTGAAAAGAAAACTGAATATGCTACTCAGCTGGAGCCACAAGTTGAGACTGCTAGTAATCTAGTTGAGAGCCACCATTAGTCAGTCAGCTAGTGTGCCAGTTGAGGGGAAACTCACTCTACCACAGCAGGGTTGGAGGTTGTTGTGGATGACTCAAACCTGAAGCAAGAAGGAGAAGTAGAAACTGCAAAAGAACCACAGCGGAGTGACATTGACAAAGCTCGGACAGTTGAGTCTGTCCCTAGTGAAATGTCAGCTATTCTGAAGGCTGATGACACTGTTCTTACAATCGAGGCAAAGGATGGAGATGCCCCGGGAGTTAACACTATGGTAGTGAAAGTGCAGTCCAAGGGGTTGAGACTCCTGTGGATGTCAAAGCCGAAGACCCTAAGACAGTTGCGACTGTTGAAGGGAACATTGAAGGCCTTGCAGGAGTTAAGAGTGCTGGAGGTATTGAAGGCCCAAGGGAGGTTGAGACTTCCCTGGGTAAAGCTCAAGAGACACAGAACATTCATCATGTTCAAAGCACTGAAATAGAAGAAGAGATTAGTACATTTCATGAATCCCAGGAGAACTTGGACACATCATTTTTGGGGTCTGAAGATGAAGATGAGTCCACTCTTGTTGCAGATCCAAAGGACCCAACTGAGGATGTTCTCAAAACTACGAGCCAGCTAAGTGACAAAACTACTCATCAAAAATTCAATTTCGATGTTGAGCCAAGCCCCCAGGTTTCATCATCATCCGATGACACAGATGATGCAGTAGAGAAACCGGTTATTCACTTAGAAAAATCCACTGAGACCGAAAACGCTGTTAAGACAGCTGAGGCTCAGTCAGCTGGGCAAAATATCTCAAATGCCCCAGCTGAGACAAAGTCCACTGCGCAGGCTCCCACAGCTGCAGCAGTAACGACTACCCCAGCTCTGTCACAGCTCCCACAGCTGTGACCACTGTCGACGAAGCTATCTTAGTTGAGGCACGAAAAGCTGAATCATCACAGGCACAACCCTCACAAACAATCCCATATGTGACTGAGGATGCCTTTCCAAAGGTATTCCCTTTCACGCCGATCCTACTAGATTTGGAAGAAGAGACAGCTGCTGAATAACGAAGATTCATTGTGAGAGAAGATCCAATCATCCCTACTGACACAATTGTTCCAGCTGAGTTTAAATTTGCTGAAGAGTGGCATGCAGCTGAATCAAGTGAGACAACTGAGTTTTGTGAGATCTTCAAGAAGATTTGTGAAGAGATTGAGAAGATTGAATGACATCAGGCCTTACTCGACTTACGACTGGACAACAGGGATACTACCCTCACAGCAGACTTGAGAGGGATAGTGGTACGAATTCGAGAATGGTCTCAACAGCAATCTGCCATGTGAATCAAGCAAGTTCGTTATTTCAAAGCACTATATGGCAGAATGCTTGTCTGGATGGCTGACAATGCTGATCTGAAGCAAAGGTTGCAGGAGTATATTGAAAGGTTGCATGCATCTCACAAAACAGAAATGGAGTTGTTAAAATAATTCCAGAGAAAAGAAATTTTGAGTCTAGAGAATCCAATGAATGATAAATTCAGCCTTCTCATGGCTGAAATGAAGTTGGTGGTAGCCGAGTCCAAGGCTACTCGCTCAGAATTTCGAACAGCTTATGTAGCAGCAGACTCCAAACAGAATTCTGCTCTCAGCAGACTCAACTTTATGCTCGCAGGCATGTTCCCTGGGTCCCTCTTTCTTTTGATGATGCCAAAAAGGGGGAAGAGGACTCCCTGAGGAAGTTGAAAGAAGAAAAGTTGAAGGAATCTGAAGCTGCGAAGAAGGGAAAAACAACTGAGGGGGAACGTTCGAAGGATTTGACGTTAATGATAGTTGAAACCCCTCAGTAGGGTCATGTTACGGCTTCAATTATCAGTAAACTTCCAGTGACTCTACCGATCAAACACTCTACTGTGCCAATGTCGGAGAAAAGGCGAATCATTGAAGCAAGAAGTGTTGAAACAATACGGTGGCATTCCGACAGGAAAGGATCAAGATGCTATTCCTGATAATGGATCCGAGCCAAGATCAGTTGAAAAATTCAAGACGCTCGAATTCGAAGGCTATTTCCAAGGGATGTCACTAGCCCAAGCCTGGGATCTGTACTGGGAAAAGGTTCTTACATTGTGAGAAGAAGCTGATAAGAAGCAGACTACCAGCAACCATTTAGCTGGTAAGCAGAAGACTCCCGTGAAGTACACACCCAGAGGAGGAGGAATGAGTGGTGGAGAATGAGGTTCTCGACCTCGTCCAAAACCCAAGAATATCGAATATGTAGATCCCCGAAAGAACGGGTGGATCTACTGGGCTGGGTACGATGAAGTGGCAAATTTGGAAGTGGCAAGGAAGAATGCTGATGTCGTGAAAAGACAGGAAGAGGAAAATGAAAGACAAACTAGCTATGGCTCGAGAGGAAGCGAAAGGATGATGCTGCGAAGAGAGCTTATGAGAAGAAGAAGAAAGCTGAGGAAGAATAAAGAAAAAGGAAGAGAGTTGATTACTTCGACAGAGCTGAAGAAGAAAGAAGGAGGCAGCGAAGGCGATGAAGTGTTATTGCGAACCCTTCATGTATTTTTCTTGTGTAAATACACTTTTGTAAGTCATCTGTAATACTTAGTGAAGTGTTCTGAAAATTTTTCACTTTGTATTTATTCCAATATCCTAGCATAGAAGTCGGTTGTTGCTTTGATATAAAATGCTCTGATACCAAATGTAAACAACTGTGTAAAGGACAAGAATGCTATGATCAATAAAACGATCTATTCTATGCATACATTCTTTGTTACTGCATGGTCTGTATGTATCTTTGTTGTTTATATTTTGTATAATGTCTTTAAGTTTCGGCATCATCAAAAAGGGGGAAATTATTGGGAAATGTATTTTATAGATTTTGATGAATGCCATGTAAAACTTAAACTAGAAAGTTAGCATCCCATTTTCCTTGTAATTTACATTGTAATAGATAGGGCTGGAAAAGCTGAGTCCAGTCAGCTATGCCTGGAAATACAAGAAGTCAACTGAAGATTGAAGTGAAGACTTCGTTGTGGAACGACTGAGTATCGCCAAGATAGAAGATCAAGAACTCGACTGAAAATGTATCAGCTAAGGAACAGTTGTGTGAAGAGTCAGTCAAGTCAATTCAAGAAGTCAAGTTACAGATGAGTCATCAAATAATTGGAGCAGACTCAAGTCACCTGGGGAAAAAGGCAGCAGCCAAGAGGAGTTAACTGAAATGAATCCATTGCACAGAAGTCAAGAACATTACTTAAACAAGTAATACTTCCATGCTGCCAGGCCTTAAAGTGCTCATCCCAGAAGCTTGCAAAAGGAATAAACCAATGGGAAGCACTGCACCTCGTGTCAAAACCTGAAAAGCTGCAAATTCATTTAATACGAGGAAGTGTCTACATCTCAGGATTGAGAACCAAGAAAATACAATCCAACGAACACAAGTAACTTTTGAAATCAACATATCTCATCAACGGGCAGATTTTCGAAAGTTCACTAGAAAAGGCCGAGGAAATTCATTGAGAAAAGGTTACCTTGAAAACTTGAACCATGAACAAGCAAGCAATATTGAAGCTATTAACCTGTAATATTCTCAAGTATATTCAAGCAAATCCGTAAGACTGAAACAAGAAGGAAATCGATCCAACACAAGCTGTGAAGGAAAGACAACTTCAAATTGTTGAAGAGGAAACTTTTGAAGAATCAAAAGGGGTCTACTTTCCAAGAAGGATTGTAGGAAGGTTGAAAGTCGAACCAGTATCAAGTTATTCGAGGGCTTCGTGATCAAATCCAAGAGCTTGAGAAAATGAGCTGAAGTAGCAAGACAACTGCCCTGTGAAAAGCTGAGTCGGAAGAGAAGCCAGTTGTATGACCAAGGTTGTCTTTAGATTGTTGACCACATTGTAAACAGATCTTTTACATAGTAGATTCCTCCAGGAGTTGGAGAAGAGAGGATTAGAAGAATTACCCCATCTTCGAACCTCTATAAAAATTATATGTGTCATTTATTTTTCAGCACATTTACATTTCTGCATACTTACATTATATCTGCTGATAAACTTATTTGCTATCCAATTGATTAATAACCAAGTGCTAAAATCAAGTGTTAAAACAAGTTTAAAACAAATAAAAGGGTGTTAAGTCTTCCGTTGATAAAACCAACACAGCCAAGTTAAGGTTCAGGTTAAACAGCTGAGTTATTCTATCAACAGCTCTATCGAGTCTGTTGAGTGGCTAACTTTACTGAATAACCAACTTAGTTGTCCCTCAAGGACGCAGCTGTTTGAATTAACTCTGTAGAACTTTCAAAGGACTAAATCGAAAAGTTGGTAAGGTTTATTCAACCCCCCCTCCTTCTAAACCTTACTCACACCCCTTGGGACCTACAAGTAATCATGTGGAGCTCCTTATGGTAAACCCTAGTGGACCAAGTCAATTTTGACTAGACTTAAGCTAGCTAAAATAGCACACAGGACGGTGCGAGCACCAAGGGCGTACTAAGCACCCAGGTAAGTACTGAGATCACCATCCGAGCTGGAGCCAAAGCTAGAGTCGGACCCAAGCCCGCCCACATGTAGGTCCCAAAGGGGTGTGAATGTAAGGTTTAGAAGGGGGGTTGAATAAACCTTACCAACTTTTCGATTTAGTCCTTTTTAAATAATCGAGTTAATACTTCACTGGTGAGTCTTGATGGACAGCTAAGTTAGTTAATCAATAGAGTTAGTTACTCAACAGACTGACTCGAGCCTGTTGATAGAATAACTCACTGTTTTGACTAAAGACTTAACTCGTGTGATTTGTTTTTTGGAAGACTTTACACCCTTAAATTTGGTTTAGTACTTAGAGATTATCAAGTGGATAGCAAATTTATCGGCAAAGTTAAATAAATAAGATGCATGAATTAAAGTGTTGAAATGTAAATGACACGATAAGTTTTTATAGAGGTTCAAGATGGGGTAATTCTTCTACTCCTCTCTTCTCCAACTCCTGGAGGAATCCACTAGGTATTGATCAAGATACAAAGTGGTAATGATCCCGAATACAAGTCTTGATCACACTGGTGACTTGATCCTTTGGGACTCGATCGGAGATGCCTTGATAACGCATTTTGGCTTCTCGTGACGACTCGGCTTCTTTCTGGCACCGCTTTGCTGCTACTATAGCCCACTTGCTCAAGCTCTTTGGATTTGATCACGAAGCCCTCCAAAACTTGAGACGGGTTCGACTTGAACCTTCCTACAATCCTCCGTGGAATGTAGACCCCTTGATTCTTTAATAATTTCCTCTTCAATTGATTGAAGTTATCTTTCCTTCACAGGTGAGTGTTGGATTGATTTACTTCGTAATGTAGGCTTGAGGATTAATCTTGAATGATTTGAGAATGTCTTAGGTTATAGTTCAAATGTTTGCTTGAATGTACGTGGTTGGGTAACCTTCTCTCGGGTCATTCCTCGGCCTTTTATAGTGATCTTTCAAAAATCATGTCCGTTGAAGAGATAGCTTATTTTTGAAAGTCACTTGTGGTCGTTGGCTTGTCTTGTTGTAGTCCTTAGAATTGCCATTTCCTCGTATGAATTGTTCTTCAACTTTTCGTAGTTCGACATGGTGTGCGTGCTTCCCATTGGTTCATTCCTTTTGCACGCTCGGGATCTGAGCACTTCAAGAAAGGTAGTATGGAGGTATTACTTGTTTAAGTAATTCCCTTGATTTGTTCAACGGATCTCTTCCGATTATCTCGACTTGCATTTCCTTGCTTTCCCCAGGTGACTTGAGTCGACTTCCAATCATGGATGACTCTTCTGTCACTTCAACTTGAGACTTGGCTATCTTGAGTTGACTTGACCGATACTCTACTCACCGCATCTCATTTGCTCCTTGATCGAGTTCCCATCTTCTCTTCTTTGCCATACTCAATTTGTCTTGCAAATGAGTCTTCCTTCTAGTCTCCGATTGTCTTCTTGCATGTTTAGGCATAGCCGACTTAACTCACTTGACCAGCCCTATTTATTACAATGCGATTTACAACGAAAATAGGGTGCCAACTTCCTATTCTAAGTTTTACATGGCATTCATCAAAATCTAAACAATAAATTTCCCAACAATTTTCCCTTTTTTGATGATGCCAAAACTTAAAATATTCAAAATGTAAATAGCAAAGATACATACAGATAGTGCATTCACAAAGAATGTATGCGTAGAATCAATCCTTTTATTGATCATAACATTCTTGTCCTTTACACAATCCCATTTTACAAAGTGTATCGAGCAAACATCTATGTCTACGCAAAAATAGAGAATTTCTGATTTATTACGGAAGACTTACATAAAATGTATTTACATTGTAAAATACATGAAGGGTGGACAACAACACTTCATCTCCTTCGCTTCCTCCATCTTTCTTCTTCTTGACTCTGTCATCTTCGGTCTTCTTTTCTTTTTCTCATCTTGATTTGCTTTCTTCTTCTTTTTTCATACGCCTTCCGGCGACTTCATCTCTTCTTATTCTTTCTTGTCTCTACTCCCATAGCTGAGTTTGTCTTTTATTTTCTTCTTCAATTCTTTTCACATACTCAAAGATTGTTCTTAGCCACTTCGTCAAAACCAAGCTTGCCAAATAGATCCCTCCTTTCTTGCCGGATCTATATACTCAATATTTTTGGGCGAGAGGCCTAGAGTCCGAAACCTCTTCCTCCACCATTGCTTCTTCCTCTACCTCTTCCTCTCGGGCGTGTATTGTCTTTGGGGTCTTCTTCTTCCCACCGAAGAGTGACTAGCGAGTGACCAATGAGTGATATTGCCGGTAGTCTGCTTGCTGTCGGCCTTCTTCACATAGTGTGAGACCCTTTTCCCAAGATACAAGTCCGTGCTTGAGCCATGGACATGTTTGCGAAGTATCCTTGAGATGCGAGCGTTTTAAATTCATCAACTGATCTTGGCTTAGTTAGGCATCCGAGATGGCATAAGTGTCTCTCGTCTCTTTGGAATGCCTCCATGTTGTTTCAAGATATCCATAACTCGGGCATTCATCCTTCCTTCCACTTCCTCCATCCCCGCTTCAATTGTATTTCTCTTTTCGACCATAGATTACACAGAGTGTTGGAGTGGCGAGTCATTGGGAGTTTGTTCTTGATAATATCATTTTGTGACAAGACTTTGTTGGGGGGTTTGTGCAATCATTAGGGTGACATCTCCCGATCCTTCCCCCTCAACAGACTTTCCTTTCTTTTCTCTTGAAACTTCCTCAGTTGTCTTTCCCTTCACAGTTGCTCCCTCCTTCTCAACTTCGGATCTCTTCGCTTTTAGGTATTCCTCTTCCCCTTTTTGGCATCATCAAAGGAGAGAGGAACCCCGAAAATAAACTAGCAAGCGGGAAGTCGAGTCTGGCGATAGTCAAGTTCGCTTCGAGTCAGCTGCGGAGTATGCGGCGCGAAACTCGGAGCGAGTAGCATTGGATTCAATTTGTAATTAACTTCATCTCACCCATGAGAATGTGAATTTTCGATCCATGTTTTCTTCCATACGCAGGAGCTCATTCTTATTTTGCTCACGCAGTGACTTTATCTCAAAAAGTGTGAGATTCATGCATATGCTCAATGTGTTCTCTCAATTTTGTCTTTGCATCGGCATTCTCGGCCGCCATACCCCAATGACTTGTTGAACAATGTTCAAATATCTAGCTTGTTCCACACGCATTGTTTCTTCTTTGTTGCCACCACTCCCGATTCGACTATTATGCCTCTCAAGTCAGCAGTAAGATTGGCATCTCTGTTATCCGATCTCATGTCCATCGAGGCCTAGTACCTCTCCATCCGTTCAATTTCAAAGCAAATAATGCTTTGAACACCTCCCGAACTTCGCTTGTTCCCTCATTGCGGTGACGGCCAAGCGGCGTCAAAATCATAGTCATTTGGGACAATGGTATACGATGGAATGATAGGATCAGTGTGGAAGCGCGAGATCTCTCTCTCGACTCTTCGGGAGGTCGGGTACCTCCAGAGAGAGAAGGAAATGATTCTACAAAGGGATCATCACGAGCAATTGGAATTTGTTCAATGATGAGTGGTGCTCGTGAAGTTCCTTGTGGAGTCGAACCTGCTGCGGCTGGGGAGCCTGCGCAGTGATGGACTCTATTTTAGCCGGGTCATTTGTGAAGTTGACCCGACTTGTTTTGCCGAGCCTAATTTGTCTCAACAGCTTTGTTGGTCTCATTTGGTTTTTCCACGTGAGTTGACGGTCCTCGGCCTTATCGAAGCGTCATCGGACGATGATGAGATTTCCATGGGTGGCTCATCAAAGTTGAAAGTTTGTGAGTAGACTTGAGGTCGACTTACTTGTGGTTGGAACATCCTCGGTGAGTCTTTTGGATCGATCACGGGGATGACTCGGCTTCATCGTCTCCTTCCGATCCGGAAAGGTTACATCAGATTATCCGGGAATCGTGAAGCGCACTTATCTCCTTTTCTCGATGGATCAATGATAGCAGGAGGGATGTTCGTACTTGACTTCTTTATCCCGGGAAGTCTCAACCTCCCGTTGGCCTTCATTACCTCCCCGCAATCTCAACTGCGGCGAGGCCTTGGACATCCCTTTCGACAATGTCGGTTGTCTTAGGGTCTTCGTGGTGGCATCCATTAGAGTCTCAACTCCATGGATTGCACTTTCGTCCCCAGTGTTAACTCCCGGGTACATTCCTTCCTGTGCCTCGATCGCATCCGCAGCGGCGTCATTAGCCTTCGAGAGCGGTTGGCACCTCGGTGAGACAGCTCAACTGCCATCGAGCCTCGTCGATGACAACTTGTTGTGTACTTTGTGTTTGTTCCTTCTCCACTTCGCCTCCTAGATTCATTGTGGAGTCACCGCAGACATCCTCCGACCTTGCCGCGGTGGAGGAGTTTCTCCTCGGTGGCACACCGGTGAGTGACTTGATTGGGGTCACTCGTCTCGGACTCCCACTGTTCCCATTGAGTATTCGATCGTTGGGGCGGTGGTAAGAAACCTTCATTAGGGGTTGGCTCGATTGGGGTCCCCACTATCCCGCTTTCATCGCAGTTCCTTTAGTTCCTTCTTTCGAGTGAGCCGGGAAATGGTGGCAAAGAACAACGGTGGCAATATCTTCGCACCACTCCCATTGGGTCTATCTCCAGCTGTGTTTTGGAGGACTCTTCCATTTTGGATTCTTCCATTGCTTGATGCATTTGCAACTCTTCTGTGGCAGCAAGAGGGTCCAGGTCCTCATCACTTTATGATAGGACATCAAGGTGAGATGATGTGTATGCTCTTTGGTGCCGGTGATAGGCGGATCTTTGGCCTTCTCACGTGCCTCTGCGTCCTCATTTGCTTTAGCCCGTTCATTTTCTTTTCGAATTTCAAGTATATTTATGCAATTATCCTCGTCAAGGGCTTGCAACATCTTTGTGTCCACCTCAAGAAATCTGAAGAGTTCTTATTCCTCAGCAATGAACTCTGGATGTTGAAACTGCACTCTGGATAGGCTCATCTTCCATTTTCTCCACTCGCGCAGACGATTTTGGATGTCCGGATACAATGGGTCTTCAAGTTGCCTCTGATCGATCGGCCAAAGCAGACTTGGCCATTTCATCAATCACGCCTGGAGACTCTACTTCTCCATAGTCTCGGGTATCTTCTCCGGTGAGTGGTGACTCGGCCCGGCTTCTCCACATTTCGGAACGCTTGAAAATTCTTCTCCTTCTTCTTGTTTGAACCAGAGGGATTTCTAGTTCGACAAGGTTTTTCTTGAGTCTTGGGGGGGGCCGATCTTTGTTGTTTTCTTCCGATGAGTGGCCGTCTTGGCTTATCCGTTCTCCTCTTCTTAATGACCGGAGAAGGTATTTGGGATTCCTTCTTCTCGCTACGGCTGCGGGCGGGAGACACACAAGGAGATCGGTGACTCAGTGCGATGGCGGGAGCAGATTTGTTTTTCTTTCTTTGCAGAGAGCGGATCTTCTTAGCTTGTTGCGGGGCAGCCTTCTTCTTTGGTGGAGAGGAGACAAATGTATCTTTGGTCGGTGATTCCCCCTCACTCGTATCAGCTCTCTTAGCGTAGGCTCTCTTCTGTGTGCCAGAGAGGTTTGATCTAAACATCCTCTTGTTTACATGGAACGCCTTTCCATGTCGAAGAGGGACTCCTTTTACCTCCATCAGCCGGCCAATCACCAGACCGTACATTCTCCTTGAAGGATTTGTTCCCTACATTCTGGCAGAGTCTGCTGTAGACAAACTCAGCCCAGTTCACTTTATTTTCTTCAATGATCGCAGCCAATACGATCTATTTCACTTTGGAAAGTTGGTCAAAGATGCCAAATTTGATGTCTATGCATTTGGCAACGATGTCCAACAATTTGTGGTAGTCCTCCTTCAGCAGCCTCTTGTTAGCTGTGTAGACTATCTTTTCAGCATAGTCGGTCTTGGATATTTCCTTCCATGCGGCG
Source organism: Rehmannia glutinosa (assembly GCA_016081115.2). Lineage (NCBI taxonomy): Eukaryota > Viridiplantae > Streptophyta > Magnoliopsida > Lamiales > Orobanchaceae > Rehmannia > Rehmannia glutinosa. Next base: position 25,386,078 of record CM071932.1, on the reverse strand, counting down.
GCCAAGTCAACATCGCTTCATTGATTTTGGTGCTCCTTCCGCGGTAATGAGCGGTGTTCTGTCAAATCCTTGGCAGTGATGATGAACTCCTTCCCGTGAACAGAGGATTTGATCCCCTCATCGTGAATCTCAGCATTCACGTAGAACTGTGCAACCTCTTCCACATAGGTCATCGGAAAGTCCATCGTCAGAAATGGTTTTAGCCCAGTCGTTTCGAGTTTTTCAGGGATCTTCTTTATGAGGGCGTCATCGGACCCCTGTTTGACCATACCCTCGAAATCCACAGAGACCGATGTGGATTTGCTTTCCTAGCTTGACAAAATCATGAGTGGATGCCATTTTTCAAAAAAGTATTTCACCGAATGAAACTTAGAAAGTGATTTGAAGATTGATAGGGTTTTTTGAGAGAGTTATTGCCTTTGCTTCCGAGAGAGAGAAAGTGAACAAAGTGTTTGGTAAAGTGTGAGAGAAGCGGAAGAAAATGGTTTAAGTATGGTTCTGAAAGGGCGTGCGGGTGGTTTTGAAATGTGATCGAAATCAACGGCTTAGATTTATACGACGCCGATTAGCATTTAATGTCTCGTATTTAATGCGGCAAAGCATTTATATCCAATCATAAGCTTGGTGTGCAGCTTTTGCTGTACACGTCATAATTATCTTGACGTCATTCTTAAAAACATTTCGCTTAGTAAAAACGATGCGTTTTTGTCCCTTTGCTCATAAATGACTCAACTTATCCCTTAGCCGATTTAACTCTTCTTCTCACAGTTATCCTAGTGACTCATTTTGTCGCCTAACTCGATCTGTTGTCTTTCCGATATGGTGATTCACTTAGTGATTTGAGAGTTCACCCTTTTTCTTTTTCGTGCTTCATTTCTTTTCTTTGAGTCTTCCGAGTGTCACTCAGCTCAATTAACCCTAACTCATGCTTGAGTTCTTCAAATCTTGACTCACATAATGGTTTTGGTAATATGTCACCAACCTGTTTATCGGTTGAAATATATTCCAAGGTGATGTCCTTCTTTTCAACATGATCTCTTATGAAGTGATACCGACATCGATATGCTTTGTTCTTGAGTGCAACACAGGATTTTGAGTGATTGCAATTGCACTTGTGTTATCACACACGATTGGAATTTTCTTTTCTTCAACTTCATAGTCTCTCATTTCTTTGTCTCATCCATAGGACTTGGGCACAACAATTTTTACTGCAGCCTATGTATTCTCGTCTTGGTTTGTAGAGGTGGCTATTGAATTTTGCTTTTTGCTAAACCAGGAAATTAGCTTTGTTTCCAAGCATTTGACATGTGCCACGAGTTGTTTTTTTCTGTCAACTCTACATCCAAAGATAGTCGAGTCGAATAGCCAATTAGCTTGAATCCACCTTCCTTTGGATACCATAAGCCAACTTCTTGGCTTCCTTTCAAATATCTCAAGATTCTCTTCGCAAATGATCATGTGGCTTTCTTTTGGAGCGATTGAAATCTTGCACATACACCTACAACAAAGGTGATGTCCGGCCCGCTTGCTATGATATAAAGCAATGATCTAATAAGTGCTCAGTATCTTGTTTGATCTACTGAGCTTGCCATACGCATCCATATCCATTTTGATGATGTATTCATTGGTATTTTCACGAAGACTTCTCTTCCATACCAAATTTCTTCATTAAATCTCGGTGTATTTTTGTCCGACTTATGAAGGTTCCATCCTTCATTTGTTTCACTTGGAGTCCAAGGAAGAATGTCAGCTCTCCCATCATGCTCATTTCGAATTTGCTTTGCATGAGGTTTGAAAATTTATCACATGACTCTTTGTTTGTGGATCCAAAAATGATGTCATCCACATATATTTGAACAAGCAAAGTATGCTCTTCCGATCTTGAATTCGAAGAGTGTTCTATCCACTTTTCCTTTTGTGAATCCGTTCCCGATCAAGAATTGTGTGATGTATCATATCATGCTTTGGGTGCCTGTTTCAATCCATATAGAGCTTTCTTGAGTTTGTATACCTTATCTCCAAGAGTCTTCTACTCAAATCCTGGAGGTTGTTCAACATACACTTCTTCTTCCAATAAACCATTAAGGAATGCACTCTTTACATCCATCTGATATACAATAAAATTCTTGTGAGCTGCATAGGCAAGAAACATCCTTATGGCTTCCAATCTTGCTACAGGGGCAAATGTTTCATCAAAATCTATCCCTTCTTCTTGGCAATATCCTTTGGCTACAAATCTTGCTTTGTTTCTCACCACATAACCTTCCTCGTTCATCTTGTTTCTGAACACCCATTTAGTGCCAATAACATTTTGATGGGTGGGTCTTTGAACTAATTCCCATACTTTATTTCTTTCAAACTGATTCAGCTCTTCTTGCATAGCTTGAATCCAATGTGTGTCATGCAATGCTTGTGACACATCTTTAGGCTCTACTTGTGAGATAAAGCATGTGAACATAGCTTCTTGTTGAGTTCAGGATCTTGTTTTGACACCTTCTCTTATATCTCCAATGACTAGTTACGTGGATGGTCTCTCGGCCATCTTACATCGAGGTTGGAGTAAGTTAGTGGATTGATCGTCTTTGACTATGTTGCTTTGATCACTCTCTCGTCATCACTTAGCTGCAGATTTTCCGGTTTGTTTTTGAGACTCATCTATCTCATCTTCATCCGGGTTTATAATTCGGCTTGACTTCAAAGATAGGGACTCTTCTCGCATGGTTGGTTGATTGACTTATCGTTGATTCTTCAATGTCTTCTCCATTTACATTTGGCTCATCAAACACCACATGAATGGATTCCTCGTAACCATAGTCCTCTTGTTGAGTACTCTGAGGCTTTGCTTTCATTTGAGTATCCCAAGAAGATACCTTCATCGACTTTAGCATCAAAAGCCTTCAAATTATCTTTGCCATTGTTATGGATGAAGCATTTACATCCAAATATTCTAAAATATGCGACATTTGGTTTTTCTCCTGTCCAAATCTCATAGGAGTCTTTGTCAGCTATCTATTTATCATGCATCTATTTTGAGTATAGAATGTTGTGTTTATTACTTGACCCAAAATCTTTTAGGTAGCCCCCTGCTTGACTAACATGGTCCTTTGCTTCTTTGAGAGTTGTTTTCCTTCTTTTCGCAATTCCATTCTCTTTGTGGAGTCCTTTCTTTGTAGACAATTGATGACCAATGCCATTTTCAATACAATATCGAGTTATTATACCATTTACAAACTCGGTTCCTCATCGAGATCTTATTTTGATAATGGTTTGGCTCTTCTCATTTTGAATCCTCTTCATCAATTTGTGGTAGTTTCGCCAGAGTTTCTTTCTTCTTACACATGAATATTGTCCATGTATATCTTGAGTAGTCATCTACTACCACCAAGGTGTATTTCTTCCCACTTATGCTATTTGGTTCAATGGACCAAATAGATCCATATGTAGCGAGATGCAATATTCTTGTTGAAAATGGACATGTCTTTTCTTTGAATGATGATTTGATTTGTTTTCCCTTCGACATCGTCACATATACTTTCCTTCTTGTATATCGAGTCCGGAAGTCCTTCCACAAGAGTGCTTTACGGCAAGCTTGTTAATCGTTTTGAAATTCGGGTGACTAAACTTCTTGTGCCACGCCCAACTTGATTTAGTTGTGCTCTTTGCTAATAGACAGGTGTTGGGTGTTGCGGTTGACCAATTCACGACATACATGTTCTTTTTATCGCATCCTTGCAACACAACTTCATTTGATTCAAGTATCCTTGATTTGGCATATACCCATGTTAAATCCAACATTATAACCCTTGTCACAGAGTTGGTTGATGCTTAGCAAGTTGAAGTTCAGTCCTTCAACATATGCAACATCTGTGATTTCTAATCCGTTTTTCTTAATGGATCCAATGCCTCTTATTTCTCCTGGAGCTTCATTTCGTCCAAATATGACTTTTGCTCCTTTGACTTCCTTGAATTTTGACAGATTTTTCTTGTTTCTGTCATATGTCCGGGCGACCACTATCCATGTACCAGGTTCCTTGGCACTCAATTGTTCCTTGAACCTGCAAACAAGGAAATTAAGTTTTAGGTACCCATACTTGTCTGGGTCCTGAGGGGTTAGTGTTGTAAGATGATCCAACCAACCTATAGCCAAATGGTTTGACTCTAAGGGGTTGCCTTCTATCAGTGCCATAATCATAATCAATTCTGGCAAATTGCTTGGGGATTCTAGGCTCATACAAATTTTGTCTATTTTGTTTGTATGCTGTATATGTGTTTTAGCAATTGCCTTCTTTGGGTAGTTGTGATATCTCCGAGTGTGGTGCCTAGGTTCATATGTGTCTTTGATGAAAGCTCTTATACCTTTGGAATGGCCTTTCTTTGAGTTCTAGGCCTTTGCCATTTTGGCTTATATTCCATAGGTCTTTCTTTGATAGTTCATATTATTCCAATCACTTGGCTTTGGTATTTTCTACCATTCCCTTCATATGTATTTCTTTCATAGAACTTCCTGGGGTTTTGGTAGCTCTGTTTCTTCTTTACTGAGTATTTCTGTTTGGAGTTTCTTTGAGGAACTCGGTTGAATTTCTTCTCGGATGTCCTCTCAAAGACACTCAAATCGGTCATTTTCCTTTTCCTTTATAACCAATGCCAGTTTGTTTGCAATTGTGCTTTGGGATAAATGTGTGTGCACCTTTTGGAGTTTTGGATTTTTGAAATACTTCATTCTTTGGAAGATCCTTTTCCAAAATCACTTTTGGAGCTTGACATAGCACATAGGAATTAAATCCTAAGCTTTGTCTTGTCTCCACATTCTCTTTGACTCATAATAAGATCATCCAATGATTTAGATGCCTTAGTGAATGAGGCAATTACATTTTTGAGGTCATTTTCCCTCTTTTCTATAGCAGCGACTATTTCGCTATTAGCTTAGCATTTTCGGTCTTTAAACTTTCATTCTCATCGCCTATTTGACTTAGAGTACTCAACTCCTTAGTCAAATTTTGTGAGTTTTGGCTTTTGAGTAAATTTGTTTTCCTCATTTAGTAGTGTGTGTGAGGATTTAATGTGTTCAAAATCTTTCATCATTTTGCCTAATGAATCATAAAGATCGAGTGGGTGATGAAGTGTGTGTGTCACGATCACTATCACTAGAACCGAGTGTGATGAGTTAGAGTGTACCTCATCTTCTTGGTCGGGTTGATCATGTTCCTTGGCCATCAAACAGATCAAGGCTTCTTCTTCGAGTCACTTGAGTAGTCACTTCACTACTCTCGAATCGGTTGTGTCTCTTGACTTGGTTTGTTTCAGTGATCTGCGACCAACATTGCCTTTTTCTTTTCTTGTCTTCTTTCTCTGAAGACCTTTCTTTCTTCTTCATTCCTGTATTTGTTGACTACACGATATGGGCAATCAATGGCATAGTGACCTGGTTGCCTACAGTTCCAACATAGATTTTCAACCTTTTGATCAGCTTTTTCCATTCTTGGATTGTCGGCCCTTTGATATTCAGCTTTTTGATGCTATGTTCTCTTGGTTGGCCTATCTTCCCTTGACTTAGAGGGAGCTGAGTGTCTTCTGGAGGATTCGTCATTGCCTCTCTTGTAGTTCTTATTGAAGAACTTGTTAAACCTTTTAACCATCAGGCTATTTCCTCCTTGGTCAATGCTTCTTTGACCTCCGCTCTCTTGCCATCCTTAATAATTAGAGCCAGTTGTTTTGGGTACAGCTGTCTCTTCCTGGTCTTTTCTTCTCAGCTCAAATTCGTAGGCTTTGAGATCTGAGAATAGCTCATGGTTGGATGTCTTGGATAGGTCCATGGAGTGTCTCATGGCCATGACTTTCATATCCCACTCGGTTGGGAGACTTCTTAGAATTTTCATACACATTTTTCTCGTGTATATTCTTTTCCAAGTGCGAGATAGCTCGTTGGTAATTTACGTGAACCGAGCATCCAGTTGATCCAGGGTCTCTCCTGCGATCATTTTGAAATTTTCAAATTTCAGACACGACCATTGATAATTTATTTTCCTTGATTTGCTCCGAGCCTTCGCAAATCAATGTTAGCTTATCCCGATTTCTTTAGCCGTTTTGCATGATTTGACTTTGTTGAACATGACTTTGTCCAAGGTTTTGTAAAGAATGTCCTTGGCCACATTGTCCGTTTATATCTTTTTGTCATCATTTGTCCATTCAAAGACTTGGTTTTCAACCATGACTAGTCCGGGAGCAAAATCCTCTTCACCTTGATGCGGCTCTCCTTACATTTGTGTTCACTTTTAAAATTTGCGGTGGCCCATCCTCTATCACTATCCACATCTCATCATGTAATCTTTGATAGATGAGCACGCATGCGAATTTTCTAATCATCAAATTCTTCAATTGTGAACATAGGGATGCGTGTCAAATTTGCTTCCATGATAATAACTTTTGATGATAAAAAGAGTTTTGAAAACTTAAGTACTAAAACAGGACTTTGAAAAATGTGGAGATCTAGTTCAAGAACCGGTGCGGAAGGCTCAATGAACCAACCGCTCGATACCACTTGTAGGTCCCAAAGGGGTGTGAATGTAAGGTTTAGAAGAGGGGTTGAATAAACCTTACCAACTTTTCGATTTAGTCCTTTTTAAATAATCGAGTTAATACTTCACAATTTGAGTCCTTGATGGACATCTAAGTTAGTTAATCACAGAGTTAGTTACTCAATAGACTCGACTGAGCTGTTGATAGAATAACTCAGCTGTTTTGACTAAAGACTTAACTCGACTGTGATTTATTTTCAGCGGAAGACTTTGCACCCTTAAATTTGGTTTAGTACTTAGAGATTATCAAGTGGATAGCAAATTTATCAGCAAAGTTAAATAAATAAGATGCGAGGAATTAAAGTCTTTGAAATGTAAATGACACGATAAGTTTTTATAGAGGTTCGAAGATGGGGTAATTCTTCTACTCCTCTCTTCTCCAACTCCTGGAGGAATCCACTAGGTATTGATCAGTATACAAAGTGGTAACAGTCCAGATACAAGTCTTGATCACATAGCTGACTTGATCCTTTGGGACTCGATCGGAGATGCCTTAATCACGCATGGTGGCTTCTCGTACGACTCGGCTTCTTCACAGGCGTTTGCCTTGCTACTACAACCCACTTGCTCAAGCTCTTTGGATTTGATCATGAAGCCCTCCAAAAACTTGAGACTGGTTCGACCTTGAACCTTCCTACAATCCTCCGTGGAATGTAGACCCCTTGATTCTTCAATAATTTCCTCTTTAATTGATTGAAATCTTTCCTTCACGGTGAGTGTTGGATTGATTTGCTTCGTAATGTAAGCTTGAGGATTAATCTTGAATGATTTGAGAATGTCTTAGGTTATAGTTCAAATGTTTGCTTGAATGTACGTGGTTGGGTAACCTTCTCTCGTAGTCATTCCTCGGCCTTTTATAGTGATCTTTCAAAAATCTGCCCGTTGAAGAGATAGGCTTATTTTTTAAAGTCACTTGTGGTCTTTGGCTTGTCTTGTTGCGATCCTTGGAATTGCCACTTCCTCGTATGAATTGTTCTTGACTTTTGAGTTCGACATGGTGCGATGCTTCCCATTGGTTCATTCCTTTTGCACGCTTCTCGGGGTGAGCACTTCAAGAAAGGTAGTATGGAGGTATTACTTGTTTAAGTAATTCCCTTGATTTTCGTGCAACGGATCTCTTCCGATTATCTCGACTTGATTTTGCATTTCCTTGCTTTCCCCAGGTGACTTAGAGTCGACTTCCAATCATTGGATGACTCTTTTGTCACTTCAACTTGAGACTTGGCTATCTTGAGTTGACTTGGTGATACTCTACTCACCGCATCTCTGTTTTGCTCCTTGATCGAGTTCCGTCTTCTCTTCATTGCCATACTCAAATTTGTCTTGCAATGAGTCTTCCTTCTAGTCTCCAGTTGTCTTCTTGCATGTTTAGGCATAGCTGACTTAACTCAGCTTGACCAGCCCTATTTATTACAATGTAGTTTACAACGAAAATGGGGTGCCAACTTCCTATTCTAAGTTTTACAGGGCATTCATCAAAATCTAAACAATAAATTTCCCAACACCACACACATCGTACATAGTCGCATTGGGTGCATTAGAGGCGCACTTTGCACTTCGCATCGTCGCGGGGAGTTTTCTAGAGCCTTAACGTTTTGATAAATTGAACCAGGATTTAGTCGGTGGTGTGCGGTGCGTAATGGCACTGTCGCCCAGTGGCGACACTGCAGTCGGGCGCCGATTGGACATGTTTGTTGTTGCCGACGGATTCCATGATCGACACAACTGGCCCATCCCGGTGTGCGAGGTGTATGCCAAGGGGTGTGTTCCTTCAGTCAGATGCAATCAGGACCCCCAGATCACAGCTGTTGACCAATGAGTGCGATCTGACGGTCACGATTGATCTGGACCTGGGGTTGCACCCAGTCTAAAGAGGCACCAGAAGCTCTAAAAATAGTAGTCCCTATAGTTTCATGTTGCATCAGAAAAATTGAAGTCGAATTCATACCCATACAAGCATTCCGTCCACATAAGTTCAGTAAAAGAGAGTTCAGAAACATCTGAGTGTTTGTTAGATTTGCGATTTGTAGTGCAACTATTGCAAGTTGTTTGTCATTGTATATTGGGATACAATTGCCGCATTTCGTACGCACTGTGAGCGGGGCAACCTTGTCTTAAAGAGAAAGAGTCCAACTCTCGCCTCGACGTTTGTTTTCATTTCAAAACTCTGCTAGAATTTTCAGCTATTCGATATACACCACCTATTTTTCAAACCTCTAGTTGTATACATATAGAGAAAACATATATTTATTCTCTCTTAATTCGATAGAGAGTGTCATGTGAGACTGTCTCACGGATCAAAATCCATGAGGCGGAGCCCTAAACCCAAAACTCAAACATAGACTCAATCCAATCAAAAAAAAAACCCAAAAAAATAACTCATTAAATTTTCCTTCTTTCCTCTCTCTCTCATGTTTGTATGTTGTGCCCATTTTTAACAACGCAGCAAATGCTCCTGACATTATCTCTCAATTTTTTTCTAGATGGGATTGGTTAACAAGAGAAAAATCAAGATCGGTAAGAAACCATTTAAACCATTTTTCGTCCAAATCACACTTTCTAAAGCCAGTAATCCTACATCTTGTCTCTTTCTCTCTGTATTTCCAAATCTATCAAAATATCCATACATATTGTGTGTAATGGTGCATGTGTATTTGCATGTGTGGTGTGTTGACGAGTGCACATTAGAGGCAGGAAAGGCAATGAAAGATGCCGACATCGACTCGGTGTAGATTTCCCATGAGAATAAGAAAAAAAGGGAAAGAAAATATGGAGGTTGCAAAGTTTGTGTGTGTGTGTGTACGATTTGGTTGGAGTTTTGGACGGTGGGTTTGGGGGGCTTCGCCAGAGCTGTTCGTTGGTGGTGTGCGATCAATTGGTTGGATTTTGGTAGATGTAGTTCTGGACGGCGATGTGGGGGCTTCACCGGAGTTGTTCAATGGTGTGTGATTTGGTTGGATTTTGGTAGTTGTAATACAACATTGAATTGTAAAGTGTTACTTGTTGAACTCATAAGTATTACATGTTGAACTAAAAGTATTACATGTTACATTAAAAGTTATTATAGTTTTAAGTTGAAAAGTATTACACTTTTAAATGAAAAGTATTACATGTTAAACTGAAAAGTATTATAAATGCAAATCTACATATTTAAGTGAAAAAGTATTATAGACTAAAAGGTAGTACATATTTACAAAAAAGTATGACTTATTCTTCAATATCATGTCAATTTTCAGACGAAAACAAATACTTTTCTCAGTAAAAATGATACTTTTAGAGAAAAAAGTAATATTTTATATTATCATCATACCCGCCTTGTAGATTAAATATTTACGAAAATGCCACCAATCTTTTTGGTTGGATAATGGATTGTGAGGGATCCGTCTCACAAAATGCGACCCGTGAGACAGTTATATACGAGTTTTTGCATAATTCAAGATTATAATGATCGTGGATTTCTGAGAATGAAGTGTATTCATATTTGGATAATTGTTTACAAATCTGAGAGCTACTATTATACATGAGCAATTGCTAACTACTCTATAACAACTTATATTAACAGTAACAATTTACTACATGTTACAGTAAAAACCAACTCCATCTAACTCAACTAACTTTGTATATTCAACATTCTTCCATGCTGACTGAAGTAGGGAGAAATATCCAAGCACAATTGTTTGCATTATAATTGAAAGCGACCAATAGCAAGGGGTTTAGTTAAGACATATGTTTTTCAAAGGGCCCATGGCGCGCATCAGTTTGTTTGTTCTAAACCTTATCCATAATGATGTGTATGTGTATTTCAATATGTTTTGTTTGGGCATGATACATAGAATTAGAGGATAACATGAGGGGTGCAATGTTGTATGTTCATAGTATAACAGGCCGATTAAGAGAAATTCCCAATTCAATTAAAAGTGTAGAAATCAAGTGATTTCAGTAGTGGCAAGGGCAAATGATCGATATTTCTTTTCAGTGTTGCGGTGAGCAATGATGTGCTACTACTTAGAACTCCATGCTATGAAATTGGGTTCAAGTTTGACACAATAACCACTAGTGGATTGTCAATCATTAGGGCAACTAGCCTAGTATGTGTATGCAAAGCAATCAAGATACATTCTCGAATTTGGTTGAAATATGCTGCCTAGGTGCAGACTACACTTGAGATATCTGAGAACTCGTTTACAACATTTCCAATGATTAAGAGTAGGTATGAAGGAAATGACTCAGTTTGTTGACCACCAAGGATATGTCATGTTTAGTTAATGTTAAATATTGGAGATCACCCATTGGACTCCTATAGATTTGAGGGTCATTCAGTGCACCGTCTTGAAGAGAAAGTTTGGTAGCACTGCAAATGGGAGTAGAAGTTGGTTTATAGGAGCTCATGCCAACTTTGTGAAGAAGATCTGTCATATATTTAGTTTGAGTGAGGTGAAGGCTTGCTGTAGAACGACGTGTCTCCAAACGAAGAAAGAAACTGACTGCACCTAAATCCTTGAGGGAAAATTTGTGATTCATATTGGATATAAGCATAGAAATAAATGATGCAATATACGCGATAATAAGTATGTCATCCATGTATACTAGAACTAGAAACAACAGCGCTCTTGAGGGTGACAATAGAACATAGAGGAATATGAGACTGAATTTTTAAACCCCAAAGAGATCAAGAAAGCTTTCAACATGTCATACCAAGCCTTGGGGGGCTATTTCATCCCATACAGAACCTTAATTAACCTGCACACATGAGAAGGCTTATGAGGATGCACATATCCTTGAGGTTGGGCCATGTAGAGAAGGCTCCTTGAGATCATGAGTCTAATGCCACATCAACTTGGTGTATATGCCACCCTCTAGTCACAGCTAGGGATAACATGAGTCTAATAGTGAGAGCTTCCACCATCATACTAAAGGTATCAAAATAGTCCAGTATAACATGTCGCTCAAGCAATCTTGCAACCATCCTTGCCTTGAATGTATCCATAAAACCAGCATTTTTATGTTTTACTTTGAATATCCACTTATTGCTGATAAGATTCATCTGTTCAGAAAATGGAACAATTTCCCAAGTATGATTCCTAACACGGGCATTGTACTATTCATCCAGTGCAACTTTTTGATGAGGTAAGGACAATGCTTTAGTGGCAATAAATGGTTCAGATATGGGAGAACGAGATGATACATTATATTTTAGGTTAAAAAATGCCATTTTTGGATCTAGTGGTCAACGTATGAGTAGGAGCAATATGTATGGAATTGGGAGTTGAATGTGTATTTGTGTCAGAAGGAGAAGAGTAAGGATCATGTATGGCAGTAGGACTAAGATTATGCTGCGAGGAGGACCGAATATGGGTAGTAGGAGAGGAATGTCCATGGGGAGAGCTGGAAACTGGAGATATATGATGATTGGTATAAGATGAAGAAGAAGTCTAAATGAATGACTCAGGGATATGAAGTATAGGTAATGTGGAAGAAGTTAAGAATGAGCTTTTCGAGGGTACATGGTGCTGGAAAAAGATAGGCAAAGGGAAATTCAATGCAACTATTCTAGCTATGAAGACTTTGCCTGAAGAAGATAGACATCTATAGCCCTTATGTTGAATACCGAAGAAACACATTCTTCAAATTTGAATTACAGTTTAGATTGGTTATAGGGCCTAGTATAGGGAAAACAAGAATAACCAAAGGTTCTTAGGAAGTGATAATAAGGATTATAACCAAAACACTTAAAGTGATGGGACTAGTAAAGTAGGATTGGGGAAGGAAGTCTTTTGATGATGTATAGTATAGTAGAGAAGGCTTCCCCCCAAAACTTGATGGTAAAAGAAGCTTGAGCAAGTAGAGCAAGACTAGTTTCAGTTATATTTTAGTGTTTTTGTTTGGCCAAACCATTTTGAGGATTTGCGGGACACGGATGACTGGAATTGATACTAAGAGACTTAAAAATGGGATTAGGACTCCTACATTCCCCTCCCCAATCGTATTGAATGGTTTTAATTTTAAAATTGAATTGGCTTTCAACCATGGGAATGAATCGTAAAAAGATGGTATGGACCTCAGATTTTGATGCATAAGCAATATAAAACTAAATCTAGTGAAATCATCTATAAAGTGTAAATAATATATATAGTCTTCTTTAGATATAGATGAAGCAATACCCTAACATCCGTATGAATTATTTCAAAATGGGAGGGAGTGGTATGAACAACTGAATTAAAATGCATCTAATGCATTTTCCCAAGTCTTACAAGCGTCACAGAAACTTTTGTGCTATGCGGATTACGGAATATGCAAATATTTAAAAACTTGATTGAGTATATTATAACATGTATGGACAAGTCTTTTGTGCCAAAGTTTAACATCATTACATGAATTAGAAGTAAACGAAGGTATATAAGCATTATAGAATGAGAGTGATATTTCCCATGGATTGATGATAAAGTTGAGTGTGAAGAGGACCTGCCACAGAGATAAGAGAGGTCCAGTTGGTATAACCCATCTATAAGCACCTTTTTCAGCAGAACCTGATGCGTTTTAAGGTCCTTGACCAGACAATGAGAAGCATGAAACTCTGTATAAACATTATTATCTTGTATGAATTTTGAAGTGCTTAAAAGATTTTTGGTAACATCGGGGACATGAGGAACTTGTTGTAAAATTAATGAATGATGTGAGTTAAGAGAATGAAAGAAAGTAGAGCCTATGTGAGAAATTAAAAGATATGAACCATTGCCAAATGTAAAAGTGTCAGTACTTGCATACGGGGTTTGCAAAGTCAAGTTTCCCAGGTTCATTGTCCCATGGTAGGTTGTCCCGCTATTCATATACCAATCTGTACCAGGGGAAGAATGAGTTTAATTACCAGGATTCATACAATTAGCCTGTAAATTAGAGGAAGAATTGGGATCATGTTACATAATGTGATGATTGACAGAAGAATGAGAGTAACTATAAACAACATCCTCAAATTGAGATCATGATGGTCAGTGGAACCAAATTAACAATATAAACTTGATGAAGAGAGGAAGAAAATCCAGAATTCTGAGAAGAAGTTTCCATGTCAAAAATGTTCACGTCAAACCGTTTGAAATACTTGACAGTGGTATGGTTATTCCTACTACAAATTTCACACACCATTCTTGATCCTCTAAAAACCTTTCTATCCCCCTAAAAATGCCTGAAAATCCACCTCTAGGAGGTCGAAACTCATTAAATGACTTTCTTGTGGCCAAAGTAAGAGAAGAGTTCAATACAATAGTATTTGAGACTGAAGATGACACATTGGAATGTTATAGCGCCTAATTTCATGAGTCTGAAAAATATATTGTATTTCAAAAATTGTAAGGTTCTTTCGAGCAGTTAAATTTACCAGACTGGTTCATATTCTGGTCCTAAACCATGAGGAATGTATATCATCAAATCATCATCACCTACAGACTTACTAGTCGCATGAATATCATCAACAATAGATTACATCTTAAGTATATATTCAGAAATTGATAGATCTTCTTTCTTAAGTGAATGTAGCATTGATTTTAGACGCATCACCCTAGCTTGACAATGATTATGAAACAATTATTTTAACACTCCAAATTTCACAAGATTTAGTGCATCTACTAACATATACAAGTATACTTTCAGATACAGAATTCAGAATCCAACCAAAAAGAGACAGATCATTGCGTAGCCAAATTGAATAATTCGGATTAAGAACATTCTCACCAGAATCGCCATTAGAGATCCATTGTGAAAGTGCAGGTATAGTGTCGAGCATCAATTCTTCAAATCAATATGTTATGACAGTAGCTAAGATTTGAGCTCTCCAAAAATTATAGTTTCATCTATCTAATCTAAGATTTAAAATGTTAAATGTGGGCAGAGTAACTTACGCCATGAGCAGAAAAATATTTGAGCAGAAAACTAATAGAGAGAGAGAGAGAGAGAGAGTTACCATGCTAAGAATCGAGAATTGTGTATTCATATTTTGATAATTGTTTACGGAGTTGAGAGCTACTATTTACACGAGTAATTAATAATTACAATATAACCACTTTTATTAACAATAATAACTTACGAACTGCTAAAGTAATAACCAACTCTATATAACTCAACTAACTCTATATATTCAACTTCAACCTCGTGTTTGTGGTAGAAGCTTGTATTATTAGGGTAATTGATCTGTGTTCGATCCTATATAAGTGTGTGATCATCATTTTCTATACGTAAATTTTGAATACACTACAAGAAATCACACATTTTATGACGAAAAATATCGTCATATAAACCTGTTGTTTTGTCACTACATGTATTTGGTGACGAAAATTGAGCGTCATAAAATCGTCATTGTAGCCCCGTCATAAAAAGTATACATGATGATTTTTGCAATTTGTCACTACAAAATTAACATTTGGCCACGCTAATAACGATTGCCACGATTTGTATCATTTATTGTGACGCCTACATCGTCACATAAACGATATGTTTTTGTCATTTATATTGTTTCTTTGTCACTAAAAATTATATTTTTAATGACAAAAGCATGTTTTTTTCATCATAGCAGTAAATTTTAGTGACAAAAATGATCGCATTGCCAAATTCATCAAATTCTAATGACGAATTTTGGTGTCGCGATTGTATTTATAATTTCGTCATATATTACACAGCTTGTCATGAAAGATGTGATTTAACGTTATTTAAATATTGCGTGTCACTTAATGTTTATATATAATGACAAAATAATGTGTCACCAATAATTATAATTCAACGACGAGATATGTGTTGTCACCAAAAGAATATGTAACATGATGATTTTGTTTGTCATGGAAACAATCGCTATATATGACAAAGCTTATTAGCGTCGCTAATTGCACCGAAATAATGATGAAATCGTCCGTCATAAAAATTAATATGTGGTGACAAAATGTATCGTCACATAATAAATTTATACAGTGACAAGTTTAGAAAATATTTGTGACGATACAAGTCTTCATTATAGTGTATTTTTAATGACAAATTGTATATTGATAGGTGTGAGTTTTGCATGTATTTTAGGGCATATTTATGGCTATAATTGTTTATAAACATGCAACAACGTGTATGAAATGGTATATATTCGCTCTTTGTGGGAAAGATATTACGCTTTGCTCGTTTTGTAGGAATTTAACGATATTTGGAGTGATTTTGTGACAAATACGAGCATTGCAACCTAGAATCATTAAGAATCGAGCGATTACACCCAATTGGAAGCCAACTATATGGATTCTAGAGTCATAGTGATGAGTCTTGTGTCAAAAGAAGCATGGATGATCAAACAACAAGGAGATTTATCTCAAGGAACATCAAACGCGTATGGAATTTCCAAAGATGGCGGGGTTTAGTATTTTGGCCATAACTCTCTCTACAAAATTGATATTAAGGTGATTCAAGTGGCTATGGAAAGGTAAACGAGAGGGATACAACCTTTATGAAGACCCCGCAAACAAATTTGGACGTTTGGGTGGTGCACGGGTAACCCGTGCGTGGACGCACGACCCGTGCGCCCTACCGAGACTGGATGTTTTCTATGGGATGGCACACGGGTAGCCCGTGCGTGGACGCACGACCGACCCGTGCCCCAGAGACTGGATGTTTTCCTACGGCTTTGAGCACGGGTAACCCGTGCGTGGGCGCACGACCCGTGCGTTTCTGCGAAAAACTCCAAAAATGACAGAAAATTGACCTAGACTTCAAAAAGGGTATAAATACCACTTCTTGGGGCGCACACCAGGAGAGGAAAGGTCTGGAAAAGACCCAAGAACACAAGAAATAGTTCAACTTCATCAAGGAAGAATCAAGAGAAGAATCGGGTCGAATCGGAGCTTGAGGATTGAAGATAAATCGAGAGATTATCCATTTCCCTAAGTTTTCTCATTCTTTGTGCTTTAATCTTTCATTTTAGCTTGTCATGAATATGAACAATTTGTCTATGAGTTGTTTATTTTTAATGAGTAGCTAAACTTCTTGTGATTTCCGGGTTTTGGAAGTAGATTAATGAACTCTTGTTGAATGTTTTAATCTTAGTTGAAGTTATTGTCTTGAAGCCTATTTGAGTACTTTGAGCTTATTCTTGTTTTATCACTTGGCCAATGATTTAACTTGTTTGATATATTGATTCATAATTCGAGAGATGAGTTTCAATATTAGATCTTGAGTACTTGACACGAATATTTGCATGAATCGAGAGGTTTGTAGATTTTTGTGAGGACATTTGATCTTTTGTGCATTTGGGAGTTGTGTATCTTATGTTGAGTAGAGATGCTAGCATAGATATTTCAATCTACACTTTATATACATCTCAAGAGGGAGGATAAAATACCGTTGTGATCGTCTTATAGGTGTATTGATAATAACTTTAGCTTTGATTAAATCGGACAACAAGAGGAATATTAATTGAAACCATAATCCGGGAATCCATTTCATTCTCTTGATAATTCCATTATTCTTAGTATCTTGTATTCTTGTGGTTATTCTTGTCTTTACCTCCACAACAATCATCAAATTAAGATCGTCTAAATAAAAATAAAACTATTTTGGTTCAATACTTAGCGCACTAATTTATTAGTCTCCGTGGATACGACCTTGCTTACCCTATTCTATAAACTACACCGTACACTTGCGGTGAAGCTAAAAATAAGGCGAACATATATCGTCAAAGAATAGATTTTTTTGGTGAAAACTAAGTTTATTGTAATAAATGAGTGTTTAAGTTACGAAATATTTCATTGTCACCAATTGATAGCTTTCTTACATGACAACATAATTGTCGTGAAAATAAGTATTATAGGCAATGTAATTGGCATATTTTTTTTAATTGTACATATATAATTATTTAAATTTTAATTTGTAAAATATTCTATCCATACATTAATAATACTACAAAGTGCAAGTTCAAATGCAGTTAAGCATGAAAAATAAAATAAAAATAAAATCAATCATGTTTGATTAAGTAGAATACGATTATTTATCAATATAAGAGAAATGATAAGATATCCATATATCAAATGGACAATAAACTACTTGAACAATGTCAAGAAAAAAAACATTAAATATCCAACCCAAAACAAAAGAGTACTTAGATAAATTATATCGGCTTAGAGAGTATTCCCACTTGCAGCCATGAATGCCATAAGTTTTTCAATACAAGCACCTTGCTGACTGAGCTAGTCTTTCAAATCACCCATTTGTGACTTAAGCCCACTCACTTGAGACTCCGATTCTTGTAACTTCTCTTGTGTTTCTTGAAGTTTATTTTGTAGTTGTTGAGTACTTGAGTCATGCGATGTGGTGCGTCTACTTGGAGGTTTTGGGCCATAGCCAAGGCCCTTTCTATAACCAGATCCATGGCCAAGGACCTCAAGAACTATTTCGTCGACACTCTTCTCAATTCCTTCCTCTGTATATTGGGCTCGCTTTGATATCATCAACTCCTATTTGAATATTGGACATACGAGTATACAATTAATATCATGACACAAGCTAAAATATACAATAAAAATGCGTATGTGAATGATTATCCAATTCTCTTGAGCCTCAACTCTTGACCAACCATCTTTCTCTTTATAGTGAGTACTTTTATATAATTCAATCATATCACATTCTTCTCCATTCAGCTCTTTCTGAGACTATAAAAAAATGAAAAAAAATCACAATCCAAAAAGAAAAAGAAATTAAAGAAACATTATCCACTCAAGGTTACCTAAAACACTCACGATTTCATGTTGAAGAACAGTAAAAGGTGTTCTGCCTGAAATATGTGGTGCTCGTGCTTGTTTCCGATTTCCAGTATTGATTACACTTCGCTCCTGCAAAATAAGAATAGTGATATTGCAAGTTAAGGTACACATATAATAAAAACTAAGACATGTTATAAAATTTAAACTTAAGTTTAATTTAAGTTAGGTGATATTACCTTGTATTCAGGTGTTGCGAAATACTCGCACAAGGCTTCCCAATTCTGTTTATTAGAAATAGAAGATGGCTTATTATTTTTAGCCTCTTCCAATGTTGCATACTTCTTGAAATGTTGGTGAAGCTTGTAGCGCTTTTGTCGTGCACTAGATTTCAGCCTCTCTATCATGCATTTTTGATCTCCCGGATCATCAACATTAACATACATGTGGATCTACAAGTGACACATATACGATCATTTTAGATTACGAGTTTTTTTTAAAAAATTTAACTGTTAAAAGGAAAGTCAGCAAACACACCCTTAATATGTGTTGCTTGAATTGGTCGATTTGAATTATCTAGCATTTTCATTAATAATCTAATTTGTCTATTTCCTAATGAATTTTTCATGACTTCCTTTTTAAGGGGACTGGGGTGAAACTTTGAAGTATTCTTTCAAATCATTAAGCTTGCATTCCAAATAATAAATTACTGCTTCTAGGACATCCCATAACCTATGGTGTTTTGATGACATCGGAAAAATCAGCATGGATATTATTCCTTTCAAGAAAACATACAAATCCAGTTTCCTTCCTACTATGCTGTAAAACGCTCAAAGATATTTGGCAGCTGATCCGGAATTCCAGATATAAATATTTTATACTTCTCCGTAAAAATATTGCGGATATGTAGGACGAAAATATTGCATATCGATTGGTTTTAATTCTCGCTCATTACTAGTTCAGTAAACATGATATAAATCCATTGTAGGGACTTTGTGACACGATAACTTGGTTGCAAATCATGCCTTTTATTTTTATTTTTTTTCCTTTTTACCCATCTGTTTTGAGAAAACATTGGTGATTCTGTTTATTATTACATAAATCATTCATAGTGATGATATACTGGTTTTTCATGCGTACCTTTAAATGATCAAACCCAGAGTCCAAACCTTTTTCTTCATCCACTTCTTTCCATTTCTTGGGTACCGGAAGGACGTCTCGAGTTACTACACCAATTTGACTAGAAAGCTTTGAAGACTCCTCCCGAGTTTTTGGCCTTCCGAGCAGTGGATCCACAGTTATTTTCATTTTATGCCCAGAAGCAACAAACACCTTCATAATGCCTTTGCCCATTGTTTGACCACGTCCTCTTTTCTTTGAGACAACCGGCACATCTGCACATAAAAAAGATGACAGAATAAAAATTTATATATTTGTTTTTGTAATTCTTATAAGTAACATACAAAAAGGATAAAAATAATTATAGGAGAGATTAATAGCAAAGCAAAGCAAACCAGATTAGTTGAAATAACATTTTTTTTATTCAAATTGGAATCAGGATTCATTTCAAAATCAATTCAAATTATATGAAATCAATAGTTAATTTTAGGGATAATTTCAAAAACTACTCTGAGGTTTGGGGTAATTAAAAGAAACCCAAAGAAGTTTTAACATTACAAGAAAAAAAAAAAGGTGAAGTTTAATTTTGTCTTAAATGTAAGAGAGTAACTATAATATTTTTAGAAATGTAAATGGTGTGTTTGAAATATTTTTGTTGATGAAGGGGACAAAGTGTAATACATAATCAAGCCTCAAGAGGATTTTTGTAATTTTCAAAAATATTTGGGGTTTTTAGTTATTAGTTCCATTTTTGTGGTAGTCTTTGTAATTATCCTTTAATGTTATGGCAAAATTGCATCTGGTATGTTCAGGTTGCAGTTTTTGCCTTTTCAAATATCCATTGGAGCCATTTACATGATTTCATATATCTTTCCTGTTTCTTAAGACTTGAAATGGTATTGTCTTTGCATCTAACAGACAACATATATTGACATTTGTGACCATGAGGGATATGCACAACATGCAAAGTCCTTTAAGGACAAGGCAATAGCTGCAGGCATTCCTGCCATAACAAATGCTGGAGCCAATCCAGGAGTGAGCAATTGTAATATTATTACACCTAGTCAAATTTTAAGTCTTTCAGACAACACTAATGATCAACAAATTAAACCATGTACTACAGCATCCCCTTCAGCTCACAGGTACTCCTAGACTTCTAAACACCCAAACTAAATCCAAAAATATCAACATTTGACAAGCAAACATCTCATTTCTTAGTGTTCGCTCATTGGAGGAAGCATAAGTTCACATCAGGACTAGGAGACAGGAAGAAAAAACAAAGCAAACAATTTTCTTTCCTTTAAATTCTTGCTCATTTCATCAAATACTTTAACATAAATAAATGATAATCATAATAGTATATCAATACACCCCAGAAATATTAAAAACTCCCAGACTTGGAATGTGATATATACAAAATATTAGGAATGTGATATATACCTAATACATCATTCGCTTCATGAGCCAGCTCTTGTGTGTTCTCTGATTGAATTTCTGGGCTTTCACTTGGTGGAACTTCAAAGTTCTATTGCATGTTCTCATTCTCATTGTTGTTGTTTGTTGTATTAGTTTCACCTCTACCGAAGGATCCATTGCCCAGTCCAGATGTTACCAAAGCCTCAGTCATACCATTGTTTGCCACATTTGTTTTGTCTAAAAGTTGTCTGATGCTTCTTCGAGGTGTCGAATTACATGAAGCATCATTGGTAGTGTGATTTATGATACTTTCTAGGGACTTGTCTCGGATGCTTTTCATTTTCAGTTTGCGACCGCCTGGAGCCATTTCTAAAACAAAACATGCACACCAAACTAGTTAGAAAAATGAGATATGACAATATAGCAATTAAAATAGCAGAAACTGATGAGATAACATAAGTAGAAATCAAAATCAGCTAAGAATTAAAACTAGAAATTGTTTGCAAATTGAAGCAGAAAACTGAAAAATACAAAAAGTTAAAAAAGAGAGTTTGTTAAATAAGTTGGTAAACAAGTAAAAATCAGTATGCATCTTCTGATAGATCAAAAGAATTGGAAGACTTTCAACAGTTTATTATCATTTATCCAGCTTATGCAAAATCTCAACAAAACAAGAGACAAATAAAAGTTCTATTTATCTGATGGCTTTTCAATCTTCATAAAACCAAACCAAATAAAGGTATATCAAAATGAAAGCAAATTTTGGCAGAGTTATCTTGAAAGTGGGACTAATGAGGCAAACATTAACTCAACATCTATCACAGTAATTCTTCTAAACCAAGGATCAACTCTGTTAATGATGAAAGAGACCAAACACTGAACCAGGTATCTCTCATGGACATACATACACTTTTTATCCTTTTTTTTCCGAAAAGATAGAAGATTTACATTCAACACATCAATGAGGGTGGGCCTCAACCATTAAGCACAAAGATAGAATTATTAATAAGAGGGTTTTCGCAGAAATAGTAGTCAAGAAAGATGGTTGGTTTCTTACTTATTGGACATTTCAACTTGAGCCAATTTTAACAAGGGTCTTGCTAGCCTTTAAAATCGGCAGAAAAACGAAGGCATAATGGAAACAGAGATTGAAGGACAACGTGACACTGAACCACACCACAACATAGCTAAAAGAACTATGGGGAACAATTCGTAACAAAAAATAAACCATAGATCTCTGAAGGAATAAAGGTTGTGCATCGAACACCTTATTCATCTGTAAAGACCATATTTTTTTTTATCTAAAACTGTCAACAAAAACAATGAAATTATAATGAGACAAAAGCAACTTCATTATAGAAATCATTGAGTTGGAAGTACCACTATAGTCACCACTATTTGTTTTTGTTTTCTGGTAAAAAAATATGATGTTTTTTGAGTTAAATAATTAATATGTTGACAGTATTTTTGGTTGGTATATATTAATTGGGAGAAGTTATAATTTGTCAAAAATATAATTTCAAGAGTGAACCTCAAGATTAGTTTCAAAAAGATAGTTTAAATTTAAAACATATAATCTGACTCTCCAAAGAAGGGCACCTATTCCAAGTGAAAGGTGGGTGCATTGCAGGTATAATGGTTGTAAATGGCACGATCATAACACAATTTACTACTTCAGAATAAGAAGTCTTACGCCCTAAGCAATTAACGTGTATAAAGGCAAATGCCACATCAGTGAAATTAGCCTATTCAAACAGAAAATAGATTCATGTTAAAACTTCACGACTAGGAGATTTTGGTACCAAAGGTAACAATTACCAACATCCAGTAATTTTACCAAACAAAGAAATGCATAATAACTGTAGAAGGGTGGGCATTTGAAAAATGCAATTCGCTGAGAGGAGCTCCAATTACAGCATCTTTCTTAATGACAATATATCACCAAGAAAAATCAAAGCACAATCCACAAACGGATGGCCAAGCACGCTGATAAAACAAACCTGCAACAAAACAAAACCACAAAAGAAGCTACAAAGAAACTGATGAGTATAGGTATAGGAGCCAAAATGAAAATAGAAACTAAGTACGAGCACCACTCAAATAACCCTATGTTCACTTGGTTTTATTTGTTCACTTGGTTTTATACCATTGATTTGGGCTTCCTAGACTTGAGTTTTGTGTTGTTTTTGAGTATTTTGAGTAGCCAAGCCATGTTGAGAGCCAATTATATTGAGTTTATAGTCATAGTAATGAAATGTGTATCAAAAGAAGTATAAACGAGCAAACAACGAGAGATTGATTTGAAGAAACGTCCAAACGTGTCTGAAATTTCCATCACTGGCAGCGTCTCGTATTTTGGCCATAATTCTCTCTACAAAATTGATATTGAGATGAATCAAGTGGCTATGGAAATGTAAGAGATAGAGCTACAACTTTGATGAAGGTCTCAAAATCAAATTCGGACTGTGTTGGGCGCTAAAACCGAGCGGGCGCTGCAGCGCCCGGGCGGGATTTTGTGCGTATGACATGGTTGGGCGCCGCAGCGCCCCTGGGCGGAATTTCTTATTTTCCTCTACCTTTTTCTTAAACTTTTGAGGGGCAATAAAGGGAAGATGGGAGCTTTGATCTAGGGTATGAAGGAAAGGCTGGGAATACACCCAAGAACACAAGAAATACATCAACTTTATCAAGGAAGAACCAAGCGAAGAATCGGGTCGAATCGAAGCTTGAGGATTGAAGATCCATCGAGAGATTATCCATTTTCCTAAGTTTTCTCATTCTTTGTGCTTTAATCTTTCATTTTAGCTTGTCATGAATACGAACAATTTGTCTATGAGTTGTTTATTTGTAATGAGTTGCTAAACTTTTGTGATTTCCGGGTTTTGGAAGTAGATTAATTGAACTCTTGTTGAATGTTTTAATCTTAGTTGAAGTTATTGTCTTGAAGCCTATTTGAGTACTTTGTTCTTATTCTTGTTTTATCATTTGGCCAATGATTTAACTTGTTTGATATATTGATTCATAATTCGATAGATGGGTTTCAATATTATATCTTGAGTACTTGACATGAATATTTGCATAAACGAGAGGTTTGTGAATATTTGTGAGGATATTTGATCTTTTGTGCATTTGAAAGTTATGTATCTTATGTTGAGTAGAGATGCTAGCATAGATATTTCAATCTGCACTTTATATACATCTCGAGAGGGAGGATAAAAGACCGTTGTGATCGTCTTATAGGTATATTGATAATAACTTTCGCTTTGATTAAACCGGACAACAAGAGAAATATTAATTGAAACCATAACCCGGGAATCCATTTCATTCCCTTGATAATTCCATTATTCTTAGTATCTTGTGTTTTTGTGGTTAATCTTGTCTTTACTTTTACTACAATTATCAAATTTCGATCACAAGACTATCTTAGTTCAATACTTAGCGCATAGATTTATTAGTCTCTGTGGATACGACCTTGCTTACCCTATTCTATAAACTACACCGTACACTTGCGGTGAAGCTAAAAATAAGGCGAACAAGTTTTTGGCGCCGTTGCCGGAGACTAATAAAATTTTTGGTGCTAATATTGCGATAGATAGAATTATTTTTAATTTAGACATTTTTTATTTTATTTCATTTTTCTTTTGTAAATTCTACTTCTACAATGTTTGATTTGTTTCTTTGAGTTGGTGCAGGTAGTGCACGAGTACTCGCTCGGATGGAGAAAGTCAACTACTTGAATAACTGTAATTCTTACAATTATTGCAATAATCCTACTCCTACGTGCTACTATCCAGATTGGGGGAATCACGAAGACTTTTTATATGCTAGCACGGAGAATGTGATTCAACTGCCATCAAACTTCAATTTAACGAATGGATTTACTAATGCGGAATGTAAACCATCTTTAGAAGGAGCCCTCACCTCGTTAATGAGTCAAACAAGTTTGTTCATGAGCGAGACGAGGGACCGCTTTACACGTGATGAAGCAAATAAAGACAAGATGGAGTTGCAATTGACGGTGATTGGCGAAGACGATGAAAAACCTTGAGACTCAAATGGGCCAATTAGTTACAATTATTGGTGGGCAACATCAAAAGAGCCAATTTTCAAGCACCACTGAAGCCAACTCGATGGAACAATGTAGTGCCATTCATCAAAGGAGTGGTACCGAATACGAGGAGCCGAAAATCTTGGAAAAGCAAGAAAGTTTGGAACCAAACACGGATTGTGTGTCTATGCACTTTCAGCCCGTGTGTGGTACCGAAAAAGAGAAAAAACAGGACAAGGAACACACGAACCATGTGTGTACGGCCATGCAGCGCGTGCAAGATATCATAAGAAAACTATTCCAGAATGAGACGAGCATGAACTATGCGTATGCACACGAACAATATGCGCGTAATTCAAATCAAAGTGTTCCAACACCAGGACTCCACTACTTTCTTGAAAATCCTAATTATGCATTACTAGATGCAAACAATGCAAAAATGGTTCTTGACCACGACCCAAAGCAGCTAATATATGCATTCAAAGGTGGTACGAATCTAAATTAACAAGCGTCGAGCTAAACACATTAAATATAGCGCTTGTTGGGAGGCAACCCAATGGTTTTTGGTGTGATTTTTGTTTTTGTTTGTTTTCTAAAAAAAAAGAAAGAAAATTATCTGATTTTACTTTGCAGCCACGCACGGGTAGGGCGTGCGTGATTGAGGAATTGGAGATGTTACTATGGCCCCACACACGAGCAGCCCATGCGGAGGAGACGCCCAAGAAGGGCCACGAACCGCCGCCACCCCCACAGTAAATCAGGTCCAATCGACACAGGTTTATATTGAAATTCTATCTTCTCTTACGTGCGATATAATTTCATTTAAGTTTGGGGGGAGAGATAGTTATTTTGATATGAAATGTGTGGATATATTAAAAAACAAAATTGTGCATTTTGTGTGTTTCCATATAGTTGCATGTAAAGCATTTTAGGTTGCATTTGCATTGGAAGCACGTTTACAGTTTTAGCACGTTTATTATTTTCATAGATTTTAAGGAGTGAGTTGACCGTATGCGACGAGACTTGATGCTTATATTTTTGAAAAATTTGTATTGTTTTGATTGGGTGTTGAGTATGAGTTGACTGAGCCATGAATAGATGATATTGAGCATGTGGATATTGAAAACATGGTTTGATGCTTTTGAATTACGTATTTGCAAGCATGTGAGCTTTTGAGCCTTTACTACTTTCACAATATGCAGTCCTGTTGATGATTTGAGTGTTTCATTCATGTTGTTAGAATTCTAGAACTTGCTCTGGTATCTCTGTCAAGGTCACGTGTTGTATGCGAAATGTGAAAATGATCAAAGGACATTTTTGTTAGCCCTTCAAGCCTTTTGCTTACCTAATGATGATATTGAAATCCCTAGTTAGCCAACTTCAGCCTATTGCCTAATTTTTGATAGCCACAATTCAAGCCTTAACTTGATAAATCTTTTACCCAAAACTTGAGCGTATAGCATTGAGTAAAGGGATTGAATAAGGGTGAATGGGTGAAAACAAAATTGTAGAAGATGGTGTTAGAGTTGGTTGATGGGAACAAAGAGGAAGAAAAGGAGAAGAAATAAAGTGTTGAAAACTCGTATAAATGTCGGAAAAAAATCGGCTTTGTAAATGAGTTTCATTTAAATGAACTTGGGGGCTAAGGATTGTAATTTGAGGTGATTCTCAAAAGAAAGAAAGGAGATGGAGATAAGAGGAGTTGATGAAAATGAGAGATGATTTGAGTAGCATATTGAGCTTTAATGTAGATGATTTATATGTTCACCGGTCTATACGCTCGAGTTTGAGTCACTCTATCCATATTTTCCTACCCTAACCAAAGAACCTTCATTACAACCAAAGAAAAAAGTCCTTTTTGATTCATAAATTGCATACATTCTAGTGGCGAAGATATGAGACAAATTGCAAGCCTATGGTAATTTTGCGACATTGAATTGATTTGAGCGTAAACACGTCCTATATTCATTCGAGATGAGAGTATACACTTGATCTATGAGAGACGTGATTCTTAGCATTTATCATGGTTTCCTTGATGTATGCTCTATGTTAGATGTTTGAGGCTTGGTGATTCGTTGCTTGACACCTATGATGAACAATACGAATTTTATGGAGTTATTGCGCGTTCTACTTTTCATTACTACCAGTCATGTTTTATCTTGTTTTTAAAAGCGTTGACCGGGACGGCGAACAGTTTAAGTTTGGGGGTATTTGTTCACTTAGTTTTATACCATTGATTTGGGCTTCCTAGACTTGAGTTTTGTGTTGTTTTTGAGTATTTTGAGTCATTTGAGTAGCCAAGCCATGTTGAGAGCCAATTATATTGAGTTTATAGTCATAGTAGTGAAATTTGTATCAAAAGAAATACAAACGAGCAAACAACGAGAGATCGATTTGAAGAAACGTCCAAACATGTCTGAAATTTCCATCACTGGCAGCATTTCGTATTTTGGCCATAACTCTCCCTACGAAATTGATATTAAGATGATTCAAGTGGCTATGGAAAGCTAAGAGATAGAGCTACAACTTTTATGAAGGTCTCAAAATCAAATTTGGACTGTGTTGGGCGCTAAAACCGAGTGGGCGCTGCATCGCCCGTCACCTTGAGCTGCAGCGCCCGATACAAGGCTTTTCACCCCCAAAATTAAAGTTGGGCGCTGCAGCGCCCAATGCCCGGCGCTGCAGCGCCCGGGCGGGTTTTTGTGCGTATGACATGGTTGGGCGCCACAGCGCCCCTGGGCGGAATTTCTTATGTTCGTCCACCTTTTTCTTGAACTTTTGAGGGGCTATAAAGGGAAGATGGGAGCCTTGATCTTGGGTATGAAGGAAAGGCTGGGAATACACCAAAAACACAAGAAATACATCAACTTTATCAAGGAAGAACCAATGGAAGAATCGGGTCGAATCAAAGCTTGAGGATTGAAGATCAATCGAGAGATTATCCATTTCCCTAAGTTTTCTCATTCTTTGTGCTTTAATCTTTCATTTTAGCTTGTCATGAATATGAACAATTTGTCTATGGGTTGTTTATTTGTAATGAGTAGCTAAACTTATTGTGATTTCCGGGTTTTGGAAGTAGATTAATTGAACTGTTGTTGAATGTTTTAATCTTAATTGAAGTTATTGTCTTAAAGCCTATTTGAATACTTTGTTCTTATTCTTTTTTTATCATTTGGCCAATGATTTAGCATGTTTGATATATTGATTCATAATTCGAGAGATGAGTTTCAATATTAGATCTTAAGTACTTGACATGAATATTTGCATAATCGAGAGGTTTGTGATCATTTGTGAGGATATATGATCTTTTGTGCATTTGGGAGTTGTGTATCTTATGTTGAGTAGAGATGCTAGCATAGATATTTCAATCTACACTTTATATACATCTCGAGAGGGAGGATAAGATGTTGTCACTATTATCACTTTATCATCATTTATTGACAATTCGTCATTGAAATATGTACCGTCACTAAATATTCACATTGTTTACGAAATAATATTGTCACTATTTTATTGAAGTAATTGATGACAAAATAAGATGTTGTCATTAAAGAAAATATTTTTTAATACCAAATGTCATCATCATTTATTGACAATTCGTCATTGAAATATGTATCTCCAATATTTTGTAACACCAAATCTCATTTACTAATCAAGTGTCAGGACAAAACCTGCAAATGTACAACTTCAAAGAAAGAGAAAAGAAAAACTAAAAAGAAATTACAAAGAAAGAGATACAGGTTTTTCAGAAGAAAGCCATTCAGGAAGAAGACTTCCAACAGGTGCTATCTATGTGGAAGAGAAGGACATTATGCAAAAAATTGTCCTAACAAAAAAGGAAAAGCTGCAAAACTTGATGATAGTGTCTTCCTGCATGATGAAGTTGATACACATGATGCTGATGTTGAATCCCTCTTTTCTGAACAAGATTAACAAAATGAGGATACTGTCTTTGCCGTTGAAGTATCTTCTGAAGACGAAGATGAAGAAAGTTTATCTGAAATGCCTGTCATCTTTATGATGAAACCCGTTCCCATCTTACGAACTGGTTTAACAATACAAGAAGGGATTCCATCTCCAAACATAGAAGTAAAGATTCTGCCATCAAAGTATGAAAATTCTATAAAAGCAATTAGGATTCTTGATACAGGTGCTCGAAGAACCATGTTGAATCCAAAAATCCTTCCTGAAGATGCATGGCAGACACACCATGAATACTTCTATCTTTGATGCCGATGGATGACGTTTCACACTTCTTTGATCACAAAAAAACCAATTGGAATTCAAATTTTCCCAGATTGTGTTGTATGGATGAAGGTAATAGGGAGCAATCTTCATGGACATGATCTTTTGATGGGGTTTGATTTATTCTTCAAAGCACAGAAACTTCAGATCCATCCTAATGGATTGAAATTCAAAAGAAATATTAAGCCCTATTCCACAGTTCACAATCTGTTCTCGCTCACTGATGTCCCACAAGATTTTGAAGTAATTGCTCAAAGCTTAAAAGAATATTGTGCTGAGTCTCATAAAGAATTCAGTCATCCATTTCCACACTGGAAAAATAAAAAGTTCTTTGTTCAATTGCCTTTCAAGAAGAATGAAGATATCAATGCTACAAAGGCAACACATCCAGGAATGAATCCAGAAGAGTTGAGTCTGGCTAGACAAGAATGTGATAAACTTCTTTCACTCGGGTTAATTGAGCCAACCAAATCAAATTGGTCTTGTCCAGCATTCTATGTGAATAAATGGTCTGAGCAAATCAAGGGAAAGAAAAGACTGGTGATTGATTATAAACCTTTGAACCTTTTTCTACTTGATGATAAATTTCCCTTACCAAGAACTCAAATGCTTTTTTCCCATCTTGCCAAAGCAAATATATTTTCAAAATTCGATTTAAAGTCTGGTTTTTGGCAATTGGGAATTGACCCAAAAGACCGATACAAAACAGCTTTTTGCATACCCACTGCACAGTACCAGTGGACTGTTATGCCTTTTGGATTGAAAGTTGCACCATCCTTATTCCAGAAAGCTATGATTAAGATCTTTGAACCAATTCTTCATAATACCCTTGTTTACATTGATGACATTCTTCTTTTTTCACAAACAAAGGAAGAACATGAAATTCTCCTACAACAGTTTCTGGAGATTGTTCAAAAATATGGGGTCATGCTTTCTAAGAAGAAGAGTACAATTGGTGCTTCTGATATTGATTTTCTGGGAATGAAGGTTACAAATGGTACATATCAACCTGGTCCTCATCTTGTCAAGAACTATTGAAGTTCCGGATTCGATTTTACAATTAAAGAAATTCAATAGTTTCTTGGGATAATTAATTATCTCAGGGAATTTATTCCAGACTGTTCTAAGAATACTAGCAAACTTTCGAAGTTACTAATAAAGAATCCTCCACCATGGAAATCAGAACAGACTAATGCTGTGAAACATCTGAAGGAAGTCTGTAAATCTTTGCCTCCCTTAAAGATTACAGGTACAGGTACAAGGATTCTTCAAATAGATGCTAGTGATGAGTATTGGGTAGCTGTTCTCCGTGAAGAAGAAAATGGAAAGAATCATTACTGTGGACATGCCAGTGGAAAGTTAAAAGATTCAGAAAAACATCACCATGCAGTCTACAAGGAAATCTTAGCTGTGAAGAATGGAATTAAAAAATTTGAGTTCCATTTAATTGGGCATCATTTCATTATCCGGCTTGACAATACTTCTTTTCCAGCGATTATGGAATTAAAAGGCAAAGGAGTTGCAGAAAAACAACTTCTCAGGTTGAATGACTGGTTCTCTAAATACCAGTTCATTGTTCAAAATATCAAAGGAAAAGATAATATTGTGCCAGATTATTTGTCTAGAAAAGCTCCGATCCAGATGATTACCTCAAGAACAGTTTTACTTATTTTAATGGTTGGAAAAGGGAAAGGAAAATACCCTTCCAAAAGTTTTTACAGAAAACCAACGGGGGTTCCAAAAGAACCAACATTTTTATTTCCACCAACTCAAGAATCGTTGAAAACCCCCAAAGAAATCCAAAAATTTTGCAAAAACAATTTGTTCAAATATCTGTCACTTTACTGTGTTGAAACTTGTAGGTCCCAAGGGGTGTGAGTGTAAGGTTTAGAAGGGGGGGTTGAATAAACCTTACCAACTTTTCGATTTAGTCCTTTTAAATATTCAGAGTTAATATATCACAGCTGAGTCCTTGATGGACAGCTAAGTAAGTTAATCAGAGTTAGTTACTCAATAGATTCGATTTGTTGATAGAATAACTCAATTGTTTTGACTAAAGACTTAACTCGATTATGATTTGTTTTCATTGGAAGACTTTACACCCTTAAATTTGGTTTAGTTTTGATTTAATACTTGGTTTTAGTACTTAGAGATTATCAAGTGGATAGCAAATTTATCAAAGACACGATTAAATAAATAAGATCACGAGGAATTAAAGTCTTTGAAATGTAAATGACACGATAAGTTTTTATAGAGGATCGAAGATGGGGTAATTCTTCTACTCCTCTCTTCTCCAACTCCGGGAGGAATCCACTAAGTATTGATAAGTATACTGAGTGGTAATGATCCCGGATACAAGTCTTGATCACACACGGTGACTTGATCCTTTGGGACTCGATCTGGAGATGCCTTGGTCACGTGGTGGCTTCTCTCGACGACTCGGCTTCTTCACAGGGCAAATTTGCCTTGCTACTACAGCCCACTTGCTCAAGCTCTTTGGATTTGATCACGAAGCCCTCCAAAAACTTGAGATCGGTTCGACCTTGAACCTTCCTACAATCCTCCGTGGAATGTAGACCCCTTGATTCTTCAACAATTTCCTCTTCAACTGATTGAAGTTATCTTTCCTTCACGGTGAGTGTTGGATTGATTTTCTTCGTAATGTAGGCTTGAGGATTAATCTTGAATGATTTGAGAATATCTTAGGTTAAAGTTCAAATGTTTGCTTGAATGTTCGTGGTTGGTAACCTTCTCTCGCAGTCATTCCTCGGCCTTTTATAGTAATCTTTCAAAAATCGCCCGTTGAAGAGATATGCTTATTTTTGAAAGTCACTTGTGGTCGTTGGCTTGTCTTGTTGATCCTTGGAATTGCCACTTCCTCGTATGAATTGTTCTTGACTTTTCGAGTTCGACATGGTGCAGTGCTTCCCATTGGTTTATTCCTTTTGCACGCTTAAGGGTGAGCACTTCGAGAAAGGTAGTATGGAGGTATTACTTGTTTAAGTAATTCCCTTGAGCAACGGATCTCTTCCGATTATCTCGACTTGGCATTTCCTTGCTTTCCCCAGGTGACTTAGTCGACTTCCAATCATGGATGACTCTTTTGTCACTTCAACTTTGGCTATCTTGACTTGACTTGACCGATACTCTACTCACCGCATCTCTTGCTCCTTCGAGTTCGTCTTCTCTTCTTTGCCATACTCACTGTCTTTGCAATGAGTCTTCCTTCTAGTCTCCATTGTCTTCTTGCATGTTTAGGCATAGTGACTTAACTCACTTGACCAGCCCTATTTATTACAATGCATTTACAACGAAAATGGGGTGCCAACTTCCTATTCTAAGTTTTACATGGCATTCATCAAAATCTAAACAATAAATTTCCCAACAATTTCCCCTTTTTGATGATGCCAAAACTTAAAACATTCAAAATGTAAATAGCAAAGATACATACAGATAGTGCATTCACAGAGAATGTATGCGTAGAATCAATCCTTTTATTGATCATAACATTTTGTCCTTTACACAAATGTTTACAAAGTGTATCGAGCAAACATCTATGTCTACGCAAAAATAGAGAATTTCTGATTTATTACGTAAGACTTACATAAAATGTATTTACATAGTAAAATACATGAAGGGGTGGACAACAACACTTCATCTCCTTCGCTTCCTCCTTCTTTCTTCTTCTTGACTCTGTCACCTTCCTCGGTCTTCTTTTCTTTTTCTCATATTCACCGCTTTCTTCTTCTTTTCATACACCTTCCGGGCAACTTCATCTCTTCTTATTCTCTCTTGTCTCTCCTCCCATAGCTGAGTTTGTCTTTTATTTTCTTCTTCAATTCTTTTCACATACTCAGCATTGTTCTTAGCTACTTGCAGATAGGCTACTTCGTCAAAACCAGCCCAGTAGATCCCTCCTCTTTTGCCTGGATCTATGTACTAAATG
This sequence comes from Rehmannia glutinosa, assembly GCA_016081115.2. NCBI lineage: Eukaryota > Viridiplantae > Streptophyta > Magnoliopsida > Lamiales > Orobanchaceae > Rehmannia > Rehmannia glutinosa. The sequence continues at coordinate 25,353,018 of CM071932.1, read as the reverse complement.
TTTTTGGGCAGAGGTCTAGGTCTCAAACCTCTTCCTCCACCACTGCTTCTTCCTCTACCTCTGGGCGTGTATTGTACTAGGGTCTTCTTCTTCCCAGCTGAGTGACTAGCAGAGTGACTGTCGGTAGTCTGCTGCATGTCATCTTCTTCACATAGTGTGAGACCCTTTTCCCAGTACAAGTCCTAGGCTTGAGCCATGGACATGTTTGCGAACTATCCTTCAGATGCGGGCGTTTTAAATTCATCAACTGATCTTGGCTCAGTTCCGGCATCTGAGATGGCATAAGTGTCTCTGTCTACTGGAATGCCTCCATGTTGTTTCAGAATATCCATAACTCGGGCATTCATCCTTCCTTCCACTTCCTCCATCCCTACTTCAACTGTCTTTCTCTTGTCAGCCATAGGTACAGCAGAGTGTTGGAGTGGCAGAGTCACTGGGAGTTTGCTGATAATATCAGCTGTGACAAGACCTTGTTGGGGGGTTTTTGCAATCATCAAGGTTACATCTCTCGATCCTTCCCCCTCAACAGACTTCCCTTTCTTTTCTCTTGAAACTTCCTCAGTTGTCTTTCCCTTCATTTTGCTCCTCCTTCTCAACTTCAGGATCCCTTCAGTCGCTTTTAGGTATTCCTCTTCCCCTTTTTGGCATCATCAAAGGAGAGAGGAAACCACGAAACAAACTAGCAAGCAGGAAGTCGAGTCTGGCTGATAGCAAGTTCTCGCTCCGAGTCTGCGCGGAGTATGCGCGTATGAAACTCGAGTGAGTAGTGTTGCATTCAACTTTAATTAACTTCATCTCGGCCATGAGAAGGCTGAATTTTCGATCCATGTTTTCTTCCATACGCAGGAGCTCATTCTTATTTTGCTCACGCAGCACTTTATCTCAAGCAGTGTGAGATTCATGCATGTGCTCAATGTGTTCTCTCAATTTTGTCTTCGCATCGCATTCTCGCGCCATACCAACACTTGTTGAACAATGTTCAAATATCTAGCTTGTTCCACACGCATTTTTCTTTGTTGTTGCCACCACTCCCGGATTCGACTATTATGCCTCTCAAGTCGCAGTAAGGTTGGCATCTCTGTTATCCGATCTCATGTCCATCAAGGCCTGGTGCCTCTCCACCCGTTCAATTTCAAAGCAAATAATGCTTTGAACACCTCCCGAACTTCAGTTGTTCCTCTGTTGCGGTGACGGCCAAGCAACGTCAAAATCATAGTCATTTGGAATGATGGTATCGATGGAATGACAAGATGCAGTGCGTCGGGAAGCGCTCGAGATCTCTTTCGACTCTTCGGGAGGTCGGGTACCTCGAGAGAAGGGAAATGATTCTACAAAGGGATCATCACGAGCAATCGGAATTTGTTCAATGATGAGTGGTGCTCGTGAAGTTCCTTGTGGAGTCGAACTCGCTGCAGCCTTGGGAAGCCTGCGCAGATGGACTGTTTTTTCACTGGGTCTGTTGTGAAGTTGACCCGACTTGCCGAGCCTCATTTGTCTCAACAACCTTCGTTGGTCTCTTTGGTTTTCCACGTGAGTTGATGGTCCTCGGCCTTATCGAAGCGTCATCGGACGATGATGAAATTTCCATGGGTGGCTCATCGTCAAAGTTGTAAGTTTGACGAGTAGACTTGATGTCAGACTTACTCGTGGTTGGAACATCCTCAGCTGAGACTTTTGGATCAGTCACGGGGGATGACTCAGCTTCATCGTCTCCCTCCGATCCCAGAGAGGTTACATCAGGATTATCCCGGGAATCGTGAAGCGCACTTATCTCCTTTTTCGATGGATCAATGATAGCGGGAGGGATGTTCGTACTTGACTTCTTTACCCGGGAAGTCTCAACCTCCCGTTGGCCTTCATTACCTCCCGCAGTCTCAATCGCAATGAGGCCTTGGACATCCTTTCGACGAGTGTCACTGTCTTAGGGTCTTCTGCGGTGGCATCCATTGGAGTCTCAACTCCATGGATTGCACTTTTGTCGCCAGTGTTAACTCCCGTGGCATTCCTTCCTGCCTCGTGCCATCATCGCATCGGCGTCATTAGCCTTCGAGCGGTTGGCACTCACCGAGAGTCTCAATCGCCTCGAGCCTCGTCGATGACAACTTGTTGTGTATTTTGTGTTTGTTCCTTCTCCACTTCGCCTCCTAGATTCATTGTGGGGTCACCGCAAAGATCCTCCGACCTTGCTGCGGTGGAGGAGTTTCCCCCGGTGGCACACCACGGTGAGTGACTTGGATTGGGGTCACTCGTCTCTAGACTCTGGTTGTTCCCATTGAGTATTCGGCCCGTTGGGGCGGTGTTAAAACACCTTCATTAGGGGTTGGCTCGACTAGGGTCCCCACTATCCCGATTTCATCGCCAGTTCCTTAGTTCCTTCTTCCGAGTGAGCCGGGAAGTGGTGGCAAAGAACAACGGTGGCAATATGTCGCACCACTCCCATTGGGTCTATCTCGGTGTGTTTTGGAGGACTCTCCTTGTCCCTCCATCATTCTTTGCTCATGAAGGATTCGGATTCTCGCATTGCTTGTTGCATTTGCAATTCTTCTTCAGTAGCGGCAGAGCAGGGTCCAGATCCTCATCACTTTATGATAGGACGTCAAAGTGAGGATGTGTATGTTACGTGGGTGCGGTGATAGGCGATGTTGGCCTTCTCACGTGCCTCTGCGTCCTCATTTGCTTTAGCTTTGTTCATTTTCTTTTCGAATTTCCAGTATATTTATGCAATTATCCTCGTCAAGGGCTTGCAAAGATCGTGTCCACCTTAAGAAATCAAGAGTTCTTCTTCCTCAAAGAATGAACTCGGATATTGAAATTGCACTGGATAGGCTCAACTTCCATTTTCTCCACTCGCAGACGATTTTGGATGTCCGGATTCAATGGAGAGTGCATGATTAAATCGTCTTCATCATCCTCTTGCCGGCCCTCGTTTCCGTGTATTGAAGGTAGCAGACATTTCATTTGCTCGACACCTTCAAAGCCTCTCATTCTGGTGGAGAAACAACCCCGTCAACAGGGTGACTCGGTTGTCTCGGCCATTCTTTGTTCCTCATTGCTCGACTACAACTGGTCTTCAAGTTGCGTCTGCGATCAGCCTCAGCCAGAGACTTGGCCGTTTCATCAATCACTCGAGACTCTACTTCTCTAGCGGTCTCGGGTATCTTCTCCGGTGAGTGAGACTCATTTGTCTTTTCAAGCTCGGAGAGTTTGGAAAGTCTTCTTCTTCTCTTTGTTTTAACCAAAGGGATTTACGGCTCCACATCCTCGGTTCATTGAAGGTGAATGGCTTCTTGCAGATGTCTTAGAGGTAGTTGCCTTCTTTGTTGTGGGATCCTCTTCTTCTTGATCACACGGAGAAGGGATTAATGGTTCCTTCTCCACGGTTGCGGTTGGGGGCGGGAGACACACGGCTGCGGAGGCGGTGACTAGCTGCAGAGCAGAGGCAAGAGCAGATTTGTTTTTCTTTTCTTTGCAGGGGCAAAGTATTCTCTTAGCTTGTGCTGCAGGGGCCTTCTTCTTCTTTGGTGGAGAGGAGACAGCTTGTATCTTCAGGGTCGATGATTCCCCTCACTCGTACGCCTCTCTTAGCGTAGGCTCTCTTCGTCAGGCGAGAGAGGTTTGATCTCGAACATCCTCTTGTTTACATGGAACGCCTTTCCATGTCGAAGAGGGACTCCTTTTACCTCCATCACCGACCAATCACTAGACCGTATCCCGGGGATCCTCCAAATGCTCCATTCTCCTTGAAGGATTTGTTCCTACATTCTGGCAGAGTCTCTGAGAGACAAACTCAGCCCAGTTCACTTTCTTTTCTTCAATGATCGCAGCCATTACGATCAATTTCGCTGACAGTTGGTCAAAGCCGCCAAATTTGATGTCTATGCATTTGGCAACGATGTCCAACAATTTGTGGTAGTCCTCCTTCGACCTCTTGTTAGTCGTGTGTAGACTATCTTTTCAGAATAGTCGATCTTGGCTACTTCCTTCCAACCAGCAGCCAAGTCAACATCACTTCATTGATTTCGGTGCTCCTTCCGCCGTAACGAGCGTGTGTTTCGCCAAATCCTTGGCGGTGATGATGAACTCCTTCCCGTGAACAGAGGATTTGATCCCCTCATCGTGAATCTCAGCATTCACGTAGAACTGTGCGACCTCTTCCACATAGGTCATCGGAAAGTCCATCATCAGAAATGGTTTTAGCCCAGTCGTTTTGATTTTTTCAGCGATCTTCTTTATGAGGGCGTCATCGGACCCCTGTTTGACCATACCCTCGAAATCCACAGTAGACTCGATGTGGATTTGCTTTCCTAGCTTGACAAAATCATGAGTGGATGCCATTTTTCAGTATTTCACCGAATGAAACTTAGAAAGTGATTTGAAGATTGATAGGGTTTTTGAGAGAGTTTTTGCCATTGCTTCTGAGAGAGAGAAGTGAACAGTTTTTGGTAATGTGTGAGAGAAACGAACGAAAATGGTTTAAGTATGGTTCCTGAAAGGACGTGCTGGTGGTTTTTGAAATGTGATCGAAATCAACGGCTTAGATTTTACACGCCGATTAGCATTTAATGTCTCGTATTTAATGCGGCATCATTTATATCCAATCATAAGCTTGGTGTGCGGCTTTGCCTGACACGTCATAATTATCTTTGATGTCATTCTTAAAAACATTCCCGCTTAGTAAAAACGACTGCGTTTTTGTCACTTTGCTCATAAATGACTCATCTTATCCCTTGGTTGATTTAACTCTTCTCTTCACAGTTCTCCTAGTGACTCAGCTGTCAGCTAACTCGGTACAGTTGTCTTTCGGATACGGCTGATTCACTTAGCTGATTTGAGAGTTCAGCTCTTTTTCCTTTTCGTGTTTCATTTCTTTTCTTTGAGTCTTCTCGAGTGTCGGCTCACTCAATTAACCCTAACTCATGCTTGAGTTCTTCAAATCTTGACTCACATAATGGTTTTGTGAATATGTCACCAACTGTTTATCGGTTGAAATATATTCCAAGGTGATGTCCTTCTTTTCAACATGATCTTTTATGAAGTGATATCGACATCGATATGCTTTGTTCTTGAGTGCAACACAAGATTTTGAGTGATTGCAATTGCACTTGTGTTATCACACATGATTGGAATTTCCTTTTCTTCAACTTCATAGTCTCTCATTTCTTTGTCTCATCCATAGGACTTGGGCACAACTTGTTTGCCCAGCCTATGTATTCTCGCTTTGTGTAGAGGTGGCTATTGAATTTTGCTTTTTGCTAAACCAGAAATTAGCTTTGTTTCCAAGCATTTGACATGCCTCGAGGTGCTCTTCTGTCAACTCTACATCCAACATAGTCGTAGTCGAATAGCCAATTAGCTTGAATCCACCTTCCTTTGGATACCACAAGCCAACTTCTTAGCTTCCTTTCAAATATCTCAAGATTCTCTTGCATTTGTGATCATGTGGCTTTCTTTTGGAGCAGATTGAAATCTTGCACATACACCTACAAACAAAGGTGATGTCCGGCATGCTTCTTTGTGAGATAGAGCAATGATCCAATAAGTGCTCAGTATCTTGTTTGATCTACAGCCCCGCCATCCGCATCCATATCCATTTTGATCGATGTATTCATTGGTATTTTTAGAGAAGACTTCTCTTCCATACCAAATTTCTTCATTAAATCTCCGGTGTATTTTGTCCGACTTATGAAGGTTCCATCCTTCATTTTGTTTCACTTGGAGTCCAAGGAAGAATGTCAGCTCTCCCATCATGCTCATTTCGAATTTGCTTTGCATGAGGTTTGAAAATTTATCACATAGCTCTTTGTTTGTGGATCCAAAAATAATGTCATCCACATATATTTGAACAAGCAATATACTCTTCGCATCTTGAATTCTGAAGAGTGTTCTATCCAATTTGCCTTTTCTTGAGTTTGTATACCTTATCTCCAAGAGTCTTCTGCTCAAATCCTGGAGGTTGTTCAACATACACTTCTTCTTCCAATAAACCATTAAGGAATGCACTCTTTATATCCATCTGATATACAATAAAATTCTTGTGAGCTGCATAGGCAAGAAACATCCTTATAGCTTCCAATCTTGCTACAGGGGCAAATGTTTCATCAAAAGCTATCCCTTCTTCTTGGCAATATCCTTTGGCTACTAATCTTGCTTTGTTTCTTACCACAGAACCTTTCTCGTTCATCTTGTTTCTGAACACCCATTTAGTGCCAATAACATTTTGATGGATGGGTCTTGAACTAATTCTCATACTTTATTTCTTTCAAACTGATTCAGCTCTTATTGCATAGCTTGAATCCAATGTGTGTCATCCAATGCTTGTGACACATCTTTAGGCTCTATTTGTGAGATAAAGCACGTGAACATAGCTTATTGTTGAGTTCTGGATCTTGTTTTGACACCTTCTCTTATATCTCGAATGACTAGTTCGGTGGATGGTCTCTCGGCCATCTTACATCAAAGTTGGAGTAAGTTAGCCGGATTGATCGTCTTGCGGCTATGTTGCTTTGATCGACTCTCTCGTCATCACTTAGCCTGCAGATTTTCCACCGTTTTTGAGACTCGGCTATCTCATCTTCATCCGGGTTTATAATTCCGCCTTGGCTTGACATAGGGACTCTTTCGCATGGTTGGTTGATTGACTTATCGGTGACTCTTCAATGTCTTCTCCATTTACATTTGGCTCATCAAACACCACATGAATGGATTCTCTCTGTAACCCATAGTCCTCTTGTTGAGTACTCAGAGGTTTTGCTTTCATTTGAGTATCCCAAGAAGATACCTTCACCGACTTTAGCATCAAAAGCCTTCAAATTATCTTTGCCATTGTTATGGATGAAGCATTTACATCCAAATATTCTAAAATATGCAACATTTGGTTTTCTCCCTGCCCAAATCTCATAGGAGTCTTTGTCATTTGTCTGTTTATCATGCATCTATTTTTGAGTGTAGCATGTTGTGTTTATTGCTTGACCCAAAATCTTTTAGGTAGCCCCGCTTCAAACTAAGATGGTCCTTGCCGCTTCTTTGAGAGTTCTATTCCTTCTTTCTCGCAACTCCATTCTGTTTGTGGAGTCCTTCTTTGCAGACAATTCATGACCAATACCATTTTCTATACAATATTCGGTTATTATACCATTGACAAACTCGGTTCTCTGTCGAGGATCTTATTTTGATAATGGTTTGGCTCTTCTCATTTTGAATCCTCTTCATCAGTTTGTGGTAGTTTCTATAGAGTTTCTTTTTTCTTACACATGAATATTGTCCATGTATATCTTGAGTAGTCATCTACTACCACCAAGGTGTATTTCTTCCCACTTATGCTAGCCGGTTCAATGAAACCAAATAGATCCATATGTAGCAGATGCAATATTCTTGTTGAAGATGGACATGTTTTTCTTGGAATGATGATTTGATTTGTTTTCCCTTCGACATGCATCACATATACTCTCCTTCTTGTATATCGAGTCTGCGGAAGTCCTTCCACAAGATTTTTCCGGCAAGCTTGTTAATCGCTTTGAAATTCGGGTGACTAGAAACTTCTTGTGCCATAGCCAACTTGATTTAGATGTGCTCTTTGCTAATAGACAGTCTTTGGGTGTTCTGATTGACCAATCCACGACATACATGTTCTTTTGTCTCCGCATCCTTGCAACACAACTTCATTTGATTCAAGATATCCTTGATTTGGCATATACCCATGTTAAATCCAACATTATAACCCTTGTCACAGAGTTGGCTGATGCTTAGCAAGTTGAAGTTGAGTCCTTCAACATATGCAACATTTGTGATTTTTAATCCATTTTTCTTGATAGATCTAATGCCTTTATTTCTCCCGGAGCTTCATTTCCTCCAAATATGACTTTTGCACCTCGACTTCCTTGATTTTTGATGATTTTTCTTGTTTCTGTCATATGTCCGGAATGCGACCACTATCCATGTACCAGGTTCCTTGGCACTCACATTGCTTGAACCCGCAAAACAAGGAAATTAAGTTTTAGGTACCCATACTTGTCCAGGTCCCGAGGGGTTAGTATTGTAAGATGATCCAACCAACCTATAGCCAAATGGTTTGACTCTAAGGGGTTGCCATCTATCGAGTGCCATAATCATAATTAATTTTGGCAAATTGCTTGGGGATTCTAGGTTCATACATTTGTCTCTTTTGTCTCGTATGCTGTATATGTGTTTTAGCAATTGCCTTCTTTGGGTAGTTGTGATATCTGCGAGTGTAGTGCCTAGGTGCATATGTGTCTTTGATGAAAGTTCTTATACCTTTGGAATGGCCTTTCTTTGAGTTCTAGGCCTTTGCCATTTTGGCTTATATTCCATAGGTCTTTGCTGATAGTTCACATTATTCCAATCAGTTGAGTATCCCAAGAAGATACCTTCACCAGCTTTAGCATCAAAAGCCTTCAAATTATCTTTGCCATTGTTATGGATGAAGCATTTACATCCAAATATTCTAAAATATGCAACATTTGGTTTTCACCCTGTCCAAATCTCATAGGAGTCTTTGTCACCGTCTTTTATCATGCATCTATTTTGAGTGTAGCATCTTTGTGTTTATTGCTTGACCCAAAATCTTTTAGGTAGCCCCGCTTGACTAACATGGTCCTTGCTGCCTATTTGAGAGTTCTATTCCTTCTTTCTGCAACTCCATTCTGCTGTGGAGTCCTTGCTGCAGACAATTCATGACCAATACCATTTTCTATACAATATTGAGTTATTATACCATTGACAAACTCGGTTCCTCTCATCGATCTTATTTTGATAATGGTTTGGCTCTTCTCATTTTGAATCCTCTTCATCATTTGTGGTAGTTTTCAGAGAGTTTCTTTTTTTTTCTTACACATGAATATTGTCCATGTATATCTTGAGTAGTCATCTACTACCACCAAGGTGTATTTCTTCCCACTTATGCTAGCTGGTTCAATTGAACCAAATAGATCCATATGTAGCAGATGCAATATTCTTGTTGAAGATGGACATGTTTTTCTTGGAATGATGATTTGATTTGTTTTCCTTCGACATGCATCACATATACTCTCCTTCTTGTATCTCGAGTCCGGAAGTCCTTCCACAAGATTGCTTCCGGCAAGCTTGTTAATCGCTTTGAAATTCAGGTGACTAGCTTCTTGTGCCATAGCCAACTTGATTTAGCTGTGCTCTTTGCTAATAGACGGGTGTTGGGTGTTCTGATTGACCAATCCATGACATACATGTTCTTTTTGTCCGCATCCTTGCAACACAACTTCATTTGATTCAAGATATCCTTGATTTGGCATATACCCATGTTAAATCCAACATTATAACCCTTGTCACAGAGTTGGCTGATGCTTAGCAAGTTGAAGTTGAGTCTTTCAACATATGCAACATTTGTGATTTTTAATCCATTTTTCTTGATGGATCTAATGCCTTTATTTCTCCTGGAGCTTCATTTCCTCCAAATATGACTTTTGCACCTCTGACTTCCTTGAATTTTGACAGATTTTTCTTGTTTCCTGTCATATGTCCGGGAATGACCACTATCCATGTACCAGGTTCCTTGGCACTCAGCTGTTCCTTGAACCTGCAAACAAGGAAATTAAGTTTTAGGTACCCATACTTGTCTAGGTCCTGAGGGGTTAGTATTGTAAGATGATCCAACCAACCTATAGCCAAATGGTTTGACTCTAAGGGGTTGCCATCTATCAGTGCCATAATCATAATTAATTTTGGCAAATTGCTTGGGGATTCTAGGTTCATACAATTTTGTCTCTTTTATCTCGTATGCTGTATATGTGTTTTAGCAATTGCCTTCTTTGGGTAGTTGTGATATCTCTGAGTGTAGTGCCTAGGTGCATATGTGTGCTGATGAAAGCTCTTATACCTTTGGAATGGCCTTTGCTGAGTTCTAGGCCTTTGCCATTTTGGCTTATATTCCATAGGTCTTTGCTGATAGTTCACATTATTCCAATCAGCTTGGCTTGGGTATTTTCTACCATTCCCTTCATATGTATTTCTTTTATAGAACTTCCGGGGTTTTGGTAGCTCTGTTTCTTTTTCTGAGTATTTCTGTTTGGAGTTTCTTTGAGGAACTCGGTGGATTTCTTCTCTCTTTGTCCTCTCAAAGACACTCAATCGGCCGTTTTCCTTTTCCTTTATAACCAAGGCAGTTTGTTTGTAATTGTGCTTTGCGATAAATGTGTGTGCACCATTTGGAGTTTTGGATTTTTGAGATACTTCATTGCTAGAAGATCCTTTTTCCAAAATCACTTTTGGAGCTTGACATAGCACAGAGGAATTAAATCCTAAGCATGTCTTGTCTCCACATTCTCTTTGACTCATAATAAGATCATCCAATGATTTAGATGCCTTAGTGAATGAGGCAATCACATTTTTGAGGTCATTTTCCTCTTTTCTATAGCGATTATTTCGATATTAGCTTAGCATTTTCAGTCTTTAAACTTTTATTCTCATCAGCTATTTGACTTAGAGTACTCAGCTCCTTAGTCATTTGTAAGGCTTTTGTAAGTTTTCCTCATTTAGTAGTGTGTGTGAGGATTTAATGTGTTCAAAATCTTTCATCATTTTGCCTAATGAATCATAAAGATCGAGTGGGTGATGAAGTGTGTGTGTCACGATCACTATCACTAGAATACGAGTGTGATGAGTTAGAGTGTACCTCATCTTCTTGGTCAGGTTGGTCTTGTTCTTTGGCCATCAAACGGATCAAGGCTTCTTCTTGAGTCACTTGAGTAGTTAGCTTCACTACTCTCGAATCAATTTGTGTCTCTTGACTTGGCAGTTTGTCTCGGTGATCTCTGCAGCCCAACATTGCCTTTTTTTCTTTTCTTGTCTTCTTTCTCTCAAGACCTTTATTTCTTCTTCATTCTGTATTTGTTGACTACGAGGATATGGGCAATCAATGGCATAGTGACCTGGTTGCTGCGGTTCAGATAGATATTCAACCTTTTGATCGACTCTTTCCATTCTTGGATTGTCATCCCTTTGATATTCACTTTTTGATGCTCTGTTCTCTTGGTTGGCCTATCTTCCCTTGACTTGGAGGGATCTCGAGTGTCTTCGGAGGATTCGCCCTTGCCTCTCTTGTAGTTCTTATTGAAGAACTTGTTAAACCTTTTAACCATCGGGCTATTTTCTCTTGGTCAATGACTTCTTTGACCTCGGCTCTCTTGCCATCCTTAACAATTAGAAAATTTGTTTTGGGTACACTGTTGTCTCTTCTGGTCTTTTCTTCTCGGCTCAAATTCATAGGCTTTGAGATCCGAGAATAGCTCATGGTTGGATGTCTTGGATAGGTCCATGGAGTGTCTCATGGCCATGACTTTCATATCCCACTCGGTTGGGAGACTTCTTAGAATCTTCATACACATTTTTTCGTGTATATTCTTTTCCAAGTGCGAGATAGCTCGTTGGTAATTTCGTGATCATTTTGAAATTTTCAAATTTCGTACGACCACCGATAATTTATTTTCCTTGATTTGCTCTGAGCCTTCACAAATCAATGTTAGCTTGTCCCAGATTTTTTTAGCCGTTTTGCATGATTTGACTTTATTGAACATGGCTTTGTCCAAGGTTTTGTAAAGAATGTCCTTGGCCACATTGTCCAGGTTATATCTTTTTCTGTCATCATTTGTCCATTCAACTCTTGGTTTTTCAACCATAGCTGGTCTAGGAGCAACATCCTCTTCACCTTTCTTTTGACTCTCCTTCCTTTGTGTTCACTTTTAAAATTTGCGGTGGCCCATCCTCTATCACTATCCACATCTCATCATGTAATCTTTGATAGATGAGCTCGCATACGAATTTTCCAATCATCAAATTCTTCAATTGTGAACATAGGGATGCGTGTCAAATTTGCTTCCATGATAATAACTTTTGATGATAAAAAGAGTTTTGAAAACTTAAGTACTAAAACAGGACTTTGAAAAATTTGGAGATCTAGTTCAAGAACGGTGCGGAAGGCTCAATGAACCAACCGCTCCGATACCACTTGTAGGTCCCAAGGGGTGTGAGTGTAAGGTTTAGAAGGGGGTTGATTAAACCGTACCAACTTTTCGATTTAGTCCTTTTAAATATTGAGTAAATACTTCACAATTTGAGTCCTTGATGGATGACTAAGTAAGTTAATCAAATGAGTTAGTTACTCAGACTTTCGAGCTATTGATAGAATAACTCAATTTGTTTTGACTAAAGACTTAACTCGATTGTGATTTGTTTTCAGCGGAAGACTTTACATCCTTAAATTTGGTTTAGTTTTGATTTAATACTTGGTTTTAGTACTTAGAGATTATCAAGTGGATAACAAATTTATCAGCAGAGTTAAATAAATAAGATGCAGGAATTAAAGTGTTGAAATGTAAATGACACGATAAGTTTTTATAGATGTTCGAAGATGGGGTAATCTTCTACTCCTCTCTTCTCCAACTCCGGGAGGAATCCACTAAGTATTGATCAAGATACGAGTGGTAAGTCCGGATACAAGTCTTGATCACACGATTGACTTGATCCTTTGGGACTCGATCGGAGATTCCTTGGTCACGTTTGGCTTCTCAGACGACTCGGCTTCTTCACGGGCGGTTGCCTTGCTACTACAGCCCACTTGCTCAAGCTCTTTGGATTTAATCACGAAGCCCTCCAAAAACTTGAGACTGGTTCGACCTTGAACCTTCCTACAATCCTCCGTGGAATGTAGACCCCTTGATTCTTCAACAATTTCCTCTTCAATCGATTGAAGTTATCTTTCCTTCACGGTGAGTGTTGGATTGATTTTCTTCGTAATGTAGGCTTGAGGATTAATCTTGAATGATTTGAGAATATCTTAGGTTACTGAGTTCAAATGTTTGCTTAAATGTTCGTGGTTGGGTAACCTTCTCTCGTAGTCATTCCTCGGCCTTTTATAGTGATCTTTCAAAAATCGCCCGTTGAAGAGATATGCTTATTTTTGAAAGTCACTTGTGGTCGTTGGCTTGTCTTGTTGCGATCCTTGGAATTGCCACTTCCTCGTATGAATTGTTCTTGATTTTAGAGTTCGACATGGTGCGAGTGCTTCCCATTGGTTTATTCCTTTTGCACGCTTCGGGGACTAAGCACTTGAGAAAGGTAGTATGGAGGTATTACTTGTTTAGGTAATTCCCTTGATTTTACGCAACGGATCTCTTCCGATTATCTCGACTTGACCGCATTTCCTTGCTTTCCCAGGTGACTTAGAGTCGACTTCCAATCATTGGATGACTCTTGTCACTTCAACTTGAGACTTGACTATCTTGAGTTGACTTGGTCGATACTCTACTGTTTGCATCTCACCTTGCTCCTTGATCGAGTTCCGTCTTCTCTTCTTTGCCATACTCACTTTGTCTTGCTTGCAATGAGTCTTCCTTCTAGTCTCCGGTTGTCTTCTTGCATGTTTAGGCATAGCCGACTTAACTCGGCTTGACCAACCCTATTTATTACAATGCAGTTTACAACGAAAATGGGGTGCCAACTTCCTATTCTAAGTTTTACATGGCATTCATCAAAATCTAAACAATAAATTTCCCAACAAAACTAAACTGGATTTTGATCAAGTTTGTTTTAATCTTGAAAAACCATTTCTGAATATTCTTTCTTGTGATATAAATTCAAAACTATCAGGAAATGGTTTATGGTATTTATGGTGTCTTGGTAACTTATATTTTCATGTAATTGAAATTTCCATAGAAGGTATGATCCCCTTCTTTCAAAATTCTGAAAATGAATCTACTCTTTTATGGAAATTCTTTACTTGGTACGACACTATTGAAAATTGGATTCAATTTTTACAAAAAGAATTGCAGTCAGTCCAGATTATCCGCACTGAAACAAGTGATGACATGAATGATCCTCGTCTCATATTACCTTTCCATAAACTTTATGCTAATGGAAGAGATTTGAGATCGTTGCCAATTTACCGAAGATGGAAACTTGTTTCTGGTTCTGTTCGGGACGATGCTTATATAAAAAGAGAGTTATATGTCAGTCTTTGTTTTTCAAATATGATGACTCTAGAAGACGATTCTGAAGAACTGGCCTATACGTCTCTTGTTTTTCCAAAGATGTCTGATGAAGGTCCGAGCCAAGCAAAGGATTCTAAAAATATGATGGAAGATGATTTTCAAGAGTCACAAGATCCCTACATGGAAGATTCCCAATTTCAGATGGAAAATCTCGTTGACTGGGATGGATATAGTATTTACTGGATTGAACCATGGTCACAAGCTTACTATGATTACCACAATTCCTGATCTGGAATACCTTTCTTCAACCAGTTGTTTGAATAAAAAAGTGGGCCAATTGTTTTTGTCCTAATTCATTGAATAAGGATGGAAGCTTTGGTCATTTCAACTTTATGTCGTTGTTTTGCTTTATATCATTGTCAACCTTACTTTATGTCAATGTCATGTTGTATTATGTAAAGTTGTTTGGATTGTTATGAACGTGTAAAAGGGGATGTAAAATCATGTGGTCCCCCACCACATTTGTTTCTTGTTGATTGGCTTATTCCAAGGTCTGTATTAATTGAGTCCGTTTGAAGTCCGGAGTTTGCTCCTATATAAAGGGCACTCCTTCAGTTGTGAAAATCAAGCTTGAAGAAATAAAATCGTTTGTTTTCTAAATATGAATTTCTAAATTTCTTTTCTTTCCTAGAAAGTCTCTAGTATTAGTAGAAATATGATTTGGCTTATTCCTCCTATCTAATTTTCCATCTGAGTATATTGGCTGGAAACCTAATTTGGTCCCTTAAAGTTCTGAATAGAGCCTGGACCTAAATAGGTATAACAATGCCACGTATAAAGATGGACTTCAAGTATGCTCAGACTTGCCTCTGTATGAGGATCCTGTCTGTGAAAGAAGTATTATACAGCTTGGATATGAAATAGAAAATGCTACGGTCCCCTCAGTATTTACTGTTCATACGAGTGGTAACAGTATTCTTGTACAATACAATTTATTTCATTAGAGAGATGAAAAAATGCCTAGTGTGGATGGCTAAAAGTAATCTCTGGTTGAAATTGTGTATTTGTACTGAATATTGTATGTATCTAAGGGTATGGCAGTATGTACTTGAGGGGCTCCCGGCCATTTTTGGTATCAGAGCCAGGCTGTGCTTGATTTTTCTTTTCCGGAGGAGTGTGTTGATGAATGTTTCTGCTAATCTAGACGACGAGTATAGGAAAAACTTCTTACTCATGGATTTTCCTAATTCAAGTTCTCAAATCTCCAGTCAAATTCTAAGGCAGTCTTCAGCTTTAGCACTTCCTAGGCTCTCTACTAGTAAAATAGATAATCTTATTGAGTATTCTACTATTCCAGAAGATGATATTGTTGAAAATACAGTCCCTCCATTAATTAGTCCTTATAATATCTATCATAAACATGGCAGTCTTACTAAGGGAATTAGACCCCTTATTTATGGTAAAAATCCTCCAATGAAAGAGTTTGTTTAGTCTTCAAAAATGGATCATTGTGGTCTTTCGTCTACTACACAGGAGCAGTATATTACTCTTACTATACCTCCCGAATACATCCGTACATGGCAATCTGAAGGGTACTCACACCTTCATCTTGGAGCAGTCAGACTTGTCCTATCATATCATGGTAGGAAAGGATTACCAGTTTCTGCTAGAATTGCCCTTCTGGATACAAGGTATTTGAAGTATGAGCATGCAGTAATCGGAACAGTTCTTACTACACTAAATGCTGGAAGTGTAGTGATTACTTTCATCCCAAACTTTGCCTTATCCCTGCAAGACGCCTCTCTTGCCACTGCTATTAAAGTCCAAATCCAAATCTCTGGAGCAGAACTGTAACGACCCAAATTCTCTAACAGTACAAAATTTTTAACAAGTGCTGCAATAAGCTTAAATAAAAGAACACAATTTTAAGAAAATAGCATATGATTAAAAACTTGCATCCAAATAAACAATAGTACCTTTAATTCGAACCCACAAGACAGTCATTCAAAAATAAATTGGTAACTAAAATTTGTTAACAAAATAAAATATTCCTAAATTTTGTAAAATAAATAAAAACATTGCTTTCGCATCCACCGCCTCCAATCCTCGCCTGGACTCCTTAACCTGAAAAATGTTAATAAATATGGGGTGAGCTTTCAACTCGCTCAATGGGGACACGTTTGTCAAGATTAAATACAACAATAGGCATAATCGTAAACATTCAACATGTAATTTAACTTTTATTTTGACTGGCCAGTTACTTTATAGTACTGCGGGTTCACCCCGAGGATACTTCTGATCCCGGACCTTCTTACAGCCCCTGACTAAGTACTGCGGGTTCACCCCGAGGATACTTTTGATCCCGGACCTTCTTTCAGCCCCAGACTAATTATAACACTGCGGGTTCACCCCGAGGATACTTCTGATCCCAGACCTTCTTACAGCCCCAGGCTAACATGATTTACTTTCACATTGCACATAAACAATTACACATATACAAAGCATTTAATAGCGACAAACAATAAGTGAATAGAATATCCCCACCTCAAATAAATGCAGATGTCTGTGCGGAGAATGCAATAATGCAGTAATTTCTACTCTTCGTTTTCTTCGTTGTCTACAATAAATAATAATAAACTATAATTAATAAATAGTACAGGATTTGGGCTAATTAAGAAAAAGGATCGAAAACTGAAATAAGAAGGGAGATTATAAAATCTGAACATAAGGTTGGTCAACGGATGAAAATTCTCAACTTCATAAAAAGAAATTGTGATTGTGTTCTTAAAGCCCAAATTAAATTAGATGACTTAGAATAAAATTGCCCAAAACCCACAAAACACCTCCCCAGCTCACGTCCCCCCACGGTCCCACCCCCACCCACCTTTTCTTCTCCCTAATTCTTCTTCTTCCTCCCGTCACCTCCCTGCTTCCCAACAAATTCCTCCTCCTTTTTGTTTTTTTTTTTTCAAAATCCAAATCCCTTAAATCAACCAACCAATCTTTCTCATCCTCCACTTCTTCTACCCGGCCGACCACCCTTCCCTCAACCTAATCTCTCTTTTTTTTTTTAGCACCACCAACTGCACACCATTGTAGGGTACTTTCGTTCACTAACGAGCAAGGCAAATGTCCGGGTGCGTCGACCGGCGGGGTTCGGCCCTTTTCCTTGTTGGCGGCGCGCTGGGTTGCGCGCTCTACAACTCCCATCTTCTTCCTCTCAGTTAATTTTTTTTTCCTATTGAATTTTGATGGTTTTGTTGACTGACTTTGGGTTTGAGATGAGATTTGGGTTGTTTGGTTTCGCTTCGAAATTTCTTTCCGCGGTTGTGGGTCGGTAAGAAGGAAAAGTAGAAAAGGAAAAAGATGAACATTGTTGACTTACCTATCTCAAGCTTGAAGGAAAATTAGTCACCTCCTTTTTTTTTTCCGAAAAAAAAATATGTAGGTTAAGGAATTTGTTTATAGGGTAGAATTTGAGTTTGGGATGATTAGGGTTTTAAAGGAATCCTATTTGACTTGGACTTTTAAAGTTGGAGGAAAGATTTTGGGCCTATAATGAATTTTAGAATCAAATTTTTAAAGGAAACTTATTAATACTAGTTGTTATCAAAATAATATTAATGATAACAATAAAAAAAAAAAGAAAATAATTTGATAATGATAATGATAATAATAATAATAATAATAATAATTAATATTAACATTAATTATAAATATATATAAAAAAAACGGATATTACATCCTATCTCTTAACTAAAAGTAGGTTGATAACTACCAAAAATTAAGATGCTTTGCAATCTCATCTTCACGCTTTGTGGCTTCATTTCTCCCATGACGTCTCCATTGCACTTTAAATGGTTATGTCCTTATTCCTCGCTTATGAACTTTTCGCTCCAAAATGGATTCAAATGCTTCTTCGTATGATAAGTCGTAAATCGTTAATTTAATCTGATCTTCGTAGTTGACAATATGACTTGGGTCATGCACATACTTTCTCAACATCGATATATGAAAAACATCATGTACGTGGCGGCAATGCGAGCCGATAAGCTAGATCTCCGATTCTTTTCAATATCTCCTTTGTATCTTGGCTTTAGCTTTTCCTTATCACCAAATCTTATCACTCCTCTTCTTGGGTGCTACCTTGAGAAACACGTTGTCTCCACACTCGAATCATTAGTCTTTCCTTGATGATAAGATACGATTTTTGTCTATCTTGTGCCATTCGATTCGATCTTGGACTAGTTTTCGAACCAACTCGGTCCCAACATCTTCTTTTCTCCGATATTCGCTCCAAAGATACAATCGGAGATCTACACTTTCTTACAATAGGGCCATCCCAATAGTTGCTTGGTAATCGTTGTTATAAGCAAACTCCATCGGTTTAATGATTCCCAACCGTCCTATGTCAAGCACACATGCTCTCAACATGTCTTCCAATATCGTATTGTCCTCATGGATCCATCTGTCTGTGGATGGTAACTACTAAACTTCGATTTTGTTCCGAGACTTCCCCAAAACTTAGAGGTGAATCTTTTCAATGGACACCGGAACTCCATGTAGTTTCACTATAGTTCTTGGATGTATATTTGTCATTGCTGAGGCTTGAATGAGACTTAGTTAATCGATCTACAACAACCCAATCGCTTTATTTCTTTAGTTGATGGGGTAGTCCTACCACAAAATCCATCGTTATGTGCTCCCATTTCCACGGATTTCAAGAGGTTTCCGGATGGTCGTTGATGCTCGCTTTGACTTCCGGGCATATCAAACATTTCTCCACAAAAGATCCAATGTCTCTCTTCATACTTCGCCACCAAAAGGTTTCTTTAGATCTCGTTACATCTTTGTACCTCCGGTGGTAAAATTTGTCGGCGTCTGACAATGAGCTTCTTCAAGTATCTCTTTCCTAAGTTCTTCCTCCTTAGGAACACACAAATCGCAAAACACCATCATCCGCTATGACAAACCCTTTTATATTTCTTCTCGAACTCGTCCCTTCATCTTGTTCAAAAATTCGACCTTGTGCTTTTTTTGATCCTTTTTCTCTCAAAGTAGGTTGAACTATCAAAGATGCCAATACGCCTTTGTACTTCTTGGAGTTATGACTTCAATCTTCGGGGCTCGCAAACTCTCATACCAAATGCTCTTGTTCGTGAGTAAGCTAAACAAACCTTTGGTCTTACGACTCAAGGCATCGCCCACTACATTAGCTTTGCCTGATGATAGTTTATGGTGCAATCATAGTCTTTAACTAGTTCTAACCATCTCCTTTCTCATATTTAACTCCTCGAGTAAATAGATATTTCAAGCTCTTATGATCGGTGAATATCTCACATTTCCCGCCATACGATAATGTCTCCAAATCTTGATTGCATGGACTAAGCCTAACTCCAAATCATGAGTCGGGTAGTTCAGGTGGCTTTAATTGTCTTGAGGCATAGGCAACCACTTTTCCGTGCGCATCAATACACACCCAAGCCCTTGTTTTGATGCGTCATCGTAAATCACAAAGTCCGTGGTTGGGTCAGGAATCGTCAATACCGGTGCGGAAGTTAGTTTTCGTTTTAACTCTTGGAAGCTCTCCTCGCATTTCTCGGTCCACAAAAATTTCTCTCCCTTTCTGGTGAGCCGAGTCATGGGCGCAACTATTTTCGAAAATCCCTCTATAAATCTGCGATAATACCCTACCAATCCCAAGAAACTGCGAACCTCACTCGCATTCGAAGGTGTCTTCCATTCATTAACTGCCTCAACCTTTACTGGATCCACTTCAATTCCATTTGCAGTGATTACATGACCAAGAAATCCAACTCGATCTATCCAGAATTCACACTTCTTGAACTTCGCGTATAACTTCTCCTTGCGAAGTGTCTCAAGCACTATCCTCAAGTGTTCCTCGTGTTGTTCCTTGTCCCTTGAATACATGAGTATGTCGTCTATAAAGACTATGACAAATTGGTCCAGAAATAGATGGAACACTCTATTCATCAAGTCCATGAAATTTTGGCGCGTTACTCAACCCAAATGGCATCACAACAAACTCATAGTGTCCATATCGAGTCCACGAATCTTTGTTTTTCGAGATATCACTCTCCTTAATCTTTAATTGGTGATACCCGGATCTCAAATCAATCTTTGAAAAAAAATCGCACCCTCAATTGATCAAACAAGTCTTTGATTCTTGGCAATGGATACTTGTTCTTCACTGTGAGTCGATTAAGTTCTCTATAATCGATACACATCCTTAATGACCCATCCTTCTTCTTAACAAATAGGACTGGTGCTCCCAATGGTGAAACACTAGGCCTGATAAATCCCAACTCTAGTAGTTCTTGTATCTGCGCCTTTAGTTCTTGTAACTCCTTTGGTGCCATTCTGTAGGGTGCCTTAGATATCGGTGCTGCCCCAGGTACCAAGTCTATTGAAAATTCAACTTGACGGTCCGGCGGAACTCCAGGCAAGTCCTCTAGAAATACGTCCAAGAATTCTCGCACAATTGGTACGTCTGTCGGTGCTAGGTCCGTCGTTGGAGTTTCGACTAAACTTACTAAATACCCCTGACAATTCTCTTTTGCCAACATCTTTCGCGCTTTCATCGCCGATATAACTCGGGGTACAGACTTAGAGTTAACTCCGTAGAACGTAATTTCCTCATCTCCAGGTAGTTTGAGTGTTATCTCCTTCTCTTGGCACTTAATGCCCGCCTTGATACTTACTAAGCCAATTCATGCCTAGAATTACGTCAAAATCCTTCATCTCAATTATGTATACGTCAGCTTCTAGATGTTTCCCCCCAATGTTCACGTCTATATCATTGTCCATGACATCAGTAATTATTGTCTTTCCAGATGGCAAACTAATCTCTAGGGGTGCATCTATTCTAGCATCCTTATGTCCAATTATATCATGAAACTTAGCAGATATAAATGAGTGTGTGGCACCAGTATCGAAAAGTACAAGCGCAGGTATTCCAGATATTGTTAACATACCTGACATCGTACCGGGGTTCTGGTTTGCCTCTTCATGCGTCATAGCATACATTCGAGCAGTGCCTCCTTGTCCCCTCATTTCCCTTCTGTCTTTCAGCAGTGGGCAATTAGAAGCATCGTGACCCGGTTTCTTGCACATAAAACACTTTCCTTGTCCAGCTAAACATTCCCCGTAGTGATTCTTGTTGCATTTCGGGCAAGTCGGCTTATTGTTTGGTGCACTCGGGCGAGAATTTCCATCGATTCTTATCTGTTTATTCTGATTCCCCATTTTACTCGGCTTTGTCCCATCAAACTTCCTCTTTTCTGACACAACGGCTGGCTTGCGGTCATCATCATCCCCAGCTAGTCCTGCTTCAACTTCATGAGCCCGTCTAACCATCACAACATATTCTCCCCCAGGCGGATAGAATTCCGGACAATTGTGACCTCAATCCCCTTCCTCGAATCTCAAAGCTTTCTTTAGGTCGGTATCAACCGGATGTGGTGCAAACCGACATAATTGGTTAAACTCCCCTTCGTATTCAGTTGCGGTCAATCCCCTAGTTCAGAAATTTTGTTTCCTTTTTGTCACGGTAGGATCTAGGGAAGTACTTCTCCATCACCACTTCCTTGAATTCATCCCAGGATAATGCATTACGTTCTTCTTCAGTTCGGTTTCTCCAGTAACCTTCCCACCAATGGTCTGCATCATGAGTCAGTTGAAAGGCGGCACAAGCCACTCGTTGTTCATCAGTGCAAGCTATAAGTCTGAAAATTCTTTCCAGCGCTCTTAACCATTCTTCAATCTTTGTTGGGCCATCACGTCCATTAAAGGTGGGTGGACGGTAATGGTGAAACTGTTCCACCACTCGGGTACTATTGTTGTTATTGTTCCCATTGTGGTTCTCATTGCACGACATTGAGAATCTCCGCAAACAAGTCTCGGTAGTAGGTTGGTTTCGATGTCGGTGGGTTCCCTTCATTGTCTTGGTTCCGGCATTGTTTCGGTTAAAGGTTCGGGCGTCGAGGCACTCGTGGAGGATTTCGTGGAGCCATATTCCTATAATCATATGTAGTACGTTCTTAGTACCCGTCTTAAGTTATTATCGCATAGTAATTGAAATAAAAAATAATAATAATAATAAAAAGTCATTTTATATATTAGTACTATTAAGTCAATAAAATTCATTATGAGTCTCTCCCTATTCTTTTTTTTTACGCGAGGAGCCTAGAGTTCGTTCTTCTAGTATAGCAAGTACACATGCAATGAGGAGTATGAAATAAAAGCAGTAAGACATAATGACATGAATAAATGTGTTGCATAATATTGTGACATATCATATCATGAATAAATTGAGTAATTGACATAATAAATTTGCATACCTTAAGGAATCCGGCGAGATATGGCGGAGGTGGATGTCACTTTACTATTTGTTTTTTATATATATTTAAAAAGACATTTTTTTAACAAGTCTACGTAACCGTAGACTGCTCGATACCACTTGTAACGACCCAAATTCTCTAACAAAGACAAAATTTTTAACAAGTCTTTGCAATAAGCTTAAATAAAAGAACACAATTTTAAGAAAATAGCATATGATTAAAAACTTGCATCCAAATAAACAATAGTACCTTTAATTCGAACCCACAAGATTGGTCATTCAAAAATAAATTGGTAACTAAAATTTGTTAACAAAATAAAATATTCCTAAATTTTGTAAATTAAATAAAAACATTGCTTTCGCATCCACCGCCTCCAATCCTCGCTTTGGACTCCTTAACCTGAAAAATGTTAATAAATATGGGGTGAGCTTTCAACTCGCTCAATGGGGACACGTTTGTCAAGATTAAATACAACAATAGGCATAATCGTAAACATTCAACATGTAATTTAACTTTTATTTTGATCGGCCGATTACTTTATAGTATCTGCGGGTTCACCCCGAGGATACGATCCGGACCTTCTTACAACCCCGACTAACTGCATCTGCGGGTTCACCCCGAGGATACTTTTGATCCGGACCTTCTTTCAGCCCCAGACTAATTATAACACTGCGGGTTCACCCCGAGGATACTTCTGATCCCAGACCTTCTTACAGCCCCAGGCTAACATGATTTACTTTCACATTGCACATAAACAATTACACATATACAAAGCATTTAATAGCGACAAACAATAAGTGAATAGAATATCCCCACCTCAAATAAATGCAGATGTCTGTGCGGAGAATGCAATAATGCAGTAATTTCTACTCTTCGTTTTCTTCGTTGTCTACAATAAATAATAATAAACTATAATTGATAAATAGTACAGGATTTGGGCTAATTAAGAAAAAGGATCGAAAACTGAAATAAGAAGGGAGATTATAAAATCTGAACATAAGGTTGGTCAACGGATGAAAATTCTAAACTTCATAAAAAGAAATTGTGATTTTGTTCTTAAAGC
This sequence comes from Rehmannia glutinosa, assembly GCA_016081115.2. Taxonomy (NCBI): domain Eukaryota; kingdom Viridiplantae; phylum Streptophyta; class Magnoliopsida; order Lamiales; family Orobanchaceae; genus Rehmannia; species Rehmannia glutinosa. Next base: position 25,329,619 of record CM071932.1, on the reverse strand, counting down.
CCAAATTAAATTAGATGACTTAGAATAAAATTGCCCAAAACCCACAAAACACCTCCCCAGCTCACGTCCCCCCCCACGGTCCCACCCCCACCCACCTTTTCTTCTCCCTAATTCTTCTTCTTCCTCTCGTCACCTCCCTGCTTCTCAACAAATTCCTCCTCCTTTTTGGTATTTTTTTTTTTTCAAAATCCAAATCCCTTAAATCAACCAACCAATCTTTCTCATCCTCCACTTCTTCTACCCGGCCGACCACCCTTCCCTCAACCTAATCTCTTTTTTTTTTTAGCACCACCAACTGCACACCATTGTAGGGTACTTTCGTTCACTAGCGAGCAAGGCAGCGGTCCGGGTGCGTCGACCGTGACGGGGTTCCAGGCCCTTTTCATTGTCTTGGCGGCGCCGGTTTGGTGCGCTACAACTCCCATCTTCTTCCTCTCGGTTTATTTTTTTTTTTCCTATTGAATTTTGATGGTTTTGTTAGTGACTTTGGGTTTGAGATGAGATTTGGGTTGTTTGGTTTCGTTCGGAAATTTCTTTCCGCGGTTGACCGGGTTCGGTAAGAAGGAAAAGTAGAAAAGGAAAAAGATGAACATTGTTGACTCAGAATTACCTATCTCAAGCTTGAAGGAAAATCTGAAAGTCACCTCCTTTTTGGGCGATATAGTAGACGAGATGATACCGAAAAAAAAATATGTAGGTTAAGGTCGTGTGTTTATAGGGTAGAATTTAGAGTTTGGGATGATTAGGGTTTGTAAAGGAATCCTATTTGACTTGGACTTTTAAAGTTGGGGGAAAGATTTTGGGCCTATAATGAATTTTAGAATCAAATTTTTAAATTGGGCCTGGATACTTATTAATACTAGTTGTTATCAAAATAATATTAATGATAACAATAAAAAAAAGAAAATAATTTGATAATGATAATGATAAAAATAATAATAATAATTAATATTAACATTAATTATAAATATATATAAAAAAAAACGGATATTACAAGAACAAATACAAGATGCGGTTATGGTGACTCTTCATCACCAGATCGTTTACAGGCTCCAAAATCACGGATTAGATTTGAAAAATCAAGGCATAAAGGATGCACTAATGGTTCTTGCTAAAACAGGGTCTGATGTCCCTACAATTATGCAAATTCCAAGACAGATTGGGAGGAAACAACTTGAACAACTAGTTCCTACATAATGGATAACAAATTATGAGTCGTTGCACCAACCATCAGAACCAATAAAGTCACCTGACTTTGAGCTTTAGAAGTTATCTGATGGAAGGACCAAAATAATTTTCAAAACTGATGGTGCATCTGGGTCTTCTTCTGTTCCTGAATTCCAACTCATGATCACTCCTGCCATATGGCCAACTGAAACAAATATTCCTATTTCATCATTTGAACAAGACGGAAAACATGTCTATACTGATAAAGTCAATGGACATTTTATTTAGGATGTTGATCCTATGATGTGCGATCCAGATTGTTCCTGTAGAACAGGAATTGATTCTGATGATGGGGAAGAAGAAGAACCTCCGACAAAATGCAAACAAAAGAAGGTCTATTCTCAGAAACCTCCAAAGCCACCACCTCCAAGAGCTCCACTTGCTTGCTACAACAAAGAATTGAAGATCCTTCGAAAGGAAGGATATTTGTGCAAAACAGAAGCTTTTTCACCATTACCAACTCCACTTGCTTTTCAGCCAAATTTTATGTTTCAAAACTATGATACTGATTTCCCACCTCTTGAAAGACAAGAACAACCAAAATCGAAGATGTCTTCAAGGCCTTATGTTCAGCAAACTGTCATTGAACCTACTGGACAACTAAAGACACTATCCCAAGGCGAAGAAGTTCTTAACTGGCAAACGACTAATGCCAGGGCTCAGAACAAATCTTTGAAAAGCATTGATTCCAAAGTGTCCCAAATTCTTGATGGAGTTAAGGAGACAAGAAGCAGAGTAAATGTTGTAGAATATCAGCTACAGCAGATTGAAGAAAAACTTTCCAGAAGAATTTCTCAACTGGACAAGGAACTCAGACAACTTATCTTCCAAGGTAGTTTTGGATCTGAGTTTGACAAAAAAGAAAGTGAAATCAGAAACTTGAAAAAGGAGCTTGCTCGTATTGAACAAGATAAAAAGAAGTCCTTGTTTTCTAAACCAGATTCCTTGTTCCCAAGTAAAGGTATATTTGACTCGCCTTCTGATTCTGATGAATATTAAAAAATGTTTGGAATGGCTTCAAGTGTTCCAGTGGTCCTCCACAGAGATCTAAAAAATCCACAAAAATATCTGAAAGCCAGAAACAAAAATCCAAAGCTGAGGGAAAAAGACCAGTTGATACTCTCATGGTTTCATCCTCTGCCAGAAGAAAATGGTGGGCAAATACTAGAGGAAGATTAGTTCCTTCATTTCGTTCTCACTACAGGAATTTTGAGTCCTCAGATGATATTTCGAGTAAAAAATCCTCTGATGCTATTACGGAAGAAGAATCTGTTAATGGAGTTGTTGATATCTCAGCTATTTTTATGGCTGATGATCCACAACCTAGTAACCCTCCTGATGATACCCAACCATTGGTTAGTGAGACTGATGATTCATAGGAAGATTTTACAACCAATTACAGGCCAATGGAAGAAAAGACAACCAAACCTACCAATGGTCCCTGGTTCTCTTTTGATGATGTTCCTATTCATAAAAGGCGAGAAAGGATGTACCAGATATCCGCCTGGTTAGATAACCAGCTCAATAAAGAAGACGCACATCTCAGTGAAGTCCTAAAAGAATTTTCAACTAGATTTGTTGGAATTCTTAGGGATTGGTTTACCTCCTTGGGTGATTACAGAAAAATTCAATTTTTCAGCATGCCTACAGTTTCAGCTGCACTTGGAGAAATTCATAGAGAATTTATTGGTGATATCAATCTTTTCACCAAAGCCATGTTTAATGAGTATTTTGCCCGAAGATGTTGTTCCTTAAGCAAAAAGGATCTTGATAAGTATTTCAAAAAGATGTCTGAATTATTCTACCTTCTCAACGGGTATAATGATCCAAATCTGAAGAATGTCTATATCGCTTCAATTCCTAAAGAGGTTCAACCAGAGATTAACAGATTGATTCAATCTTCTGGGAGAAGTCTCAACAATCTAAGTCTTGGGAGAATTAATCAGATGTGCCATGTTGCAATTGATAAAATCTGTGAGACACAAAATATGTTGAAAGAAGTCATTGAAAGAAAGAAAATCTCCAAGTCCGTGTGTAACAAATCTCATTTACAAATCAAGTGTCAGGACAAAGCCTACAAATGTACAACTTCAAAGAAAGAGAAAAGAAAAACCAAAAAGAAATTACAGAGAAAGAGATATAGGTTTTTCAGAAGAAATCCATTCAGGAAGAGCACTTCCAACAAGTGTTATCTATGTGGAAGAGAAGGACATTATGCAAAAAAATGTCCTAACAAAAAAGGAAAAGCTGCAAAACTTGCTGATAGTGTCTTCCTGCATGATGAAGTTGATAGACATGATGCTGATGTTGAATCCCTCTTTTCTGAACAAGATGAACAAAATGAGGATACTGTCTTTGCCGTTGAAGTATCTTCTGAAGACGAAGATGAAGAAAGTTCATCTGAAATGCCTGTCATCTTTATGATGAAACATGTTCCCATCTTACGAACTGGTTTAACAATACAAGAAGGGATTCCATCTCCAAACATAGAAGTAAAGATTCTGCCATCAAAGTATGAAAATTCTATAAAAGCAATTGGGATTCTTGATACAGGTGCTCGAAGAACCATGTTGAATCCAAAAATCCTTCCTGAAGATGTATGGCAGACACACCATGAATACTTCTATGCTGCTGACGGACAGACGTTTCACACTTCTTTGATCACGAAAAAACCAATTGGAATTCAAATTTTCCCAGATTGTGTTGTATGGATGAAGGTAATAGGGAGCAATCTTCATGGACATGATCTTTTTACGGGGTTTGATTTATTCTTCAAAGCACAGAAACTTCAGATCCATCCTAATGGATTGAAACTCAAAAGAAATTTTAAGCCATATTCCACAGTTCACAAACTGTTCTCGCTCACTAATGTCCCACAAGATTTTGAAGAAATTTCTCAAAGCTTAAAAGAATGTTGTGCTGAGTCTCATGAAGAATTCAGTCATCCATTTCCACTCTGGAAAAATAAAAAGTTCTTTATTCAATTGCCTTTCAAGAATAATGAAGATATCAATGCTACAAAGGCAACATATCCAAGAATGAATCCTGAAGAGTTGAGTCTGGCTAGACAAGAATGTGATAAACTTCTTTCACTCGGGTTAATTGAGCCAACCAAATCAAATTGGTCTTGTCCAGCATTCTATGAGAATAAACGGTCTTAGCAAATCAGGGGAAAGAAAAGAATGGTGATTGATTATAAACCTTTGAACCTTTTTCTACTTGATGATAAATTTCCCTTACCAAGAACTCAAATGCTTTTTTCCCATCTTGCCAAAGCAAAAATATTTTCAAAATTCGATTTAAAGTCTGGTTTTTGGCAATTGGGAAATGACCCAAAAGACCGATACAAAGCTGCTTTTTGCATACCCACTGCACAGTACCAGTGGACTGTTATGCCTTTTGGATTGAAAGTTGCACCATCCTTATTCCAGAAAGCTATGATTAAGATCTTTGAACCAATTCTTCATAATACCATTGTTTACATTGATGATATTCTTCTTTTTTCACAAACATTGGAAGAACATGAAATTCTTCTACAACAGTTTCCGGAGATTGTTCAAAAATATGGGGTCATGCTTTCTGAGAAGAAGAGTACAATTGGTATTTCTGATATTGATTTTCTGGGAATGAAGGTTACAAATGGTACATATCAACCTGGTCCTCATCTTGCTGAAGAACTATTGAAGTTCCCGGATTCTGATTTTACAATTAAAGAAATTCAACAGTTTCTTGGGATAATAAATTATCTCAGGGAATTTATTCCAGACTGTTCTAAGCATACTAGCAAACTTTCGAAGTTACTAAAAAAGAATCCTCCACCATGGAAATCAGAACAGACTAATGTTGTGAAACATCTGAAGGAAGTCTCTAAATCTTTGCCTCCCTTAAAGATTCCAGGTACAAGTACAAGGATTCTACAAACAGATGCTAGTGATGAGTATTGGGGAGTTGTTCTCCTTGAAGAAGAAAATGGAAAGAATCATTACTGTGGACATGCCATTGGAAAGTTCAAAGATTCAGAAAAACATCACCATGCAGTCTACAAGGAAATCTTAGCTGTGAAAAATGGAATTAAAAAATTTGAGTTCCATTTAATTGGGCATCATTTCATTATCCGGCTTGACAATACTTCTTTTCCAGCGATTATGGAATTAAAAGGCAAAGGAGTTCCAGAAAAACAACTTCTCAGGTTGAATGACTGGTTCTCTAAATACCAGTTCACTGTTCAACATATCAAAGGAAAAGATAATATTGTGCCACATTATTTGTCCAGAAAAGCTCCGATCCAGCTGATTACCTCAAGAACAGTTTTACCTATTTTTATGGTTGGAAAATGGAAAGGTAAATACCCTTCCAAAAGTTTTTACAGAAAACCAACGGGGGTTCCAAAATAACCAACATTTTCATTTCCACCAACTCAAGAATCTTTGAAAACCCCCAAAGAAACCCAAAAATTTTGCAAAAACAATTTGCTCAAATATCTTTCACTTTACTGTGTTGAAACTAAACTGGATTTTGATCAAGTTTGTTTTAATCTTGAAAAACCATTTCTGAATATTCTTTCTTATGATATAAATTCAAAACAGTCATAAAATGGTTTATGGTATTTATGGTGTCTTGGTACCTTATATTTTAATGTAATTGAAATTTCCATAGAAGGTATGATCCCATTCTTTCAAAATTCTGAAAATGAATCTACTCTTTTATGGAAATTCTTTACTTGGTACGACACTATTGAAAATTGGATTCAATTTTTACAAAAAGAATTTCAGTCAGTCCAAATTATCCGCACTGAAACAAGTGATGACATAAATGATCCTCGTCTCATATTACTTTTCCATAAACCTTATGCTAATGGAAGAGATTTGAGATCGTTGCCAATTTACAGAAGATGGAAACTTGTTTCTGGTTCTGTTCAGGACGATGCTTATATAAAAAGAGAGTTATATGTCAGTCTTTGTTTTTCAAATATGATGACTCCAGAAGACGATTTTGAAGAACTGGCCTATACGTCTCTTGTTTTTCCAAAGATGTCTGATGAAGGTCCGAGCCAAGCAAAGGATTATGAAAATATGATGGAAGATGATTTTCAAGAGTCACAAGATCCCTACATGGAACATTCCCAATTTCAGATGGAAAATCTCATTGATTGGGATGGATATGGTCTTTACTGGACCGAACCATGGTCACAAGCTTACTATGATTACCACAATTCCTGATCCGGAATACCTTTCTTCAACCAGTTGTTTGAATAAAAATGTGGGCCAATTTCTTTGTCCTAATTCATTGAATAAGGATGGAAGCTTTGGTCATTTCAACTTTATGTCATTGTTTTGCTTTATTTCATTGTCAACCTTACTTTATGTCAATGTCATGTTGTATTATGTAAAGTTGTTTGGATTGTCATGAACGTGTAAAATGGGATGTAACATCATGTGGTCCCCCACCACATTTGTTTCTTGTTGATTGGCGGATGCCAAGGTCTGTATTAATCGAGTCCGTTTGAAGTCCGGAGTTTGCTCCTATATAAAGGGCACTCCTTCAGTTGTGAAAATCAATCTTGAAGAAATAAAATCGTTTGTTTTCTAAATATGAATTTCTAAATTTCTTTTCTTTCCTAGAATGTCTCTAGTATTAGTAGAAATATGATTTGGCTTATTCCTCCTATCTAATTTTCTATCTGAGTATATTGGCTGGAAACCTAACTTGGTCCCTTAAAGTTCTGAATAGAGCCTGGACCTAAATAGGTATAACAATGCCACGTATAAAGATGGACTTCAAGTATGCTCTATACTTGCCTCTGTATGAGGATCCTGTACAACAGAAAGAAGTATTATACAACCTGGATATAAAAGTAAAAATGCTACGGTCCCCTCAGTATTTACTGTTCATACGAGTGGTAATAGTATTCTTGTACAATACAATTAATTCCATTAGAGAGATGAAAAAATGCCTAGTGTGGATGGCTAAAAGTAATCTCTGGTTGAAATTGTGTATTTGTACTGAATATTGTATGTCTCTAAGGGTATGGCAGTATGTACTTGAGGGCTCCCGGCCGTTTTTGGTATCAGGAGAGGGAGAGGATATTAAGTTTAAGTTTTTTAGGTTAGAGAGAAGGGAGAGGAAAATGGGGTAGAGAGAGGATTTTTTTCCATCCTCTCTTCTCCACATGCAAAGTTTTACATACAAAAATATAATATTTTTTTATTTATAAATATAATATTTGTAACTCTAAAAACTTATATTTAATATTTTTTTAATAAAAAAATGATACTTTTTTGAAGGGGTATTTGTTTTAATAAAAATCGATACTTTACAAATGAGAAATGATACATTTTTAAATAAAAATGATACTTTTTTAATAAGAATTGATATTTATTTTAATGAAAAGTGATATTCTTTTAATAAAAAATGATACTTTAATAAGAAATCATATTTTTTTAATAAAACGTTATATTTGTTTTAATAAGAAGTGATACCCTTTTAATAAAAAAAATGATACTTTTTTAATAAAAAGTGATACTTTAATATGAAATGATACTTTTTTAATAAAAAATAATATTTTTGTTTAAATAAAAAGTGAAATTTATTTTAATAAGAACTGATACTTTTTCAATAAGAAGTTATATTTTTTCCATCATAAGTGATACTTTATTTTAATAAAAATTTATATTTTTTAAATAAAAAATGATACTTTTCCATATGAAGTAATACTTTTTCCATAAAAAGTAATACTTTGTTTTAATAAAAAATGATACTATTATCATAAAAAGTGATATTTTTTTTTTATAAAAAATGATAATTTATTTTAATAAAAAGTGATACTTTATTTTAATAAAAATTAATATATTTCAAGTCTAATGTGACACTATGTCACTGCCTATTATTACAAAAATGTCATTGCCCCAAAATATGTGGAGGGTGACGAATGAAAAAATGGATGAAAAGTTTAGATGTTGAAATAACTATGAGAGAGTTTTGTGGCAGCTAGAATCAATGAGGTTTGTTTCCCTCTCTTATTTAATTTCTTTTGTTTTTCTTTCTAGAATTTTAATTTTTTATTGAAAATAAAAGAATAATTAATGGAGTGGAGTTGTGGAGTTGAATCATTCGTCTTAACTGTGGTTTTTCGTTTCTCTCTCTTTGTTACAAGAATGACGAATTGAGGTGGTATCTTGCCCATGCAACACTTGTACTTGCCACCTTGACTGCCATGGGCTTGATGTGGATCCGTCTCACAGATCTAGATCCGTGAGTTGTTGTGTTTACTTTGTGTTATATACGTTCTTAAACAATTTTATTAAGGAAGGATCGAGTGAGACCACCCTCCTAGGTGAGAAAGTGTGGACTGAACTCAACCATCCCCCTATATACATCATAGGCTAGGATTAACATAGGATAATAATAGATTAACCAATTAATTAAATCCCAATAAGGGTAAAATTGTCAAACAAAAATGTGTGGGGACCATCCAATATAGAATCAATTATGGAGAGAGAGAGAGAGAGAGAGAGAGAGAGAGAGAGAATCACACTCATTAATGTGTGGGGACCATGTATGTGCTCTATGATGATTCTACTGCATATTTAACAAATATTTACTGCATATTTAACACTATTATATTGCATATTTAACATATATGTATTACATATTATAATTGTCAAACAAAAACATGTGGGAACCATGAATGAAGGGATCAGTCATATACATACTTATATATATATATATATATATATATATATATAGAGAGAGAGAGAGAGAGAATCACACTCATTATTATACTGCATATTTAACTTATATTTACTCCATATTTAACACTATTATACTGCATGTTTAACATATATGTACTGCATATTAAAATTGTCCAACAAAATACATGTGGAGACCGTGAATTAAGGAATTAGTTACAGAGAGAGAAGAATCACATTCATTAACATATGGGGACCGTGAATTAATGAATCGATTATAGTAGAGAGGGAATCACGCTCATTATTCTACTGCATATTTAACATATATTTATTGTTTATTTAACACTATTATACTGCATAGTTAACATATATGTACTGCATATTAAAATTGTCAAACAAAAACATGTGGGATCGTGAATTAAGGAATCAGGTATGGAGAGAGAGAATCATGCTCATTATTCTACTGCATATTTAACACTATTATACCACATATTTAACATATATGTACTGCATATTTAAATTGCCAAACAAAAACATGTTGGGCCGTGAATTAAGGAATTAGTTCTTGGCAAATGACTAATCCATCCTTATTTGAATTAAAATAAATAAAAAACATTGAAAATTCAATTAAACCTCAGCCTTTGAAATTAAATAAATAGATAGGATTAGTCCACACTGTCTCACCTAAGGAGGGTGGTCTCATATAGGGTTAGGATCAAATGTGGTAGGGGGTTTACCATGTGGGAGTGTTGATTATTCCAATCCATCCACACCTTTTATTTCATGGTCCAAATTGCTATTAAAAATAACTGATTTATCAATTAATTAATATGTGAAAAGGGCATAATAGTAACTAGCAAAATGCCATAAATCACGCCCATACAATCAAGGGATTGACTAATATCATGTTTCCATAACTGACCGTACACCATTTTAATAGTTGAACTGTACAACATTTAATAACTGACTGTACATCATTTAAAATCTAACATTGCATCATTGTATAACTAATTGTATACATTATTCCCAATAATTTTATGTGATTTGATTTTACGATTGTTACCGCTTTTCATTCAATTGTGGTTTACTCACAATGATGTACCATTAGTTATACAATGATGCACTGTTAGATATAAAATGGTGTATAATCAGTTATTAAATGGTGCACAGTTCAGCTATTAAATTGGTGCATAATTCAGTTATGGAAACGTGACTTTATCACATCTATGATTGTAGGACGTCATTATGGGAAGGTGGTTACACCATTTTGTCTTTGTAGGGTTTTTAGATGATGTGCAATTAGTTATACAATGATGCACAATTAAGTTATTAAATGGGAAGATAGTTACACCATTTTGTCTTTATAGTTCTTTTTAGATGATGTACAATTAGTTATACAATGATGTATTGTTGGATATAAAATGGTGCACAGTTAGTTATTAAATGGTGCACAGTTCAGCTATTGAAATGGTGCATAATTCTATTATGAAAACGTGATCTTTATCACATCCATGATTATAGGGTGTCATTATGGGAAGGTGGTTATACCATTTTGTTAGTATAGGGTTTTAGATGATGTACCATTAGTTGTACAATGATGCACTATTAGATATAAAATGGTGCACAGTTAAGTTATTAAATGAGAAGATGATTACACCATTTTGTCTTTATAGTTCCTTTAGATGATGTACAATTAGTTATACAATAATGCACTGTTAGATATAAAATGATGTACAGTTCAACTATTGAACTTGTGCACAATTTTAGTTACGGAAACGTGATATTAATTAATTTATTGATTGTAGTGGCGTGATTTATGACATTTTGGTAGTTACTATTGTGCCATTTCCACCTATTAATTAATTGATCAATCAATTATTTTTAATAGCAATCTGGATCACTGAATTAAAGGTGTGGATGGATGAGATCAATTACAGTATCCCATAATTTAAATTGATTTTATGCAACAAGAAAAAAGTAATAATAAAACAAAAAATATTGCATAAAAATAAGAAAACAACAGATAAAACAAAGTTTAAAAATTAGATAATAAATTTAAAATAATAGTCAATTGGACTTTCAAATTTAACAGTCTCAGCACGTTATATATTTTAATTTGAACTTTCCAAACCCTCTTTAAAGTGTTATTTTAATGAAAATTCTATTATTAATTAATTAACAGTATTTACTTGCGATTGGACTAGCACGATCGAAATCTTAAAAGTTAAAATTTAGGGAATATTGGAAAACTACCAACTCTAGAGTAATTTTTAAGAAAATGACACCAACCTAAATCTTTGCAAATATATAACCCACATCCCTATTCAAGGACCATCAACCCATATTTTACCAACTTGTTTCCTCCTCCTTAGATTTAGCCGCAATGAAATTGATTCGGCATAAAGTAGGTCGAGCTGGTGGTCGGTATGGTCCAGTTTGTTAGGAAATTTATTTGTTAGATTTTGATGATACCATGTAAAACTTAAATTAGGAAGTTTGCACCCTATTTTCCTTCTAATTTTGTATTGTAATAGATAGGACTGAAAGAGCTGAGTGAAGTCAGCTAAGTCAAGAATGCAAGAAGTCAACTGCAGGCTAGAGTGAAGACTTTGATGTGTGTCAGCTGAGTATGGCCAAGAAGGAAGACAAGGACTCGACTGAAGGAGAGTCAGCTGAGGAACAAATGTGCGAAGTTTGAGGAAGTGTCAGTCAAGTCAACAAAAGGAGCCAAGTCTAACAATTGAAGTGATAGTTGAGTCAACCTTATGATTGGAGCAGACTCAAGTCACAAGGGGTAAAGGCAACAGTCAAGTCAAGACAACTGTCATTGATCCATTGAAAGGAAGTCAAGAATATTACTCGATATAGTAATATGCCCAAGTTGTCAGGTCTTAAAGTGTTTGACCCAGAAACAAGCAAAAAGAATAAGCCAATGGGAAACACTGAAGCTTGTATCAAACCTTGTAAAGCTGCAAAGCCATTTAATACGATGGAAGGGTTAATGTCATAAGTGTTGCAGACCAAGAAAAGACAAGCCAACAAACAAGAAGTGTAATTACCTGAACCAAGCACGAACAAAACAAGCAATTATCAAGCACTATAACCTGCAACTTTCTCAAAGCTTATCATAGAATTCCTCAAGCCTAAAGAAACTCGATCCAACACACGTTGTGAAAGAAAGATAACTTCAACTAGTCGAAGAGAAAACATTTGAAGAACAAAAAGGGATCTACTCTCCAAGTTGGAGGAGTTGTAGAAAGGTTCAAGGTCGAACCAAGAGATTCAAGTTTGTTGGATAGTTGTGTGAACAAATCCAAGGACTTGAAGGGAGCTGAAGTAGCAAGGCATTTGTCTTATGAAGAAGTTGAGTCGCAGGAGAAGCCAGCTGTGAGATCAAGATTATCTCTAGACTGAGAACTACTTTGTAACTTGATCTGTTACTTAGTGGATTCCTCCAGGAGTTGGAGAAGAGTGGCTTAGAGGAATTACCCCATCCTCGAACCACTATAAAAATTACTTGTGTCATTTTACTTTTAGCATTTATGTTCTTGCATATATTTTTATATCTGATGTTAGTTAATTTGTCAATCCAACTGATAAATAACAAGTGCTAGAACAAGTGTTAAAAACGAGCTTTAATAAAAAAAAGGGTGTTAAGTCTTCCACTGTTAAAACCAAATCAACTAAAGTTAAGTGTTAGCTTAAGCAGCCAAGTTATACTATCAACAGCTCTATCGAGTCTGTTGAGTGGGTAACTTAGCTGAATATAACCAACCTAGTTGTCCCCCAAGGACACAGCTGATTTGAGTCAACTCTGTTGAAATTCTTAAAAAGACTAAAAGTGAAAATTTGGTAAGGTGTATTCAACCCCTACTTCTAAACCTTACACCACACCCCTTGGGACCTACAAGTGGTATCAGAGCGATTGGTTCATTGAGCCATCCGCACTGGTTACTGAACTAGATCTCAATCTTTTCAAAGGTTTTAACACTTGTGTTTTCAAAGTATTTCATCTTTAAAGGAAAGTTATTATAATGGAAGCAAATCTAACTCGTATTCCAATGTTCACTATCGAAAAGTTTGATGATTGGAAGATTCGTATACAGGCTCATCTGTCCACTTTACACGATGAAATGTGGCTTGTGATAGAAGATGGGTCATTGCAAATACTCAATGTCAAATACGGCTGCAAGAAGAGCAGCTGAAGGAGAAGAAGCTGCTGTTGAAGCTAGACCAGCCATGGTTGAAAAACCACGCACTGAATGGACAAATGATATTCGAAAGAGATATAACCTGGACAATGTGGCCAAGGCTATACTTTACAAGACGTTGGACAAGGCAATGTTCAACAAAGTCAAGTCATGCAAATCAGCCAAAGAAATCTGGGATAAGCTAACCCTGATTTGTGAAGGATCAGAACATACTAAGGAGAATAAATTAACTGTTGCTGTTCAAAAATATGAAAAATTTTAAATGCTTATAGGTGAGAGACTGGATCAGCTGGATGTCAGATTCACAAAGATAACAAATGAGTTTTTAGCTCTTGGGAAAGAATACACTCAGAAGGAGGTGTGCATGAAGATATTAAGAGCCCTCCCAGCTGAATGGGAAATGAAGGTCATGGCTCTGAAACACTCAATGGACCTCTCAAAAAACATCTAATCATGAGCTATTCTCAGACCTCAAAGCTTATGAGTTGGAGCTAAGAAGGAAAGAGTAAGAGTAAACAGTTGTACCCAAGACAGCTGCATTATTACCAGTGATGGGAAGAGAGCTGAGCCAAAGGAGACCATTGAGTAGGAGAAAAATTGCCCTAATGGCAAAGGGATTCAACAAGTTCTTTAACAAGTTAACAAGGGAGAGACCTCCAGAAGACATTCAACACCTTCCAAAGCAAGGGAGGACAGACCATCCAAGAGAGCTAAACATCAGAGAGCTGACTATCAGAGAGCTGATAATCAAAGGACCGACATAACTGATCAAAGAGCTGAAAACTTGTGTTGGAATTACAGACAACCAGGACATTTTGTTGTTTACTGTTCCTATCCAGCAGTCAACAAATATAGAAATGAGGTAGAAAGAACAGTCTTTAGAGAAAGAAGACAAGAAAAGAAAAAATGCCATGTTCACTGCTGAGACTGCTGACCCAGCCAAGTGCAAAGAAGCAGCAGACTCAGATAGTAGTGAAGCTGACTACTCAAGTGATACACAGTAAGAGGCTTTGATCTGCCTCATGGCCAAAGAACAAGATCAACAAGATCAAGAAGATGAGGTACATTCATACTCATCTCATTCTGATTCGAGTGATAGTGACTGTGATACACACACTTCATCATCACAGATCTTTATGATTCATTAGGCAAAATGATGGAAGATTTTGAGAACATTAAAACCTCACACACACTTTTGAATGAGGAGAACAACCAGCTTAAACGTCAAAACTCACAGTTGACAAAAGAGCTGAGTACTTTGAGTCACATAGCTGATGAGAACACCAAGCTGAAGGCTGAAAATGCCAAAATCTTAGCAGAGTTAGCTACTATTGAGAAAAGAGAAAAAGATCTTTAAAATGTGATTTCCTCATTTACAAAAGCATCCAAATCATTGGATGAACTTATTATGAGTCAAAAAGAATGTGGAGACAAGACAAACATATGATTCAATTCCTTTGAACATAGTCAAAGTCCAAGAGTGATTTTGAAAAAAGGATCTTCAAGCAATGAAGGAATCCAAAAACCCAAAACACCAAATGTTGCACCCACATTCACACCAAAACACAATCACAATCATACTGGCGTTGGTTACAAAGGAAAAGGAAAGAAGCCAGTAGAGTTTGTTGAAAGGACAACTGAGAAGAAATTTGACAGTCCATCGTGAGACTCTAATGAGAAAAATACTCTGTAATAATAGCCGAACCGAGTTAACAAAAGCCCCAAAACTTCATCAAAGAAATACATATGATGGGAATGGTAGAAACTATCCAAACTAAGCTGATTGGAATAATGTGAAATATCAGCAAAGACCTATGGGATACAAGCCAAAATGGCAAAGACCTCAACCTCAGCAAAGGTCATTCCCAAGGCAAAAGAGCTATTATCAGCAGTTTCATGCACCCAAGCACTACAGTCAGAAATTTCACAACTATCACAAGAAAGCAGTTGCTAAAACAAACACAGGCTCACAGACAAAAGAGACAGCTATATGATCCTAAAACCCCAAGCAATTTGCTAATGTGCATTATGATTATGGTACTGATAGATGGCAATCTCTTAGAGTCAGATCACCTGGTTATAGGTTGGTTGGAACATCTTATAGCACTAACCTCCCAGGACCCAGACAAGTATGGGTACCTAAAACCTGATTTACTTGATTGCAGGTTCAAGGAACAGCTGAGTGCCAAGGAACCTGGTACATGGATAGTGGTTGTTCCAGACATATGACAGGGAATAAAAGAAATCAAAGGCATATTTGGAGGTAATGAAGCTCCAGGAGAAATCAAAGGCACAAGATCCATCAAGAAAAATGGACTGGAGATCACAGATGTTGCTTATGTTAAAGGTCTCAACTTCAACCTGTTAAGCATCAGCCAACTCTGTGACAAAGGCTACAATGTAGGATTCAACATGGGGATATGCCAGATCAAAGATGTTGAATCAAATGAAATTGTGCTGCAAGGAACAAGGCAAAAGAATATGTATGTAGTAGATTGGAGTACTGCTACACCAAGCACATGTCTGCTAGCAAGGAGTACATCTGAATCCAGTTGGTTGTGGCATAAGAAGCTGAGTCACCTGAATTTCAAGACAATCAACAAGCTTGCAAGGAGTCATCTTGTGGAAGGATTGCCAGACTCATTATACAAGAAAGAAAGCATATATGATGCATGCCAGATGGGAAAGCAAATCAAATCATCATTCAAGGATAAGCCAAGTCCTTCTTCAACCAAGATATTGCATCTGTTGCATATGGATTTATTTGGTCCAGTTGAGCCAGCTAGCATTAGTGGAAAGAAATACGCCTTAGTGGTGGTGGATGACTATTCAAGACATACATGGACAATTTTCATGTGTAAAAAAAAGGAAACACTGCAGAAGTTACCTCAGCTGATGAGAAGAGTTCAAAATGAGAAGAGTCAAACCATTACAAAGATAATCACTACAAGAAATAATGCTTTTTGTGACAAAGGTTTTAGTGACAACACACAGTTGTCAGTAAAAGATTTTTTTGTGACGACATGCCGTCGCTAATAACCCGAGCATTAAATTATCAAAATAATTGGTCACTAATACCTAAGTGACGAATATATAATTATGTTGTCACTAATTAGTTGAGAAATTGTGACAACATGCTGTTACAAAAAGTTTTCGTTCCTTAAAATTTTAGTCAATCTTTTGGTCAATTTTTTGTGACGAGATTGTTGTCTGTTTTTAGTGAAGTATTAGTGGCAACATCAATGTTGTCAAAAATACATCAGAATTAATTTGCTAAATTCCTTCCTCCCTTCCCTTCTTCACGTTTTTTTCGCTCCCTGCCAAAAATTTTCACAGCCACTATTCTGCCGCCTCATGATGGTCTTAGCCGCCACCACTCTCTCTCTCTCTCAATGTGTGTGTCCAAGCCATTCGCTCAACCAACACTAGTCGCACTCGCCCAGCTGCCTTATCGTTGCAGGTATTACAACCCCTCTTTCGTCTATTTCTTTGTTTACTTAATTTTTTTAATTTTAATTGGTCTTTTTTTATTGAAAATAAGATAAAGGCTCGAGCTAATAATTAGTAGATATGGTAAATGAATAGGTTGATCAATTTTGTTTGAATGTTAATTGTATATATCCGAGCAATTTCGATTCCGTTTGGTTCATATTGCCAAATTCTGAACTTTTCACCAATACTTGGTGTTTGTTAATTACAAATCTTTTTCCATATTTTGCATATTTTATATGTAACGGTTTTTTTAATATATCTTATTGCTATTTTACATGATATGAGCATTCAAATCTGCGGATAGTACTTGGAACATAATTCCATGATGTTTCTTTTATCAAAGGTAAAAAGGCTACTGATTTCTCATTTGCATACTTGTTCAATGTCAAACAATTTATCTTAACACAGATTATTTTGGCAGTTTTCCAATAATTCATATTATAACTTTGTTTTGTAATCTTATTTTGGCAAATTTTCCAACAATCTTACACAGATTTTTTCCATGGTTATATTTCCTGTGTTAGTTATATGATATGTAATTTGACATATATTTAATTAGTGAAGAAACCTGGCCACTTGACTAATTTGGTGTTTTTTCTAGTTTCAAAAATGACATATTAGTTTGAGTTTTGAGATTAGATTGTGTGTTATGAAGAAGATCTACATGTATGGCAAATATTGATTGGTCTAGCCATCATTAGGTTATTATTTGTTGCTTGCATATATTTATCTCAATGATGTATCTATTCAATGTTAAATGATTGTTTCTAAACTAACCTCCACTATAGAAGAATAATATCAAAAATTGAAAATATGCATTTCACAATTAGCAGCTTTCCTTTAGTTCACCTCTACTCATATTTTAAACTGGAAATCATTGAATAATAGATTCAGAGGACTATTACTTACAGGCCTGAACCACTTGTGGCATGCATCTACAATTCCAGTCATTGTATATCTAGATCAAATTGTTCTGTTATTCTCTTTCCTTAAACATTTATTCGTTGTGCTGTTGTGCATAATTTCTTACACGGTAACTTGAGTTGAATAGTTCAGATAGATGTGTGGTTGGAATATTCGTTGAAGTTGATAATCTTTGGTGTTTCTTCTGTTTAAACATGTATAGGTGCCTGTTTACATAGCAGAGATAGTACCTCAAAACCTGAGAGGAAGCCTTGGATCTGTAAATCAGGTTGGCTTTTTTCCAAGCCTATTAGTTCAACATTTAGCTATATTAATTAGTGGAATGTAAATATGTAATGACATGGGGAATTTTAATCCAATCAGTTTACTGTCTCTTTTAGCTTTCAGTGACAATTGGAATTATGCTGGTGTATCTGTTGGGGCTTTTTGTACCATGGAGAGTGCTTGCAGTTTTAGGTGAGTGATTCAATGTATGTATATCGTCTTATTATGAAATGTGCTTCTATTATGCTATTTTACCAAGCAAATTGAGTCTTATATGTTTAGGAAATTACTTTGTGCATGGATTGAATCGGTAGGTTCTCTTGCAGGAATTTTGCCATGCACAATTTTGATACGTGGCCTGTTTTTCAGACAAGAATCTCCTTGTTGGTTGGTATGGGATATAATTTTGCGTCCTCTTTTAATCATGATTCAGTTTAATATTTATTCACTCAATTTTACAATAAATCTAGGCTACAATGGGCCTTAATGAAGATTTTGAACTTCTCTGCAAGTTTTATGGGGATTTGACACAGACATCTCAGTTGAAGTAAATGAGATTAAGGTATCCCAAGTGTCAAGCAATAGGAATATTTACCGTGATCATTAGGATTTCATAAAGGAGATTTTTTCATCAACAAGTTTATGTAATTTTATTGTGCATTTTCCCAGAGATATGTGGCTTCATCAAGCAAAAGAATCGATATCTGGTTTTCGGAGCTCAAGAGAAAGCGTTATTGGTTTCCATTGATGGTACAGTAGTTTCGCTGCTGTCCGAATCATTATCTTCACAATGCATGCATCATTATACACATTCATTTTCTCCTTGCTCCGGCTGGTTCATGCAATTCCTGGGCTTTTTGCATTTGCTACAGAGGAATTATACCTACTTGGAGTGAGAATGAAGAAATATATTTGCATATCATGATTTTTGAATCCATATTTCATAGTCTGGAACAACTTTTGTTTGTTTTCAAATTTGAACAGGGGTTTCATCCGGTAAAGCTGCATCATTTGCAATTGGGTCTATTCAGGTAAACATTAACAATATTCTGACATTCATTCAAATGCAATGAAACTCGATCTATTTTGAAATCCTATTATTTTTAGAGGTCATTGTTACTGGGATATCAGCATCTTTGGTGGACAAAGCCGGTCGAAGAATTCTTCTTATAGTATGTCTTAACAATCCTTTCTATTGTGAATCTATTATTTACTAGATAATTTTTACGAAATTAGATCTATCTGTTTCTGTAGGTATCCTCGTCTCTATGACTACAACCTCCTTGTTGCAATTGTGTTCTTTTTAAAGGTCTGTACTATTCTGAGACTTATTTAATAATCCTTTCACCTGTTTCTATTTTTTTGGTTATACATAATAGTTTTGAGTTATTTAGTTCATAATTGGTACTGTGCTTGTTTGCTGGGATTGCTCAGTTATCTGACCTTTTAGTTACAACATTTTTCGCCGAAAGCAGGATAGTTTTCCTGAGAGTTATCATTCTATCATGGGAATATTGGCATTACTTGGACTTATGGTATGTCTTACATGTGATTCTAGTCATGACACACACCCCTGGTGCCATTTCCACTCTGTTAACTAGGCTCCTTTTTGCCGGTTTTGGTGATTGGTTTTTCAGCGGGATTTGGAGCTATACCATGGGTTATAATGTCTGAGGTAAGAGAGTAAACATAGGGATAATCACAAAACATACCCCCTGCTATTGGTGCTGGTGCTCCATCACCGTCAAGTTCTTTTGGAGATGATTGCAACTGAGGATTTAGATCATTAGGCTTAGATGAGACGATATCTTGCTTGTATATATATACTTGTTATTTTGAACATGATGTTGATACTTGTTTTTTGTGTTTGGTTGATATCGTTGGTTGAGTGAACGCATTGGTGTTTGGTAATGTTAATATTATTATTAGGTGAATACATGTAGTTTGATGTTTAACATGATGTTGATAATTGTTTTTTGTGTTTGGTTGATATCATTGGTTGAATGAATGTATTCGTGTTGGGTAATGGTGATATTATTGTTAGGTGAATACATGTTTAAAAATGGGATACTAAAATAAAATAAAAAATATTTAATAAAAGAGGGTTTTTGACGACAAAGTCGTCACAAATAAACTTTAATAAGCAGTTAGCTGATATATTCACCAAGCCCTTATGTGAATCAAGATTTGAAGAGCTTAAGCATGAGCTAGGGTTAATTGAGCTGAGTTGACACTCAGAAGACTCAATCAGAAGAGATGGAAGATAAGAAAGTGAGAACTGAATAAGTTTTTCACATCAACCAAGTGAAACAACCATATCGGAAAGTCAATTGTATCGAGTTAGCTGACAGCTGAGTCACTGAAGTAAAGTCAAGAGAGAGAAGCAGAGTTAAGTCACCTTGAATATAAGATGAATCATTTATTAGCAAAGTGACAAAAACGCAGTTGTTTTGAATGAGCGGGAATGTTTTTAAGGATGACGTCAGCGTAATAATGATGGGTACAGTCAAAAGCTGCACAGTAAGCATATGATTGGATATAAATGCTGCCGCATTAAATGCGAGGAATTAAATGCGGTTTGGCGTGCTAAATCTGAGCCATTGATTTTGATCAAAATTTCAAAATACGAAGACATGTCCCTTCATAACCCATATATATTCATTTCTCCAGCTTTCTCTCTCTCACTCGGAAACTGTTCATCTTCAAGCAAAAGATAGCAGGCTATTTCTTCTCTCTCGAAAACCCTAAGTGTCCTCAAACCAGTTCTTCAAGTTTTAATCGGTAAAAATCTCTAAAAATGGCACCTAAGTTTGATTTCGTCAAGCTATCGAAGCAAATCCACTCAGGATCATCATTGGATTTCGAAGGCATGGTAAAGCAGGGTTCTGATGAAACCCCAGTGAAGAAGATTGCTGAGATGTTGGAGAAGTCAGGTCTTAAGGCTTTTCTGACCATGGAATACTCGTACACCTACCTAGAAGAGGTGGCGCAGTTCTATGTCAACGCTGAAGTGCAGGACGAAGGAATCAAGTCTTCTGTCCACCGCAAGGACATAATGATAAATGTTAAGGACCTTGCGGAGCACTGTTTATTGTTGTCTGAAAGCATGAAGGAGATTTATGAAGCAGACGTTGATTTGGCTGCTGCATGGAAGGAGATAGCCAAACCAGAGTGTGCTGCTAAGGTGGTCTACATAGCTGAGAAGAAATTGCTGAAGGACGACTATCACAAGTTGATGGATGTCGTCTCCAAGTGTGTAGACATGAAGTTTGGCAGCTTCAACCAGCTGTCAAAGACTAAGCTGATCGTCATGGTTACTATCATGCAGGGCAAGAAAGTCAACTGGGCTGAGTTCGTGTACAGCAGACTCTGCCAGAATGTAATGAACAAATCGTTTAAGGATGACGAATCCTTTGGACGATCTCTTGGTTATGGCCTCGTGATTGGCCACTTGATGGAAGTGAAGGGCATTCCCCTTCGACATGGAAAACCTTTCCATGTCAACAAGAAGATGTTTAGGGCGAATCTCTTAGGAGCCCAGAAGAGATCCCACGCGAAGAGGGAGGATACAAGTGAGGGGGAATCAGCTGACCCCGAGGACACAACTGCTACCCCTCCCCCAAAGAAGAAAGTTGCCCCTGCAGCTCCAAAGTAGAAAGTTGCCCCTGCAACTAAGAAAAAGGATGCACCTGCCCGTGCAGCCGAGTCGCCTGCCCGTGCAGCCGTGTATCCTGCCCTTGTAGCCAAGGCTGAGAAGGAACCTCAAATCCCTTCTCCAGCCATACGGAAGAAGAGGACTGCCAAACCAAGGAAGGCAGCTCCATCTAAGAAGGATGCCTCGGCCCACGCCGCTAGAGAATCAAAAGAAAAAACTGAACAAGAAATTCCTCTGGTTAAGACCAAAAGAAGAAGAATTTTCAAGCGTTTGGAGCTTGAAAAGACAGCTGAATCTACCTCTCAGCTGAATCTACCAATTCTGCTGAGAATGATCAGCAGAGGCCAACAGAAGGCTCACCTAGGCGTCAGACAGCTGAGGATAGTGAAGCAGCTGAGACAACTGAACACCCTGTTGAAAAAGTTGTCTCTCCGCCTGTTATTGATGCTGTTGATGAAGAAGAGCAGTAGAATATCTTGCCTTCAATCCCAGAAAATGAAGGACAAGATGAGGATGATGATGTTATCATGTATTCTCCCGTATACCCAGATATTCAGCACCGTCTACACGAACAGGAGGGCGTGGAAACTGGACCACTCAAGGTGCAGTTTGCTCGCCCTGAGTTTATCGAAGAATAAGAGGAATTGCTTCAATTTCTCGGAGTCAACACTATGCTTCAGGCCCTGAATGAAGATAACTGCATGCATATTCTACACATCTTCAAGGAGAAGAAAAAAGCCAAAGTAGCCGAGGAAGCACAAGCTCTTGAGAAATCCAAGATATGCACGCTTACTGGAACTCTAGAACACACTCACTCTCATCTTGATGTGTTCTCAGAGAGTGATGAAGATATGGATCCCGCAACTGTAGCAGAGAAGTCGGACATGCAGCAAGCTCTGAGGGAATCCAGAATAATGCATGAGTAGCAACTATTCGAAGGACCAGGAGAGTCATCTCAATCTCTCCTACAGACCGATCCTTTGGGAGTAGCACAAAGATATTGCTTGATCGTTGCTTTGCACTACGTCCCCTGTCGATCGGAGGAGCGAGTTCCAAGTTGAGCCAATCCCTGTAGAAGGTGTTTTACCACCTGCCCCATTTGGCTGAGCACTCAATGGAAGAAGCCGCGAGTCTGGAGAAGAGTGACCCCATCATCAGTCACTCAGCTGGTGTGCCAGCTGAGGGGGAAACTCACTCTACTGAAGTCGGGTTAGACGATGCTGCAGATGACTCTATATTGAAGAAAGTTGGCGAAGTGGAAACTGAGAGAGAACCCCAACAGATTTACATCGACGAAGCTCGAACAGTTGAGTATGTACCAGCTGAAGTGTCAGCTGCTTTGAAGGCTGATGACACTGTTGTTGCAGTCGAGGCACAGGATGGAAATGCCCCAGGAGTTAACACTCTGGGCAGCGAAAGTGCAATCCAAGTAGTTGAGACTACTATGGATGCCAATGTTGAAGACCTTAAGATAGTTGCGACTGTCGAAGGGAATATTGAAGGCCTCGCTGCAGTTGAGACTGCTGGAGGTGTTGAAGGCCCAAGGGAAGTTGAGACCTCCCTGGGTAAAGCTCAAGAGATTCACAGTGCTGAATCTGAGAAGGAGATAAGTGCACTTCATGACTCCCAAGAGAATCCTGATATATCATTTTTGGGGTCTGAAGATGAAGCTGAGTCCACACCTGTTGCACATCAAAAGAACCCAGCTGAGGATGTTCTCGAGCATACGAGTCAGTCGAGTTACAAAGCTACTCGTCGAACATTCAATTTCGATGATGAACCAAGCCCCCAGATTTCATCATCATCCGATGATGCTGATGATGCAGCAGAGGATACAGTAATTCATTTAGAGAAATCTACTGAGACCGAAGATGTTGTTAAGACAGCAGAGGCTCAGTCAGTGGGGCAACACGCTCCAAAAGCCCCAGCTGAAACCGAGTCATCTGCGCAGGCTCCCACAGCTGCAGCAGTACCGACTCCACCAGAAACATCATAGGCACAAACTGCACAAACAATCCCATATGTGCGAGATGATGCTTTTGAACAAGTATTTCCCTTTTCTATCGAGTTGCCTGAGCTAGAGGAAGAGACTTCTAGAGAGACCCAACGATACATTGTACGAGAAGATCATGTAATCCCTACCGACTCTATTCTGCCAGCAAACTTTGATTTCGATGCAGAATGGTCGGCAGTTGAATCAGGTGTGACAACTGAAATCTGTGAAGTCTTCAAGAAGATCTATGAAGAGATTGACAAGATCGACTGGCACCAAGCCTCACTTTACTTATAACTGGACAATAGAGATGCCACCCTCACAGCATATTTGAGAGGGATAGTGGAAAGTTCGCTATTTCAAGGCGTTCTACAATAAGATGCTTGTTTGGAGTGTTGTCAATGCTGACATGAAGTAGAGGATGCATGCATATATTGAGAGGTTGCATGCCTCTTAGAAAACAGAAATGGAGCTACTACGTGAATTTCAACGAAAAGAAGTTATGCATCTTGAGGAGACCATGAATGCAAAATTCAGCCTTCTCATGGCTGAAATGAAACTGGTGGCAGCTGAGTCAAAAGCCACTCATTCAGAATTTATGATAGCTTATGCCGCAACAGACTCCAAGCAGAACTCAGCTCTCAGCAGGCTCTACTTCATGTTCGCAAGCATGTTCCCTGGGGTCCCTCTTTCCTTTGATGATGCCAAAAAGGGCCTAAGGAGCTTAAAAGAAGAAAAGTTGAAAGAATGGGAAGCTGAGAAAAATAAAGGAAAAGCAGCTGAGGGGGAACGGTCAAAGGATTTGACGTTAATGATTGCTAAAACCCCTCAGCAAGGTCATGTTACGGCGTCGATTATCAGCAAACTTCCAGTGACTCTGCCGATCGAACACAAAGCTGTACCAATGTCGGAGAAAAGGTGGATCATAGAAGCAGGGATGGTAGAGTTCGACAAGAGGACGGATGCCCGCATTGAAGAAGTGTTGAAACAATACGGCAGCATTCCGACAGGGAAGGATCAAGATGCTATTCCTGACAATGGATCTGAGCCAAGATCTGTGAAGAATTCAAGACGCTCGAATTCGAAGGATATTTCCAAGGGATCTTGTTAGGAAATTTATTGTTTAGATTTTGATGAATGCCATGTAAAACTTAGAATAGAAAGTTGGCACCCCAATTCTTGTTGTAAAATGCATTGTAATAAATAGAGTGGCCAAGTGAGTTAAGTCGACTACGACCTAACATGCAAGAAGACAATCAAGACTAGAAGGAAGACTCCACTGCGAGGCAATTTGAGTATGGCAAAGAAGAGTAGACGGGAACTATCTTGAAGAAGCGGTGAGATGCGGTGAGTGGAGTATCGATCAAGTCAACTCGAGAAAAGCCAAGTCTCAAGTTGAAGTGACCAGAAGAGTCATCCAATGATTGGAAGTCGACTCTAAGTCACCTGGGGAAAGCAAAGAAATGCGGTCAAGTCGAGATATCAGTAAAAGATCATTTGCCTGTAAATCAAGAGAATTACTTAAACAAGTAATATCTCCATACCACCTTTCTCGGAGTGCTCGGTCCCGAGAAGCGTGCAAAAGGAATGAACCAATGGGAAGCACTACACCGTGTCGAACTCGAAAAAGGTGAAAGAACAACTCATACGAGGAAATGGCAATTCAAGGATCGCAACAAAACAAGCCAACGATTTTTGCAAGTGACTTTCAAAAATAAGCCTATCTCTTCAACGGGCAAATTTTTGAAAGATCACTATAAAAGGCCGAGGAGTTTATTTGAGGAGATATATATGAGAGTGACACAATTCAGATCGAACAAAACAACGTTCAAGCAATTATTAGAAAATCAAACATTCTCAATCCTCAAGCCTACACTACGAAGAACATCAATCCAACACTCTGTGAAGGAAAGATAACTTCAATCGAGTTGAAGAGGAAAACACCTTTGAAAAATCAAGGGGTCTACATTCCACGAAGGATTGTAGGAAGGTTCAAGGTCGAACCAAGTCTTAAGCTTTTGGAGGGCTTCGTGATCAAATCCAAAGAGCTTGAGCAAGTGAGTTGTAGTAGCAAAGGCAAAGTGCCCTGTGAAGAAGCCGAGTCGCACGAGAAGCCACGGTGAGTGATCAAGGCGTCTCGGATCGAGTCCCAAAGGATCAAGTCATTTGTGTGATCAAGACTTGTATACGGACATTACCACTTTGTATATCGATCATTACCTAGTGGATTCCTCCGGGAGTTGGAGAAGAGAGGAGTAGAAGAATTACCCCATCTTGAACCTCTATAAAAATTTCATTGTGTCATTTACATTTCAACACTTTAATTCCTCGCATTTTAATCGCTTATATATCTTTGATAAATTTGCTATCCACGATAATTTATAAGTACTAAACCAAGCACTAAACTCTTGCTTAATCAAATTTAAGGGTGTTAAGTCTTCCGCTGAAAACAAAACCACAAAGTTGAGTTAATTTAGAGCCAACAGTGAGTTACTCCATCAACGGCTCGGTTGAGTCGTTGAGAGATTAACTCTCTTGAGTGGCTAAATTGACTATCCATCAAGGACACATGTGTGTAGTATCAACTATGTATATTTAAAAGGACTAAATTGAAAATTTGGTAAGGTTTATTCAACCCCCCTTCTAAACCTTACACTTACACCCCCCTTGGGACCTACAAGTGGTATCAGAGCGGTTGGTTCATTGAACCCTCCGCACCAGTTCTTGAACTAGATCTCCAAACTTTTCAAAGTCCGCTTTAGTACTTAAACTTTCAAAACTCTTTTTATCATTAAAAGTTATTATCATGGAAGCAAATTTGACACGCATCCCTATGTTCACAATTGAAGAATTTGATGATTGGAAAATTCGTATGCGAGGCTCATCTATCAAAGATTACATGATGAGATGTGGATAGTGATAGAAGATGGGCCACTGCAAATCTTAAAGGTGAACACAAATTGTAAGAAGAAGAGTTGCAAAATTGAAGGAGAAGAGGATGTTGCTCCTGGACGGTCATGGTTGAAAAACCAAGAAGCGAGTGGACAAATGATGACAGAAAAAGATATAACCTGGACAATGTAGCCAAGGACATCCTTTACAAAACCTTGGACAAAGCCATGTTCAATAAAGTCAAATCATGCAAAACGGCTAAAGAAATGCAGGACAATGTCGACATTGATTTGTGAAGGCTCGAGAGCAAATCAAAGAAAACAAATTATCAATGGTCATCTGAGAAATTTGAGAACTTCAAAATGATCTCGGGAGAGAACTGGATCAACTGGATGCTCGGTTCACGTAAATCACAAATGAGCTATCGCACTTGGAAAGGAATATACACGAGAAGGAAATGTGTATGAAGATCCTAAAAAGTCTTCCATTTGAATGGGAAATGAAGGTCATGGCACCTTTGAGACATTCCATGGACCTATCAAAGACATCCAACCATGAATTATTCTCGGACCTCAAAGCCTACGAGTTTGAGTGAGAAGAAAAGACCAGGAAGAGACAGTTGTACCCAAAACAGTTGCTCTAATTGTTAAAGATGGGAAGAGAGCCGAGGTCAAAGAAGTCATTGATCCGAAGAAATAGCCACGATGGTCAAAAGATTCAACAAGTTCTTCAATAAGAACTACAAGAGAGGAAAGGGTGAATCTTCCGTAAGGAAGACACTCGGCTCCTCCAAATCAAGGGAAGATAGGTCAACCAAGAGAACATATCATCAAAAAGTTGAGCATCAAAGGGTGACAATCCAAGAATGGAAAGAGTGATCAAAAGGCTGAATATCTATGTTGGAATCAGAGACAACCAGGTCACTATGCCATTGATCGCTGCTCATATCCTGTAGTCAACAAATACAGGAATGAAGAAGAAAGAAAGGTCTTGAGAGAAAGAAGACAAGAAAAGAAAAGGGCAATGATGGCTGCAGAGATCATTGAAAACAAAGCCAAGTCAAGAGAGCAGTGATTCAGAGCAAAGTGAAGCCGACTACTCAAGTGACTGACGAAGAAGAAGCCCTGATCCGCTTGATGGCCAAGGAACAAGATCAACCTCGACCAAGAAGATGAGGTACACTCTAACTCATCAAACTCGGACTCTAGTGATATAGTTTGTGACACACACACCTCATCACCTTGATCTTTATGATTCATTAGGAAAAATGATGAAAGATTTTGAACACATTAAATCCTCACACACTCTATTAAATGAGGAAAACAGCCTACTCAAAAGTCAAAACTCAAAGTGACTAAGGAGTGAGTACTCTAAGTCAAATAGTGATGAGAATGAAAGTTTAAAAGGTGAAAATGCTAAATTAATAGCGAGAAATTGCTGCAATAGAGAAGAGGAGAATGACCTCAAAAATGTTATTGCCTCATTCACTAAGGCATCTAAATCATTGGATGATCTTATTATGAGTCAAAGAGAATGTGGAGACAAGACAAAGAGGCTTAGGATTTAATTCTCTCTGTGCTATGTCAAACCTCAAAAGTAATTTTGGAAAAAGGATCTTCAAGCCATGAAGAATCTGAAAAATCCAAAACTCTAAATGTTGCACACACATTCAATCCAAACCACCATAACAAGCAAACTAGCCTTGGTTATAAAGGAAAAGGAAAATTGCCGATTGAGTGCGGCTGAAAGGACAAAGTGAGAAAAGATTCAACCGAGTTCCTCAAAGCAAACTCCAAACAAAAATACTCTGTAAAGAAGAAAGAGCTACCAAAAACTTAGAAAATCTATAAGAGAAATACATATGATGGGAATGGTAGAAAATATCCAAGCCAAGTGATTGGAATAATGTGAACTATCAAAGATAGACTTATGGAATATAAGCCCAAATGGCAAAGGCCTAGAACTCAAAGAAAGGCCATTCCAAAAGTATAAGAGCTTTCATCAAAGACACACATATGCACCTAGGCACTACACTCAAAGACACCACAATTACCCAAGAAAGGCAATTGCTAAAACACATATGCGGGCATACGAGACAAAAGAGACAGTTGTATGAACCTAAAATCCCTAAGCAATTTGCCAGGATTAATTATGATTATGGCACTCGATAGATGGCAACCCCTTAGAGTCAAATCATTTGGCTATAGGTTGGTTGGATCATCTTACAATTCTAACCCCTCGGGACCCGAGACAAGTATGGGTACCTAAAAATTAATTTCTTTGATTGCGGGTTCAAGGAGCAGTGAGTGCCAAGGAACCTGGTACATGGATAGTGGTCATTCCCGGACATATGACAGAAATAAGAAAAATCTGTCAAAATTCAAGGAAGTTAAAGGAGCAAAAGTCATATTTGGAGGAAATGAAGCTCCTGGTGAAATAAGAGGCATTGGATCCATCAAGAGGAATGGATTAGAAATCACAGCGTTGCATATGTTGAAGGACTCAACTTCAACCTCACTTTGAGCATCGATCAACTCGTGACAAGGGTTACAATGTTGGATTCAACATGGGTATATGCCAAATCAAGGATATTGAATCAAATGAAGTTGTCTTTGCAAGGATGTAGACGAGAAGAAGAATATGTATGTCGTGGATTGGTCAACCGCAACACCCATCAATTGCCTACTAGCAAAGAGCACAACTGAATCAAGTTGGCTGTGGCACAAAAAGTCGAGTCACCTAAATTTCAAAACGATTAACAAGCTTGCAAGAAGTAATCTTGTGGAAGGACTTCCGGACTCGAGATACAAAAAGGAGAGTATATGTGACGCATGTCGAAGGGAAAACAAATCAAGTCATCATTCAAAGAAAAGACATGCCCATCTTCAACAAGAATATTGCATCCGCATCATATGGATCTATTTGGCCCAAATGGAACCCAAAAAGATAAGTGGAAAGAAATACACCTTGGTGGTAGTAGATGACTACTCAAGATATACATGGACAATATTCATGTGTAAGAAGAAAGAAACTTTACAAAAACTACCACGGTGATGAAGAGGATTCAAAACGAGAAGAGTCAAACCATTATCAAAATAAGATCGAGCAGGAACCGAGTTTGTCAATGGAATAATAACTCGATTGTATTGAAAATGGTATTGGTCATGAACTATCACAGCAAGAACTCCACAATGAGAATGGAGTTGCGAAAGAATGAATGAGAACCCTCAAAGAAGCAAAGAAGGACCATGTTAGTCAAGGGGGTTACCAAAACAGATGTATGATAAACAGACGGTGTGACAAAGACTCCTATGAGATTTGGGTGGAAGAAAACCAAATGTTGCATATTTGAGAATATTTGGATGTAAATGCTTCATCCACAACAATGGAAAAGACAATCTAAAGGCTTTTGATGCTAAAGGCTGATGAAGGTATCCTCTTAGGATACTCAAATTTGAAAAGCAAAGCCTCAGAGTACTCAACAAAAGGACTATGGTTGCGAAGAAGAATCCATTCATGTGGTATTCGATGAGCCAAATGAAAATGGAGAAGACATTGAAGAGTCGGTGATAATTTGAATCATCCAACCATGCGAGAAGAGTCCCTATCTTTGTCAAGCCGGTTTGGAACTATAAACTCGAAAAGAAGATGAGATAGTGAATCTCAAAAACAATTTGGAAAATTTGCAGCTAGGTGATCACGAGAGAGCGACCACAGCAAGAACACAAACCGCAAGACAATCGAATCCACTAACTTACTCCAACCTCGATGTAAGATGGTGAGAGACCATCCACTTAACTTGTCATTGGAGATATAAGAGAAGGTGTCAAAACAAGATCCAGAACTCAACAAGAAGCTATGTTCACATGCTTCATCTCGCAAATAGAGCCCAAAGACGTGTCACAAGCATTGGACGACACACATTGGATTCAAGCTATGCAAGAAGAGCTGAATCAGTTTGAAAGAAATAAAGTATGATAATTAGTGCAAAGACCCATACATCAAAATGTCATTGGCACCAAATGGGTGTTTAAATAAGATGAACGAGGAAGGTTCTGTGGTAAGAAACAAAGCAAGGTTAGTAGCCAAAGGATATTGCCAAGAAGAAGGGATAGATTTTGATGAAACATTTGCCCCTGTAGCAAGATTGGAAGCTATAAGGATGTTTCTTGCCTATGCATCTCACAAGGATTTCATTGTATATCAGATGGATGTAAAAAGTGCATTCCTGAATGGTTTATTGGAAGAAGAAGTGTATGTTGAACAACCTCCAGGATTTGAGAGAAGACTCTTGGAGATAAAGTATACAAACTCAAGAAAGCTCTATATGGATTGAAACAGCACCCGTGAGCTTGGTATGATACCTTGTCACAATTCCTAATCGAAAATGGATTCACAAAAGGAAAAGTAGATAGAACACTTTTGTAATTCAAGACAAAAAGAGTATCTTTGCTTGTTCAAATATATGTGGATGACATCATTTTTGGATCTACAAACAAAGAGTTGTGTGAAAAATTTTCAAACCTCATGCAAAGTAAATTTGAAATGAGCATGATGGGAGAGTCGACATTCTTCCTTGGACTCCAAGTGAAACAAAGTGAAGGATGGAACCTTCATAAGTCAAACAAAATACACAGAGATTTAATGAAGAAGTTTGGTATGGAGGAGAAGTCTTACGTGAAAATACCAATGAATACATCAGTCAAAATGGACATGGATGCGGATGGCAAGCACTGTAGATCAAACAAGATCTGAGCACTTATGGATCATTGCTCTATCTCACAAAGCAAGCGGCGGACATCACCTTTCTTTGTAGGTGTATGTGCAAGATTTCAATCTTCTCCAAAAGAGAGCCACATGACAAAGACTAAGCCTAAGAGAATATTGAGATACTTGAAAGGAAGCCAAGAAGTAGGCCTATGGTATCCAAAGGAAGGTGGATTCAAGCTAATTGGCTATTGATTCGACTATCTTTGGATGCAGAGTGGGCGAGGGAAGAGCACCTCGAGGCACATGTCAAATCTTTGGGAACAGATGATTTCTAGTTTAGCAAGAAGCAAAATTCAATAGCCACCTCTACAGTAGAAGCGAGAATACATAGTGCTGGGCAAAATTTGTTGTGCCCAAGTCCTATGGATGAGATAGCGGTGAGAGACTATGAAGTTGAGGAAAAAGAAATTCCAATCATGTGTGATAACACAAGTGCAATTGCCATTACTCAAAATCCTGTGTTGCACTCAAGAACAAAGCATATCGATGTCAAATATCACTTCATAAGAGATCACGTTGAAAAGAAGGACATCATCTTGGAATATATCTCAATCGATAAACAATTGGCCGACATCTTCACAAAACCATTATGTGAGTCAAGATTTGAAGAACTCAAACATGAGTTAGGGTTAATTGAGCTGAGCTGACACTCATAAGAATCAAAGAAAAGAAATGAAACACAAAAAGGGTGAAAAAGAGCTGAACACACAAATCACTCAAGAATCATCAGATAAAGATATCAAGAAAAACTGATTACAAAGTCACTGGTAGTATTTGAATCACTAAGAGAATCGTGAGAAGTAGAGTTAAATCGGCTAAAGGATAAGCCGAGTCACTTATGAGCAAAGTGACAAAAACGCAATCGTTTTGACTAAGTGGGAATGTTTTAAGGAATACGTCAAAGATAATGATGATGTGTACTGAGGACATAAAGCCGCACACCAAGCTTATGATTGGATATAAATCCGCCGCATTAAATACGAGACATTAAATGCTAAATAGGCGTGCAAAATCTAAGCCGTTGATTTCGATCACATTTCAAAAACCACCCGCACGTCCTTTCATAAACCATACTTAAACCATTTCCGTCCGTTTCTCTCTCACACTACCAAAACTGTTCATCTCTTTCTCTCAAAAGCAAAGGCAAAAATTCTCTCGAAACCCTATCTATCTTCAAAATCAATCTCTTAGTTTTTCTTTGATAAAATCCTTAAAAATGGCACCAACCTACGACTTTGTCAAATTAGGGAAGCAAATCCACACCGGTCTCTTGTGGATTTCGGCGGAATAATGGTGAAACAGGGTCCAACGACACCCTAGTGAAGAAAATCGCTGAAAATTGGAAACGCCCGGCCGAAAAAACCGTTTTCGACGTTAGAATATCCGATGACCTATGTGGAGGAGGTCGCGACGAGCTTCTACGTGAATGCTTTGAGATTCACGATGAAGGAATAAAGTCATTTGTTCACTTTAAAGCGGTGACTATCTCTCGCAAGGATTTGGTGACCGCGCACTACCAATCGAAGGAGCCCTTTAAATCAACGAAGTTGATGTAAACTTGGCCGATGCTTGGAAAGAAATAGCCAAGCCCGACTTTTTGCCGATAAAATAGTATACACAAAGCAAAACAAGAGACTATCGAAGGAGGATTATCACAAGTTGTTGGACATAGTTGCCAAATGTATTGACATCAAATTTGGCACTTTAACCAATCTGTCAAAAGCAAAGGCGATTGTAATGGCCGCAATCATCGCAAAATAAAAAAAGAAAATAAACTAGGGCTGAGTTTGTCTACAAAGCAGACTCGCTTTAACGTAGGGAACAAATCCTTCAAGGAAGATGGCTCATTTGGAGGATCCCTAGGATATGGCCTAGTGATTGGCCGGTGATGGAGGTGAAAGGAGTCCCTCTTAGACATGGGGGAAGACATTCCATGTTAACAAGAGGAGAGGATGTTGAGCAAACCTCTCGGCGCATGAGAAGAGAGCCTACGCCAAGAGAGCGACACGAGTAGGGGGGAATCGGTGACCCAAGATACAGATTGTTTCCTCTCCACCCAAGAAGAAAGCGCCCCTAATTTGCTAAGAAGATCGCCGCCTGCTGCAGAAAGAAAGCCAAACATGCTCCCGCCCCGCAGCAGAGTCACCGCCCTGCAGCCGTGTCTCCCGCCCGCAGCAGCGGTCGAGAAGGACTCACAAATACCTCTCCGATCGTCAAAAAGAGGAGAACCGAGAAGCCAAGATGGCCCGCTCCTCGAAAAAGACACCAAAGACGCCCCGCCGCCCAAGACTCAGAGGAAACCGTCTCGAACCAGAAATCCCTCGGTACAAACTATGAGACTAAGAAGAATCATCAAGCACTCCGAGCTTGAGAAAACATTTGAGTCACCACTCACCGAGCAGATACGAGACTGCCTGGAGAAGTAGAGTCTCCAGATGTAATTGATGAAACAGCTAAGTCTCTGAAGGCGATCAGCAGAGGCAACCGGAAGACACATTTGTAGTCCACACAACAAACACAAGAAGAAGCGATAAAGCGGATAGTGATGTGATGATTCTATCTCCACCTTACATAGACATCCAACATCGTCTGTGTGAGTGGAGGAAATGGAAATTGAGTCGATCCAGGAACAGTTCCAACGGCCTGAGTTTATAGAAGAAGAAGAGGAATCTGTTGAGCTTCCTTGGATCGACCATTGATTCCCAAAGATCTGGATGAAGACAATCGCACGGACATCCGCAGATCTTCAAGGACAAGGAGAAAGAAAAGCAAGCAGAGGAAGCCGAGGCACGTGAGAAGGCCGGCATCTCCGCCCTATCTCGGCACCACGTAACACACACATCCTCTCCTTGATGTCTTCTCCGGCGATGATGAGGACCGGAGAATGTCCGCCTACGGAAGAGTTGCAAATGCAGCAAGCATTGCACGAATCAAGAATCCTTCACGAGCAAAGATTGATGGAGGGACCAGGAGAGTCCTCCGAACACACCGAAATTGATCCAATGGGAGTGGTTCAAAGCAAATCGCCATCGTTGTTGCCGCTACCACTTCCCACCAACTCACTCGGAAGAAGGCAATAAGGGAATGGCGATGGCGGGATAATGGGGACCCCGGTCGAGCCAACCCCTATTGAAGGTGTCTTACCACCGCCCAACGGCCTGAACACTCAATCGAAACAAATGAGTCCGGACACGAGTGACCCCATTACAAGTCACTCGGGTGCGCCACCGAGGGGGAAACTACTTCCACCGCAGCAAGATCGGAGAATGCCGCAGATGACTCAACAACGAATCCAGGAGGCGAAGTAGAGAAAATACAAACACAAGAAGAACAAAGAAGTTGCCATCAACGAAGCTCAGGCGATTGAGACTGTCTCGGTGAGGTGCCAACCGCTCCGAAGGCTAATGACGTTCGATGCACGATGGGCACGCTGAAGGAATGTACGGGAGTTAACACTGGCGATGAAAGTGCAATCCATGGGGTTGAGACTCCAATGGATGCCACCGCAGAAGACCCTAAGACAACTGAGATCGTCGAAAGGGAGGACAAGGCCTCGCCGCAAAGAGAGACCGCCGGAGGAAATGAAGGCCCATGGGAGGTTGAGACTTATCAAGGGGTAAAGAAGTCAAGTAGAGAACATCCCTCCCGCTATCATCGACCCATCTAAGAAGGAGATAAGCGCACTTCATGATTCCCAGGATAATCGATGTCACCTTTTCGGGATCGGAAGGCGAAGAAAGCCGAGTGAGTCATCCCAGTGCGAGATCCAAAAGACTCAGTGCGGATGTTCCAAGCACGAGCAAGTCGATCCCAAGACTACTCGTCAAACCTTTAATTTTGATGATGAGCCACCAATGGAAATCTCATCATCGTCCGATGACGCTCCGATAAGGCCGAAGACCGTCTACTCAATTGGAGAAATCATTTGAGACCAACGTTGGATTGTTGAGACACTGAGGCTCAAAGTAAAAAGTCGGGTCCACTTCACAAAAGACCCCAACTAAACCAGAGTCCACCGCGCAGCTCCTCAAGCTGCAGCAGGTCGATTCCAAAAAGAACTTCACGCGCACCGCTCATCATCGAACAAATCCCGATTGGCGGTGATGAATCCTTTATAGAATCTTTTCCTTTTTCTCTCGGAGGTACCCGACCTCCATGAAGAGTCGAGAAAAAATGAACGCGCACGCTACCACTGCACCAGCTCCGCTTTTTCAATCGGCACCATTGTTCCGGCTGATTTTGATTTTGACGTTGCATGGCCATCAGTAAACGGAAGAATCACCAAGTCCGCGAAGTGTTCAAGGCATTATTCGGCCGAGATTGAGCGGATGGAGAGGCATCGGCCTCTATGGATATGCGAGTGGACAACAGAGATGCAAATCTCACTATTGATTTAAGAGCATAATGATCGAGGATTAGGGAATGGTGGCAACAAAAAAGAAGAAACAATGCGTGTGGAACAAGTTAGATACTTCAGGACATTGTTCAACAAGTCAGCCGGGTATGGAGAGCGAAAATGCCGATGCAAAACGGTCGAGAGAACATATTGAGCACATGCATGAAGCTCACATTGCCGAGATAAAGTCATTGCGTGAGCAAAACAAGAGTGATCTACGGCGCGTTTGGAAGAAACCATGAATACAAAATTCAGCCTTCTCATGGCCGAGATGAAGCCTGATTTCAAGCAGAGTCCAACGCTACCGATCCGAATTTCGTCCGCACACTCTGCAGCAGACTCGAGACAAAACTCAACTATCGCCAGGCTCGACTTCCCTTGCAAGTCTCTGTTTCCAGGCGTTCCTCTCTCCTTTGATGATGCCAAAAAGGGGGAAGAGGAATACCTAAAGGCGCAAGGGGGATCTGAAGTTGAGAAGGAAGGAGCAGCTGCGAAGGGAAAATCAGCTGAGGAAGTGTTGAAACAAAAGAAAGGAAAAATCACGAGGGGAAGGATCGAAAGATGTGACCTTGATGATTGCACAAACCCCTCAACAGGTCTGTCATAGCCGACATTATCAAAACAAACTCCTCAGTGACTCGCCACTCCAACACTCTGCTATATCTATGGCTGAAAAGAGAAAAACAATTGAAGCAGGGATGAAGGAAGTGGAAGGAAGAATGGATGCCCGAGTTATGAACATCTTGAAAGAACATGGAGGCATTCCAAAGAGACAGAGACACTTATGCCATTTAAGATGTCGGACAGAGCCACGATCGTTGATGAATTTAAAACGCCGCATCCGAAGGATACTTTGCAAAAATGTCTATGGCTCAAGCTTGGGACTTGTATCGGGAAAAGGGTCTCACGTTATGTGAAGAAGTTCGACAGCAATAAACAGACTACCTATGAGCGATCACTCTGCTGGTCACTCCGTGGTCACTCAATTTGGAAAGAAGAAGACCCCAAAGATAATACACGCCCAGGTAGAAGAAGAAGCGATGGTGGAGGAAGAAGCTTCGGACCTAGGCCTCCGCCCAAAAACATTGAATACGTGGATCCAGGAAAGAAAGAAGGGATCTCTTGGTGGGCTTGACCACGTAGCAAATTTGCAAGTGGCTAAAAAACGTATTTGAGTATGCAAAAAGAATAGAAGAAGAAAACAAGAGACAAACTCATCTATGGGAGGAAAGACAGAAAGAATAAGAAGAGATGAAGTCGCCAGGAAGGCATATGAAAAGAAAAGGAAGGGCAAAGGCGGTGACGATGAGAAAAAGAGAAGAAGAGAAGAAGATCTTGAACAAGATGAAAGAAGGAGACAACGAAGGAGATGAAGTGTTCTTTGTCCACCCTTCGTGTATTTTATTATGTAAATACATACAATGTAAGTCTTCCGTAATAGAGCTATAAATTCTTTATTTTTTGTAGACAAATATGTGCTCGATACACCTTGTGATTGTGTAAAAGAACAAGAATGTTATGATCAATAAAAGGATTGATTATGCGCATACATTCTATGTCAATACACTATCAGTATGTATCTTTGCTATTTGCATTTTTGAATGGTTTAAGTTTTGGCATCATCAAAAAGGGGAAATTGTTAGGAAATTTATTGTTTAGATTTTGATGAATGCCATGTAAAACTTAGAATAGAAAGTTGGCACCCCAATTCTTGTTGTAAAATGCATTGTAATAAATAGAGTGGCTGTCGAGTTAAGTCACTACGACCTAACATGCAAGAAGACAATCAAGACTAGAAGGAAGACTCCGCGAGACAGACTTGAGTATGGCAAAGAAGAGTAGACGGGAAATCAAGAAAAGCGGTGAGAGTGAGTGGAGTATCATCAAGTCAACTCGAGAAAAGCCAAGTCTCAAGTTGAAGTGCAAGAGTCATCCAATGATTGGAAGTCGACTCTAAGTCACCTGGGAAAGCAAAGAAATGCGGTCAAGTCGAGATAATCAGAAAAGATCCGTTGTACGTAAATCAAGAGAATTAGTTAAACAAGTAATATCTCCATACCACCTTTCTGAGTGCTCATCCCGAAGCGTGCAAAAGGAATGAACCAATGGGAAGCACTACACCGTGTCGAACTCAAAAGGTGAAAGAACAACTCATACGAGGAAATGGCAATTCCAAGGATCGCAACAAGACAAGCCAACGATTTGCAAAGTGACTTTCAAAAATAAGCTTATCTCTTCAACGGGCAAATTTTTGAAAGATCACTATAAAAGGCTGAGGAGTTTATTTGAGGAGATATATATGAGAGTGACACAAAATTTACAGATCCCGAACAAAACAACGTTCAAGCAATTATTAGAAAATCAAACATTCTCAATCCTCAAGCCTACACTACTGAAGAACATCAATCCAACACTCACCGTGAAGGAAAGATAACTTGGAGTTGAAGAGGAAAACACCGAAAAATCAAGCGGTCTACATTCCACGAAGGATTGTAGGAAGGTTCAAGGTCGAACAAGTCTTAAGCTTTTGGAGGGCTTCGTGATCAAATCCAAAGAGCTTGAGCAAGTGAGTCAGTAGTAGCGCAACTGCCCTGTGAAGAAGCCGAGTCGCACGAGAAGCCGGTGAGTGATCAAGGCGTCTCGGATCGAGTCCCAAAGGATCAAGTCATTGTGTGATCAAGACTTGTATCCGGAGATTACCACTTTGTATACGATCATTACCTAGTGGATTCCTCCGGGGAGTTGGAGAAGAGAGGAGTAGAAGAATTACCCCATCTTCGAACCTCTATAAAAATTTCATTGTGTCATTTACATTTCAAAGACTTTAATTCCTCGCATTTTAATCGCTTATATCTCACGATAAATTTGCTATCCACATGATAATTTATAAGTACTAAACCAAGCACTAAACTCTTGCTTAATCAAATTTAAGGGTGTTAAGTCTTCCGCTGAAAACAAAACCACAAACTGATTGAGTTAATTTAGAGCCAACGGTGAGTTACTCCATCAACGGCTCGGTTGAGTCGTTTGAGAGATTAACTCTCGAGTGGCTAAATTGATTGTCCATCAAGGACACAGCTGTGTAGTATCAACTTTGTATATTTAAAAGGACTAAATTGAAAATTTGGTAAGGTTTATTCAACCCCCCCTTCTAAACCTTACACTTACACCCCTTGGGACCTACAGATCTCACTAGCCCAAGCCTGGGATCTGTACTGGGAGAAGGGTCTTACATTGTGCAAAGAAGCTGAGAGGCAGCAGACTACCAGCAGCCACTCAGCTGGCAAGCAGAAGACTCATGTGCAGTATACACCTAGAGGAGGATAAAGAAGTGGTGGTGGACGATGTTCTCGATCTCGTCTAAAACCTAAGAACATTGAATATGTAGATCCAAGAAAACGAGGAAGGATCTACTGGGCTGGGTATGATGAAGTGGCAAACCTGGAAGTGCCTAGGAAGAATGCTGAAGCCGTGAGAAGACAGTAAGAGGAGAATAGAAGACAAACAGAGCAATGGCTCGAGAGGAAGCGGAAGAATGATGCTTCCAAAAGAGCTTATGAAAAGAAGAAAGCAGCTGAAGAAGAAAGAAAGAGAAGAAGAGCTGATGACTTCGATAGAGTTGAAGAGGAAAGAAGGAGGCAGCGAAGGCGTTGAAGTGTTGCTGTGAACCCTTCATGTATTTTACTTATGTAAATACACTTTTCTAAGTCATCTGTATACTTAGTGAAGTTTTCTGTAATTTTCACTTTGTATTTGTATCCTAGCACAGATGTCTGTATTTTGCTTTAATATAGAATGCTTTGATACTAAATGTAAACAGCTGTGTAAAGGACAAGAATGATATGATCAATAAAACGATCTATTCAACGCATACATTCTTTGTTACTGCATTGTCTGTATGTATCTTTGCTGTTTATATATTGTTTAATGTTTTAAAGTTTTGGCATCATCAAAAAGGGGGAAATTGTTGGGAAATTTATTGTATAGATTTTGATGAATGCCATGTAAAACTTAGACTAGAAAGTTGGCACCCCATTTTGCTTCTAAACATCATTGTAATAGATAGGGCTGGAAAAGCTGGGTCAAGTCAGCTATGCCTGGAAATACAAGAAGTCAACTGAAGACTGAAGTGAAGACTCCACTATGGAACAGCTGAGTATGGCCAGGAAGGAAGATCAAGAACTTGACTGAAGATGTATCAGCTGAGGAACAATTGTGCGAAGTGTCAGTTAAAGTCATCTCAAGAAGCCAAGTCATAAGTTGAAAGTGACATATGAGTCCTCAAATAATTGGAGCAGACTCAAGTCTTAAAGTGCTCATCCCAGAAGCGTGCAAAAGGAATAAACCAATGGGAAGCACTGCACCTCGTGTCAAAATCTGAAAAGTTGCGCATTCATTTAATACGAGGAAAGGTCTACATCTCAAGATTGAAGACCAATAAAAGACAAGCCAATGAACACAAGTGTCTTTTGAAAGTCAGCCTATCTCTTCAACGAGCAGATTTTTGAAAGTTCACTATAAAAGGTTGAGGAAATTCATTGAGAAAAGGTTACCTGAACCATGAACAAGCAAGCAACATTTAAGCTGACAACCTGCAAATATTCTCAAAGATATTCAAGCAAATCCTCAAAGCCTGAAACTTGAAGAAAATCAATCCAACACAAAAAGCTATGAAGGAAAGACAACTTCAAACTGTTGAAGAGAAAACATTCGAAGAATCAAAAGGGGTCTACTTTCCAAGAAGGATTGTAGGAAGGTTCAAGGTCGAACCAGTATCAAGTTATTGGAGGGCTTCGTGATCAAATCCAAGAGCTTGAGAAAGTGAGTTGAAGTAGCAATGCAACTGTCCTGTGAAGAAGCTGAGTCGGACGAGAAGCCAATTTTGTGTGACCAAGGTCGTCTCTCTCTGAGACATTCGTCACTCAGAACGGTTCATTACTTAGTGGATTTCTCCAGGAGTTGGAGAAGAGAGGATTAGAAAAATTACCCCATCTTCGAACCTCTATAAAAATTACACATGTCATTTAATTTTCAGCACATTTATAATTCTGCATATCTACTTTATATCTGTTGATAAACCTATTTGCTATCCAAACTGATTAATAACCAAGTGCTAAAATCAAGTGTTAAAACAAGTCTAAAACAAATCAAAGGGTGTTAAGTCTTCCGCTGATAAAACCAACACAACCAAGTTAAGGTTCAAGTTAAACAACTGAGTTATTCTATCAACAGCTCTATCGAGTCTGTTGAGTGGCTAACTCTGCTAAATAACTAACTTAGTTGTCCCTCAATGACTTAGTTGTTTGTGTTAACTCTGTAACTTCTTTAAAAGGACTAAATCAAAAATTTGGTAAGGTTTATTCAACCCCCCCTCTAAACCTTACTCACACCCCTTGGGACCTACACGTAGTCGTTTTATTCGAGCGGGAATATTTTTTTAAGATGTCAGCGTAATTATGACTGTCAGTACAAAAGTTGCACAATAAAACATATGATTGGATATAAATGCTGTTGCATTTAATGTGGGGAAATTAATGCAGTTTTGAAGACTCAATCCTAACCGTTGATTTTGATCAAATTTTTTCAAATTCCAAAAACCATCCTTTCAAGTTCCACATATACCAAAATTAATTTTCTCTCTCCTCACACAAACACTCTCATCTTCGGCAAGCAAGAAAGAATTCTCCCTGCAACTGTTCGAAACCCTACCATCAATGATCATGTTTTTTTGGCACATTTCATCGTTCAATCGTTCTGAAAACGGTTGATACTCATGATTTTGCCAAGTTTTCTGAGAAGATCCACTCCGGTGCTTCAATGGATTTCAAGGGGATGATCAAGCAGGGCACTGATGAGGCCCTAGTGAAAAAGATTGCTGACAAGGTATAGAAATTCGGTCTGAAGGATTTTCTCTCAATGGAGTTCACGCACACTTATTTGGAGGTTGCTATGTTTTATGTGAACGCCGAAGTTCATGACGATGATATTCGCTCATCTGTTCAAAGCAAGGACATCAAAATCACTGCTAAGGACCTTGTTGAACCCTGCTTTCTGCCGACTGAAGGTTTGAAGGACGTAGCCGAGAAGGATGTGAACTTGGCTGCATCTTGGAAGGAGATTGCGAAGCATCAGTATGCTGCGAAAGCTGTCTATACAACTAAGATGGAGTTTATCAACGATGACTACCACAAGTTTATGGACATTGTGTCCAAGTGTGTAGACATGAAGTTCGGAAGCTTCAACCAGCCATCACGGACTAAGCCGCCCTTCAATAATGTCAAAATGTTCTCAACAAGTCCTTCAATGAGGATATGACTTTTGGTTGTTCACTGGGGTATGGCCTGCCATTTGATGGAGATTAAAGGGATCGCCTTGCGTCATGGGAAGCCCTTTCATGTGAATAAGAGGATGTTTAAGGCAAACCTTCTGGCGCACAGAAGAAAGCTCATGAAGGAAAGCTGATACCAGTGAGGGGGAATTAGACCTAGCTGAAGACACAATTGCGACCGGTCCAGCTCTCTCTCCCAAGCCCATTTCAAAGAAGAGAGCGGCGGCAGCTAAACCTGCTCCTGCCGCAGCAACCAAAACCAAGAAGGCACCTGCCCCAGCAGCCAAACCCCAAGCACCTGCCCCCGCAGCCTAATCGCATGCCCCTGCCCCCACAGCCGAGACTGGGGAGGAACCCCAATTTCCTTCTCCAGTCATGAAGAAGAAACACACTGCCAAGTCTCGAAAAGCAGCTGCGTAGAAGGAAAGTGATATTGAATCACAGGCCTTCACCCTTGAAGAGCCTCAAAATGTAGAACCAGAGATTCCCCTGGTTGCTATAAAGAGAAGACGGTTGTTTAAGAAATCAGAACTAGAGAAGCCAGCCGAGTCCGGTACTCAGTCGGAGAATCCTGATGAGACTGATATTGCTCAAGAGGATCACTCTCAAGAGAAGATTGATGAGACCCCAAAGACTGCTGATGCAGATCAGCAAAGTATTGAAGACCCAGCTATATGGGAAACAGCTGTGGAGATGGAAGGAGCTGAGACAACCAAGACGCATGATGAAAAGTTGTCTCACCTCCTCAGACTGATGCTCTTGAACCTGAGGAGCTTCAAAGCTTCCTTGGGAATGTGTCTGTCCAGTATGCCCTGGATGAAGAGTTTTGCATGGATGCCCTCCGTGCTATCAAAGAGGATGAGAAATAGAGAGCCCTGGAAAAATCGAAAGCCATGGATAAATCAAAGATGTGTATGCATATGGGGATCCATTTGCCTCTTATGGAATCAAATGACTACATTTATCTGGAGGAGATAGACCCAGCTGCGGCAGTTGAAAAGGCCGAGTTACAATAGGCCATTAAAGAATCTCGAGCCACGCACGAGCAACAACTTTAGGAAGGTTCAGGAGAGTTCTCCAAACCCTCTCCGTGATCTAATCCTTTGGGAGTGGCGCAACAGATTGCAACGGTTATTACTGCAACCACTTCCCCTGATGCGATCTCATGATAGCTCTTAGGGGAATGGCGATGAAGCTGGGAACACGGGCACCCTAGCCAAGCCAACCCCCGAAGAAGATGTTGAGACACCTACCCAAACGGCTGACTACTCAACAGGAAACACAGCTGTGTCTCAGAAGCTGAGTAACCCCACCATCGTTCACTTAGCTGGTGCGCCAGCTGAGGGGGAAGCTCTCTCCACCACAACGAGGTCGGAGGACGTGTGGGAGACAAATCTATGAATTTTGGAGGTGAAGGAGAGCAAAAAAATAATAAGCAGAGTGAAATCAGCGAAGCTCGAACGATTGAGACTGTTCAAGCTGAGATATTCTCTGATATGCAGGCCGATGAAGCTGCTGATGTAGCAAAGGCAAAGGATGGAAAAGAGGCCACGGGAGTTGAGACTCTGAAGGATGGCGTTGAAGACCCTAAGACAAATGAGTCTTTTGAAGGAGGTGTTGAAGGCCCCACAGCGGTTGAGACTGCTGGGGGTAACGAAGGCCTAAAGGAGGTTGAGACTTACTTAGGTAAGGAACCAGAACAGGAGAACAGTCCTCAAGTAAAAGGAGCTGGTGAAGAAGAGGAGCTTAGCGCTCTTCATGATCCCCTAGAACATATTGATACAACTTTTCTGGGATCAGGTGATGAAGCCAAGTCCGCACATCATGGAGATTCTAAGCAGGACGAGGCTGGGGATGTTCTTAACTCACGAAGCAATGTTAGTGATAAAACAGCTCCGATAAGATTCAACTTTGATGATGAGCCATTGACTCAGGCCACATCATACACCGATGACGTTGTTAAGACAATTGAGGACCTGTTAACTCAAAAGGAAAAACCCACTGAGACCGAAAGCAGTAAAGAAACCGAGCAGAGTCACCGAGCAGATCGATTCAACCGCTCCAAATTGAAACACAATC
This sequence comes from Rehmannia glutinosa, assembly GCA_016081115.2. NCBI lineage: Eukaryota > Viridiplantae > Streptophyta > Magnoliopsida > Lamiales > Orobanchaceae > Rehmannia > Rehmannia glutinosa. Next base: position 25,285,700 of record CM071932.1, on the reverse strand, counting down.
GCCTACGCAGCTACCACGGCCTGCACGCAGAACGACTCAAATAGCTCCACTACAGGCTCCCACAGTTGCGTTATCTACCGAAGACGATGGCTCAGCCGAGGCATAGAGAGTTGAAACTTTGAAACAAGAGAAGGATAAGGCCCCTCAGCGTGGACCTCATGGGATCCCTCTTCTTAGAGATGATGTGTTTGAAGATATATTTCCCTACACTGCCGAATTGCCTGATATGGAGGTAGAATCTGCCCGGGAACAAGAAAAATACACCATGCAGGAAGAGCCCATCATTCCAACTGATCCAATTTTACCTATGGGATTCGATTTTGATGTAGTGTGGCCGGCAAAGGAGTCAGCTTCCACAACCGAGTTCTGTAATGCTTTCAAGAAGATATGCGATGAAATTGAGAAGATGGAACGCCACCATGCATCGCTGAATCTTCGTTTGACAATCGTGATGCTACTTTCGGTGCATATATTCGAGGAGTTGTCTTACGAATCAGGGAATGGGCTGCACAACAGACTGCCATACGCTTAGAGCAGGTCCATTACTTCAAAGCTTTGTTTGCAAGGCTGTTGGTTTGTAGTGCGGATAATTCCAAATTTCAGCAGAGAGTGAAGGAATATATGGTCAGAATGGAAACCTCTCATAAGTCGGACATGGAGTTGCTCAAGATGCACCATCAGAGCGAAATTACTCGCCCAGAGGACAACATGAACCAGAAGTTCAGTCTTCTTATGGTAGAAATGAAGTTTTTAGCAGCTGAGTCAAAGCTACACAATAAGAGTTCCGGACAGCCTACTCCAAAGCAGATATCAAGCAGAATTCAATAAAAAGCCGACTGGATTTCATTCTGAGTGGATTTTTCCCTGGTCTGACCCTATCTTTTGGTGATGATGTCCAAAAGGGGGAAGATGAGGCCTTAAATAAACTGAAGTGAGAAGCCGAAGGGAGTAATAAGGAGGCGAAGAAGGGAGAATCAACAAAAGGGAAATGAAGCTTGAAGAACCCCTCTTTGAAACTCATGTTTGTTGAAACCCCCAGCAAGGAGATGTCACTGCTTCGATTCTCAGCAAACTACCGAAAGAGTTGTCTGTTGAACAGAAAACTGAGATGGCAATGAAATAATCAAGAAAAGCCATTGAAGCTGAATTCGAGAAGGTAGCTGAGAAGCAATCAACGCACATTCAAGATATCAGAAAATAGTATGATGGTCCTCCAGCCGGAAAGGATTACCCTGCAATAAACCCCCCAAGAGAATTTGCAATGCCTGATGCCAGATCTGAGCCCATATCGCTAAAGGAATTCCAGACTCTTGAAACAAAAGGTTACTTTCAAGACATGACTCTACCACAAGCCTGAGATCTGTACTGGGAGAAGGGACTTGATCTATGCAAGACGGCTGATAAGAAGCCAAGTTTCAGCAGTCACTCGGCTGGAAAATCAAAAGCTCCAGTGCAATACACTCCCAGAGGAAGGGGAGCTGAGTCAGAAAGGGGTAGACATGGTGGTAGTGGGAGAAGTAGTCAACCACGGCCAAGACCAGAAGATATCAAGTATGTGGATCCACAGAAGAAGGGACTCATATACTGGGTTGGATATGATCATCTTACTAACCTAGAAGTTACACGCAAGAATGTTGAAGGAATAAGAAGACAGGAAGCTGAGAATGCAAGAACTACTCGCGAATGGGAGAAAGGCAGCGAAGGGATGATCCTGCTGCAAAGCGAGCATATGAGAAGAAGAAGAAGAAGGAGGAAGAGGAAAGGAAGAGGAGGAGAGCTGACGAAGACAGGAGGAGAGCTGATGAAGAAGAAAAAAGAAGGAAGCAGCCAAGGCGTTGAAGATAGCTGCAAACCCCTTCATGTATTTTACCTAGTTGTAAGCTTTCCCAGTAATATAGCTCTGAGAATTTCCTTGTAATATTTATCCTATCTGTAACCTAGCTTAGATACAATTTGTAATGCAATACTTGTATAAGCTCAGTTACCCTTTGTAAACAACTTTGTAAAGGCAAGAATGTTTTGATCAATAAAATTGATTATTCAAAGCATACATTCTTTGTTACTGCACTACTTGTGTTTGTTGTTTATTTTTTTTGTTTAAGTTTTGGCATCATCAAAAAGGGGGAAATTGTTAGGAAATTTATTTGTTAGATTTTCATGATACCATGTAAAACTTAGACTAGGAAGTTGGCACCCCATTTTCCTTGTAATTCTGTATTGTAAGCCCTTTTTATCTTCTTAGTGAATAGATAGGACTGAAAGAATGCAAGAAATCAACTGCAGACTAGAGTGAAGACTCTGTTGTGTGTTAGTTGAGTATAGCCAAGAAGGAAGACAAGGACTCAACTGAAGGAGAGCCGGCTGAGGAACAACTGTGTGAAGTTTGAGGAAGTGTCAGTCAAGTCAACAAAAGTGGACAAGTCTAACAATTGAAGTGACAGTTGAGTCAATCTTATGATTGGAGCAGACTTAAGTCACAATGTAAAGGTAGCAGTCAAGTCAAGACAACTGACATTGATCCGTTAGAAGGAAGTCAAGAATATTACTCGATATAGTAATATCTCCAAGCTGCCAGGTCTTAAAGTATTTGGCCCAGAAACATGCAAAAGGAATAAGCTAATGGGAAACACTTAAGCTTGTGTCAGACCTTGTAAAGCTGCGAAGCCATTGAATACGAGGAAGGGTCAACATCACAAGTGTTGCAGACCAAGAAAAGACAAGCCAACGAACAAGAAGTGTCATTCGGAAATAGCTTATCTATTCAACGGTCAAATTTTCAAATGAGCACTATAAAAGGCTGATGAAGCAATTGAGAAAAAAAAAACTTGATTACCTAAACCAAGCACAAACAAAGCAAGCAATTATCAAGCAAGTATAACCTGCCACATTCTCAAAGCTTATCATAGAATTCCTCAAGCCTAAAACTCGAAGAAACTCGATCCAACACATGTTGTGAAGGAAAGATAACTTCAACCAGTTGAAGAGGAAACATTTGAAGAACAAAAAGGGGTCTACTCTCCAAGTTGAAGGAGCTGTAGAAAGGTTCAAGGTCGAACCAAGAGATTCAAGTTTGTTTCTTAAAGCCTAGTTTCTAGAAGCTCCTTAAGATAAGCCCGGGAGCATTAATTATATATGAGCTCGAGATTGACTATGATGTGGCCTAAAATGGCTATTTAGATAAGATTTGCTAACTAATTCTGACATATTCCTCCTAACTGCCTCTAAAAAATCCGAATATCGTAAGTGTATTTTCTATAAATACCCATCATCCAGGTATGGTCACTACAACATAAATGACATTAGGTAACACAAATTTTGTAGCACTTTTTACATAACGTACATATGTAACACATGTTTGTGACACTTTTTACATTATAATATTTATGTAACACTTTTGTAGTACTTTATCAATATGTAACGCTTATATGTAACACTTTTAAATGAGTAACACTTTTTAAGTAGCTCTTTTTTTTTGTTATTTCTTTTGTAACGCAAATAGGTATCACTTTATTTAAGAAGCACTTTTGGCAACACTATATTTTATTAATTGTAACACTTTTTAGGCTATTTTTTAGTAATACAAAATTACATAACTATCATTAAATCATGCCAATGATTTATTTAATTAATTGATATCACAAAATAGGTGAAGACAAAAAAAAATCACCAAACTTAAAATTGTAGACATCATGTAGTCTATTTTTTTTACTGAATTCTTATTTTATTTTTATAAAGTATTTTAGTTTTACTTTTATTTTTTTATTTTTTACGGAGGTAATTAATTCAGTCGTAATACCGTCGAAAAATGCACATGTATGTATTTTATTATTATTACTTATTTATTTTTTAATTTTTACTAATGGAGACAAATTTCATCGTTAATCATTTTTTTATTATTTTATTTTTTTTAAAAAATAATTTACCAATGAAAATTAATTACTTAGGAATTTTTTCCATCGGTAAATTATTTTTACATCTTATTTATTATTTAATTTTTTACTGTTAGAACTTTTTTTATCTGTCAGTAAATTAATTTTATAATTTCATATATTTTTTATTTTCACCGATTGAATATTGATCAGTCGATAAATTCATTTTATATATTTTTGATATTTTTAATTTTTTGTGTCTTTTAATATATTACATAATATGATTTTCAAACTATATACTATATATAAAATTTGATATATACAATGTATAATATAATTTAATACATATATTACATAATACAATCATTATTATATAAAATATATTATATACACATATAATATAATTTTTATACAATTTGAATATATATATATATATATATATGTGTGTGTGTGTGTGTGTGTATATATAAAACAAATCAAAATTGTAATAAGAATCAACTTAGTTTAGCGGCAAACTGTCTATTCCACACATAACATGTAGTGGGTTTGAATCTACTTGGTGGCAAAAAATAGTAATTCTACGAAGTGCTACAAAAAAAGTGTTACATAATATTCATATGTAACACTTTAGAAGTTTTTTTTTAAAGTGTTACAAAAAGTGTTACATAAGATTCATATGTAACACTTTAGATATATTGCTTCAAAGTGTTACCAATAGAGAATTTAATGTAACGCTTATAAAAGTGTCACTAAAAGCTAATAAAAGTGATACCTTAGACTATAGGTAGCACGGGCAAGTGTAGCACCATAAAAGGTGCTACATATTGGGCCATTAGGTAACATTTTTTGGGTGTTACCTAATATCATTTATGTTGTAGTGGGTTAACCCCTTATGCACTTTGGATATCTCATTATATACTTGATATGTTCTTCCTCTTCCTTGAGTAATATCTGACTTGAGAGTCGAAGTGGGTACGCCGGAGCAACTCTCCGGCCCCCTTTTTGCAGGTGTTCAGCGAAGAAGGTGGTGTTCGGTTAAGTTCACGGAAGAGTTCATCGGCATTGTTACCGGAAGATTTTAGGTCGTACCAAGAACAAGGTTGACCCCGAATGTTTGGGGTGTGCATTCGTTAATTTGGTTAATCATTAACCGAAATATCGAAAGCCTAATTAATCAAAATTATATTTAGATTATATTTACCTAATGAACTGAGCCAATTAATAGTATTTCGGTTAATTCAGTGACCAATCGAATTAACCGAAATTTCTTAAAAAATTAAAAAATATATGTTATATATAATATATATGATATAAATAAATAAATATCTATATATAAATATGTTGTTGGACCAAAAGCGCTTACCGGATTTGATAGTTTCATGTCCCCACAAACTAATACGATTCTTTTCTGGTACATTTTGTCCTCACTCCCCAAAAATTGCTTCCCATGGTGTCACCCGTCATATAATTGCCCCATGTTAATCACGCATAATTATAGACTTTTATATGATGAACACCAAAAAAGAAGATGCACCTTATTGGTATGAGTACTACGTATCTAATCCTTTAGGCTCTACTTTAACTTTGCAACCCAAGGTTGATTCCTGTGTGGCACCCCCACAGTTCACAACGTCAGCGCAAAGCTCCACAATGAGTCGTGGACGGACATGAAGGGCTCCGCAAGAATTCACATGGATCCTCAGCAAGTTAGTCCGCCACAGTCTCGATGTAGAAGTAAGTGTACAATGATTTGACAACAATCTCCCTCCCAGTGGCACCCAGGCAGATTCGAACCTCTAACCTCGCTTTGATACCAGTTGTTGGACCGAAAACGCGTAGCAGATTCAAACACGTGACATCGCTTTGATACTAGTTTTTGGACCAAAAGCGCTTACCTGATTTGACAACTGTCCTCAAAATCCAACAAGAGTCTTTTCTAGCACGTTTTGTCCATACTCACGCGCTCTCTAGAAATTGTTTCCCAGGGGGTCACTCATCATATTATTGTCCCAAGTCAAGGACGCTTAACTATAGAGTTTTTATATGATGAACACAATAAAACAGGATGCACCATATTGGTATGAGTAGTACATATCTAATCATTTAAGCTCTACTTTAGTTGTGCCCGAGATTGATTCTTGTGGGACACCCACACTGAGCGGTGGACGAACATTAGGGGCTTCGCAAGAATTCACATGGATCCTCGGCAAGTTGGGTCGCTACATCCTTGATGTAGCAGTAAGCGTACAACGAATCCTAAGGGTGACCGATGAGACTCCATAATCCCAACAATATATGATATATATATAATTATATATATAATATGTTTAATATATTATTTCGGTTAATTAGATTAATTTTGAATTTTTGAACCAAATTAATCGATAACCAAAAAAATTCAAAATCTTTAACCATTCACCGAATCAAAATATTTCAATTACCGAAAAAATTTATCAAATTTATTCGGTTAACAGTAAATTGAAAAAAAATCGATTAATTGGACAACCCTACCGACTGCTCTACTGCAAAATCATAGAGACCTTCCCTTTCGGAAAACATATCATTTTTTAGCCAGTGTGGATGACGATGTGAGTTGCTCAAGCGTGGTTGACGGTGGTGTGCAGAAAAGCAATTCGAATATTGTCTTATCGCGAGCTCTTTTCTAAATAATGTTTTTCGTTAATTTGGTCATTCTTCAATTATAATATACGCAATGTAGATGGTGTTATGAATTGGGTAGTCTGCAATTATTTGAATTATAGCACATGTGACAGTTTGGAAGCTGAAGATGTGATGAAATTTTAGAATCAAGTCGATTTTGAAATTTGCTTTTTTATGTCATCAATAACTTGGTATTTTGTTGTTTGGTGTGTAGTCGGTCATATTTGTTAGCTTTATGTTCTAAAAGCAAGACAAATATTATATTATGCCATTTATTATTCTGAAATAAATTATTTATTTTTTATATGCACATTGTTATAAGAAAAAGGTCCGAATTAATTATGTAATATATGATCATGTGGATACGTCTACAGAAGGCATGATCATATATTCTCATAATTAATGAATTGATTTGACAGTTGTTAAATAAAGTTGGGCACTTTATTTAGGCTGCAATATTTTATGAAATAATCTATCTTGATTATAATAAAATATTGGTGTGAATTATTCACATTGATTGGATCGAGGGAGATTAAATCAAGGTTAAATTTATGTTAAAATGGAATTAAATCTCCAATTATATTGGTTATGTTATTTATCATCCTGAGTTTATTTTAAATAGATAATTACATAATTGTTATTCTTTGAATTATCAATAAGTGAGGTCTAATTATTACAAACCAATAATTTGATAGTTTGGGAATTTTGATCATTTATTTTCAGTACTTATAAAATAATCAATATAGAATTTGTATGAAAATATCCTCTTGATGTTAGTCCAAGTGGCTATGAAAATCTTGGGGGGGATGAATAGATTTTCCCAATTAGCGCCCTCTTTTTCGAATATGAAGATTACAAATAAATAAAAGTGCAAAAATATAAACAACACACGATGATTTATAAAGCTTCACCCTACCTGGGGACTAAGTGCTCTACCACCCGGTATGTCCGGATAGATTTCGAAAAGAAAAATGTTTTATTGATACTAAACAAATACAACATTTACCTTAAAGAGTACCACACTCTTCTTACAACACCACCTATGAAGATTGCCACAATCTTCTTCAACAATGAAGAGCACCAAACTCTTCAAACAAGCGTTTCTTGTTTGGATGATTTGATAATTACAATCAAGATTACACTTTGTTTGAAAATATTACAACTCATAAGTGCAAGTATAATCAAGAAAGAAACCTAATACTCAAGATGTGCAAGTGTAAAACTTAGGCTGAAAATACAACAAGAATATAGACAAGTAAGAATATGAAGTTTGCTAATTTTTTTTGTTGCTTGGAATGCTTGCGTTGTGTATTTGATCCTTCAAATCCTTCATCTATTTATAGGAAAGTCTTCAAGATTGGATCTCCAACATAGGCTCCTCCATCTTCACTTTTGTCTACAAAAGAAGGATCAAAAGATCTACAAAAATATTTAAGAATTCTAACGTGGATCTTATCAGATAATAGCTCAACACGGATATAATCTTGCTATGAAGAATCATAGGGCGACCGGTCGCTCTGTTGAAAATCCGAACATTTAAAAAGTTAATCTGAGATTAAACATAATTAAACACAGGTTGACCAGGGGGTCGGACCGATCCAAGGGGGGATTGGACCGGTCGACCAAGGCTTCAACCGATCCACCTCCCATTGGTCTAGTCCCCCTTGAATAAATAGAGACAGGAGCAAATTTGTCAAATTCAGGCACGTCAACCGGTCGGACTGCCCCTATTTTTTTGTTTCATTTATGTTTCAAGTTTTATCTTTCAGACACGGGTTGCCCTATATGGCCACCGGTAGACCTCAAAATAGAGGAGTTGTCGAATATTTGTCAAAAATAAAGTTCAAGTAATACTCCAAAAAATTAGTAAAAATCACCTAATTTGTTTTGAAGTATTTGCAAAACATTTGGGGACATTGTTTTGGTATAAAAACTCATTTAAATAAAATCATTAAAATTATGATAAAAATATTTTTCTAACACTTGATATGTTTTGGTATTTGGATGTAAAAAGTCATTATATCAAGTGCAATTATTCCATTAGAGAAACTATTCAAGACGAGAGAATAAATAATTCAAGACGAGAGACTAAATAATTATTGATATTTTAAAAAGGAGAAATACACATTTAATATTTAATTTTTTATTATTAATCATGGAGTTCAATATCGGGCCTTTAGTGGAATAGCACCAGTTTAGATAATTATTTTACAATTATTAGAAGCATTGATTAATAATAATTGTTGGATTTCTAAACTAGCTCAAGATAATTGGTGTTGTCTATATCACAATTAATGGAGTTCTATATATGTGTAGGATTTCTTAATACTTGAGCAAGTAAAACCATAGGCCTAGTTCTATTAGGGTTAGAGACATCTATAAAAAGATAAGGTGTCAGTATTCTAATAGATACAGAAAATAGAACGGAGAAAAAACGTAGAGTTTTCGGAGGTGATCTTGGAGCACCCACACGTCGTCACACCCCTTGAGAATAGTTTAGAAGATCCAACAAGGTATTCTATTTTCGACGAGGATGATTTAGTTGCATAGATATTTCACGTGTGGATCCTTTCTGCTTCGCATACCTACGATTCCTTCAATTGGTATCAGAGCCCCATGTGAATATATATGTGAATCGAATCCAATGTTTTCATTATTCTTCGTATGATTCAAATATATGGCATCTAAGATTTCTATATTTGTTGGATAGTATAAATTGTGTGTTAATTTATAATTTCAATTCAGTAATAATTGCATATAATTATATTTATGCCTCTATTCATGTTTGTAATATAAAGCTTCTTTCTTATTTTCTTTTAAAAATCGAATTACGCAATACATGGTTGAATATTGTACATGTATTGACCCGATTCGGAATGCGTATAGTAAAATATTTACAAGGCCTCCAGTTATGATATGCTAGGGGGATATTATTTTTTTGTGCCATATAGAATAGTTTAGTGTCATATTTTGTTTACACATGCATGATGATAATCTAGACTATATCAAAATTGATAATCTTTGTATTTTTAGAATTATCATGATTTAGTTGTAAGTCTGGATTGATAGTTACGCATATTAATAATTACTATGATTTTTGTAATCTAGATTGGTAATTATTAATAGAGTCCCTATTTTAAAATATTGGATGGTTAATATTTTCAATTATATTACTAATTGTAAACTTACGAGCTCCATTGTGGGTTCATTAATAAAATAATCATATGATGCCCCATCAGATAAACATGGTTGGATTTTATTAGAATGAACCTTAATAAATTCAAAGTTTTAATAAGTTTGATTGGCCCATCATCGACATAACTTAGATATTAAAGAAAATTTTAAAATTAAACAATGGTTAATGATATTCAACCTAAAAAAAATTATAACCCTCCCAGCGAGGCCAGGATAATTTTACGATGGGCTCAAAGTCTTGGAACAATCCGAGTGAAGGTAAAAGTATTATCTAAGGAATTTTATTTGGAGATTAGGGCAAACAGTTCCTTTTGTAACTTCCTAATTTCTTGATAAATTAACCTAGTAGTGCACCTTTAATTTCATGTTCAAATTTAGTTTTTTTATGAACTACTTGCCCAACGTGAGTGCTTAAGATGAAAACTAAATTATTGTTGCAATAATAATGCAAATATGTTTATTATATTTTATCGTTTTAATTAGTGTGCATATTTTATTTCAGAAAATGACATCTTTGAACCCTCTTGCTACTATTTTGAGTCAAAAACCTATGGATGGAACAAACTACAGTCAATGGAAAACAAATTTCTTCATTGTTCTGGAATAAGAGAAGATTAAATTTGACCTAACAACCCCTAAGCCTAATGAACCTGCTGCCAATGGTCTGAACAGACAAAGATGTAGTATTCAGAATGGGAAAAGGCAAATACTGCAGCTCGCTGCTATATTCTTATCAATGTTGCAAGTCACTTGTAGGAGCAAATAAACAAGTTCGAGAGTAGAGCAGAAATGATCTACACTCTCGATGGTATGTTTGTTAAGAGTAGCAGTGCTGCTAGACAAGCTGCTATAAGGGCTTTCATTGACACTAGTGTGACTGGGGGAGTGTGAGGGACCATTGCCTTGCAATGATGTCACATCTCTGTCACGCCCCAGATGGGATGCGACGACGATCAACCACTTAAACAGAAGTAAACACAACAATCTAGACAAATGATACAATAATCCCACGTGAAACAGAGTCTAAAGCAGCGGAAATAAAAATAAACATAAGTACGAATTACATCTTAAGGTCCAATAACATCCAAATACATCCGACATAATTACCTGAATAAGTTTACAGGCCAAAACTAAAATGTAAAGTACACAATATCCCAACCTTAAATGTCAAAGGGTCCTACGCCCTTAAATTACAGTCAAAGAGAGAAAACAGTAGCAGGATAAATAGGAGTCTAACATCAGCAGAAGTACATGAAATAAGTACAATCATCAGAAAAATGATGCAAGTTTGACAGGCGGGGCGAGGGTAATCAGTCTGTGGTCGGTTCGACATCTTCAACATAGTCCCCATCTAAAGGTTGGAAAACAGGAGAGGATGAGACAGAAATCTCAGTGGATGGGGTGATCATGTGCAAGTGTGGCGATATATATATAGTTAATGCGAGAAAATCAGTTGTATGAAAACGCGTGAGATATGATGCATGATTCCACACTCAGTCCACAAGAGTTGTGATAAATATATTTAAGTAGTATACTTATACAGTTTAAGAAACAGTTCGTGGTCACACAGACACTATGTGATTCAGGCAAGACAGGTAGGATTGCGTACGGAATGTAATGTCAATCCTATGCAAGACAAGTAATGGTTGCGTACGGATTTGTAGCGCCAACCAATGCAATATAAGTTGCGGTTGCGTACGGATCTGTAGCGCCAACCAAACGGGTCCGATTATCTCCAGAATCGTGTAGATCAGACAGCAATTTCTTCGTTCTTCCTTGTAACTCCCCGAGTAAGTTGGTCCAAAACCTGTCACCTTATCGCTCCATAGGCAAAGACAAATCCATAGTAGAACTAGCTAGGCCCAGATTGTCATAATCATGATTATACCTCAAGTACTACGACCCGCTTCCCTTGGACAAACTTCGTCCCTCAGTTGCGGGATTAGGACGATGGGGCCGGAAGTGGAATAGCAGTCGAGTTGCCCGCTTTCATCCCCGATGTATCCATTCCGACTGTGAGCTCGACACACCAAGTTGACTCAGGAAGGAAAGTAAATACAGTTGAGTAGTCAACCAGTGCAATGAGTATTACGATTCAGGAAGCGATTCAGAAAAGTTTTCGAATCAGGAAAGTAAATACAGGTTCAGGTAGTCAACCAGGCAGTCGAGTATTACTGATTCAGGGAAGCAGTTCAGGAAAAGTTTTCGAAATTGCGAGTGGCAATTATGGCGTTGGTGGAGTTATTTGGATGAAGATGATTATCGAGAGGATAAGCAATCTTAGATATCTTGAAAGATTAGGTGGAACATAAGTCCCGTTATAGATTCAAAATCGCAAGACGAGGCAGTCGCCCCGTGATCGGGTATCAATCGGTCAAGATGATCCGATAAGTCAAGGGATTTTTGCGAAAATAAAATATTTTATTAATTATTAAAGTCAGAGGGTCCAGGCTGTTTCAGTAAAAGAAAATAATTTGAGTTAGGTCCTTGTTAAAAAGAAAATTTACAATTAGCCCCGTTTTCGTAAAAACTAATACTTCTGGGGTTAAAAATTAAATAGGTAAAGGTCCCAACCTTGAAACATTATGAGGTCAATTCCTAAATTATCTAAATTGTTCAGAGATTCAGGTTTTTAAGGTTTTGAGCTCGAGTTTTTATAAAATTCTCACATTGGCCCCAAGTTTGTTAAAATTGTCATTTCGGGCCCTAAGTTTAAAATAATTGGAACTCACAAACCGGAAGGGCTTTTAATGTGATTCCAGTTGGAAAATGTCACTAAGGTCAGTGGGATATTGGGAGAAAAACAATTTTAAAAATAAATAAGTATAGGTCCCTTAACTTTTGAAAATCTCATTTTTCTCTCATTTTAAAATAATTGCCTTTAAGGTTTTTAGGGGTCCAATTGTTATGAAATTTGAACCTTGGGTCCAAAATATCATTATGTTATAGTTAAATTAGTATTTCCAGGTACATGGACTATGTCCTGGAAATTTCATTTTGGTCCTCAAGTTTAATCTTTTACAATTTGGTCCCTCAATTTTTATATAATTACTTTCCAAGCTCTAAACACTTGGATTTTTGGAATACACCTAAAATATGTTATTTCCAGTCCCTTAAAAGTTAAAATTTCAAATTTTAAAATTAGGGTCTGGTACAGTTTTGAAAATTGCAATATAGCCCTTAAACATCTAAAATTTTACAATCTCGTCCTTGGGCTTTTCTTGAAACTCTTAAAACTTTATTAAAATGTCCAAACATTATTTTTGAACCTGAGTACAGTCCCAAAATTAAAAATTACAGAGGGGTCCCTAAAGTTTTATTTTCTTGCAATTAAGTCCACCAACTTTCCATTTTTGTATTTTAAGTCCAAAAATTGAAATTTAATCAATTATGCTCGACTTGTCCAGGTTATAAGTCATACAAAACATGAATTTCAAGGATCATACACATGCATGTCTATTTCATACAAGAATTCATCAAATAGAACAATAAATTGTACATGCATGTACCTAAATTTCAATAAATAGCATTTTTGAGCAACACTTGAGAAATTTCACAACTTGATACATAAAATTGACATGCAATACATAAAATATATATCTCAAGTTCTCAAGATCAAAATACTACATGCATTTAACAAAAATCCCTAGAAGTTGGAAAGATTTTTCCACCCACCTTAAAATTGGAGAGTTGTGAAAAAAAAAAAGGATAAATTTCACAACTTGGTATGAGGTCACTTAGGTCAGCCCCTAAGTCAAGAGATATCAAAAATTTAGTGTTAGAAAAATGAGTGAAAAATTAAGAAGAAAAAAAGGAAGGTGAGAAAATTGGAAATACTACACTTTACCTTTTGTAGATGAATTGAAACTAGTTGAAGCTTCAAAGTTGGAATTTTTGGCTCACCCTCAAAACCACTTAAGGTCAGCCCCTATTTCTCAAAAATGAAAAAGGGGTGTTAAAATTTGGATAAAATAGGAAGAAGAAGAGAAAAGGGCTCTAGTGTCCAAATCTTACCTTGTAGTCCAATTTCTCTAAAAATTTCTCTTCAATTCTTCATCTTCTAAGATGACCACCATGCATGCATGTCCTTAAGTAGGCTCCTATGTACCTCCAAAGTCAAAATCAAACTTAAGTTAAGAATAGAAGGTGGTGAGTTATAAGATATCAAGTTGAATTAAAGAATGAAATTTCTTACCTTTGAGATAGGGGGGTTCGAACTTTTTGATTTAAGTAGGAAGAATGTTTGTTTTTGTTTAAGTGTTTGAAGAAAGAATAAGTGTTTGATGATATAAAGAAGATGTTCTTGAAGATGTGAAGGGTGTTTGAAGATATGAAATATGTGTTCTTTAAAGATTTGAAGACGTGAAGAGATTGTTCTTGAAGGTTTTAAGATATGAAGGAATGGTGTTTGAAGATTTGAAGATATGAAGGAATTGTGTTTGAAGATTTGAATATGTGAATGAATTTTAGAGAGAGATTAGAGAGAAGGAGGAGAATTAGTTTGAAGATTAGAGTGTGTTGGTGAAAATGAACAAATTTTGTTCATTTTGGCCATCTTGGCCGTCCACATGAGTGAGAGAGAGGGAGGGAATTTTTTTTTGTTCAAATTTGTGTCTTGTAATTTGTCTCTTGCATGGAGACAAAAGGGAAGTCAAAGGTATGGGCAAGGGATGGGTAGAGAAGGAATGTTGGGTAAGTGGGAAGATGTTGGGAAAATAGTAATAAAGAATTGGTGTATAAGATAATGTGTATAATGTTTGATTTACTGGTGTAATTATACACAAGATGACTACATAAGATATATATGTACAAGAGTTGGGTTGTATTTCTACACCAAAAACGTCATCATTGCCGTCCACCTAGGGTATTTGTGGTATTTCCATATTTTTTTTGTCCCAAATTTGATGATAATAGATGAATAATATCAATCTCCAAAATAATTAGTGATTTCATTGATCACTTATAAGTCTCATGATCACTTATTCTAAATCAAATTCTTAATTCTATAAGGTAAAAGTCTCTAAAATAAATAGACTCCTAAAATTCTAAGGTGACTAATAAATACGGAAATAATAATAATGATCAATCAAGTGATCATAAATGTGCAATGTAATTAATAATGATTATGATCACAAGTAATAAATAAAATGAAATTAAATCCAAAATATATTTATTATTAATATTTACCCATCAAAGTGACGCGGTAAAATAGTCGATAAAGTACATAGACGATAAAAGGGTAAAATACACGCTCGAAAAATTGGGGGGCTTCACAATCTCAGCCCGGCTGAAGTGATGGGGGCAAAGCTAGAAGAGGAAATGCGAATTGACATTATCTTTGAATCACTGCCAGAAAGCTTTAGCCAGTTCAAAATGAACTACAATATGAACCAGCTAAAGTTGACTCCTACTCAGTTGATGCATGAGCTTGAGAGTGCTGAACAATCTCCAGTCAAGCCAGATTATGTGCATCTAGCCGAGATTTCTGTTAAACCTAAGGGGAAACCTAAAGGTGGTAACAAGAACAAGAAGAAGAAGGTAGTGCTACTTGTTTCCAACCCAACTGCTATGAAGAAGCCGAAAGGCAAGTGCTTCAACTGTGGCAAAAAGGATCAATGGAAAAAGAATTGTCCTTAGATGAACAAAACGCCATGTAATATTTGTGATTTAAATGTCAGTGAGGCTTGTTTAGTGGAGAATTACAATGATAAATGGATCGTTGATTCAGGGGCCACTAACCATGTATGTTACTCTTTGCAGTGGTTCAAACAAAGTAGGTCGTGTGACAAAGGACAAAGAAGCTTGACATTAGGAAATGGAGATCGAGTCTTAGTGATCGCTATTGGTTTAGTTGAGTTATATTTTGATAATGATATGACTTTATTTTTTCAAGACTATTTATTCTTACTAGATTCTAAGATGAAATTGATTTCTATTAGTCGTTTATTTCTGCATGGTTTATCAGTTCACTTTGATTCCTCAGTTTCAATAAGAAGTAAATCTTCTTTTATATGTTCTGGTACTTTGTTGAATAGTCTTTATTTTATTAGTCTTATATCATATGATATATTTGTTGTTGAATCTGTGGATGATGATGAACATATCTACCTATCAAAAAAGAGGAAAATTCCCAACGAAACATACATTCGGCATTTGCGATTAGGTCATATTAATCCAAATACGATGCATGGTTTGGTTATAAGTGGGATATTAAGTTCCCTGGCCTTTGAACCTATACCAATGTGTGAATCCTGCTTGAAATGAAAAATGACAAAGAGTCCTTTCAAAAACAAAGGAAATCGTGCAGCCTTTCAACTTAAGTTGGTACATACTGATGTATGTGGACCAATGAACGTGCAGGCTAGAGGAGGGTATGAGTATTTCATTACTTTCGCTGATTATTACTCAAGATATGGATATGTATACCTAATACGCCATAAGTCTGAAGGTTTTGATAAGTTTCAAGAGTTTAAGGCTGAGGAAGAAAAGCAATTAGTTGTCCATCTAAAACAACTTCGGTCTGATCGAGATGGTGAATACATGTCTAGTGAGTGCAAGTCATACTTGACTCAAGAGGTGATAGTTTCACAACTCTCAGCCCTTGGCACACCACAAGAAAATGGAGTAGCGGAAAGAAAAAATAGAACTCTTTTAGACATGGTGGGGTCTATGATCTGTTATTCATCATTACCTGTTTCATTTTGGGGCTATGCCTTAGAAACAGTTGTGTACCTTTTGAACTTGGTTCCATCAAAATCTGTTCCAGAGACGCCCATAGAATTATGGAAGGGCGTAAGCATAGTTTGAACCATATTCGGATTTGGGGTGTTCTGGCATATGTCTTGCAACAAAAGCCTAATCAAATGGAATCTCGTATAGAAGTGTGCTTGTGTTATTGGATGCCCTAAAGGAACAAGAGGTGGAATTTTCTATAGTCCAACAGATAAGAAAGTTTTTGTGAGCACTCACACTACATTTTTAGAGGATGACTACGTGAAAAGTTTCAAACCCAATAGTACAGTGGTTCATGAGGAACTTGCTTCAAGTATGGAACTTTCTAAGACTCTTGAGGTGCCACAACATGTTCCTGTGATTGTTCAAAGAAGGGAAAATGTTCCTCATGGTGAACAAACTCAAGAACCAATGCATATATACATATGGAATCAATATAATTACAAGAACCACATGTTCAAAACAATGAAGAGATTGATAATCCACAACAAAACTTGAATCATCTTGTAGATGCACAACAACCATTGCGGTTCACTTGTAGTGGGATACAGACTCGCAAACCCACGAGATATGTTTTGTTGGGTGAATCTTATCAAGCCATCTCTAATGATCACGATGACGATCCCACAAGTTATATTGAAGCATTGGAGGACGTTGATGTCCAGGACTGGCTTAAGGATATGAATCGAGAGATGGATTCCATGTACTCCAACTCTGTTTGGTATCTTGTATAAATGCCTAAAGGGGTAAACCAATTGGGTGCAAGTGGATCTACAAGAGAAAGAGGGGATCGGACGAGAAGGTGGAAACCTTCAAAGTTAGATTGGTGGTGAAAGGGTATACTCATAAAGATGGCATCGATTATGATGAAATCTTTTCGTCATCTGCCATACTTAAGTCTATCCGGATACTCGTAGCCGTAGCAGCAAGCCTCGACTATGAGATTTGAAAAATTGATGCCAAAACATCTTTTCTGAATGGAAATTTAGAAGAGGACATTTATAAAAAACAAGTTGCATAAGTCCATTAATGGGCTACAACAAGCATTAAGGTCTTGGAATATCAGGTTTGATCAAGTTGTTAGATCATTTTGGTTTTCTGAAGAGTCCTGATGAACTATGTGTGTATAAGAGAATTTAAGGTGCAATAGTAGTTTTTCTAGTTCTTTACGTAGATGATATTCTCTTGATTGGAAACAATATAGACGTATTATTAGACGTAAATAGTTGGCTGAACAATTAGTTTGAGATGAAGGACTTGGGAGAAGCTAATTATATTTTTGGCATTAATCTTTTGCGAGATCGAAAGAATAAGTTATTAGCATTATCCCAAACTTCATATATTGATAAAATTCTGGCTAAATTCAACATGGAGAATTCTAAGAACGGATCATTGCCCTTCAGACATGGAAT
The DNA here is from genome assembly GCA_016081115.2 of Rehmannia glutinosa. Classification (NCBI taxonomy): domain Eukaryota; kingdom Viridiplantae; phylum Streptophyta; class Magnoliopsida; order Lamiales; family Orobanchaceae; genus Rehmannia; species Rehmannia glutinosa. The sequence continues at coordinate 25,267,831 of CM071932.1, read as the reverse complement.
TCATCTTTCTAAGGATCAATCACCAAAAACTCTTGAAATGAAAGAACACGTGAGTAGGATACCTTATGCATCAGCAGTAGGTAGTCTCATGTATGTCATGTTGTGTACTAGACCAGATATCTGATACACAGTAGGAATAGTAGGCCGATATAAATCAAATCTGGGGGAAGAGCAATGGGTTGCAGTTAAGCATATACTCAAGTATCTCCGGAGAACGAGAGATTATATGTTGGTATACTCTAGTGGAGTCTAGAAACCATTGCTTACAGAGACTCTGACTTCCCATAAGATATTGACTCACGAAAATCAATATATGTATATGTTTATATTATATGGTGGAGCCATTTATTGGAGGAGTGTCAAACAAACTTGTGTGGTAGACTCTACAACTAAAGCTAAATATGTGGCTGCCTCAGAAGCTGTAAAGGAAGTTGTGTGGCTGCGAAAAAAATTATACATCTCGAGGTGAGACCTTGCGTAGATCGGCCCATAACACTTTATTGTGATAATAGTAGGGATGTAGCACAATCTAAATAAGCAAGATTTCATAAGAGACAAAAACATATAGAGAGGAAGTACCACTTGATCCGAGATTTCATTCAACGAGGCCATACAATAGTTCTCAAGATAGCATCAAAGGAAAACTCAATGGATCCATTTACAAAGAATTTCCTTAAACGTGTGTTTGAGAGGCATGTTAATTCTATGGGTCTTAAGAGAGTCCCGGACTTGCTTTTGAGCAAGTGGGAGAATGTTAGTTTTATGATCAAGAAGCAAGATAAATATTATTTTATGCCATTTATTGTTCTAAAATAAATTATTCATTTTTTATACACACATTGTTATACGAAAAAGGTCCGAATTATTTAGGTAGTATTTTATCGTATGGATACGTCTATAGAAGGCATGATCATATGTTCTCATAATTAATGAATTAGTTTCACAGTTGTTAAATAAAGTTGGCACTTTCTTTAGGTTGCAATATTTTATTAAATAATCTGTCTTGATTATTATAAAATATTAGTGTGATTATTCACATTGATTGGATCGAGGGATGTTAGGAATTTTATTGTTTAGATTTTGATGAATGCCATGTTAAACTTAGAATAGAAAGTTGACACCCCAATTCTTGTTGTAAAATGCATTGTAATGAATAGAGTCGCCAAGCCGAGTCAAAGAAACTACGCCCTAACATGCAAGAAGACAATCAAGATCTGGAAGGAAGACTCACGTGAGACAATTTGAGTATGGCAAAGAAGAGTAGACGGAACACTATCAAGAAGAAGCGAGATGCAGACTGAGTGGAGCATCGGTCAAGTCAACTCAAGAAAAGCCAAGTCTCAAGTTGAAGTGACAAGAGTCATCCAATGATTGGAAGTCGACTCTAAGTCACCTGGGGAAAGCAAGGAAATGTCAAGTCGAGATAATCAGAAAAGAATCGTTGCTGAGTAAATCAAGAGATTTACTTAAACAAGTAATATCTCCATACAACCTTTCTTGGAGTGCTCGGTCCCCTAAGCGTGCAAAAGGAATGAACCAATGGGAAGCACGACACCGTGTCGAACTCGAAAAGGTGAAAAGAATAATTCATACGAGGAAACGGCAATTCCAAGAATCGCAAGCCAACGATCGCAAAGTGACTTTCAAAAATAAGCTATCTCTTCAACGGGCAAATTTTTGAAAGTTCACTATAAAAGGCCGAGGAGTTAGTTTGAGAAAAGTATGCATGAATGACACATACGTGAGATATACAAGCACATTAGAAAAATCGAAACAATCTCAATCCTCAAGCCTACATTCAAGTACATCAATCCAACACTTACCCGTGAAGGAAAGAGAGCTTCAACCAGATTGAAGAGGAAACCTTTGAAAACAAGGGGTCTACTTTCCGGGAAGGATTGTAGAAAAGTTCAAAGTTGAACTAAGTCTTAAGCATTTGGAGGGCTTCGTGATCAAATCCAAAGAGCTTGAGCAAGTGAGTCAGTAGTAGCAAAGGCAAATGCCGCCCGTGAAGAAGCCGAGTCGAACGAGAAGCCACCGAGTGATCAAGGCGTCTCAGATCGAGTCCCAAAGGATCAAGTCGGCCTGTTGTGATCAAGACTTGTATCCGGACGTTACCACTTTGTAAACCGATCATTACTTAGTGGATTCCTCCAGGAGTTGGAGAAGAGAGGAGTAGAAGAATTACCCCATCTTCGAACCTCTATAAAAACTTTCTTGTGTCATTTACATTTCAAAGATTTAAATTCCTCGCACTTTTAATTGCTTATATCTGCTGATAAATTTGCTATCCATTTGATAATTTACAAGTACTAAATCAAGCTCTAATATCTTGCTTAATCAAACTTAAGGGTGTTAAGTCTTCATTTGAAAATAAAAATACAAATTGAGTTAAATTGTAGCCAACAATTTGAGTTACTCCATCAATGGCTCAAATTGAAAGTCGTTGAAAGATTAACTCTACTTGAGTGACTAATTCGATGTCCATCAAGGACACAAGCTGTGTGTAGAATTAACTCAGAGATTTAAAAGGACTAAATCGAAAATTTGGTAAGGTTTATTCAACCCCCCTTCTAAACCTTACACTTACACCCCTTGGGACCTACAAGTGGTATCAGAGCGGTTGGTTCATTGAACCCTCCGCACCGGTTCTCGAACTAGATCTCCAAAACTTTTTTAAAGTCCGCTTTAGTACTTAAACTTTCAAAACTCTTTTTATTAAAAGTCATTATCATGGAAGCAAATCTAACACGCATCCCTATGTTCACTATTGAAGAATTTGATGATTGGAAAATTCGTATGTTGTGCTCATCTATCAAAGATTACATGATGAGATGTGGATAGTAATAGAAGATGGGCCTCTACAAATATTAAAAGTGAACACACATGTCACGAAGATTTAAGAGTTGAAGGAGAAGAAGATGTTGCTCCTGCACTATCATGGTTGAAAACCAAGAACCGAGTGGACAAATGATGACAGAAAAAGATACAACCTGGATAATGTAGCCAAGGACATCCTCTACAAAACCTTGGACAAAGCCATGTTCAACAAAGTCAAATCATGCAAAACGGCTAAAGAAAATGGGACAAGTCGACATTAATTTGTGAAGGCTCGTGAGCAAATCAAAGAAAACAAATTATCAAGATGTCGTATTTAAGTTTGAAAATTTCAAAATGATCTCGGGAGAGAATCTGGATCAACCGGACGCTCGGTTTACGTAAATCACAAATGAGTTTGTCTACACTTGGAAAGGAATATACACGAGAATGAAATGTGTATGAAGATCCTAAAAAGTCTTCAAATTGAATGGGAAATGAAGGTCATGGCATCGAGACATTCCATGGACCTATCAAAGACATCCAACCATGAACTATTCTCGGACCTCAAAGCCTATGAGTTTGAGCCGAGAAGAAAAGACCAGGAAGAGACAATTTGCACTCCAAAACAAAAATTTGCTCTAATTGTCAAAGATTGGAAGAGAGTCGAGGTCAAAGAGGCAATTGACCCGTAAGAAATAGCCCCGATAATTAAAAGATTTAACAAGTTCTTTAACAAGAACTACAAGAGAGGAAAGGGTGAATCTTCCGTAAGACACTCTGCTCCCACCAAATCAAGAGATGATAGGCCAACCAAGAGAATGATCATCAACAAGTTGAGTATCAAAGGGTCGACAACTCAAGAGTAGAAAGAGTCGATCAAAAGGTGAATATCTCGTGTTGGAATTGTAGACAACCAGGTCACTATGCCATTGATCGCTCATATCCTGTAGTCAACAAGTACAGAATGAATGAAGAAGAAAGAAAGGTCTTGAGAAAGAAGACAAGAAAAGAAAAAGGCAATGATGGTCGCAGAGATCCGAGACAACCAAGTCAAGAGAGACAATTGATTCGAAAGCAAAGTGAAGCCGACTACTCGAGTGACTCGAAGAAGAAGCCTTGATCCGCTTAATGGCCAAAGAACAAGATCAAGAAGATGAGGTACAATCTAATTCAACAAGCTCGACACTAGTGATAGTGATCGTGACACACACACTTCATCACCTACGATCTTTATGATTCATTAGGCAAAATGATGAAAGATTTTGAGCACATTAAATCCTCACACACACTATTGAATGAGGAAAACAACCTACTTAAAAGTCAAAACTCAAAGTCGACTAAGGAGCCGAGTACTCTAAGTCAAATAGTCTGTTGAAAATGAAAGTTTAAAGGTCGAAAATGCTAAATTAGTAGCTGAAATTGTCGCTATAGAAAAGAGGGAGAATGACCTCAAAAATGTTATTGCCTCATTTACTAAGGCATCTAAATCAATGGATGATCTTATTATGAGTCAAAGAGAATGTGGAGACAAGAAGCTTAGATTTAATTCCTTTGTGCCATGTCAAACCTCAAGAGTAATTTTGGAAAAAGGATCTTCAAGTCATGAAGAGTCCGAAAAACCCAAAACTCTAAATGTTGCACACACATTCACTCCAAAGCACAATACTAAGCAAAGCGGCCTTGGTTACAAAGGAAAAGGAAAAATGACCGATTGAGTATCTTTGAAAGGACAACCGAGAAGAGATTCAACCGAGTCCTCAAAGAAACTCCTAACGTAAAATACTGTAAAGAAGAAACAGAGCTACCAAAAATTCCTTAAAATCCATAAAAGAAATACATATGATGGGAATGGTAGAAAATATCCAAGCCAAGCCGATTGGAACAATGTGAACTATCGGCAGATAGACTTATGGAATATAAGCCCAAGTGGCAAAGGCCTAGAACTCAACAAAGGCCATTCCAAAAGTATAAGAGCTTTCATCAAAGACACACATGCACCTAGGCACTACACTCAAAAGCACCACAATTACCCAAGGAAGGCAATTGCTAAAACACATATGCAGCATATAGACAAAAGAGACAATTTGTATGAACCTAGAATCCCCAAGCAATTTGCCGAATTAATTATGATTATGGCATCGATAGATGGCAACCCCTTAGAGTCAAATCATTTGGCTATAGGTTGGTTGGATCATCTTACAATTCTAACCCCTCAGACCCGCACAAGTATGGGTACCTAAAACTTAATTTCCTTGATTGCGGGTTCAAGGAACAGTGAGTGCCAAGGAACCTGGTACATGGATAGTGGTTGTTCCGCATATATGACAGAAATAAGAGAAATATGTCAAAATTCAAGGAAGTCAAAGGAGCCAAAGTCATATTTGGAGGAAATGAAGCTCCTGGTGAAATAAGAGGCATTGGATCCATCAAGAGGAATGGATTAGAAATCACAGATGTTGCATATGTTGAAGGACTCAACTTCAACCTCATCGAGTATCATCAACCGCGTGACAAGGGCTACAATGTTGGATTCAACATGGGTGTATGCCAAATCAAGGATATTGAATCAAATGAAGTTGTCGCAAGGAAAAGACAGAAGAATATGTATGTAGTGGATTGGTCAACCGCAACACCCAAAGACTGTCTACTAGCAAAGAGCACAAATTGAATCAAATTGGATGTGGCACAAAAAGCCGAGTCACCCGAATTTCAAAACAATTAACAAGCTAGCAAGAAGTCATCTTGTAGAAGGACTTCCGGACTCAAAAGATATACAAGAAGGAGAGTATATGTGATGCATGTCAAGGGAAAACAAATCAAGTCGTCATTCAAAGAAAAGACATGCCCATCCTCAACAAGAATATTGCATCTACTTCATATGGATCTATTTGGCCCAAAGTGGAACCGGCCAAAGATAAGTGGAAAGAAATACACCTTGGTGGTAGTAGATGACTACTCAAGATATACATGGACAATATTCATGTGCAAGAAGAAAGAAACCCTACAAAAACTACCACAAATTGATGAAGAGAATTCAAAATGAGAAGAGTCAAACCATTATCAAAATAAGATCGATAGAGGAACCGAGTTTGTCAATGGAATAATAACTCGATTGTATTGAGAATGGTATTGGTCATGAACTATCGCAGCAAGGACTCCACAAAGCAGAATGGAGTTGCGAAAAGAAGGAAAGTAACCCTCAAAGAAGCAAAGAAGAACCATGTTAGTCAAGCAGGTTACCAAAAAGATTTTGGGTGAAGCAATCAACACACTTGCTACACCCAAAACAGATGTATGATAAATAGACAAACTGACAAAGACTCCTATGAGATCCGGATCTGGAAGAAAACCAAGTGTTGCATATTTCATAATATTTGGATGTAAATGCTTCATCCACAACAATGGCAAAGACAACCTAAAGGCTTTTGATGCTAAGGTCGATGAAGGTATCTTCTTAGGATACTCACCGAAAGCAAAGCCTAAAGAATACTCAATAAAAGAACTATGGTTACAGAGGAATCCATTCATGTAGTATTCGATGAGCCAAATGTAAATGGAGAAAACATTGAAGAGTCACCGATAAGTTGAAACATCCAATCATACGTAAGAGTCCCTACGCCGAAGTCAAGTCGGGATTATCAACTCGAGAAGAAGATGAGATAGTGAATCTCAAAAGCAAAACTGGAAAATTTGCAGCTAAGTGACCACGAAAGAGTGACCACAAAGAACACAACCGCAAGTCGATTTGAATCCGGCTAACTTACTCCAACTCGATGTAAGATGGCCGAGAGACCATCCACCGTAACTTGTCATTGGAGATATGAGAGAAGGTGTCAAAACAAGATCCGTAACTCAACAAGAAGCTATGTTCACATGCTTCATTTCGCAAATAGAGCCAAAAGATGTGTCACAAGCATTGGATGACACACATTGGATTCAAGCTATGCAAGAAGAGTCAATCGGTTTGAGAGAAATAAAGTATGGGAACTAGTGCAAAGACCCATACATCAAAATGTTATTGGAACCAAATGGGTATTCGTAAATAAGATGAACGAGGAAGGCTCGTGGTAAGAAATAAAGCAAGACTAGTAGCCAAAGGATATTGCCAAGAAGAAGGGATAGATTTTGATGAAACATTTGCCCTCGTAGCAAGATTGGAAGCTATAAGGATGTTTCTTGCCCATGCGACTCACAAGAATTTCATTGTATATCGATGGATGTAAAAAGTGCATTCCTAAACGGTTTATTGGAAGAAGAAGTATATGTTGAACAACCTCCAGGATTTGAGCAGAAGACTCTTGGAGACAAGGTATACAAACTCAAGAAAGCCTTGTATGGATTGAAACAGCACCCGAGCATGGTATGATACCCCGTCACAATTCCTAATCGAAAATGGATTCACAAAAGGAAAAGTAGATAGAACACTTTTTAATTCAAGACAAGAAGAGTATCTTTCGCTTGTTCAAATATATGTGGATGACATCATTTTTGGATCCACTAACAAAGAGCTGTGTGAAAAATTCTCAAACCTCATGCAAAGCAAATTTGAAATGAGCATGATGGGAGAGCCGACATTTTTCCTGGACTTCAAGTGAAACAACCAAGGATGGAACCTTCATAAGTCAAACAAAATATACCAGAGATTTAATGAAGAAATTTGGTATGGAAGAAAAGTCTTCTCGTAAAAATACCAATGAACACATCACCAAAATGGACATGGATGCGGATGGCAAGCCTCGTAGATCAAACAAGATACAGGCACTTATTGGATCATTGCTCTATCTCACAAAGAAGGGCCGACATCACCTCACCTTGTAGGTGTATGTGCAAGATTTCAATCGCTCCAAAAGAGAGCCATATGACAAAGCAGCCTAAGAGAATATTGAGATACTTGAAAGGAAGCCAAGAAGTAGGCCTATGGTATCCAAAGGAAAGTGGATTCAAGCTAATTGGCTATTCAGACCGACTACGCTCGGATGCAGAGTGGACAGAAGAGCACTTCGTGCACTGTCAAATGCTAGGAAACAGACTAATTTCTGGTTTAGCAAGAAGCAAAACTCAATAGCCACCTCTACTGGTGAGGCATAATACATAGTCTGCGGGCATTTGTTGCAGCCCAAGTCCTATGGATGAGACAACAATGTGAGAGACTATGAAGTTGAAGAAAAAGAAATTCCAATCATGTGTGATAACACAAGTGCCATTGCAATCACTCAAAACTCGTGTTGCACTCAAGAACAAAACATATAGATGTCGAGATATCATTTCATAAGAGATCATGTTGAAAAGAAGGACATTATCTTGGAATACATCTCAACCGATAAACAACTAGCCGACATCTTCACAAAACCGTTATGTGAATCAAGATTTGAAGAACTCAAGCATGAGTTAATTGAGTGAAATGACACTGACAAATCAAAGAAGAGTATTAGAAAGAAAAGAAGTGAAAAAGAAAAAACAAAAATCAACTTAGTAAATCACCAGATCGGAAAAGACAACTACACCAAGTCGGTGATAGCCGAGTCACCAAGAGAATCATGCGAGGAGTAGAGTTAAATCGGCCTAAGAGATAAGTGAATAACTTATGAGCAAAGTGACAAAAACGCAATCGTTTTAACTTAGCGGGAATGTTTTAAGGAACACATCAAAGATAATGATGATGTGTACGCACATAAAGCCGCACACTAAGCTTATGATTGGATATAAATGTTGCCGCATTAAATACGAGACGTGAAATGCTCAATAGCGCGTGCGAAATCCAAGCCGTTGATTTCGATCACAATTCAAAACCGCCTCGCACGCCCTTTCATAAACCATATTTAAACCATTTTCGCCCGCTTTCTCTCTCACACTTCTAAAAACTGTTCATCTTTTTCTCTCAAAAGCAAAGGCAAACTACTCTCGAAACCCTATCAACATTCTAATCAATTTCGAGACTTTTCTTGATATAATTTCGAGAAATGGCACCAACTTACGACTTTACTAAGTTAGGAAAGCAAATCCACACCGGTTCGACGGTGGATTTCGACGGAATGGTAAAAGCAGGGGTCCGACGACACCCTGGTGAAGAAAATTGCTGAAAAGTTGGAAACGCCCAGGACTAAAACCGTTTCTAACGCTGGAATATCCTATGACCTATGTGGAGGAGGTCGCACAATTCTACGTGAATGCCGAGATTCACGACGAAGGAATCAAGTCATCCTGCTCACGGAAGCGGTGACTATTACCGCCAAGGATTTGGTGAATATTGCTCACTACCCGCGAAGGAGCAACCGAGATTAAGGAAGCTCGATGTAAACTTGGACGACGATGGAAAGAAATAGCCAAGTCCGATCTTGCCGATAAAATTATATACACAAAGAAACAAGAGATGGCTGAAGGAGGATTATCACAAATTGTTGGACATAGTTGCCAAATGTATCGACATCAAATTTGGCAAACTTTGACCAACTATCAAAGGCAAAGCCGATTGTGATGGCTGCAATCATCGAAGAAAAGAAGATAAATGGGCTGAGTTTATCTACAGCAGACTCGCGAACGTGGGGAACAAGTCCTTCAAAGAAGATGGCACATTTGGAGGATCCCCGGGATATGGCCTAGTGATTGGCCGGCTATTGGAGGTGAAAGGAGTCCCTCTTAGACATGGGAAGGCCTTCCATGTTAACAAGAGGATGTTCGAGCTAACCTCTCTCGGTGCTCGAAGCGAGCTTATGCCAAGAGAGCCGACACCGGTGAGGGGGAATCGGTGACCTCAAGATACAAATTGCTTCCTCTCCGGCCTAAGAAGAAAGTCGCCCCGCAAATGCTAAGAAGACGCGCCCCGCAAAGAAAGAAAACCAAACATGCTCCCGCCCCGCAGCAGAGTCACCGCCCCAAAGAGCCAGTCGTGTCACCCGCCCCTGCAGAGAGGTCGAGAAGGACTCACAAATACCTTCTCCGATCGTCAAAAGGAGGAGAACCGACAAGCCCAGACGGCCAGCTCCTCGTAAACAAACACCAAAGACGCCCCCCCCGCCAAGACTCGAGAGGACACCGCCCGAACTGTAAATTCCCCGGTACAAACCAGGAGATGAAGAAGACTCGTCAAGCAAATCCGAACAGAGAAACCAAATTTGAGTCGATTACTCACCTAGCACAAATACCGGAGACTACCGGAGAAGTAGAGTCTCCGGATGTAGTTGATGAAAACCAAGTCTCTGAAGGCGATCACAGAGGCAACTCAAGACACACTGTAGCTCACACAATTAAAACACAAGAAGAACCAGCCCAAGCAGATAGTGATGTAATGATCCTATCTCCACCTTACCCGACATCCAAAATCGTCACATGCTGCGTGAGTGGAGAAAATGGAAGTTGAGCAAGTCAAGGGAACAGTTCCAACGACCCGAGTTCATAGAAGAAGAAGAGGAATCGCTAAATTTCCTCGACTAACTATCGTGCTCCCAAAGACTTGATGAGGACAATCGCTTAGACATCCCGCAGATCTACAAGGACGGGGAGAGAGCAAAGCAAGTCAAGAAGCCGAAGCACGTGAGAAGGCAAGCATCCGCCCTATCTCCGGCACCACGTAACACTTCCATCCTCTTCTTGATGTCTTCTCGACGGTGATGAGGATCCGAGAAAATGTCACGCCACGTAAGAGTTACAAATGCAAAGAAGCATCGCATGAATCAAGAATTCTTCACGAGCAAAGACTAATGGAGGGACCAGGAGAGTCCTCCAACACACCTGAAATCGATCCTATGGGAGTGGTTCAAAGCAAATAGCCACCGATGTTGCCGCTACCACTTCCCCACTCACTCGGAAGAAGGCAATAAGGAAATGGCGATGAACCGGGCTAGTGGGGACCCCAACGAGCCAACCCCTATTGAAGGGTGTGCTACCACCGCCCCAACGGCTGAACCATCGGTTGCAACAGCCGGGAGTCCGGAGACGAGTGACCCCACTCCAAGTCACTCGGTGGTGCGCCGGCCGAGGGGAAACTCCTCCACCGCAGCAAGGTCGGAGGATCTGCAGATGACTCCACAAAGAAGCAAGGAGGCGAAGAAGAGAAATTACAATCACAAGAAGAACAACAAGTTGCCATCAACGAAGCTCGGCGCTTGAGACTGTCTCGGTGAGGTGCCAACCGCTCGAAGGCTAATGACGCGCCGATGCAATCGAGGCACGAGGAAGGAATGTACCCGGGAGTTAACACTGGCGATGAAAGTGCAATCCATGGGGTTGAGACTCCAATGGATGCCATCGTAGAAGACCCTAAGACATGACCGACATCGTCGAAAGGGAGGACAAGTGCCTCGCAGCAAAGAGAGACCGCCGGAGGAAATGAAGGCCCACGGGAGGTTGAGACTTCCGGGGTAAAGAGGTCAAGTACTGAGAACATCCCCTCCGCAATCATCGACCCATCTCGAGAAGGAGATCGCGCACTTCATGATTCCCAGGACAACCCCGATGTCACTTTTCCGGGATCAAGAAGAAGAAGAAGTTCGAGTCAACCCCATGACAAATCCAAAAGACTCATTGCGGGTGTTCCAAGCACGAGTAAGTCCGATCCCAAGACTACTCGTCAAACTTTTAACTTTGATGATGAGCCACCTCTAGAAATCTCATCATCGTCCGATGACGCCGATAAGGCCGAGGACAAGTCTCATGAAAAGGAAAAATCATTTGAGACCAACGGTTAAGAAGAAATTGAGGCTCAGAAGCCGAGTCTATTTCACAACCAAACCCAGTGAACCAAAACCACCGCTCGGGCTCCTCAAGCCACACTGGATCGATTCCCCAAAAGAACTTCACGCGCACCGCTCATCATTGAACAGATCCCGATCGGCGGTGATGAATCTTTTGTAGAATCTTTCCCTTTCTCACCGGAGATACTTAACTCCACGAAGAGTCGAGAAAATGAGCAAGCACGATATCACAGACCACCTCCTGTTTTTCACTCGTGCACCATTGTTCCACCGATTTTGATTTCGACGTTGTATGGACATCACCGCAATGAAGAATCAACCAAGTTCGAGAAGTGTTCAAGGCACTCTTTGCTTAAGTTGAAAAGATGGAGAGGCATCAGCCTCTTTGGATATGCGCCCGGACAACAGAGATGCCAACCTTACGGTGACTTGAGAGGCATCACGGTCAGGATAAGGGAATGGTGGCAACAAAGAAGAATCAATGCGTGTGGAACAGTGAGATACTTCGTAACCTTGTTCAACAAGCGGTGTGGAGAGCCGAGAATGTTGATGCAAAAACGAAACCGAGGGAACACATTGAGCATATGCGAAGCTCACACTCGCCGAGATCAAGTCGCTGCGTGAGCGAATGCAAATGATATACGGCGTTTGGAAGAACACATGACAAGAAAATTCAGCCTTCTCATGGCCGAGATGAAGCCGATTTCAGTGAGAATCCAACGCTACTCTGGCTGAATTCGTGCCGCATACAACGCAGCAGACTTGAAGCAAAATTCAACCATCGAAGACTCGACTTCATGCTTGCCAAAGATGTTCCCGGGGTTCCTCTATCCTTTGATGATGCCAAAAAGGGGGAAGAGGAATACCTTAAAGCAAAGAAAATCAAGCTGAAAAGAAAGGAGCAAATGAGAAGGGAGCGACTTAGAAGGGAAAATCAGGTGAGGAAAATTTGAAATCAAGAAAGGAAAATCACGAGGGGGAAGGATCAAAAGATATGACCTTGATGATTGCACAAACCCCCAACAGGGTCCTGTCACTGGTGACATTATAAGCAAACAAACTCCCCGTGACTCGCCACTCCAAGACTCTGTATCTATGGCCGAGAAGAGAAAAGAAATTGAAGCGGGGATGAAGGAAGTGGAAGGAAGAATGGATGCCAGGGTGATGAACATCTTGAAAGAACATGGAGGCATTCTAGTTGACAGAGACACGTATGCCATTTCGGATGTCGGGACAGAGCCAAGATCAGTTGACGAATTCAAAACGCTCGAATCAAGGATATTTTGCAAATATGTCCATGGCTCAAGCCTGGGACTTGTATCTTGGGAAAAGGGTCTCACATTGTGTGAAGAAGCCGACAGACGGCACAGACTTAGCATCACTCTGCTGGTCACTCGCTAGTCAATCAGGTAGGAAGAAGAAGACCCAAAGACAAAGATACGCCCCAGGCAGGTAGAGGAAGAAGCAAGTGAGTGGAGGAAGAAGCTTGACCCAGGCCTCTCCGCCCAAGAATATCGAATACGTAGATCCCGGAAAGAAAGGAGGGATCTTGGGTTGGGCTTGACCAAGTGGCAAATTTGCGAGTGGCTAAAACTAACGCCGAGTATGCAAAGAGAATAGAAGAAGAAAACAAAAGACAAACTCGGCTATGGCAGGAGAGACAGAAAGACTAAGGAAAGATGAAGTGCCAGGAAGGCATATGAGAAGAAAAAGAAGCAAAATTTGACGACGAGAAAAAGAGAAGAAGAGAAGAAGATCTTCGATCAAGATGAAAGAAGGAGACAGCGAAGGAGATGAAGTGTTTTTGTCCAACCCTTCATGTATTTTATTATGTAAATACATACAATGTAAGTCTTCGTAATAGAGTTATAAATTTTTTGTGAAGACAGCGATTATATACTCCGATACACCTTGTAAACAGTTGATTGTGTTAAGTACAAGAATGATATGATCAATAAAAAGATTGATTCTGCGCATACATTCTATGTCAATACACTATCTCAGTATGTATCTTTGTTATTTACATATTTGTATGATCTAAGTTTTGGCATCATCAAAAAGGGGGAAATTGTTAGGAATTTTATTGTTTAGATTTTGATGAATGCCATGTTAAACTTAGAATAGAAAGTTGGCACCCCAATTCTTGTTGTAAAATGCATTGTAATGAATAGAGTGGCCAAGCCGAGTCAAGACAACTACGCCCTAACATGCAAGAAGACAATCAAGATGGAAGGAAGACTCTTGTGAGACATTTGAGTATGGCAAAGAAGAGTAGACGGGAACACTATCAAGAAGCGGTGAGATGGTGAGTGGAGCATCAGTCAAGTCAACTCAAGAAAAGCCAAGTCTCAAGTTGAAGTGATGAAGAGTCATCCAATGATTGGAAGTCGACTCTAAGTCACATGGGGAAAGCAAGGAAATGCAGTCAAGTCGAGATAATCAGTAAAAAGAACCGTATTTAAATCAAGAGATTTACTTAAACAAGTAATATCTCCATACAACCTTTCTTGGAGTGCTTAGTCCCGAAGCGTGCAAAAGGAATGAACCAATGGGAAGCACGACACCGTGTCGAACTCTTAAAAGGTGAAAAGAATAATTCATACGAGGAAACGGCAATTCCAAGAACGCAAGCCAACGACGCAAAGTGACTTTCAAAAATAAGCCTATCTCTTCAACGGGCAAATTTTTGAAAGTTCACTATAAAAAGGCCGAGGAGTTAGTTTGAGAAAAGTATGCATGAATGACACATACGTGAGATATACAAGCACATTAGAAAAATGAAACAATCTCAATCCTCAAGCCTACATTTCAAGTACATCAATCCAACACTTACCCGTGAAGGAAAGAGAGCTTCAACCGATTGAAGAGGAAACCTTTGAAAACAAGGGTCTACTTTCCGGGAAGGATTGTAGAAAAGTTCAAAGTTGAACTAAGTCTTAAGCATTTGGAGGGCTTCGTGATCAAATCCAAAGAGCTTGAGCAAGTGAGTTGTAGTAGCAAGGCATCCGCCTGTGAAGAAGCGAGTCGAACGAGAAGCCACCGAGTGATCAAGGCGTCTCGGATCGAGTCCCAAAGGATCAAGTCGGCTGTTGTGATCAAGACTTGTATCCGGACTGTTACCACTTTGTAAACCGATCATTACTTAGTGGATTCCTCCAGGAGTTGGAGAAGAGAGGAGTAGAAGAATTACCCCATCTTCGAACCTCTATAAAAACTTTATTGTGTCATTTACATTTCAAAGATTTAAATTCTCGCACTTTTAATTACTTATATTTCACGATAAATTTGCTATCCATTTGATAATTTACAAGTACTAAATCAAGCTCTAATATCTTGCTTAATCAAACTTAAGGGTGTTAAGTCTTCTTCAATGAAAATAAAAATACAAATTTGAGTTAAATTGTAGCCAACAAATTTGAGTTACTCCATCAACAAAACTCAACGAGAAATCGTTGAAAGATTAACTCTTGAGTGACTAATTCGATTTGTCCATCAAGGACACACGGTGTGTAGAATTAACTCAGTAGATTTAAAAGGACTAAATCGAAAATTTGGTAAGGTTTATTCAACCCCCCCCTTCTAAACCTTACACTTACACCCCCTTGGGACCTACAAGGGAGATTTAATCAAGGTTAATTTTTTGTTAAAAGGGAATTAAATCTCCAGTTATATTGGTTGGGTTATTTTTCTTAATCTTGAGTTTATTTTAAATAGATAATTACATAGTTGTTATTCTTTGAATTATCAATAAGCAAAGTTTAATTATTACAAACCAACACCTGGATAGTTTGGGAATTTTGATTATTTAATTATCAGTATTTATGAAATAAACAATAGGAAATTTGTATGAAATTATCCTCTTGATATGTTTCGGTACTTGGATGTAAAAAGTCATTGGTCAGTGTAATTAATTATTGATAGTTAATTAATAAATAATTAATTATTGATATTTTACAAAGGAGAAATACACATTTAATATTTAACATTTTATTATTAATCTTGGAGTTCAATATCGGGCTTTTAGTGGAATATCACCGGTTTAGAGAATTATTTTACAATTATTAGGAGCCTTAATTAATAATAATTATTGGATCTCTAAACTAGCTCAAGATAATTGGTGTGGTCTATATCAAAATTAATGGACTTCTATATTTGGGTAGGGTTTATTAATACTTGGGCGTAGGCTTAAGTAAAATCCTAGGCCAAGCTTTATTAGGGTTAGAGACATCTATAAAAAGATAAGATGTCAGTATTCTAATAGATAAAGAAAATAAAACGGATAAATAACGTATAAAAAAGTCTGAGGTGATATTGGAGCACCCACACGCCGCCACACCCCTTGAGAAGAGTTTAGAAGATCTAACAAGGTATTCTCTTCTCGGACGAGAATGATTCAGTTGCATAGATATTTCACATGTGGATCCTTTCCGCTGCGCATACCTATGATTCCTTCAATATTTTGGGTGTATGGTCAGTATATCATTTGTATTGTTGGATGCAGTTGAAACTTTTGTTTTTTAAAGTCGGTTGTGTGGTCGTTTGCTTTGTCAATTTGTGTTTTCAGTTTGTTACTGTATTGTTTCAGATTCCGGTGCATGCTCAATTGTAATTCTTTGGGATAGAGCTTGGGAATTTGATTCAAATACACTATACTCATTGTTGGGCTTTCAATGGGAAGCGAATAAAACATGTTATTATCCTTGTGAATCTCTTATCTTTACAATTATTAGAAAAAAATATACCTGGTTACCAAAGTGATTCGTGATTATTTTGAGATTGAGATGACCAGTTGGTTCACCTACCAATGAAAGATTCATTACCACCTTTTCCGGTAATAGGGGAAGATGATGTATGGTCGTTGATTTGTGTGAACATAGACAAGTTTTTTGTCGGCACCACTATGGTTGGTGAAAAAGCCGAGGGACTCCCATATGTCTACATAATCTAAAAGGGAACAAATTGAGCTTAAAGCGAGAATAGATTTGCAAAAGTTGTTTCCCTCATCGTATTACCAATTATCCGGGTAGCAGATGAAGGTTCCCGTGGCCCAATTGGTGTGGTCGATATCAAAATTTATGGACTTCTATGTTTGGGTAGGGTTTATTAATACTTGGGCGTAGGCTTAAGTAAAATCCTAGGCCAAGCTTTATTAGGGTTAGAGACATCTATAAAAAGATAAGATGTCAGTATTCTAATAGATAAAGAAAATAGAACGGATAAATAACGTATAAAAAAGTCTGAGGTGATATTGGAGCACCCACACGCCGCCACACCCCTTGAGAAGAGTTTAGAAGATCTAACAAGGTATTCTCTTCTCGGACGAGAATGATTCAGTTGCATAGATATTTCACATGTTTTATCCTTTCCGCTGCGCATACCTATGATTCCTTCAATATTTTCGGTGTATGGCCAGTATATCATTTGTATTGTTGGATGCAGTTGAAACTTTTGTTTTTTAAAGTCGGTTGTGTGGTCGTTTGCTTTGTCAATTTGTGTTTTTAGTTTGTTACTGTATTGTTTCAGATTCTGGTGCATGCTCAATTGTAATTCTTTGGGATAGAGCTTGAGAATTTGATTCAAATACACTATACTCATTGTTGGGCTTTCAATGGGAAGCGAATAAAACATGTTATTATCCTTGTGAATCTCTTATCTTTACAATTATTAGAAAAAAATATACCTGGTTACCAAAGTGATTCGTGATTATTTTGAGATTGAGATGACCAGTTGGTTCACCTACCAACGAAATATTCATTACCACCTTTTTCGGTAATAGGGGAAGATGATGTATGGTCGTTGATTTGTGTGAACATAGACAAGTTTTTTGTCGGCACCACTTTGGTTGGTGAAAAAGCCGAGGGACTCCCATATGTCTACATAATCTAAAAGGGAACAAATTGAGCCAGAAAGCAGTAATAGATTTGCAAAAGTTGTTTCCCTCATCGTATTACCAATTATCTGGGTAGCAGATGAAGGTTCCCGTGGCCCAATTGGTGTGGTCGATATCAAAATTAATGGACTTCTATGTTTGGGTAGGGTTTATTAATACTTGGGCGTAGGCTTAAGTAAAATACTAGGCCAAGCTTTATTAGGGTTAGAGACATCTATAAAAAGATAAGATGTCAGTATTCTAATAGATAAAGAAAATAGAATGGATAAATAACGTATAAAAAAGTCTGAGGTGATATTGGAGCACCCACACGCCGCCACACCCCTTGAGAAGAGTTTAGAAGATCTAACAAGGTATTCTCTTCTCGGACGAGAATGATTCAGTTGCATAGATATTTCACATGTGGATCCTTTCCGCTACGCATACCTATGATTCCTTCAATATTTTCGGTGTATGGCCAGTATATCATTTGTATTGTTGGATGCAGTTGAAACTTTTGTTTTTTAAAGTCGGTTGTGTGGTCGTTTGCTTTGTCAATTTGTGTTTTCAGTTTGTTACTGTATTGTTTCAGATTCTGGTGCATGCTCAATTGTAATTCTTTGGGATAGAGCTTGGGAATTTGATTCAAATACACTATATTCATTGTTGGGTTTTCAATGGGAAGCGAATAAAACATGTTATTATCCTTGTGAATCTCTTATCTTTACAATTATTAGAAAAAAATATACCTGGTTACCAAAGTGATTCGTGATTATTTTGAGATTGAGATGACCAGTTGGTTGACCTACCAATGAAAGATTCATTACCACCTTTTTCGGTAATAGGGGAAGATGATGTATGGTCGTTGATTTGTGTGAACATAGACAAGTTTTTTGTCGGCACCACTTTGGTTGGTGAAAAAGTCGAGGGACTCCCATATGTCTACATAATCTAAAAGGGAACAAATTGAGCCAGAAAACAGTAATAGATTTGCAAAAGTTGTTTCCCTCATCGTATTGCCAATTATCTGGGTAGCGGATGAAGGTTCCCGTGGCCCAGTCTGTTGTCTTTGCTCAGCTAGCTCTCTGGACTACTTCAAGGCTTTCTACAGCTTAGCAGCTTCAAATTCTTCTAAATCCTCCTCATCGGCCTCTGACAGCACATATTATGAGAAAATATATTATTTATCTAAGTACTATTTGAATATAAAGTATTCATTATTTTTTTGATGTACTTGTATGGAATAAAGGTGATGTACGAATTTATTATTCAAATGATATGAGTATAATACATATATATGCATACAAATTTATATATATTTATATTATTGAAAATATAGACGTACTAAGTACAATTTAAAAAATAACGTTTAAAAAGTAAAAAAAAAATTAAAATTTCATAATACTCAAATGTGAAGTGCGATAACTCACATAGAGAAAATGACGCTGACGGAAACCACTAACCCAAGAACAACAAACACAAAACCAGGCTTAGAGGAATACGTTTATTTCTTGACAGAGAAGAAATAACAAAGTTCCATAATCATTCACCAATCCTAAAAAATAATAACAAATGACTACTTATACTCCAAGAGTTTACCAAAACAGACTTCTAACAATAAGGAAATAGGGAAATTGAAAGAAACAAAGACAAATGAAATAAACAACCACTAATCTAATGTTCAAACATCCTGTGCGTGCGACTAAATGGCCAAAGTAGTCTCATTGCCATCATTCTCCCCCTCTTGAAAAAGATTTGCCCTTCAATCGTCGTGAGTGTCATCGCCAGATAAATTATCACCACAAAATGGAACCAAATGTTTCACATTAAATATGGCTGATGTATGCATATGACTTTTAAGTTTGAGGCGATACACTTTGGGGTTGATTTTCTCAATAATTTCCAATGGACATATTTTTCTAGAAGAGAGCTTATTGTATTCGTGCGCAGGGTAACGATCCCAGGTCAAGACCGCACACACAAAGTCCCTAACATCGAATTGGATGTCAAGATATGTCTTTTGTATGAACCTCCTATAATGCGGTTAAGAAGTTTGTTGCTCTTTTATCCAGCTCTCCACGTGATGGAAGAGCTAATAAATCCACAGGGCCACGAGGAATGACAGCATATACAACTTCAAAGGGATAATAACCTGTGCTACGATTGATGGCCAGATTATGCGCAAGCTCGGCCTGAGGAAGTTTAACATCCCATGACTTGGGTGGTCACCAACAAGACAATGTAACAAATTAGCCAATGATCAATTGACATCCTATATTTGACCATCCGTTTGGGGATGATAAGTACTACTAAAATGAAGTTCTGTCTGAGACATACGCCAAAGAGAACGCAAAAATGGCTGAAGAAACAAGTGTCACATTCTAAAACCATGGAAGAAGAAAGACCGTCCAGTCAAAAACTCTCACAAAAAAATAATTGAGCGACATGGACAACATCTGAAGTTCTTTTGCACGGAATAAAATGAGCCATTTTGGAAAATCAATCAATGACCAGAAAAATTGAATCATGTCCCTGTTGTGTGCGCGGTAAACCCAATATGAGATCCATATTTATGGCACACCACGGCTGAGACAGAATAGGCAAAGGGAGATATAATCCTGCATTAGTGGCGGTCCCTTTCGAAACATGGCAAATACGGCAACGCTCCACAAAATGAGATACATCGCGTCTGATGGTTGGCCAAAAGAAACATTGATTAACTAAGGCAACAAAATGATCGATGGCCTCGATTTACTAAAAACTAAGATGTCATTTAAATAATGTTTGAGACGCAAACTGCAAGCCGGAATACACAAACATAAACCTTTAAAAAAAGAAATCCATTATACAACACAAAATCCATTATACGGCAACTCTCCACAAAATGAGATACATCACAAGCCACTCAAAAAGATCATTGGCATGAATGTTTCAAATGTTGTTTTCCATTCATCGCTAGGCGTAATGTGAAGTAATGATATCCTCTTCAACTAAATCCAATTTACTAAAAATTGAAGCACCACTAAGTTGATTTAAATCATCAAAATTGATTGAATAGGAAAATGGTAAGCAACCATTTTATTGATGGTCCGACTATCAACACACAATACGATCCTTCCACGTGGCTAAGTGTTTGAGCACTTCAGGGGTTCATGTGAAAGTTGTGCCAATTGGGTAACGAGGAGCCGGAATCAAGTCAATATGATGTTGAATCTCCCAAAGCAGGGGCAATGCATCCGGTAAATTCTCAGAAAAACAAAAACTCTTATAAAAAGATGTATTAGACCATGAAAATAGTGGAAATTAGGTGCGGACTATGCATAATGAAAAATAATAAAACATGATAAGAAACCTTTGATGGAGATGCGACAAAACTTCCCTCTCAAAATCTCAATGAGAAAGGATAAAACTAAAAACTAAGATGTCATCGAAATGAGGTAAGAGAACAAATTTTATTCCAAGAGAAAACTATAGTTTTGAGGCACCCATCATAAATGACACCACGATCGGGGCATTGGATAAACAAAATATGGCATCACAAGCCACTCAAAATCACACCATATGTTGTCACGTATTTATGTTGAATAGAGAATGTGAATTCGATGATACCCTCTTTGTCAATTTACTAAAATTTGAAGCACCATTAAGGGAATCTATAGTAAATCATCCAATTGATGTGAATAGGAAAATGGTAGCGAACCGTAATTTTATTGATGGTCCGACTATCAACATGAAACATACACGATCCATTAACTTGTAGTTGGGAATTAAAAATGGCATGCGTTGAAAGGAGCACATGATCATCGGAGAGTAAGTCTTCCACTTGATGCAAACTCGGCATGTTAGGGGCTCATGCGATCATACGGCCAATTGGGTAACGAGGAGCCTGGAATCAAGTCAATATGATGTTGAATCTAATAATCCAAGCAATGCATATGTGTAAATTCTCGGGAAAAACATCAGAAAACTCTTGTAGTAAAGATGTAAGAGGAGCAGTGATAGTGGAAACTTGTGCGGACTATGCATAATGAACCAATAATAAAACTTGAGAAACTGACAAAACTTCCCTCTCAAAATCTCAATGAGAAAGCAATCCTCGAACATGTAGAAGTCCGACGAGAGTTGTCGTGGCACTTGAGGTAAGAGAACAAATTTTATTCCAAGAGAAAACTATAGTTGTTGAGGCACCCATCATGACTGACACCACGATCAAATTGCCATGGTCGAACTAACAAAATATGACAGGCTTCCATAGGGACGATATCACACCATATGTTGTCCGTGTATTTATGATGAATAGAGAACGTAAGCGAGACCCGTTTGTCTATAGTGATATTTGTACCCCGATTAAGGGAATCTAAAGTATACGGGTGTCGATGTGTTTCGGAGTCGAGATAATTTGCCGACCAACGGATATGATGGTGGCAAAACAATATTTTGTGTGTATGGTCGAATCAATGATGAAACGACACACACATCCATTAACGGTGTAGGTGGACTTGAAAATGGAGTTGCGTTGAAAGGAGGTATCATCATCATGAGAAGTAAAACAAGTGAGGCAAACAACCAGATTATTACCAACATCACCCGTGAGAAATTCCTCGGGTGGATTTGATGGGGAACAATGTATCAAATATTGGAGGTCTAGATTAATAATCCAAGTCTTGTTCATCTGCAGAAGAAGAAAAAAGAGTTCTAGCACCATTAAAAGGTAAAAAAATGCACATATTTTGTGAATTTACCCCATGAATTAATAGTGTTTTTTTCCTTGGCGATAAACTCCGTGTAGATTTCAGATGTTGCCACCGAGCGCTTGCACATCTTCGCAAATATGTAGCCACAAGTCAAGTCCGCCAAATATCATTTGGGAAAGACTTAAACTCCAATAATTCCTCCACCGCATTCAACCGATCTCTAAATGCATCGGTTCCAATCCCCTACAAGTTTTACGGCAAATCAAGTTTAAAATTTGTATGACTTTGAAGCCAATACACATTGGGGTTGAGTTTCTCAATAATTTCCAATGGACCTATTTTCTAGAAGAGAGCTTATTGTATTCGTGCGCAGGGTAATGATCCTAGGTCAAGACCGCACACACAAAGTCCCTAACATCGAATTGGATGTCAAGATATGTCTTATGTATGAACCTCCTATAATGCGGTTAAGAAGTTTGTTGCTCTTTTATCCAGCTATCCACGTGATGGAAGAGCTAATAAATCCACAGGGCCACGAGGTATGACAGCATATACAACTTCAAAGGGATAATAACCTGTGCTACGATTGATGGCCAGATTATGCGCAAGCTCGGCCTGAGAAAGTTTAACATCCCATGACTTGGGATGGTCACCAACAAGATAACGTAACAAAATACCCAATGATCAATTGACATCCTCTATTTGACCATCCGTTTGGGGATGATAAGCACTACTAAAATGAAGTTCTGTCTGAGACGTACGCCAAAGAGAACGCAAAAATGGTTGAAGAAACAAGTGTCACATTCTGAAACTATGAAAGAAGAAAGACCGTGCAGTCAAAAACTCTCACAAACAAAATAATTGGTCGACATTGACAATAATTTCTTTTGCACGGAATAAAATGAGCCATTTTGGAAAATCAATCAATGACCAGAAAAATTGAATCATGTCCCTGTTGTGTGCGCGGTAAACCCAACATGAAATCCATACTTATGGCACACCACTGCTGAGACGGAATAGGCAAAGGGAGATATAATCCTGCATTAGTGGCGGTCCCTTTCAAAACATGGCAAATACGGCAACGCTCCACAAAATGAGATACATCGCGTCTGATGGTTGGCCAAAAGAAACGTTGATTAACTAAGGCAACAAAATGATCGCGGCCTCGGCAATAAGTTTGAGACGCAAACTACAAGCCGGAATACACAAACATAAACCTTTAAAAAAAGAAATCCATTATACAATACAAAATCCAAGTGGTCACCAACTTGTAATATGGCCAATATAGTGTTGAAAAAAGGATCATTGGCATGAATGTCTTTCAATGAGTCAAAGCCTACCACAGCTAGACGTATATCCGTGAGTAAACAATAACGGCGACTATGAGCGCCGGCTACTCAATTGATAGCACCTGTTTGATGTTTAACCACAATAGTGAATTGTTGGCGGTAAGCCAACCAATTGGCGTGGCGTGCGGACAATGAGTCTTGCGTGGCTAAGTGTTTGAGCACTTCATGGTCCGTGCAAAGAATAAACTCTCGATGGCAAATATAGTGTTGCTAATGACGAACGGCCCGAACCATGACATAGAATTCGACATCATACGTGTTATATAGAGAGCGCGCGTTTGTCAATTTTTCACTGAAGAAAACCACTGGAAGCCCAAGTTGGCTAAGGACAACACCTATCCCAACTTTGGATGCGTCACAATATAATTCAAAAGGGTGAGCGAACTCTGGAAGAACAAGGACGGGTGCTGCTATTAGTTTAGATTTGTGTGTTTTAAAAGCAAGCTCAGCTGCGGGGCTCCAGATGAAGGATTTCCCGCACATACAGTCTGTAATATGCGCCATGATGGTGCTGAAATCCCGAATAAAATGGTCATAAAAAAAGGCTAATCCATGAAATCTACGTAAAGTTGTAAGCGACGTGGATACGGGCCAGTCCTGAATTGCCTCTATATTTTGTTGATCCACAGAAATGCCAGCGGCCGAAATACAACAACCTACAAAGAGGATATTATCCACCATGAAAATACATTTATTAGGTGCCGCAAAAAAATTGTCTGGACGCATGATAAGAAACACAGCATGGAGATGCTCTAAGTGCTCAGACATGGATTTACTAAAAACCAAGATGTCATCGAAATAAACGACGACACAAACACCAATCAGAGGACGTAGAGTTTGATCCGCATAAATGTACTCGGGCATTAGATAAACCAAATGGCATCACAAGCCACTCAAATAGACCTTCAAGTGTTTCAAATGTTATTTTCCATTCATCGTCAGGCGTAATGTGAATTCGATGATATCCACTTCGCAAATCATATTTACTAAAAATTGAAGCACCACTAAGTTGATCTAGTATATCATCCAATTGAGGAATAGGAAAACGGTAGCGAACCATAATTTTATTGATGGTCCGACTATCAACACACATACACCACGATCCTTCTTTTTTGGGAATTAATAAAGTCGGGCATGCACAGGGACTCAAACTTTCAGGCACATGACCACGGTAGAGTAAGTCTTCCACTTGACACGGAAGCTCCGCATGTTCAGAGGGGCTCATGCGATAATACGACCAAGTGGATAACGAGGAGCCTAGAATCAAGTCAATATGATGTTGAATATCATGAAGTAGGGGCAATGCATCCGGTAAATTCTCAGGAAAAACATCAAAAAACTCTTGTAGTAAAGATGTAAGAGGAGCAGAGATAGTGGAAACTTGTGCGGACAATGCATAAGGAACCAATAATAAAACTTGAGAAACTAACGAAACTTCCCTCTCAAAATCTCAATGAGAAAGCAATAAAACTAAACATGTAGAGGTACTCAGAGTTGTCGTGGCACTTGAGGTACGTGAACAAATTTTATTCCAAGAGAAAACTATAGTTATTGAGGCACCCATCATGACTGACACCACAATCAAATTGCCATGGTCGACCTAACAAAATATGACAGGCTTCCATAGGGACGATATCACACCATATGTTGTCCGTGTATTTATGACGAATAGAGAACGTAAGCAAGACCCGTTTGTCCCCAGTGATATTTGTACCCCTATTAAGGGAAGCTAAAGTATACGGGTGTCGATGTGTTTCTGGAGTCAGAGATAATTTTTGTACGGCATCTGCAGCCACAATATTTTCGGCAGAACTTGAATCAATGATGAAACGACACACGCGTCCATTAACGGGGTCGGTGTACTTGAAAATGGAGTTGCGTTGAAAGGAGGTATCATCATCATGAGAAGTCAAACAAGTGAGGCAAACAACCAGATTATTACCAACATCACCCGTGAGAAATTCCTCGAGTGGATTTGATGGGGTTTCTGTATCAAATATTGGAGGTTCAGATTAATAATCCAAGTTTTGTTCATCTGTGAAAAGAGTTCTAGCACCATTAAAAGGTAAATATTCGCGACGCACATATTTTGTGAATTTACCCCCTGAATTAATAGGTGTTTTGCCTTGGCGACTCAGTGTAGATTTAAGATGTTTCCACCGAGCGCTTGCACGTCCTCGCAAATGTGTAGCCACAAGTCCGACGCAAAGATCATTTGGGACAGACTTAAACTCCAATAATTCCTCCACCGCATTGAACCAGTCCTAGAATGCATCAGGTTCCAATCCCACTACAAGCTCTGGCAAATCAAGTTTAAAATTTGTTCTCGTCGCCATGCTTCACCAAGACGGGTCTCAACATATTGTATCGGGGCAAACGGGTTGTCTATAGAATTTGTTTCCTTGTCATCAAAAGATCCATGTGGTGACAGATGGAGATTTGCCCCACGTGCCGCACGACCACGACGATCTTGGGTTGTGCGACCTCTGTCGTGCGGAAGATCACCTATGTCGACCAATTGGATAGTGATGGCGGCAAAGAAATCTTGATGTTGTGTATGTATGGTGGCGTTTTGTTGGGTCAACAAGTCGATTTGTTGACGAAGTTGGGGGCGTTATCGTTATGACGGTGTGGATCTTGTCTCGGCGGCATGATTAAAGGAGCGTGGACCTTTCTCTTGATACCAACTGACGCAGATAAAAGCCACTTATCGAAGAACAATGAACACAAACGCAGACTTAGGAGGAATACGTTTATTTCTTGACAGAGAAGAAATAACAAAGTTCAATAATCATTCACCAACCCTAAAAAATAATAACAAAGGACTACTTATATTACAAGAGTTTTACCAAAAACAGACTTCTAACAATAAGGAAATAGGGAAATTAATAGAAACAAAACCAAAGGAAATAAACAACCACTAATCCAATGTTCAAACATCCTGTGCGTGCGACTAATTAAATGGCCAAAGTAGTCTCATCGCCATCAGAAAATATGACAAATATATCAACAATAGAACAAAATATCTCTTTCCATATGTGTAGTTATAAGAAGGCATAATGAATGTGTCTTTGTTTCTTTCAAATTGGGTTGTCTGCCGATTTTTATTTTCTTTTTAATTGGATACTATAGATATGTATACATGGTGTATCGACTAAAATATCGTACCTAATATATATCGGGTAAGGGTACGGATACATCATTCTTATAGATGTATTTGTGTTTCCAATTTTATGAATCAAATGCTAAAGTCATTGACAATTGTGTCGTCCTGTTTCACAATAATAATCATAATAATAATAAGAGAATATTTGTGAATCATTGATGCTTGGCAAAACTCAAGGTCTATCCTTCTAAAAGAACCAGATCTGCTACATGTTCAGTATATTAAAAGTATATTCCTATTCTAATATAACATTAATATTATTTAAAACAAAATATATTTTTGAAATATAACAATTACATAAAATAATTATTTTAAAAGAAAAATTAAACATGACAAGTTCGGGATGACAGTACGTTTGAAAATAAAAAATTAATTTCCACCCCAAATTTATTTATCTTTAAAAACGGAGCGAATTTGTATTTGGAAATTGGATCTGCCCTATTAGTATCTATAATCACAAATTAATAGGTATAATGTCAATTGAATATAGCATATCAAGAACCTTAAATATCATTATTGATCATTGAACGTCAAGTGAGAGTATAAAATTTTCTACATATAACATTTGTTCGAAACACCTATGTGGTTTATCTTAATAATAATACTTTGTATTTTAATGCAATGGGATTAGATATAAATTTTGGGACTTTTTTTTTTGAGGCAAAAATTTTGGGACTTTAAGAAGTCTTGGCTTGGGGCCTTCATTCTTGCTAGATTTCCCATAGTTGGAAACCTTTTTTCTGGGATGACTCCCATAATTTTTTTTTCTTTTTACAACCTCTCATAGAAAATTTTGTTTATTCACTTTGTTTACGTCTATGATTAGGTTGTCAAGGCATGAGCCGTATTCTTAACTATGTACTTAATTGTGGTTTAATTTATTATGATTCTAGGTCAACTTAATATTATGTGAAAAGTACTATTGTTTCTCGCATGTAAATGACTCTTTTGTTTATTCCGCACGCTTGTGGATTTTTGTCGCACTTTATAATGAGATTTGTCTAATCAAACTAATTTAGTTTCGACAGTTGAATTATGACATTTTCTGAGCTAAATCAATGTCGATGTACACATTCATCGACACATTCTATATAGTTTGAGATAGAAATATATCTTATTGCACCTATTTGCATTAACTACTATTTAACTCAGAGCATTATATAAGAAGGTCTTTGATTAAACCTATTTAAAAGGATTGTAAAGTTTTTTTTATATTTTATACCATGTTTTGGAAATTTATAAGATGTTAAATTTATTTTTTTAAAATAGTTTATTGAAGTGCTTGGATAAAAATAGGATAAGGACACTTTTAAGATGTAAATATTAATAATAATAATAATAATATAATTTTCTACTAATGTGATTGATACTGCTTGAAAGAGCATATCACTCCAAATTAAGGTAGTTGGATCGTCAGTCAAAATTCCACTCCGAGAACTGGAAAATCTTCAAGTAGGAACTGGCCTGGAACTAGAGCTTCAAAACTAACCCGGCCACGGGGCGCGATCGGCCCGGTTAAAGGGCCGTCTGAGCTGTGATTTTGTAAGTTCGAAAGAAATGAGTCTATTTAGCCCAGTCCATTAGTCTGAATTGTCGGATTGATCCGACTTTTCATGTGCATAATTGCATAATTGCATTTAATTTTTTTTTTTACCTATTTGCTAGAATTCACTTTTGAAAATTTAGTCACTTTTACAAGTCAGTAAATTACTTGTCCTTTGAAATGGGTATTGTTGTTTTAAAAGATACTAGTACGCGACCCGTGCGACGCACGGGATGTGATGAAATGTGTTGTTGAATGTAAAGTACGTATATATACAAAGATTAAAATAAATAAGAATCGAAAAAAAAATCAAGTTAATAAATACATTCAATAATTACACATTCCTCTCAAAACAAAAATAATTACACATTTTGGAATACTTCCTTGTACACAACATTATTCGTCTGTTTGTTTTTCGAATTATCGTCTCCACAAACTAATATTTTCAGCCCCTTATGATTCGTCACTCGAGATACAACAACGTATAATTGACCATGACTGAAAACCGGATTTTTCAAATAGAGACCCACATTGGAGAGAGATTGTCCTTGGCTCTTGTTAATAGTCATTGCATACGAAACAAATAGAGGAAATTGTCTACGCTGAAACTTGAATGGTATCCTAAGGTCCGAAGGGGTTAGTGTCATTCGGGGAATCAACACCTTATGACCAGCATTGGCACCAGTTAAGATTTTAGACTCAAGTACATGCTTGCCAAGTCTCGTAATCACTAATCTTGTACCGTTGCACAATCCAATCGAATAGTCGATGTTCCTCAATAGCATAACAGGAGTCCCAACCTTCAGATGCAATTCATGATTCGGCACACCGGAGCATTTTATACTATTTAGGAATTCCGGCGTGTGCAGATCATGCAAGAAATCAACATTAGAATCTGACTTACACGTGCTATCAGAACTCAAAAACGTCTGACCTTCGGAGGAGTTCAAAGACGTCATATATTGATTAATTGACTCGACAACATCAAGTGTAGGTGCCAAAATAGCTCTTTCCTTCAAATATGTCGGATCATCAATGGCATCTCTAAACATTGGATAGGTATCTTCAACAATAGTTCCAATCGGATCATCAGTTGCCTGAAGCAAAATATCTTTAGGAATATCAATAGTGGAGTAACCATCACTTTCTTCTCCGATTGTTCCGTCACCAATGCTTGCTATCCATTCAGAAAACTTAACCAACTCAGAATAATCATCAGTTTGTCCAAGACTTTGAAGACGCATATTCTTGGTCAGTCTGAGGACTGTAATATAATCCCATAAGTGGGAAGAATTTATTGTGGCATTAACAATGTCCTGTCGTGTTCCCTTGGGTACAACAGGTAAGATTTGTCTGAAATCCCCACCGAAAACGACAGTTTTACCTCCAAAAGGGACATGGAGATTTTGTGGGTTCTCGAGCTGCATAATATCTCGTACAGATTGGTCCACCGACTCAAAGCAGTACTTAT
Source organism: Rehmannia glutinosa (assembly GCA_016081115.2). NCBI lineage: Eukaryota > Viridiplantae > Streptophyta > Magnoliopsida > Lamiales > Orobanchaceae > Rehmannia > Rehmannia glutinosa. The sequence goes on along the minus strand of CM071932.1, from coordinate 25,238,229 downwards.
TCATCATTGGTGCTTCGTCCCAAATTATAAGTTTACAACGAACGATCAATTCCGCGAGTGGGGTTCCTTGTTTGATATTGCACGTCGATTGTTCATTTGGATTTAACGGAATAACAAATCGAGAATGCGCGGTCCTTCCACCGGGTAAGAGAAGGGCTGCTATGCCGCTCGATGCCACGTTTAGAACAATTTGTCCCTCAGATCTCAACTTAGAAGATAAAGCCCTCCACAGAAATGTTTTTCCAGTACCTCTGTATCCATATACAAAGAACATACGACCTTCGTTGCATTCAACGGCACGTATTATTTTGGAATACACCTGATGTTGTTCGTCCGTCATCTTCGAAAGAAGGCTTTGGTGCTCCTTAAGCAACAAATTACGATCATACCTTAACTCGTCATATATCAATCTATTCGATTAATTTCAAAACCATCAAAACGGGAATGGCATTGTATCAAATTCACGTAGGCTCCTGCCGCGACTTCTCATTAGTTTCTCAATTTCCACCAATGCCAGATTCTTGATTTCATTCTCACTCAATATCAGCTCTATACAAAAGAATAAAATGGAAAAATTTTAATAAAATAAATATGGGTCCATATTTTTAGTATCAACAAATACGCATAAATAAAAGTTTAATTAAATATAATGGAAAATCATTGTAATACCTTGATGTTGCATAAGAGCTCAAATGCGTCTATATAGAATATCATCTGAAAGATGTTCCCAGCATTTATCCCACACCATGTGTGGCATGCTCAAAGAATCACCCGACAATAATGACACAAACATAATCCGTAGAGACTCTGCAGACGCCCAGTGACTCGCTTCAGTGATGCCATCAACGTATTCTCTATCATCTTCCAACAAACCAAGAGCATAGCAAGCGTCGCGATATGAAGAGTATTGAACCCCTTTAACCTTTTTATAATCATCATGACACGTGGCACCACGTACTACATTGATGAGACACCTCAAATAGTACATATCACCAGCACCGGGAGGCACATAAAAGACTCGTCCTATAGATTTTCCAGCTTTTCTTGGCACCCACTTCCTGATTGGCTGTTTCCATGTAAACTTTGTCGGAGCTTCGGCATAAGTCAGCTCTCTTGCTTCAGGATATATCTTATTGGCTTACATCCATGCCAAGAACATGCTTTCCTTAACAGTACTCTTATTTAGGACCTCATCTATTCGTTCCGAATCATGAAAAATAATGCTCTGCTCGTTTTCAAGATGAAAACTAAGGCGTTCAACGGAAGGGTATTTATACTGGAGTTCAAATCCCAACAATCTCCATGCTGCCTCGCATGACGAAACATATCTGCAATCGTAGTACATGTTGACTTCATCGACAGGTTTCTCAGATTCGTCATCATTTGTACTCTGATAGAATGAAGCTGTCACACGATCGTGCCCCTTATTCACATATTTAAACAAATACTTAATCGATCTTGATTGATTGCACCACTCCACATTAATGTGAGCACCGTACTTGAGTAGCAATCGGCGATTATGAGGAACAACATATCTATTGTCAAGCGGTACACCGTTCTTCTCAACTATTCTCCCATTATCTCGACGCTTATAACGTGGATAACCTTCTTCATCAATAGTAGTAGCATCAACAAATTTCTTCGGAAAATGCTTTGTACAACGACCTTCAGACATGCAGGGTGAGTTTTTTCTTACATCACCACATGGACCATGAATCATAAAGTCTCTCACTGCCGCATAATAGCATGGATCAGATGCCTCGTCTGGTATTTCGGCTGATATAATTCTATCTATTTCAGTTGCGGTTGGAAACTTGTCTTCCTTAGCCAGAAATAGTAATATATGAGCATGAGGCAATCCACGTTTCTGAAATTCTATCGTGTATACAACTGCAATGAATAAAATCAGGAAATCAAAAAATTATATAATGATTAATAACATTTAAACTGTAATGATCATAATAATAATAATAATATTAATATATATAATAATATAAAAATAATAACTCATAACCTGCTACTACTTTCCCAAATATTTCATTTTGCCGAAGATCTTTGATTAAAGCATCTAGCTTAACTTTGAAGATTCTACAAACAATATCGGGTCGATCCTCGGGATTCAGATTCTTATTCTCAAGAAAACGGACAATCTCTGGCCACTTTGGGTTGGAAGTAAATGTTATAAATAAATCTGGATATCCAGCCCAACGACAAATAGCCATTGCATCCTGATAGCTTTGTATCATGAATCGTGCACCGCCGGTGAAACTGGAGGGTAATATAATACGTTTTCCTTGAGTACTTGGATTGATGTCTCCATTCAACACAGCATCCGACAGGCCTTTATATATATCGCAACGCAACTTTTTTTGATGCAAGCGAATATATTTCAATCGTGACGATTCTACCATTGTATAAGCGTCAACTACAAATTGTTGAAACAATCTACGCGATGATAGAATTGTCGAAGATTCTATTAATCTATCGTGTAATCTATATGCAAAGAATTCACGAACGCTTATTATTTTTCTCCCCCTGGACTTGATTTCTTCAATTCAGAAAACGGGATATCTTCTCTGTACCCATCTTCACCGTAAGGTAATAGCAAAGGATATTGCAAAGCCAGATAAGAGGCATTCAACTCGTTTATGCGTTTCAGATATCCTGCTTTCGTTTCAACCACAATATCCCTTTCACCTAGAGCATGATCAAAATCACCAACGATCAAAGCAGCAACTCCGGAACTTGAAGGCAAATTGTACCTCCTTGCGTCGATTTCGGGCTCTATTAGACTTGCAATCGAACATCAGAATTTGAAGATTCTTGGATTTTGTCTTTGGCCATTCTAAAAGTCTTCACCAAAACATTATTTTCATCCAACATTTTTTTTAGTTCAGCAACAATATCTTGATGCAAATTATTAGTTTCGCTTCCTTGTCTATAAAACAATATTAAAACATTTGGAGTGAATAGAGTACAAAGTAATAAAATATTATTCAAATTAAATTTAAAAATAAATCTTACCTCACACAATTTAGCCTATTTGAAATTTCATTATCCGTATCATATATGTACATCTGTGCAAATTTTGGAATGGAACCATCCGAGGGCAACAGACTACCAATAAGATGATAATTTTGTCCATGCAAGCGAAAAATTGGAGGACCTTGACCATTATTTATATCAGTATCGATTTTGCCTCCCATTGATGTGAAACAAAACATATTATTATACGATCTTATATTTTCTTGGAAATGCCTGCTCTTATCACTAACTCCAAATAATAATTCATGAAGCACAGGAGGTGGTTGTTTGATAGAAGGAAGCTGAATAATTCCATGAACACAACACAGGGAATATTGAGGATTTTTGGATTTTACGTGGGATCGTAGCCTTTCTTCGTACCAAAATAACGCACCACAAAATTGGCAAGTATATGTTGCGTCACCGACATCCCAGTAATCTGTAAATTAACTAATGATTTATTAATTATCTCAATAACATTTAAATTAATTAAATACATCAAAAAAATATAAAATAGTTATAATTACCAATTGTAGTCAAGGACACATGCTCAAACAAATTTGTTTGATTTACATCAGTCGTTACATTTTCAGTGATTAGAGTATTTGCATCAATGGTATCAGTTTGAACATTATCATCGAGCGTAAGGTCGATGACCACTGTTGTATTGTAGGTGCTCTTGATAGATGATACAACTATATCACCAAATGAATTACTAATATTCTTGGGATTTTTTTGAGGTTGAGTTTTCAAGCTTGGAACAACGACTGCAACAAATTCAATTACACGTATTAAAAAAATGAATAAATAATATGAACTATTTATTATTTTAAAGACAGAATGAATAAATAAAATATTGAATATACCATTTGTGATGTCACTAAGCGGTGAACCCGACAATTGACAAAATAGATCGCTTGTGAATCTCGAAATTCAAATCTATTTGCCATATTAGAAGGGGTGCCTGCTAAACCTATACAATTTTCTAAAGAAAAACAATAAATGAGCTTATCAAAAAATATTAAATTTATAAAAATATTAAAAAATATAATACAAAACATTAAGGAAAAATCATTATTCATAAACCATTAGTTTAATTTATATAATTATTAAATTTTCGAAATAAACCAAAAATATAAAAAAATAAATAGTATATAAATAACAAATTTCATTTAATATTTGATTTATTTAATAAATTAAAAAATTATCGAATTTAATTAAAATTAGCGATTTTAATTACAATACAATAAATATTAAATATAAAAAATAGATTAAATGAAATTAAATATAAAAAATGTTTAATATTTTTATTATAAATAAATTTCGATTTTAAAAAAAAATTTAAGATTTTAAAATACAATTTTATAAACAATCACAAAAATTTTTAAATAAAAAAACACATCATAGTTTTCTAAATTCAAATTAAAATAGGTGCAAATTCATAGCCCAAAACACAAACAATTGGAATAAAAACTTAAAAAATCTCAACCCATTTTTTACACAAAATATATCTTGTTGGACTCTAATTTTGTATGGGCTTGAAATTAATTTATCACATTAACCCATTTATACATTAACCCATTTATACAACATAAAAAGCCCATCCACAAAATTACATTTTTGCATTTAGAAATACATCAAAAATATACATCAGATTTTTCATAATCACACGATCGCGACACGTGTCCAAACTTTTGACTAATGGACGGTAAGGATTTAGAGGATTCTTCCCTCTATGAAGAAACACAACTTAAACCCTTATCCCAAAACCACCCAACCCCACCCCCACTCGCCTACTGGAACCCCCATATCCCCAAAACCATTTCACTCATTCAACTCTCTCTCTCTCTGCCTCACCGATTCAACTCTCTCTCTCTTTCTGCCTCATTTCTGTCATCTTCTCAAATCTTCGATTTCGATTATTTGGTTTTTTTTGGTGGATTCACCATTTTTTTCTGAGAGAGAATAGGCACATAGATGTTTCTCTGATTGTTGCCTACTATTTTCTCTCTCGAAGAAATTTTTTGCTGGTTAAGGTTTTTCCATCTATTTTTTGTGCGAGAACAATCACATTTTTTTGTGATATTTTCGATGATGCCATATAAATTTTCGATTAAGTTCGAAAAAATGAGATTTTCGAGTATATATTCTCATTTTTTCGATTTTTTGGTTTTTTGATCGAACATTTATTAAATTTTTTTTATCTTATATTTTCGAGTAAACTTTATTTGTTTGATGGTGAAGTTTTTTTTTGTTTTTGTTTAAGAATTGGTATTTAAGTCCGAATTTTTCTGTAGAAGTTAAATTTTTTTGTTTTTGAAAATATTTATATGTTATTTAAAGCTTGTACATGTTAAAATTTCTAAGATTCGAAAATATTTCTTTAGAAATCTTGAAGAAAAAACCCTAGATCTAAAAAAAAAAATAGAGCTAGGGTTCGAAAATACTTATGAATGATTTTTCGGTGATGTTTGCCTTTTTTTAACCGATAACATCTTGAAAACCTAGTTTTTTTTATGTTCAATGTTCTTATATTTATTCAGAGAATATGTTTTTGGATCATTTTTACATCTTGAAATCCGTTGATTCTGATATTTTTACATTTTTAGCATGTACAGGTTTGTTCTTATATTTATTCGGAGTATTTTTTTTTTTGGCCATTTTTACGTTTTTAGCATGTAAATTTAAAAAATATATGAATCGAAAAGATATCCTTATAAATCTTTGAAAAAAACCTAGCTCTAGAAAACAATAAAATAGATCTACGGTTAGAAATTATTTTTGTTGAATTTTCGATGATGTTTTACTTTTTTTAACCGATAACATTTTTTTTATGGCTTTTTGCTTTAGTAGTGCATGTACTGTTAAAATAGCTATTATTCGAAAAGAATTTTGTAGTTTACTTCGATGATGTTTGCCTACAGAAAAATCTATTCTTACAGTGCTGACAAACAAAAGGTAAGATCTATAAATTTTTGTGAATATTATTTTTAATATTATAATATTTTTCTAACGAATTTTTTCGTGTTTTTTTTGCAGGTGTATAAAACATTTATGTAATCAGATAATTAGAACAATACAATTTAGGTAAAAATTCTCATGCATTTTTTATACTACAGGTATATAGTAAAAACAAAATTTAAATTTAGATATAATTTCTGTAATTTTGCCAGATTCATTTTTCTGTTCATTATTATTATTTTATAAAAAATATTGCAATATTCATTTAAATGTGTTGATGTGTATATACAGAAATTAAAAATTACATTTTTTAAAAAATTATTTATTTTTATTATTATTAATAAATTATCATCGTTAATAAAAAATATACAACAGATTTTCCTGTTTGAGGTTATAGTGCTAAATTTAACAACAAAATTGTAAAATGTTGTTGTTGGGTGAGAATTATATATATAGGTTTAAATACTAAATTCCTAATAAATTATAGCCTAATCAAGATCTAAACTGGTGTTGTAACAGTAAAACAGACATCTTTCTTGTATTTGTAATATTGTTTTTTAATATGTGACAGGTTACTAATATAAAAACATATTGGTTCACAAATCTGAAAAAAAGATAAGTTTCAAAACCATTCTTCTAGTGTTTCATTGTAAAAAGTTTATAATCTATACATGTATATATGTTTTGTTTACATTGTGTTAACATACTAATATAAGTTTTTTTATTTTATTGCAGGGTTATTCAAAAGGGTATTGCAGGCAATTTAAAACAGATAATCAATAGCACTCAAACAGATAAGTATATCAAAGTTTGTTCATTCAATTTATAATAAAAATACATGAAGTGTGATTTGTTTGAAATATAACACTAATCAATATCTTTATTGTATTTCAGGATGCACAGAACAATCCGTATAACAAAACAAACAACAAAAGAAAAATTCTGCACAGATAAGTCAAATACTAAACTACTTTTGCGCATATTTAATAGTTCATGATTAACTACAAAAATTCAGACTATAATATAATAAAAAATCTATATAAATATATTCCAAATGTTAAACGAAAATAACGTCGTGATTGATGATATTTCTCTTGCGTTTGCTGCCCAAAACTACAGAACTTGTTAGCTTTCTCATGGTTCTTGATAAATTTTACACACTTATGTTGGCTCTTCTTGACATTTTGCGTTTTGCTGATGTTTCTGTCAAAATGCTTAAGAAGGGATTGATATACTTATTCTGATTCTGCTAGACCGTGTGTGTTTTGCTGTTGTTTCTATCAATTTGCTTAAGAAAAGCTTGATATAAATTTTCTTATTCTGCTTGACCTAGTGTGTTTTGCGGCTGTTTCTGTCAATTGCTTGTTGTGTCCGTCTACTATGTGTATTGTGAAATCAGAATTGATCCATGAGAGATGTGTTAAATATTTATACTCAAAAAAGGGATGATTTTTAAAAGGAAATATTTATAAAACTGAATAAGTTAGCTTAAGATTTGTATTCCTTCGTATCTATATATAAACACAGTACACATTATTAGTTAAGCATATTTTAGGCAAAAATTTGTCAAACCATTATTTTTGGTGTATATAAGGTAACTCATATGATTTGGTGTATCATATATGCGTTTCTTTGTTTAATGAGATAAAAATGGTATAGATATTGATATCACATGTCAATTTATAAAATACAAATAGATACTTATCAGGAAATATATCCCTGTCGATTTGATTGCAGTTTTCGAAAGATATATATGGAAGTGAATAAATATAATTTTGATAAGAACACTAACTAATAAATATTTTAGAATAGATCTATACCCTATAAAAAAAATATATAAACGTCTATTTTAAATTTAAAATCAAACATTAGGGATTGCACCATAATTGTTATAATTTTTGATTGTTAGCCCAAAATAGTATGTTTTTAAAACCCTTTAGTATACTTAATACATATATGTAATATATATTAAAAGATCTGCTACTTTATAACTACACTAAATGAAAGTGTGGAAAAACCAATTCGAATAATAAGGTTAATGTGTATTTTACTTAAATTTTATTTTTGCTAATGATTGATATGTGGTCCTAATCGATAAGTACTTGTTCCTGATTATATTCAATTTTCGACTGGTAATGATATTGATGAGTACTTGTGTTTGATTAACATATTGTATTGTGTATTTATTTCTTTGCTAATGATTGTAATGTGATGCGAATTGATATTGTTGGCAGTAATGTTGTGACTTCATTTTTTATATTGTGACTCATTCTATTGATTTTTATTGTACTATCTCTTATGTAGATTTGATTTTTTTTTATTATAAGTTACCCAAAAAAGATCCTAAGCAAAAAAACCACTTGACCCTACACCTTGAGTGTAGTGGAATCTTGTTGGTTCTTAGGTTCTTTCATGTTTTTAAATTGTCACTCTAATATTTATGCTAGAGTTAATTAGTTCTATGTTGTAGAACAATGATTTTTTGGAATATAAGATATCTATCGACTACAAATATCTGATCATCTAAAAAATAATACAAAACTGCAAGCACAAAGTTGTTTAATAATATTTAATTATCCAATTAATATTAAATTATTTCAAAACGATATAATAAAAAAAAATTTAAATCATAACATAAATAACCTTCGCAATAATATAAGTTTTTGATAAAATCAAAAACTTTGAATTAGCTTTGTTAGCGGGAAAAAAGTACTAAAATTTCATAATGAAGCCCACTATATTAATCAAATCAAATCTATATTAAAAAGTAAGGTTTAGACCTATTAATTTTTAATAAAAAATTAGCCCTGAATATCAAAAACAACAATAAAAAATTGAGCATGTGATAAGATTATTCAACACATTACAGAATAATTTTATAATTCTTAGATTTATTAATTATTAATATAAAATTAGCCCCTTATATCAAAAAAATCAACAAAAAAAACAGCATTTGATTAGATTATTCCACACACTACAGAAAAATGCAGAAAATCAAAATCCAACAGTAAATAAATGTAATATTTTATATAAAATCAGAAATCCCATAAAGGTTGGGCTAAAAATCCATAAAAATCCTCTAAAACACCAGAGGATTAAAACTGTTATTCAAAGCAAAACTAAAATATCCATAATGATTAAAGAAAACAAATTGTCCCACTTCCTAAAGAAAACTAAATCTTCTCTTCATCTTCAACCTTAATCTTGATCTCTTTCTTCTGATTCTTGGCATTGTTTGATGATGAAAAATCATCCAACAATTTACGTTTAATCGACGAACCTCACTACAACATAAATGACATTAGGTAACACAAATTTTGTAGCACTTTTTACATAAGGTACATATGTAACACATGTTTGTAACACTTTTTACATTATAATATTTATGTAACACTTTTGTAGCACTTTATCAATATGTAACACTTATATGTAACACTTTTATATAAGCAACACTTTTTAAGTATCACTTTTTTTTTGTTATTTCTTTTGTAACGTAAATAGGTAACACTTTTATCAATATGTAACGCTTATATGTAAAACTTTTATATAAGTAACACATTTTAAGTATCACTTTGTTTTTGTTTTTTCTTTTGTAACGCAAATAAGTATCACTTTATTTAAAAAACACTCTTGGCAACAATATATTTTATTGATTGCAACACTTTTTAAGCTATATTTTAGTAACTCAAAATTATATAACTATCATTAAATCATGTCAAAGATTTATTTAATTAATTGATGTCACCAAACCTAAAAATTGTAGACATCATGTACTCTGTTTTTTTAACTGAATTTTTGTTTACTTTTTACAAAGTATTTTAGTTTTGCTTTTATTTTTTTATTTTTTATGAAGGCAATTAATTCCGTCTTAATACCGACGGAAAATGCGCATGTATATATTTTATTATTATTATTTATTTTTTTTTTAATTTTACTAATGGAGACCAATTTCATCGTTAACCTCTTTTTTTTTACTTCTTTAAAAAAATTACCAATGAAAATTGATGTTGTCGGTAATTACTTAGGAATTTTTTTCGCCGGTAAATTATTTTTTTGTTATTTTCTTATTATTTTTTTTTACTGTTAGAACTTTTTTATCTGTCGGTAAATTAATTTTATATTTTTATATATTTTTTATTTTTACCGATTGAATATTTATTAGTCGATAAATTTATTTTATATATTTTTGATATTATTAATTTGTTGTGTCTTTTAATATATAATATAATATGATTTTCAAACTATATACTATACAATATAAAACTTGATATATACAGTGTATAATATAATTTAATACATATATTATAAAATATAATCTTTATTATATAAAATATATTATATATACATATAATATATATATATATGTGTGTGTGTGTGTGTGTGTTTGTGTGTATGTGTATATATAAAACAAAGCAAAAGTTGTAATAAGAATCAACTTAGCTTAGTGGCAAATTGCCACTTCCATACATAACAGGTCGTGGGTTCGAATCTACTTGGTGGCAAAAAATAGTATTTCTACGAAGTGCTACAAAAAAAGTGTTACATAAGATTCATATGTAACACTTTAGAAATATTTTTTTAAAGTGTTAAAAATATAAAAAGTGTTACAAAAAAGTGTTACATAAGATTCATATGTAACACTTTAGAAATATTTCTTCAAAGTGTTACCAATAGAAAACTTAATGTAATACTTAGAAAAAGTGTTACTAAAAGCTAATAAAAGTGATACCTTTGACTATAGGTAGCACGGCAAGCTATGACGCCATAAAAGTGCTACCTATTGTCTATAGTAACATTTTATGGCCATTAGATAACATTTTTCGAGTGTTACCTAATGTCATTTATGGTGTAGTGCCTCCAACTGCATCTTCAGATTTCTTTAACAACTTGTCGGGCGTGCTCACTTCATCTTCCGAAGAAGCGTCATCCTTGACGTGTTCACTGCTCTCTCCAAGAAGCTTTGAAAGATAATCAGATTCCAAAAAAATATTAAAATAAAATAGTATTCAAAGCAGAATATTCAAATGATATTAAAGTGCAAAATATCATATTTAATGATATTATTCGAAAAACATAATTTTAAAATGATATCAAAGTGCTACACATCATTAATAGCATTATTACAGCAGAATTTTTAAATGATATCAAATTGCAAAAAAAAAAACTTATTTGATGAAATTATTCGAAAAGTCACATTTTGTATAATCTTTTGAAAACAGATTTTTTAAATTATATCAAATGCAAGACATAATATTTAAGGAAATTATTACAAAAACAGAATTCTTAGAAGATATCAAACTGCAAAAAATCATATTTAATAAGATTAATGAGATAAAAGCATATTTAAATGATTCTAAAATCAGAATATTTGAATACCTGACTTTCTATAGCAAAAGTACAATATTGCTTGAGCAATTCAGGGTCTGCCGTCAGTCTCATCACCGAGAAAGCCCCGGTAAAATGCCTAACCTGATCGGCCTTGACTTGAACCTTAAAAAGAACCTTCTTATCGATCAAAGCTCCTAACTCATCGGGAATATCTTGCAAATCATCTCTCTGATTTTCATTCAAAAGAACAAATCAATTAATTAATTTTATTATTAATATTATCAAAATCAAAATTTAAATATAACTCACTAAAAAATAAAAATAAAAAACAAACCTCATCCAACTCGTTTTTTAAAGTAGCACATGGTTTTCCAATCAAAGTTTCACACTCCCTATCCCAAACCAACAGAGGTGTGTTCGCACTATCATCCCCAACCTCAAGTTGTATCCGATACCTTGAAGATTTTTAAATATAGAGAAATATTAGCAATTATTCTGATACAAATAAATAAAATATTTAATTTTAATACCTAAAATTTCTAGAATACGAGAATTTGTCGCAACGCTCACAATAGAACTTGTCTCCAACTTGCGTAAGTTTTTTAGGACATTTTTTGCACGATAGATACCACCAATCTCCAATAAAGGAGAAGATTGTGGCACTAATCCAAAAGCTCCCAACCTATTCAGAAAAATAATAAAATCAATAACCAAATGAAATGTATCACTGAAAATTTAAAAAAATATGATTTTCTAAACATTTAAATAATTACCTCTTCATTAGCATAAAGTTGATCAATCAACCGAAACGGTGATTCGCCTGAAGCTAAATCCTCCGGAATAGACCTTGCAACCGGATAAGATACATAACTGATGGAACGAGTCGGGTTGTTGCTCCTGGTAACTCTGATTAATTTAAAAATTACTTTACTAAACAGTTTCGTAATATTTTAAATAATTCGAAATACTATATTGTTATCTAACCTCTTTTTAAAATCAGAAATCTCCTCAATATCATCACTCATGATCATTTGAGTGACATGATACGTGTTTGAAACTTTAACTTCCTCTGAAATAAAAGCACATAAAAAATTTAAAAGTCGTCAATAATTTCAAAAAAATGAAGAACAAATTTTATCTTTTTTATTAATTATATATTATATCTCACCTCGGTATACTTTCGCCCGACACATTTGTAGAATTATAACCAATGGATCCAAACTATGCTGGTCAAGATATGGTAGAATACCATCAACATACTCCTCCCATAAGGTGCAACATATCCTATTATTCCTATATATTAAAACATATAATAATATATTAAAAAACTGAATTTGTTAACTAATTATAATAGACTATTTCATATGCAATTCAAGTTGAATGCATTAAAAAGAAAATCTAAATATTAAATAATATGTTGTCAAATCAAAAAATTCATAAAAAAATTGTTAATATTTAATCTGATATATTAAAATGAAAATTCCGAGATTGTTAAATTAAAAAATTTAATAAATTATGACAATAATTAAACATACAGATTAAAATCATGAATTAAACAGTTAAATACCATATAATTTTAAAAAACGGAATATTAAAGAGTTCTTACTCCAAGTCTTCAATAGTAATATCAATGAAACGTGCTAGTTTGCCACCAAATTCCTTTGTTTGAACGGACTGCATCGCGATTACTTTTACTATTACATCTGTGTAAACATAAACCAAACAATAAGCTGAAATAATATATTAAGTCAGAATTAAAATTTTGAGTACAAATATACAAAAGATACCAAAAAGCATGGTCCCATCTATTCCATCAGCAATTGACAGTTCTCTGAAGCTTCTGAAATTGTACATAAACCTAGGAAGTGAGTTATCATCAAGTTGATAAATATAAGTCTTGCCATGAAACATAATCTTATATTTCATGGATGTTGTTTTGTATTTATCCGTATAGTGAGTAACACCAAAGTCTTTTAGGACATAAACATGCCATTCGCTCAGCTTATTTCGAAACTGTGTCAAATGCATCTTCCTAATCGTGCCATGCATCCTATCGCCCTGGAAAAAAAAATGAAATTTAGCATAAGTTTTAGAAATCAAATTATGTCACTTTGCGAAAAAAAAAACATCATTAAGGCTTTATTACTTCAGCGTCATGGAACACACATTCCAAGCTTTGAACTTGGTTCTTGTCGTTATACATCGGCTTCTCATAAAGGCGGACCAGCCTCAGTTTCATAGCCCATTGGCTTTTGGTCATGTTGATATCCTTAATCAAAGAGAATAGTGGTGCCATTGCTGTTGTTTTGGGACTTTTCGAAAATTTTCGGCAGAGAATTATTTATGCTCGAGTATGAAAGAATGCAGTGAAAAAATATCAACCAAGATATCATATTTATAACAGGTCGTGCACTGTAATTATAGTAATAAATCTGTCTGATTTTTTATGAGATATTATCGATTATTTTTAATTTAACACTGGACAGGAAATTAACATATAATTTGATTAGTTTATTATTAGTTTAGCAGATCGTCCTTTTCCAATTAAAATTTAATTTTTTCCATTTATTAAATTTAATGATTCGTATGGATTGCCATAAAAAAGAATGCTGGGAATTTTGTAGATATTAAATTTGATGTGATTTCGATATGAAAAATTAAAATATGTAAATACTATTGACGTGATTTGATTATAATCGGAAAATTTTGATTTGATTAGAAACAGAAAAATTATCTTACTGAATTTAACTTCCCTATGAATTTGTTACAATTCGGAATGTATTGATTACCCCTTTATTAGAATAATATTCTGTATATCAATTTAGAGTCTCGAAATTATTGACTAATACTATGTATTAGTCAGAATAATATAAAATTCGGATTTGTTTCCATTAATAAATTCCAAACGAAGTTTCTTACCAATATATATATAAATTTTTTTACTGATGATTAATTACAATAATATTTAATGATTATTGATTAGAATAATATAAGATTTGGATTTGTTTCCATTAATTATTCCCAATCAGCAGAAAAAAAATTGATTTCACACCAAAAAAAATCCAAAAAACCGGAACCAATATTTTACTATAAGATTTGGATTTGTTTCCATTAATTAGTTCCAATCAGCAGAAAAAAAAATCGATTTCAGACCCAAAAAAATCCAAATAATCGGGATTTGTTTCCATTAATTAGTTCCAATCAGCAGAAAAAAAATCGATTTCAGACCAAAAAAAATCCAAATAATCGGAACAAATTTCTTACTAATTGAGGAAGGATCGTTTAGGCGGGAAAAAAGTTTTTTTTACTATTTATAAGTGACTTGGTTATTATATATATATAGATATCGAGTTTTTTGTAATTAGATTAAATTTTAAGAGTAGGTTTTACGATATATCCTAATATTAAGAAATGTAAAAGTGTTTAAGATGTTATTGTTCTCACAAGGTTTGGCAAACATGAATTGCTTGAAAAATGTGTTAGTCATTATTTAATCTAGTAGATCATGTAGGTCCCAAGGGGTGTGAGTAAGGTTTAGAAGAGGGGGTTGAATAAACCTTACCAATTTTTCGATTTAGTCCTTTTAAAGAAATTACAGAGTTAACACAAACAACTAAGTCCTTGAGGGACAGTTAAGTTGGTTATTCAGCAGAGTTAGCCACTCAACAGACTCGATAGAGCTGTTGATAGAATAACTCAGTTGTTTAACCTGAAACTTAACTTGGCTATGTTGGTTTTACCAGCGGAAGACTTAACACCCTTTGATTTGTTTAAAACTTGTTTTAACACTTGATTTTAACACTTTGGTTATTAATCAGTTTGGAGAGCAAATAGGTTTATCAACAGATATAAAGTAGATATGCAGAAGTGTAAATGTGCTGAAAAAATAAATGACACAGTTGATTTTTATAGAGGTTCGAAGATGGGGTAATTCTTCTAATCCTCTATTCTCCAACTCCTGGAAGAATCCAATAAGTAACATAACAGTTTACATAGTGGTGAACAGTCTAGAGACAGCCTTGGTCACACAGCTGGCTTCTCGTCTGACTCAGCTTCTTCACAGGGCAGCTGTTTTGCTACTTCAGCTCACTTTCTCAAGCTCTTGGATTTGATCACGAAGCCCTCCAATAACTTGATACTGGTTCGGCCATGAACCTTCCCACAATCCTCCTTGGAAAGTAGACCCCTTTTGATTCTTCAAAAGTTTCCTCTTCAACAGTTTGAAGTTGTCTTTCCTTCACAGCTTTGTGTTGGATTGATTTCCAGGCTTGAGGATTTGCTTGAATATCTTTGAGAATGTTTGCAGGTTTACAGCTTAAATATTGCTTGCTTGTTCGTGGTTCAGGTAACCTTTTCTCAATGAGTTTCCTCAGCCTTTTATAGTGAACTTTCAAAAATCTGCCCGTTGAAGAGATGGGCTAATTTTCAAAAGACACTTGTGTTCCTTGGCTTATTTTTCTTGGTCTTCAATCTTGAGATGTAGACATTTCCTCGTATTAAATGAATGTGCAACTTTTCAGGTTTTTACACGAGGAGTAGTGCTTCCCATTGGTTTATTCTTTTTGCACGTTTTTGGGACAACCACTTTAGGGCCTGGAAGCATGGACGCATTACTAATTTAAGTAATTCCTTTCAGTTAACTCCTCTTGGTTGCTGCCTATTTCCCCAGTTGACTTGAGCCTGCTTTAATCATTTGAAGACTCATCTGTGACTTTCAACTTATGACTTGGCTCCTTGAGATGACTTTGACTGACACTTCACACAACTGTTCCTCAGCTGATACATCTTCAGTCAGGTTCTCGATCTTCCTTCTTGGCCGTACTCAGCTGTTCCACAGAAGAGTCTTCATTTTAGTCTTCAGTTGACTTCTTGTATTTCCAGGCTTAGCTGACTTAATTCAGCTTTTCCAGCCCTATCTATTACAATGAAAATTACAAGGAAATGGGGTGCCAACTTTCTAGTTTAAGTTTTACATGGCATTCATCAAAATCTATAAAATAAATGTCCCAACAATTTCCCCCTTTTTGATGATGCTAAAACTTAAAAATATTTAAAAAATATGTAAACAGCAAAGATACATACAGACAATACAGAAAAAAAGAATGTATGCGTAGAATCAATCATTTTATTGATCATAACATTCTTGTCCTTTGCACAACTGGTTACAAAGTGTATCAGAGCATACTTATTACCAACATCTATGCTAGGATATGAGTACAAAGTGATAAAATACAAAACACTTTACTGAATATACAGATGACTTACACAAAAATGTATTTACAAGAGTAAAATACATGAAGGGTTCACAACACAGCAACACTTCATCACCTTCGCTGCCTCCTTCTTTCCTCTTCACTCTGTCATCATCAGCTCTCTTTCTTTTTCTTTCTTCTTCAGCGGCTTTTTTATTTTCATAAGCTCTTTTCGTAGCATCATCCCTGCACTTCCTTTCGAGCCATTGTTCTGTTTGTCTTCTGTTTTCCTTTTCTTGTCTTTTAACTTATTCAGCATTCTTCCTAGCCACTTCCAGATTTGCTACTTCATCATACCCAGCGCAGTAGATCCTTCTTTTCTTTCCTGGATCTACATATTTGATATTTTTGGGTTGTGGCCTAGGTCAACCTCTTCCTCCACACTTCTTCCTCCTCCTCTGGGTGTATACTGTACAAGAGTCTTAAGCTTACCAGCTGAATGGCTGCTGGTAGTCTGCTGCTTTTCAGTTTCTTCGCATAATTTAAGACCCTTCTCCCAGTACAGATCCCAGACTTGGGCTACAGACATCTTTTGGAAATAGCCTTTGGATTCGAGCGTCTTGAATTCTTCAACTGATCTTGGCTCGGATCTATCATCTGGAATAGGATCTAGATCCTGCCCAGCCAGAATGCCACCGTAATGTTTCAACACTTCTTCAATGCGGACATCCATCTTTTTATCGAACTCTACCATCCCTGCTTCTACGATTTTCCTTTTCTCTAACATTGGCACGGCAGAGTGTTCGATCGGCAGAGTCACTGAAAGTTTGCTGATGATTGAGGCTGTCACATGACCCTGCCGAAGGGTTTCAGCAATCATTAAAGTCAGGTCCTTCGAATGTTCTCCCTCAGCTGCTGCTTCTTCTTTCAAATTCCTTAGGTACTCCTCTCCCCCCTTCTTGGCATCATCAAATGAGAGAGGGACCCCAGGAAACATGCCTGCGAGCATGAAGTCGAGTTTGCTGAGAGCTGAGTTTCGCTTGGAGTCTGCTACGGCATAGGCTGTTCGAAATTCTGAAAGAGTGGCTTTTGACTCAGTTGCCACCAGTTTCATTTCAGCCATGAGAAGGCTGAATTTCGCATTCATGGTCTCCTCAAGACGCATAATTTCTTTGCGTTGGAATTCACGCAGTAGCTCCATTTCTGTTGTGTGAGAGGCATGCAATCTCTCAATATACGCCTGCATCCTCTGCTTCATATCAGCATTATCAGCACTCCAAACAACCATCTTATTGTACAATGCCTTGAAATAGCAAACTTGCTCATATCGCATTGCAATCTGCTGTTGAGACCATTCCCTGTGTAGGTCCCAAGGGGTGTAAGTGTAAGGTTTAGAAGGGGGGTTGAATAAACCTTACCAAATTTTCGATTTAGTCCTTTTAAATATTCAGAGTTGATACTACACAGCTGTGTCCTTGGTGGACAGCTGATTTAGATAATCAGTAGAGTTAGTCTCTCAAAGACTCAATCGAGTGTTGATGGAATAACTCATTGTTAAGTCTAAATTAACTCAATGTGGTTTGTTTTCAGTGGAAGACTTAACACCCTTAAGTTTGATTAAGCAAGGATTTAGTGCTTGGTTTAGTACTTAGAAATTATCAAGTGGATAGGAAATTTATCAGCAGATATAAGCAGTTAAGATGCAGGAATTAAAGTGCTGAAATGTAAATGACACAATAAGATTTTTATAGAGGTTCGAAGATGGGGTAATTCTTCTACTCCTCTCTTCTCCAACTCCTGGAGGAATCCACTAGGTATTGATCAATATACAAAATGGTAAAGTCCAGATACAAGTCTTGATCACACGGTGACTTGATCCTTTGGGACTCGCCCCCGGAGATGCCTTGATCACTCGGTGGCTTCTCGACGACTCGGCTTCTTCACGCAGGCATTTGCCTTTGCTACTACTGACTCACTTGCTCAAGCTCTTTGGATTTGATCACGAAGCCCTCCAAAAGCTCAAGATTTGGTTCAACCTTGAACCTTCCTACAATCCTTCGTGGAATGTAGACCCCTTGATTTTTCAGTATTTTCCTCTTCAACTGATTGAAGTTATCTTTCCTTCACAGGTGAGTGTTGGATTGATGTTCTTCGTAGTGTAGGCTTGAGGATTGAGAATATTTCAGATTTTCTAATAATTGCTTGGACGTTTTTGGTTATTGTCTCTTAATCACTTGGTCCAACTCTCTTCTTTTCTTTTTTTTTTAATAATCTCCTCAGCCTTTTATAGTGATCTTTCAAAAATTTGCCCGTTGAAGAGATAGGCTTATTTTTTGAAAGTCACTTGCAGTCGTTGGCTTGTCTTGTTGTAGTCCTTGGAATTGCCACTTCCTCGTATGAATTGTTTTTCACCTTTCGAGTTCGACACGGTGTAGTGCTTCCCATTGGTTCATTCCTTTTGCACGCTTCGGGACCGAGCACTCGAGAAAGGTGGTATGGAGATATTACTTGTTTAAGTAAATCTCTTGATTTTCGGCAACGGATCTTTTTGATTATCTCGACTTGATCGCATTTCTTTGCTTTCCCAGGTGACTTAGAATCAGCTTCCAATCATTGGATGACTCTTTCACTTCAACTTGAGACTTGGCTCTTCTTGAGTTGACTTGATCGATACTCTACTCATTTGCATCTCACCGCTTCTTGATAGAGTTCCCGTCTACTCTTCTTTGCCATACTCAAATTTGTCTTGCAATGAGTCTTCCTTCTAATCTCCAGTTGTCTTCTTGCATGTTGGGGCGTAGCTGACTTAACTCAGCTTGGCCATCCCTATTTATTACAATGCATTTTACAACAAAAGATGGAGTGCCAACTTCCTATTCTAAGTTTTACATGGCATTCATCAAAATCTAAACAATAAATTTCCTAACAATTTCCCCCTTTTTGATGATGCCAAAACTTAAATCATTCAAGAATGCAAATAGCAAAGATACATACAGATAGTGTACTCAGATAGAATGTATGTGTAGAATCAATCCTTTTATTGATCATAACATTCTTGTTCTTTTACACAACTGTTTACAAGGTGTATCAGAGCAAACATTTGTCTTTACAGAAAATAAAGAATTTATAACTTTATTACAGAAGACTTACATAGTATGTATTTACATCATAAAATACAAGAAGGGGTGAACAACAACACTTCATCTCCTTCGTTGTCTCCTTCTTTCATCTTGTTCAACATCTTCTTCTCTTCTTCTCTTTTTCTCATCGTCAGCTGCCTTCTTCTTCTTTTCATATGCCTTCCTGGCAGCTTCATCTCTTCTTAATCTTTCTTGTCTTTCCTCCCATAGCCGAGTCTGTCTCTTGTTTTTTCTTCTATTCTTTTCGCATACTCAACATTACTTTTAGCCACTTGCAAATTTGCTACTTGGTCAAGCCCGGCCCAGTAGATCCCTCCTTTCTTGCCTGGATCTATGTACTCAATGTTTTTGGGCAGAGGCCTAGGTCTGAAACCTGTTCCTCCACCACTACTTCTTCCTCTACCTCTGGGCGTGTATTGTACTGGGGTCTTCTTCTTCCCAGCTGAGTGACCAGCGGAGTGACCCAGCAGAGCGATCGCTTAGGTAGTCATCGCCGTCGCCTTCTTCGCACAACGTGAGACCCTTTTCCCAAGACAAGTCCCAAGCTTGAGCCATGGACATTTTTGCAAAGTATCCTTCAGATGCGAGCGTTTTAAATTCATCAACTGATCGTGGCTCTGTCCCGACATCTGAGATGGCATAAGTGTCTCTGTCTACTGGAATGCCTCCATGTTGTTCCAAGATGTTCATAACTCGGGCATCCATTCTTCCTTCCACTTCCTTCATCCCTGCTTCAATTGTTTTTCTCTTTTCAGCCATAGATATAGCAGAGTGTTGGAGTGGCAGAGTCACAGGGAGTTTGCTGCTTATAATGTCAGCTGTGACAAGACCTTGTTGGGGGGTTTGTGCAATCATCATGGTTACGTCTGTCGATCCTTCCCCCTCAACAGATTTCCCTTTCTTTTCTTTTAATACTTCCTCAGCTGTCTTTCCCTTCACAATTGCTCCTTCCTTCTCAACTTCAGATCCCTTCACCGCCTTTAGGTATTCCTCTTCCCCCTTTTTGGCATCATCAAAGGAGAGAGGAACACTGGAAACAGACTTGCAAGCAGGAAGTCGAGCCTGCTGATAGCTGAGTTTTGTCTCGAGTCTGCTGCGGAGTATGCAACACGAAATTCGGATCGAGTAGCGTTGGACTCTGCTGAAATTAGCTTCATCTCAGCCATGAGAAGGCTGAATTTTCTGTCCATATTTGCTTCCAGACGCTGAAGATCACTCTTATTTTGCTCACGCAGCAGCTCTACCTCGGCAATATGAGCTTCATGCATGTGCTCAATGTGTTCTCTCAGTTTTGTTTTTGCATCAGCATTCTCAGCTCTCCATACCAGCAGCTTGTTGAACAATGTCCTGGAGTATCTAACCTGTTCCACTCGCATTGTTTGCTGCTGTTGCCACCATTCCCTGATCCTCACTGTGATGCCTCTCAAGTCAGCAGTAAGATTGGCATCTCTGTTGTCCAGTCGCATATCCAGAGAGGCCTGGTGCCTCTCCATCCGTTCAACCTCAGCAAATAATGCCTTGAACACTTCGCGAACTTCAGCTGATTCTGCCGTTGCATCGGATCGGATGGCCACGCAAACATCAAAGTCATAATCATTTGGAACAATGGTACTGAAGAAATAACAGGAGCGGTGCGTGGTAGTAGCGTGCGCGTTCGTTCTCGACTCTTCATGGAGGTCGGGTACCTCCAGGGGAAAAAGGAAAAGATTCTATAAAGGATTCATCGCCAATCGGGATTTGTTCAATGATGAGCGGTGCGCGTGAAGTTCTTTTTTTGAGTCGAATCTGCTGCTGACTTGGGGAACTGCGCGATGGACTCTGTTTCATTTGGGGTCTTTTGTACGGTGGACCCGGTGGCCGAGCCTCATTGTTTCAAACACTTCGTTGGTCTCATTTGGTTTCTCCAATTGAGTAGTCCGGTCCGGCTTGATCGGGAAGCGTCGTTGGACGATGATGAGATCTCCATTGGTGGCTCATCATCAAAAGTAAAGGTTTGACGAGTAGTCTTGGGATAAGACTTGCTCGTGCTCGAACATCCGGTGAGTCTTTTGGATCTGTTATGGGGATGACTCGGCTTCTTCGCCGCCTTCGATCCCGGAAAGGTTACATCGGGATTATCATGCGAATCATGAAGCGCGCTTATCTCCTTTTCGGATGGATCAATGATAGCAAGAGGGATGTTCGCTTCATCGGTTGCTTTACCCGGGAAGTCTCAACCTCCCGTGGCCTTCATTACCTCCGGCTGAGTCTCGACCGCAATGAGGCTCAGGCTTCCCTTTCGACATGTCGTGTCACTGTCTTAGGGTCTTCTCGTGGTGGCATCCATTGGAGTCTCAACCCCATGGATTGCACTTTCATCGCCCCAGTGTTAACTCCCGGTACATTCCTTCGTGCCTCGATCGCATCAAGCAACGTCATTAGCCTTCGAGAGAGTTGGATTGGCACTCTCACCGAGACAGTCTCAATCGCCTCGAGCTTCGTTGATGGCAACTTGCTGTTCGTTTGGTGGTTGTACTTTCTCCACTTCGCCTCCTGGATTCGTTGTGGAGTCATCCGCAGCATTCTCCGACCTTGCCTGCGGTGGAGGGAGTTTTCCCCTCACCGGTGGCGCACCGGTGAGTGACTTGAATGGGGTCACTCGTCTCCGGACTCCGGCTGTTTCTATTGAGTGTTCAGTAGTTGGGGCAGGTGGTAAGACACCTTCAATAGGGGTTGGCTCGATTGGGGTCCCCACTATCCCGTTTCATCGCCAACTCCCTTATTGCCTTCTTCCGAGTGAGTGGGAAGTGGTGGCAGCAACAAACATGATGGCGATTTTTGAACCACTCCCATTGGATCAATTTCAGTTGTGTTTCGGAGGACTCTCCTGGTCCCTCCATCAATCTTTGCTCGTGAAGGATTCTCGGATTCGTGCAATGCTTGCTGCATTTGCAACTCTTTCAGTAGCAAAGAAGCAGGTCCATATCCTCATCATCTGTCGATAAGACATCAAGGAGAGGATGTGTGTGTTACGTGGGTGGGAGATAGGGCATATCTTTGGCCTTCTCACGTGCCTCGGCCTTCCTCTCGCTGTTTCTCCTTTTCCTTATCCTTGAAGATCTGCAGGATATCGTGCGATTGTCTTCATCCGATCTTTGGGAGTACAGTGGTCACCCAAGGAAGCTCAACAATTCCTCTTCTTCTTCTATAAACTCGGGCCATTGGAACTGTTCCTGGATCGACTCAATTTCCATTTCCTCCACTCTCGCAGACGATTTTGGATGTCCGGGTAAGGTGGGGATAGGATCATCACATCACTATCGCTCTACCAGCTTCTTTTTCTTGTGTCTCGGTGCGCGGACTACGGCTATTTCTTGATTTGCCTCTGCTGATCGCTTTTAGCGAGACTTGGTTGTTTCATCAATTACATCGGAGACTCTACTTCTCCAGCCAGATCTCAGATATCTGCTCCGGTGAGTGGTCGACTCGGCCGGTTTCTCAAGCTCGGAGTGCTTGATGAGTCTTCTTCGTCTCCTTGTTTGTACTAGAGGGATTTACGGTTCAAAGACGGTTTCTTCCGAGTCTCTGGCGGCGGGGGGCTTGCTAGTGTTTTTTCTCGAGGAGTGGCCGTCTTGGCTTATCGATTATCCTCCTTTTGATGATCGGAGAAGGTAATTGAGAGTCCTTCTCGATCGTTGTTGTTGGGCGGAGACACACGGTGAAGGGCAGTGACTTTCTGCAGGGGCAGGAGCAGTTTGTTTTTCTTTCTTTGCGCATGAGCAGTGATCTTCTTAGCAACTTGCAGTAGGGCAGTTTTCTTCTTTTGGTGGGGAGGAAACGGCTATATCTTCAGTGGTCGGTGATTCCCCCTCACTTGTGTCGCCTCTCTTGGCGTAGGCTCTCTTCGTGCGCGAGAGATTTGATCTCGAACATCCTCTTGTTAACATGGAACGCCGTTCCATGTCTAAGAGGGACTCCTTTCACCTCCATCATCCGGCCAATCACCAGGCCATATCCTAGGGATCCTCCAAATGTGCCATCTTCCTTGAAGGATTTGTTCCCTACATTCTCGCATAGTCTGCGTAGACAAACAAACTCGGCCAGATTGATTTTCCTTTCTTCAATGATCGCAGCCATTACGATCAACTTAGCTTTTGACAGTTGGTCAAAGCTGCCAAATTTGATGTCAATACATTTGGCAACTATGTCCAATAGCTTGTGATAGTCCTCCTTCAGCAGCCTCTTGTTTGCTGTGTAAACTATTTGATCAAAGATAGTCGATCTTGGCTATTTCCTTCCAAGCAGCAGTTAAGTTTACATCAGCTTCGTTAATTTCCGATGCTCCTTCTGTTGGTAATGAGCAGTGTTCAGCCAAGTCCTTGGCAGATATGGTGAACTCCTTTCCGTGAACGGATGACTTTATTCCTTCATCGTGAATCTCAGCATTCACATAGAATTGTGCGACCTCCTCCACATAGGTCATCGAATATTCCATCGTCAGAAACGATTTCAGCCCGATCGTTTGGAGTTTCTCAGCTATTTTCTTTATGAGGGCGTCATTGGACCCCTGTTTGACCATGCCCTCGAAATCCACGGTAGACCCGGTGTGGATTTGCTTTCCTAACTTGATAAAATCATAAGTTGGTGCCATTTTTCAGGATTTTATCGAACAAAACTTAGAGATTGATTTGAAGATGGATAAGGTTTTTGAGAGAATTTTTGCCTTTGCTTCTGAGAGAGAGAGAGATGAACAATTTTGATAGTGTGTGAGAGAAACGGGCAAAAATGGTTTAAGTATGGTTTATGAAAGGACGTGCGGACGATTTTTGAAATGTGATCAAAATCAACGGCTTAGATTTTGCACGCCGATTTAGCATTTAATGTCTCGTATTTAATGCGGCAGCATTTATATCCAATCATAAGCTTGGTGTGCAGCTTTATGTCTGTACACATCATCATTATGCTGACGTCATTCTTAAAAACATTCACGCTTATTAAAAACGACTGCGTTTTTGTCACTTTGCTCATAAGTGACTCAGCTTATCCCTTAGCTGATTTAACTCTTCTTCTCACAGTTCTCATAGTGACTCAGCTACCAGCTGACTTGGTATAGTTGTCTTTCCAATACAACTGATTTACTTAGCTGATTTGTGAGTTCAGCTCTTTTCCCTTTTTGTATCCCATTTCTTTTCTTTGAATCTTCTCAATGTTAACTCAGCTCAATTAACCCCAACTCATGCTTGAGTTCTTCAAATCTTGATTCACATAATGGTTTTGTGAAGATGTCAGCCAATTGTTTATCAGTTGAGATATATTCCACGATGATGTCCTTCTTTTCAACATGATCTCTTATGAAGTGATATCTGACATCGATATGCTTTGTTCTTGAGTGCAACACATGATTTTGAGTGATTGCAATTGCACTTGTGTTATCACACATGATTGGAATCTCTTTTTCTTCAACTTCATAGTCTCTCATTTCTTTGTCTCATCCATAGGACTTGGGCACTTTTGCCCCTGCAGCCTATGTATTCTTGCTTTGTAGAGGTGGCTATTGAATTTTGCTTCTTGCTAAACCAGGAAATCACTGTTTCCTAGCATTTGACATGTACGAGGTGCTCTTCTTCCTGTCAACTCGCATCCAAAGATAGTCGAATCGAATAGCCAATTAGCTTGAATCCACCTTCCTTTGGATACCATAAGCCAACTTCTTGGCTTCCTTTAAAGTATCTCAAGTATTCTCTTTATTTCTTTGTCATATGGCTTTCTTTTGGAGCAGATTGAAATCTTGCACATACACCTACAAAGAAAGGTGATGTCCGCCTGGCTTCTTTGTAAGATAGAGCAATGATCCAATAAGTGCTCAGTATCTTGTTTGATCTACGACTTGCCATCCGCATCCATGTCCATTTTTGATGTATTCATTGGTATTTTCACGAAGACTTCTCCTCCATACCAAATTTCTTCATTAAGTCTCTCGGTGTATTTTGTTTGGCTTATAAACGTTCCATCCTTGAGTTGTTTCACTTGGAGTCCAAGGAAGAATGTCACTCTCCCATCATGCTCATTTCAAATTTACTTTGCATGAGGTTTGAAAATTTTTCACACATGACTCTTTGTTTGTGGATCCAAAAATGATGTCATCCACATATATTTGAACAAGCAAAGATACTCTTTTTGTCTTGAATTCGAAAAGTGTTCTATCTACTTTTCCTTTTGTGAATCCATTTTCGTTAGGAATTGTGACAAAGTATCATACCATGCTCGGGTGCCTGTTTCAATCCATACAAGGCTTTCTTGAGTTTGTATACCTTATCTCCAAGAGTCTTTCGCTCAAATCCTCGGAGGTTGTT
Organism: Rehmannia glutinosa; assembly: GCA_016081115.2. NCBI lineage: Eukaryota > Viridiplantae > Streptophyta > Magnoliopsida > Lamiales > Orobanchaceae > Rehmannia > Rehmannia glutinosa. The sequence goes on along the minus strand of CM071932.1, from coordinate 25,212,252 downwards.
CAACATACACTTCTTCTTCCAATAAACCATTTAGGAATGCACTTTTTACATCCATTTGATATACAATGAAATTCTTGTGAGTGCATAGGCAAGAAACATCCTTATAGCTTCCAATCTTGCTACAAGAGCAAATGTTTCATCAAAATCGATTCCTTCTTCTTGGCAATATCCTTTGGCTACTAGTCTTGCTTTGTTTCTTACCACGTAACCTTCCTCGTTCATCTTATTCCGAACACCCATTTGGTGCCAATGACATTTTGATGTGTGGGTCTTTGAACTAATTCCCATACTTTATTTCTTTCAAACCGATTGACTCTTCTTGCATAGCTTGAATCCAATGTGTGTCGTCCAATGCTTGTAACACATCTTTGGGCTCTATTTGCGAGATAAAGCATGTGAACATGGCTTCTTGTTGAGTTCGGATCTTGTTTTGACACCTTCTCTTATATCTCCAATGACAAGTTCGGTGGATGGTCTTTCACCATCTTACATCAAAGTTGGAGTAAGTTAGCTGGTTCGATCGTCTTCTTTGTGTTCGGCTCTCTCGTAATCACTTAGCCGCAAATTATCCATTGTTTTTGAGATTCACTATCTCATCTTCTTCCGGGTTTATAATTCCGGCTTCAACTTCAAAGATAGGGACTCTTTCAGTATGGTTGGATGATTCACCTTGTGACTCTTCAATGTCTTCTCCATTTACATTTGGCTCATCGAATACCACATGAATGGATTCTTCCGCAACTATAGTCCTTTTGTTGAGTACTCTCAGTAGGCTTTGCTTTGGTGAGTATCCCAAGAAGATACCTTCATCCTTTAGCATCGAAAGCCTTTAGATTGTCCTTGCCATTGTTGTGGATGAAGCATTTGCATCCAAATATTCTAAAATATGCAACATTTGGTTTTCTTCCAGTCCAAATCTCATAGGGAGTCTTTGTCAGTTGTCTGTTTATCATACATCTGTTTTGAGTGTAGCAAGTGTGTTGATTGCTTCAGCCCAAAATCTTTTTGGTAACCCGCTTGACTAACATGGTCCTTGCCGCTTCTTTGAGAGTTCATTCGTTTCTTCTTTCGCAACTCCATTCTCATTTGTGGAGTCCTTTGCTGCCGATAGTTCATGACCAATACCATTTTCAATACAATATCGAGTTATTATTCCATTGACAAACTCGGTTCCTCTGTCTCGATCTTATTTTGATAATGGTTTGACTCTTCTCATTTTGAATCCTCTTCATATTTGTGGTAGTTTTAGAGAGTTTCTTTCTTCTTGCACATGAATATTGTCCATGTATATCTTGAGTAGTCATCTACTACCACCCAGGTGTATTTCTTTCCACTTATCTTTTTGGTTCCACTTTGGGCCAAATAGATCCATATGTAGCAGATGCAATACTCTTGTTGAAGATGGACATGTCTTTTCTTTGAATGAAGATTTGATTTGTTTTCCTTTTCGACATGCATCACATATACTCTCCTTCTTGTATCTTCGAGTCCTGGAAGTCCTTCCACAAGATTACTTCGTGCAAGCTTGTTAATCGTTTTGAAATTTAGGTGACTCGGCTTTTTGTGTGCCTGACCACTTGATTCAATTTGTGCTCTTTGCTAATAGGCAAGTCTTTGTGTGTAGCGGTTGACCAATCTACTACATACATGTTCTTTTTGTCCGCATCCTTGCAACACAACTTCATTCGTTTCAAAAGTATCCTTGATTTGGCATATACCCATGTTAAATCCAACATTATAACCCTTGTCACGAGTTGGTGATGCTTAGTAAGTTAAAGTTGAGTCCTTCGACATATGCAACATCCGTGATTTCTAATCCGTTCCTCTTGATGGATCCAATGCCTCTTATTTCACCGGAGCTTCATTTCCTCCAAATATGACTTTTGCTCCTTTAACTTCCTTAAATTTTGACAGATTTTTCTTGTTTCTGTCATATGTCCGGGAAACGACCACTATCCATGTACCAGGTTCCTTGGCACTTTCACTTCCTTGAACCGCAATCAAGGAATTAAGTTTTAGGTACCCATATTTGTGCGGGTCCCGAGGGGTTAGAGTTGTAAGATGATCCAACCAACTTATAGCCAAATGATTTGACTCTAAGGGGTTGCCATCTATCGTGCCATAATCATAATTAATCTTGGCAAATTGCTTTGAGATTTTAGGTTCATACAATTTTGTCTCTTTTGTGTATGTATGCTGTGTATATGTTTTAGCAATCGCCTTCTTTGGGTAATTGTGGTGTCTCCGAGTGTAGTGTCTAGGTGCATATTTGTCTTTGATGAAAGCTCTTATACTTTTGGAATGGCCTTTCTTTGAGTTCTAGGCCTTTGCCATTTGGGCTTATATTCCATAAAGTCTATGCCGATAATTCACTTCATTCCAATCAACTTGGCTTGGATATTTTCTACCATTCCCATCATATGTATTTCTTTTATATATTTTTCGGGGGTTTTGGTAGCTCGCTTCTTCTTTCTGAGTATTTTCATTTGGAGTTTTGAGGAACTCGATGAATCTTTTCTCATTTGTCCTTTCGGTGCACTCAATCGTTGTTTTCCTTTTCCTTTATAACCAAGGCCAGTTTGCTTGTAATTGTGCTTTGGAGTGAATGTGTGTGCAACATTTAGAGTTTTGGATTTTTAGACTCTTCATTGCTTGAAGATCCTTTTTCCAAAATCACTTTTGGAGTTTGACATAGCACGAGAGGAATTAAATCCTAAGCCCTGTCTTGTCTCCACATTCTCTTTGACTCATAATAAGATCATCCAATTATTTGGATGCCTTAGTGAATGAGGCAATAACATTCTTGAGGTCATTCTCCTCTTCTCTATGGTAGCAATTTTCTCGCTATTAACTTAGCATTTTCGGCCTTTAAACTATCATTCTCATCGCCTATTTGACTTAGAGTACTCGGCTCCTTAGTCGCTTTGAGTTTTGGCTTTTGAGTAGGCTGTTTTCCTCATTTAGTAGTGTGTGTGAGGATTTAATGTGTTCAAAATCTTTCATCATTTTGCCTAATGAATCATAAAGATCGAGTGGGTGATGAAGTGTGTGTGTCACAGTCACTATCACTAGAGTCCGAGTTTGATGAGTTAGAGTGTACCTCATCTTCCCTGGTCAGGTTGATCTTGTTCCTTGGCCATTAAACGGATCGGGGCCTCTTCTTCGAGTCACTTGAGTAGTCGAAACTTCATTGCTCTCAATTATTAGTTTGTCTCTCTTGACTTGGTTGTCTCAGCAGATCTCTGCAGCCATCATTGCCTTTTTCTTTTCTTGTCTTCTTTCTCTCAAGACCTTTCTTTCTTCTTCATTCGTATTTGTTGACTACGAGGATATGGGCGATCAATAGCATAGTGACCTGGTTGTCTCTGATTCAAAGATAGATATTCAACTTTTTGATCGGCTCTTTCCATTCTTGGATTGTCACCCTTTGATATTGACTTTTTGATGATCTGTCTTCTTGGTTGGCCTATCTTCCCTTGATTTGGAGGAGCCGAGTGTCTTCGGGAAGATTCACCCTTTTCTCTCTTGTAGTTCTTATTGAAGAACTTGTTGAACCTTTTAACCATCAGGGCTATTTCTTCCGGATCAATGACTTCTTTGACCTCGGCCTCTCTTCCCATCCTTAACAATTAGAGCAAAGTTTGTTTTGGGTACAACTGTTGTCTCTTCCTCGATCTTTTCTTCTCACTCAAATTCGTAGGCTTTGAGATCCGAGAATAATTCATGATTGGATGTCTTTGATAGGTCCATGGAATGTCTCAGTGCCATGACCTTCATTTCCCATTTAGTTGGGAGACTTTTTAAGATTTTCATACACATTTTCTTCTGTGTATATTCCTTTCCAAGTGAAGATAGTTCGTTGGTGATTTCTGTGAACCGAGCATCCAGTTGATCCAGGTTTTCTCCTGCGATCATTTTGAAGTTCTCAAATTTCTGTACAACCACTGATAATTTGTTTTCTTTGATTTGCTCTGATCCTTCACAAATCAATGTTAGCTTGTCCCAGATTTCTTTAGCCGTTTTGCAAGATTTGACTTTATTGAACATGGCTTTGTCCAATGTTTTGTAAAGGATGTCCTTGGCTACATTGTCTAGGTTGTATCTTTTTCTGTCATCATTTGTCCATTCGGTTCTTGGTTTTTCAACCATGATCGTCCGGGGCAACATCCTCTTTCTCCTTCACCGCTTGAGCTCTCTTCTTACGGTTGTGTTCACCTTTAAGATTTGCGGTGGCCCATCCTCTATCACTATCCACATCTCATCATGTAATCTTTGATAGATGAGCTCGCATACGAATTTTCCAATCATCAAATTCTTCAATAGTGAACATAGGGATGCGTGTCAAATTTGCTTCCATGATAATAACTTTTAATGATAAAAAGAGTTTTGAAAGTTTAAGTACTAAAGCAGACTTTGAAAAGTTTGGAGATCTAGTTTAGTAACCAGTGCGGAAGGCTCAATGAACCAACCGCTCTGATACCACTTGTAGGTCCCAAGGGGTGTAAGTGTAAGGTTTAGAAGGGGGGTTGAATAAACCTTACCAAATTTTCGATTTAGTCCTTTTAAATATTCAGAGTTGATACTACACAGTTGTGTCCTTGGTGGACAGCTGATTTAGATAATCAGTAGAGTTAGTCTCTCAATAGACTCAACTGAGTTGTTGATGGAATAACTCAACTGTTAAGTCTAAATTAACTCAACCGTGGTTTGTTTTCAGCGGAAGACTTAACACCCTTAAGTTTGATTAAGCAAGGATTTAGTGCTTGGTTTAGTACTTAGAAATTATCAAGTGGATAGCAAATTTATCAGCAGATATAAGAAGTTAAGATGCAGGAATTAAAGTGCTGAAATGTAAATGACACAATAAGATTTTTATAGAGGTTCGAAGATGGGGTAATTCTTCTACTCCTCTCTTCTCCAACTCCCGGAGGAATCCACTAGGTATTGATCAATATACAAAGTGGTAATATCCGATACAAGTCTTGATCACACGGTGACTTGATCCTTTGGGACTCGACCGGAGATGCCTTGATCACTCGGTGGCTTCTCGCACGACTCGCCTTCTTCACAGGGCGTGCTTGCTTTGCTACTACTGACTCACTTGCTCAAGCTCTTTGGATTTGATCACGAAGCCCTCCAAAAGCTCAAGATTTGGTTCAACCTTGAACCTTCCTACAATCCTTCGTGGAATGTAGACCCCTTGATTTTTCAGTATTTTCCTCTTCAACTGATTGAAGTTATCTTTCCTTCACAGGTGAGTGTTGGATTGATGTTCTTCGTAGTGTAGGCTTGAGAATTGAGAATATTTCAGATTTTCTAATAATTGCTTGGACGTTTTTGGTTATTGTCTCTTAATCACTTGGTCCAACTCTCTTCTTTTCTTTTTTTTTAATAATCTCCTCGGCCTTTTATAGTGATCTTTCAAAAATTTGCCCGTTGAAGAGATAGCTTATTTTTTGAAAGTCACTTGCGTCGTTGGCTTGTCTTGTTGCGATCCTTGGAATTTCCACTTCCTCGTATGAATTGTTTTTCACCTTTTCGAGTTCGACACGGTGTAGTGCTTCCCATTGGTTCATTCCTTTTGCACGCTTCGAGCGAGCACTCCGAGAAAGGTGGTATGGAGATATTACTTGTTTAAGTAAATCTCTTGATTTTCGGCAACGGATCTTTTTCGATTATCTCGACTTGATCGCATTTCTTTGCTTTCCCAGGTGACTTAGAATCAGCTTCCAATCATTGGATGACTCTTGTCACTTCAACTTGAGACTTGGCTCTTCTTGAGTTGACTTGATCGATACTCTACTCACCGCATCTCACCGCTTCTTCAATAGAGTTCCCGTCTACTCTTCTTTGCCATACTCAATTTGTCAATGAGTCTTCCTTCTAATCTCCAGTTGTCTTCTTGCATGTTGGGGCGTAGCTGACTTAACTCAGCTTGGCCATCCCTATTTATTACAATGCATTTTACAACAAAAGATGGAGTGCCAACTTCCTATTCTAAGTTTTACATGGCATTGATCAAAATCTAAACAATAAATTTCCTAACACCCTGATCCGTACCACTATCCCTCTCAAATATGTTGTGTGCGTGGCATATCTATTGTCCAAGCGTAAATTGAGTGAGGCCTGGTGCCATTCGATCTTCTCAATCTCTTCACAGATTTTCTTGAAGACTTCACGAATCTCAGCTGTCACACCTGATTCAGCTGCCGGCCATTCTGAGTCAAAGTCAAAGTTTGCTGGAATAATAGAGTCAATAGGGATTACATGATCTTCTCGAACGGTGTATCGTCGCTGCTCTTTAGCGGTCTCTTCCTCTAGCTCAAGCAGCTCAATAGAGAATGGAAATACTTGCTCAAAAGCATCATCTCGCACATAAGAGATTGTTTGTGCGATCTGTGCCTGTGATGTTCCTGGTGGAGTCAGTACTGTGGCAGCTGTGGGAGCCTGCGCAGATGACTCGGTTCCAGCTGGGACTCAATTATCCGAGCTTCGTCAATGTCAATTTGTTGTGGTTCTTTCTCAGTTTCCACTTCGCCACCTTTCTTCAATGTAGAGTCATCTGCGCAAAGATCCTCCGACCTTGCTGCGGTGGAGTGAGTTTCCCCCTCAGCTGGCACACCAGCTGAGTGACTTATGATGGGGTCACTCTTCTCCAGACTCGCGGCTTCTTCCATTGAGTGCTCAACCACTATGGCAGGTGGTAAAACACCTTCTGTAGGGGTTGGCTCAACTTGGGTGCCCAAGGTCCCAGTCTCATTGCCAATTCCCTTGGACCCATCTTCCGATAGCACAGGGGACGTGGCTGTAGCGATGTACGTGGCAATATGATGCACCACTCCCAATGGGTCAATTTGCGGGGAGAGACCGTGAGGACTCTCTTGGTCCTTCAAATGATTGTTGCTCATGCATCTCCTCGATTCCCTTAGAGCTTGCTGCATATCTGACTTCTCTGTTGCAGCGATGGGATCCATATCTTCATCACTCTCTGAGAACACATCAAAATGAGAGTGAGTGTGTTCTAGAGTTCCAGTAAGCGGACATATATTAGCTTTCTCGAGGGCTTCTGCTTCCTTAGATGCTTTGGCTTGTTCCTTCTCCTTGAAGATTTGTAGAATATTCAGGCAGTTATCTTCATCCAGGGCCTGAAGCACAGTGGTGACCCCAAGAAATTGCAACAACTCTTCTTCTTCTTTGATAAACTCAGGGCGATCAAACTGCGCCCTTGAGTGGCTTAGCTTCCACGCCCTTCATTCACGTGGACAACGCTGAATGTCTAGGTATACGGGAGAGTACATGATGACATCATCATCGTCATCTTCTTCTTGTCCTTCCTTTTCTGGGATGGAAGGCAAGATGCTTTGTTGCTCTTCATCTTTAGCAGCATCCGTAGCAGGTGGACAGACAACTTTTTCAACTGGAAGTTCAGTTTTCTCATTTTGCTTTGGTGTCTCCTTATCCTCTCCCTGTCCACAAACTGGTCTTCAGAGGCCTCTGCGATCACCTCGCAGACTTGGCAGTTTCATCTATTACTTCAGGAGACTGCACTTCCTGAGCTTCAGCAGTCTCTGGTGTTTGCTCTAGCTGTGTGGCAGATTCACCTGTCTGTTCGCGCTCTGAAAGCTTGAAGATTCTTCTCCTTTTGGTTCGAACCAGAGGAATTTCTAGTTCATCTTCTTCTTCTGATTTTCTGGCGGCAGGGGCCGGGGCATCTTTCTTGGACGGAGATGCCTTCCTAGGTTTGGCAGTCCTTTTCTTTCGTATGGCTGGAGAAGGGATTGTAGCTTCCTTCTCAGCCTCGGCTGCAGGGGCAGGAAACACGGCAGCAGGCGAGTCCATCCTTTTTCTTTTTGCCGCAGAGCGGGCCTTGTTCTTTTGCAAATTGCAGGGGCGACTTTCTTCTTGGAAGGAGAGGTAACAGTTATGTGCTCGGGTTCAGCAGATTCACCCTCACTTGTATCTGCCCTCTTCGCGTGGACTCTCTTCTGGGCTCCTGAGAGATTAGCCCTAAACATCTTCTTATTGACATGGAAAGGCTTTCCATGTCGAAGGGGAATGTCCTTCACTTCCATAAGGTGGCCAATCACCAGGTCATATCCGAGAGATCCTCCAAAGGATTCATCATCCATAAGCGATTTGTTCATTACATTCTGGCAGAGTTTATTGTACACGAACTCAACCCAGTTAACTTTCTTGCCCTGCATGATCGCAGCCATGATGATCAGCTTAGTCTTTGACAGTTGGTTGAAGGTGCCAAACTTCATGTCTACACACTTGGAGACGACATCCATCAATTTGTGATAGTCGTCATTTGGCAATTTCTTCTCAGCTGTGTAGACCACCTTAGCAGCACACTCTGGTTTGGCTACCTTTTTCCATGCAACAGCCAAGTCAACATGAGCTTTGTTAATCTCATTCATGCCTTCAGACGGAAATAAGCAGTGCTCTGCAAGGTCCTTAACATTTATCATTTTGTCCTTGCGGTGGACAGAAGACTTGATTCCTTCATCCTTCACTTCAGCGTTAACATAAAACTGTGCTACCTCTTCTAGGTAGGTGTGCGAGTATTCCATAGTCAGAAAAGCTTTGAGACCTGACTTTTCTAGCATTTCACCGATCTTCTTCACTAGGGTTTCATCAGAACCCTGCTTTGCCATGCCTTCGAAATCAACTGATGATCCTGAGTGGATTTGCTTTGATAGCTTGACGAAATCAAACTTTGGTGCCATTTTTATAGATTTTTACCGATTAAAACTTGAAGAACTGGTTTGAGGACTCTTAGGGTTTTCGAGAGAAAAAACTTGCTTTCTATTGCTTGAAGATGAACAATTTTTGAATGTGAGAGAAAAACTGAAGAAAGCGTATATAAGGGTTGTGAAAGGATGGGTCTTTGGATTTTGAAATTTTGATCAATATCAACGGTTCAGATTTATCACGTCAAACCGCATTTAATGCAACAGCGTTTATTTCCAATCATATGCTTACTGTGCAGCTTTTGACTTTACCCGTCATTATTACGCTGACGTCATCCTTAAAAACATTCCCACTCATTTAAAACGACTGCGTTTTTGTCACTTAGCTCAAAAATAACTCAGCTTATCTCAAAAATGACTTAACTCTTCTCCTCTCTTTTCATTAAGCGACTCAGCTGTCAGCTAACTCGATGCAGCTGAGTTTCCGATATGGCTGTTTCACTTGGCTGATATGAGAAACTTATTCAATTCTCACTTTCTTATCTTCAATCTCTTCTGACTGAATCTTCTGAGTGTTAACTCAGCTCAATTAACCCTAAATCATGCTTAAGCTCTTCAAATCTTGATTCACATAAGGGCTTGGTGAATATGTCAGCTAACTGCTTTTCAGTTGAGATATATTCCAAAGTGATGTCTTTCGTTTCAACATGATCTCTTATAAAATGATATCTGACATCAATGTGCTTTGTTCTTGAATGAAACACAGGATTCTGAGTGATTGCGATAGCACTTGTGTTATCACACATAATTGGAATCTTTTTTTCTTCAATTTCATAATCTCTCACCTGTTGTCTCATCCATAAGACCTGGGCACAACAGTTTCCCACAACTATATACTCTGCTTCAGCTGTGGATGTCGCTATTGAGTTTTGCTTCTTACTAAACCAGGAAACCAATATGTTTCCAAGCATTTGACATGTACCTGAAGTACTCTTCATGTCAACTCTACATACAGCATAGTCAGAGTCTGAGTAACCAATATGCTTGAATCCACCTTCCTTTGGATACCATAAGCCAACTTCCTGGCATCCCTTCAGATATCTTAGGATTCTCTTAGCTACAGTCATGTGGCTCTTCTTTGGTGCAGAATGAAATCTTGCACATACACCTACTGCAAAGGTGATGTCTGGTCTGCTGGCTGTTAAGTAGAGCAATGATCCAATGAGTGCTCTATATCTTGTTTGATCTATATCCTTACCATCTGCATCCATGTCCATGTTGACTGATGTGTACATTGGTATTTTTACAGAAGACTTCTCTTCCATACCAAATTTCTTCATTAAATCTCTGGTATACTTTGTTTGACTTATGAAAGTTCCATCCTTCAATTGCTTAACTTGAAGTCCTAGGAAGAAAGTTAGTTCTCTTATCATGCTCATCTCAAATTTGCCTTGCATGAGGTTTGAGAACTTATTACACAGCTCTTTATTTGTGGATCCAAAAATGATATCATCCACATATATTTGAACGAGCAATATACTATCTCCATCTTGAATTCTGAAGAGTGTTCTGTCCACTTTGCCTTTGGTGAATCCATTGTCTGTTAGAAATTGAGACAATGTATCATACCATGCACTTGGTGCCTGTTTCAATCCATATAATGCTTTCTTGAGCTTGTACACCTTATTTCCAATAGTTTTCTGCTCAAAACCTGGAGGTTGTTCAACATAGACTTCTTCCTCTAACAGTCCATTTAGAAATGCACTTTTCACATCCATTTGATATATCGTGAAGTTCTTGTGTGCATCATAGGCAAGAAACATTCTTATTGCTTCTACAGGAGCAAAGGTTTCATCAAAATCTATTCCCTCTTCTTGGCAATATCCTTTGGCTACCAATCTTTCTTTGTTTCTCACCACAGATCCTTCCTCATTCATCTTGTTTCTGAAAACCTATTTTGTGCCAATAACATTTTGATGGGTTGGTCTCTGCACCAATTCCCATACTTTATTTCTTTCAAACTGGTTCAGCTCTTCTTGCATGGCTTGAATCCAATGTGTGTCATCCAATGCTTGAGATACATTTTTTGGCTCTATTTAGGAAATAAAACAATTGAACATTGCTTCTTGCTGAGCTCTGGATCTGGTTATTACACCATCTCTAACATCTATAATAACTAGCTCTGGTGGATGGTCTCTCAGCCATCTCACATCAGGTTGAAGCAAGTCTGCTGGGTTCAGCTGTCTCGCAATTGCGTTGTCTTGAGCAGCTCTTTCATCATCATTCAGCTGTTGACTTTCCAGCTGTCTTTGAGATTCAGCTATCTCATCTTCATCTTGGTTGATTCAACATAAGGACTCTTCTGCATAGTTGGCTGATTCAGCTTATCAGCTAACTCTTCTATGTCTTCTCTATTCACATTAGGTTCATCAAAAACCACATGAATAGACTCTTATGTGACCATAGTCCTCTTATTCAGCACTCTGTAGGCTTTGCTCTCAGCTGAGTATCTCAAAAAGATACCTTCATTAGCTTTAGCATCAAAAGCCTTTAAATTATCCTTGCCATTGTTGTGGATGAAGCATTTACATCCAAATATTCTAAAATATGCAACATTTGGATGTCTCCCTATCCATATTTCATAGGGAGTCTTAGTCAATTGCCTATTTATCATTGATCTATTTTGAGTATAGCATGCAGTGTTGATGGCTTCAGCCCAAAATCTCTTAGGCAATCCAAATTTTAAAAGCTAACATGGTTCTTGACTTCCTTGAGAGTTTTGTTCCTTCTTTCGGCCTACTCCATTTCTTTGTGGAGTTCTTGTGCAGATAACTCATGAGCAATACCATTTTCAACGCAATACTGAGTTATTATCCCATTGACAAACTCAGTTCCTCTATCAGACCTTATCTTTATAATGGTTTGGCTCTTTTCATTTTGAACTCTTTTCATCAACTGAGGTAACTTCTGCAAAGTTTCCTTCTTTTTGCACATGAAGATTGTCCATGTATATCTTGAATAATCATCTACCACCACCAAGGTGTATTTCTTTCAACTTATGTTGGCTGGTTCAACAGGACCAAATAAATCCATATGCAACAGATGCAGTATCCTTGTTGAAGATGGACTAGATTTCTCCTTAAGTGATGATTTGATTTGTTATCCCATCTGTCATGCATCACATACACTTTCCTTCTTGTACACTCGAGTCCGCAATACTTCCACAAGATGACTCCTTGCAAGCTTGTTGATTGTCTTGAAGTTCGGGATGACTCGAACTTCTTGTGCCATAGCCAACTTAATTGCCTCAGTGCTCTTTGCTATGAGACAAGTTTTTTTGGTGTGGCAAGAGACCGATCTACCACATACATATTCTTTTGTCTTGATCCTTGCAAAGACTATTTCATTTGATTCGAGTATCTTTAATCGGCACACTCCCATATTGAATCCAACATTGTAGCCCTTGTCACGAGTTGGTCGATACTTAATGAGTTGAAGTTGAGTCCTTCAACATAAGCAACATCTGTGATCTCTAATCCATTCTTCTTGATGGATCCAATGCCTTTTATTTCCCCTAGAGATTCATTTCCTCCAAATATGAATTTTGCACATCTAATCTCCTTGAATCTTGACAGATTTTTCTTGTTTCCTGTCATATGTCTGGAACATCCACTATTCATGTACCAGGTTCCTTAGCACTCAGTTGTTCCTTGAACCTCAATCAAGGAAATTAGTTTTTAGGTACCCATACTTGCAGGGTCCTGAGAGGTTAGTGTTGTAAGATGATCCAACCAACCTATAGCCAAATGATTTGACTCTAAGAGGTTGCCATCTATCTGTTCCATAATCATAATTCACTTTAGCAAATTGTTTGGGGGCTTTAGGTTCATACAGCTGTCTCTTTTGTCTGTATTCCTGTGCGTGTATGTCAGCAATTCCCCTCTTTGGGTAGTGTGATATTTATGAGTGTAGTGCCTGGGTGCATGTGTGTGCTGATAATAGCTCTTTTGCCTTTGGAATGACCTTTGATGAGGTTTAGGTCTTTGCCATCTAGGTTTCTATTCCATTGGTCTTTGCTGATTTTTCACATTGTTCCAATCAGCTTGGCTTGGGTAGTTTCTACCATTCCCATCATATGTGTTTCTTTGATAAAACTTATGGGGTTTTTGGTAGCTTTGTTTATTCTTCACAGAGTACTTTCTATTTGGAGTTTGCTGAGGAACTCTGTTGGATATCTTCTCAGTTGTCCTCTCAGCATACTCAACTGGCTGTTTTCCTTTCCCTTTATATCCAAAGCCAGTTTGTTTGTGATTGTGCTTTGGAATGAATGTGGGTGCGACATTTGGTGTTTTGGGTTTTTGAGATGCTTCATTACTTGAAGATCCTTTTTCCAAAATCACTCTAGGAATTTGACTGTGCACAGAGGAATTGAATCCTATGCCTGTCTTATCTCCACATTCTTTTTGACTCGTGATAAGGTCATCCAATGTTAAGATCATTTTCTCTCTTTTCAATAGCAGCTATCTCCGCTATTCGTTTGGCATTCTCAGCATTTAGCTCTTTGTTCTCATCAACTATGTGACTTAGTCAGCTGTGAGTTTTGGCTTTTGAGCTGGCTGTTTTCCTCATTTATAAGTGTGTGTGAGGATTTTATGTGCTCAAAGTCTTTCATCATTTTCCCTAATGAATCAAAAAGATCAGTGGGTGATGAAGTGTGTGTGTCACAATCACTATCACTTGAATCTGAATGTGATGAGTTACAGTGTACCTCATCTTCTTGGTCTGGTTGATCTTGTTCTTTAGCCATAAGACAGATCATTGCTTCTTCTTCAGAATCACTTGAGTAGTCAGCTTCACTACTCTCTCAGTCTGCTGCTTCTTTAGACTTCGTTGTCTCAGCAGTCTCAGCAGCCAACATGGATTTCTTCTTTTCTTATCTTCTTTCTCTGAAGACTTTTCTTTCTTCTTCATTCCTGTATTTATTGATTGGTGGATAGGAACAGTCAATTGCAAATTGTCCTGGTTATCTCCAATTCCAACACAGGTTCCCAGCTTTTTGATCAGCTCTTTCTGTCCTTGGGTTATCAGCTCTCTGATACTCAAGTCTTTGACGCTCAGCTCTCTTGGGTGGCCTGTCTTCCCTGGACTTGGAGGGTGCTGAATGTCTCCTGGAGGTTTCACCCTTGTTTCTTTTATAGTTCTTATTGAAGAACTTGTTGAATTTTTTAACCATTATGGCAATCTCCTCCTGGTCTATGGCTTCCTTGACCTCAGCTCTCTTTCCATCCTTGACTATAAGTGCAGCTGTCTTAGGTACAACTATCTCCTCTTGCTCTTTTCTTCTCAGCTCAAACTCATAGGCTTTGAGAACTGAGAATAGCTCATGATTGGATGTTGTTATGAGGTTCATTGAATGTCTCAGAGCCATGACCTTCATTTCCCATTCAGTTGGGAGACTTCTCAGAATTTTCATTCACATTTCCTTTTATGTATATTCTTTCCCAAATGCTGATAGCTCATTTGTGATTTCAGTGAATCTGGCATCCAGCTGATCCAAGGTTTCACCTGCAAGCATTTTCAAATTTTAAAATTTTTGTACAGCAACAGACAATTTATTTTCCTTAATTTGCTCAGATCTTTCACAAATTAAAGTTAATTTATCCCAGATGTCTTTTGTAGATTTGCAAAATTTGACTTTATTGAATATTGCTTTGTCCAATGTCTTGTAGAGAATGTCCTTGGCCACATTGTCCAAGTTGTATCTCTTTCTGTCATCGTTAGTCCACTCAGTTCTTGGCTTTTCAACCATGGCTGGTCTATCTTCATCTGCTTCTACTACAGTTGTTATTCTTACAGTTGTGTTCATCTTAAGTATTTGCATTGGCCCATCCTCTATCACTAGCCACATTTCATCATGTAAAGTAGATAGATGAGCCTACATACGAATTTTCCAGTCATCAAATTCCTCAACAGTGAACATAGGGATGCGTGTCAAATTTGCTTCCATGATAATAACTTTGCTAGGAATGAAAGATTTTGAAAATGCAAGTGTTAAAAATCTTTTAGAAAAGACAGCGATCTAGTTCAGTAACCAGTGCGGAAGGCTCAATGAACCAACCGCTCTGATACCACTTGTAGGTCCCAAGGGGTGTGAGTAAGGTTTAGAAGGAGGGATTGAATAAACCTTACCAACTTTTCGATTTTGTCCTTTTAAAGAAATTACAGAGTTAACACAAACAGCTAAGTCCTTGAGGGACAGCTAAGTTGGTTATTCAGTAGAGTTAGCCACTCAACAGACTCGATAAGGTTGTTGATAGAATAACTCAGTTGTTTAACCTGAAACTTAACTTGGCTGTGTTGGTTTTACCAGCGGAAGACTTAACACCCTTTTATTTGTTTTAAACTTGTTTTAACACTTGATTTTAGCACTTGGTTATTAATCAGTTTGGAAAGCAAATAGGTTTATCAGCAGATATAAAATAGATATGCAGAAATGTAAATGTGCTGAAAAAATAAATGACACAATTGATTTTTATAGAGGTTCGAAGATAGGGTAATTCTGATAATTCTCTGTTCTCCATCTCCTGGAGGAATCCACTAAGTAACAGATCAGTTTACAAAGTGGTGAACAGTCTAGAGACAGCCTTGGTCACACAGTTGGCTTCTCGTCCGACTCAGCTTCTTCACAGGGCAGCTGCCTTGCTACATCAGCTCACTTTCTCAAGCTCTTGGATTTGATCACGAAGCCCTCCAATAACTGGATATTGGTTTGACCTTGAACCTTCCTACAATCCTCCTTGGAAAGTAGACCCCTTTTGATCTTCAAAAGTCTCCTCTTCAAGTTTGAAGTTGTCTTTCCTTCATAGCTTTGTGTTAGATTGATTTCCTTCGAGTTTCAGGCTTGAGGATTTGCTTGAATATCTTTGAGAATGTTTGCAGGTTTACAGCTTAAATATTGCTTGCTTGTTCGTGGATCAGGTAACCTTTCTCAATGAGTTTCCTCAGCCTTTTATAGTGAACTTTCAAAAATCTGCCCGTTGAAGATATAGGCTAATTTTCAAAAGACACTTGTGTTCGTTGGCTTCTCTTTTCTTGGTCTTCAATCTTGAGATGTAGACCTTTCCTCGTATTAAATGAAAGTTCAGCTTTTCAGGTTCTGACACGAGGAGCAGTGCTTCCTATTGGTTTATTCCTTTTGCACGTTTCTGGGTCAAGCACTTTAAGACCTGGCAGCATGGACGCATTACTGATTTAAGTAATGTTCTTGACTTATGTGCAACGGATTCCTTTCAGTTAACTCCACTTGGCTGATGCCTATTTCCCCAGTTGACTTGAGTCTACTTTAATCATTTGAAGACTCATCTGTCACTTTCAACTTATGACTTGGCTCCTTGAGATGACTTTGACTGACAATTCACACAGCTGTTCCTCAGCTGATACATCTTTAGTCGGGTTCTCGATCTTCCTTCTTGGTCGTACTCAGTTGTTCCACAGCAGAGTCTTCACTTTAGTCTTTGGTTGACTTCTTGTATTTCAAGGCTTAGCTGACTTGACTCAACTTTTCCAGCCCTATCTATTACAATGAAAATTACAAGGAAAATGGGGTGACAACTTTCTAGTTTAAGTTTTACATGGCATTCATCAAAATCTATAAATAAATTTCCCAACAGATCATGAAGTTATGGATCGAAAATGGATGTCTGCTAGTCGATTGTCAAAGGAATTTGAGGATGGAGTGAAAGAGTTTACTAGGTTTGCATCCGAACAGAAAATCCGAATAAAATCATATGTCTTTGCTTGAATTGTTGTTATACAAAGCAAATTGGTGTTGATTAGTTGCTCGATCATTTAGTTTGTAATGGAATTAATCAAAGATATACATGTTGGACTAAACATGGTAAAATGAGAAATAAGTATAAAGATCATAAAGATAATATAAGTCATACAATAAGTGTCCCATACATAAATACAAATGATCAGTGTGATCAAGTTGAAGAGATTACTAGTACGGTTGACGAAGATCTTCGAGATTGTCCTGAGATGTTTGATAGATTGTAAGTGATGCAAAGAAACCGTTGTATGATTGTTGTACTAAATTCACAAGGCTGTTGGAAGTGTTGAAGTTATACAACTTGAAAGCGAGTAATGGGTTGTGTGATAAGAGCTTTACAGAACTACTAACTCTTTTAAAGATATGCTTCCAAATGACAATGTTCTTTTAGGTCGAACGTACGAGGCTAAACGAATGTTGTCCTCTATTGGCACGAATTACGAGAAGACACATGTTTGTCCAAATAATAGTGTTCTTTTTTGAAATGAATATGCATCGCTAAAACTATGTCCTAAGTGTAATTCTTCGCGATATAAAATGAAAGAATCAGCTCCAGCAAATGTGGAGTGGTATTTTCTTTCAATACCAAGATTTAGGCGCATGTTTCATAGTATGGAAAATGCGAAACTCTTAACACGACATGCACATGGAAGAGTTAAAGATGGAAATACTAACACCTTGCAGATTCTCCTCAATTGATGAAAATTGACCGCGATTATCCCTATTTTGGTAAAGGAACAAGAAACCTGCGCCTTGCATTATCCACCGATGTGATAAACCCTTATGGTGTGCAAAGAACATCTCACAGTACATGGTCGGTGATAATGATTATCTATAATCTACCAACATGGATATACATGAAACGAAATTCATGATGTTGTCTTTGTTAATTTCGCGTCCTAAATAACCAGGGAATGATATAGATATACACTTGGCATCGTTGATTGAGGATTTGAAATGTATGTGGGAGATAGGCGTAGAGGTGTATGATGGTTATAAGAAAGAGAGTTTCAACTTGGGGGCGATGGTGTTTGGAACAATTAATGATTTTCCAGCATACGGTAATTTATCGGGATATAGTATCAAAGGAAAATGTTCTTGCCCAATATGTGAGGAGAATACTAATTGGATACTATTGGAACATGGTAAGAAAAGTGTATTTCTCGGCCATCATAGTCTTTTACCTTTGAATCATCGTTATCGGGGTTGTAGAAAAGTTTTTAATGGGACATCAGAAGAAGACAGAGCTCCGGTGCCATTGACTGGTGACCAAATATTTCAAGAGGTAAATGATCTAAGAAGTAAATTTGGTAAACCTTTTGCCCAGAGAGCTAGTCACTAGTGGGTGGAAAAAATGCTCGTTTTTCTTTAAATTATTGTATTGGAAGTCATTGTATGTAAGACATTTTTCTTGATGTCATGCATATCAAGAAGAATGTTTGTGATGTCATTGGTACACTACGTAATGTGCCTGTAATGTCTAAGGATTTCATCAAAGCGAGGTTGAACTTAGTATGGGAATAAGAACAGAATTGGGACCGATAAAGAAGGGTAACCATCAACATCTCCCTCATGCAGCTCATACTCTATGTAGAAACGAAAAAATTGGTTTTTGTAAATTTCTTGATGAAGTTAATGCTCCGGAGGGATACTCTTCAAACATTAAGAGGTTGGTGTCAATGAAGGACCTCAAGCTAAAGGGGTTAAAGTCTCATGATTCACATGTTCTGATGAGCACTTGTTACCAATTGTTATACACTCCATTTTGGCTGAAAAGGTACGGTGGACCATAACTAAACTGTGTCATTTCTTTAGGGCGATTTCCAGCAAGGTGTTCGCCTTATTTTTAGCTTCACCACAAGTGTACGGTGCAGTTTATAGAATAGGGTTAGCAAGATCGAATCCACATGGACTAATAAATTATTGTACTAAGTACTGGATTGTAATAGCCTTATTTTTATCTAGACGATCGAAAGTTGATGGAGTGGTTTTGCAAACAAAAACGAGAATTTGTCCTAAAATAAACAAAGTAAAAATTGATTGAAAGATCAAGAAGATTAATGGATTCCTGGGTTATGGTTTCAGTTAATATCCCCTTTTATTATCAGATTAATCAAACCAAAGTTATACTGAATCTTCCCTATAGAACAATCACATAAGTAATTTACCCTCTCTATCGAGATGCATGTAAAAGCATTAATTGGAATATCTATGCTAGCATCTCTACTCAACAAGAGATATCCAACTCCCAAAAGCACAAAAGATTAAATATCCTCACAAATATTCACAGACTTCTCAATCATGCAAATATTCATGTCGAGTACTCACAGATCTAGTATTGAAACTCATCTGTTCGAATTATGAATCAATACACCAAACAAGTAAAACTAAAGGCCTTTTGATAAAACAAGAATTAAAACAAAGTACTCAAATAGGGTTGAAAAACAATAACTTCAATTGTAATTACTTATCAAATAAAAGTATCCATTAACCTACTCCCAAACCCGGGAATCACAAGATGTTTAGAGAGACATAGAAAATAAATAATTCATAGACAAATAAAAGTATTCATTCGTTTATTACTCCTTAGACTCGATATTCTAAATACATTATGTCTATATGCTCGACTTAAAACAATCCAAACGAATCTCACTAAAGTGTCGTTAAAAGAAATTTTCAAATATTTGTAAGGCACTTCTTCTTATGACTTGTTCATCCAAAGTTTTAAAACGTTATTATTTTGCGGGATAACAAGTCCGGTGATAACAATTTTTCAAAATATGGTTCGTCATAATCGAACTAAACATCTTGAGATTCGATATTTTTTTGGGTATTGCATGTTTAACAAAAAAACTTGAGATGCGTTTAATTCCGTCTCCAAGATAACTCGCATACTTTTTAATCGCTCACCGCCGAGTATTTTACCTCATTTCGAACTTGATTATGATATAATGTATATTGAATGAGGTCTACGTTTGCATTTTGCACGTTTTCAAAACTTAGGGGCCAAAAATCGGATTTTTTGATCAAATTTGGAATTTCAAGCGAGCGAACGAACCGGTGGGCTGCCGGGCGGGGCCGACCGTCGCCAACTAGCTCGACGATCGCCCTATGCCCCGACGGTCGCCACATGACTTAAATTTGGTTAAAACCCTCTCTGTTCTTGTATTTTGGCAGTTTAAGGTTTTTCCACTTTATTTCGACCCCTTTGTCATTTGCACACACATTTCACTTCAAATGTGTTTTATTGCATACATTTCATATCTTGGATGTATTTAGGCTCGATTATCATCATCATTGCTCGTCTTTACCGATTAAATGGTAAGAATTCTACTTTCTTATCTCAATTGGGTTGAACCCTTGAGAACTTGGCCTATATGTATTTTCTTAATGAAATGTGTATATATTTGTGATGAGCTTATTGATTGTTGATGGATGATATTTGTAAAATTGCTTTTGGTGATGAAAAACTTGGCTTGATTACATTTACAAGGGCTATATATATCTTCTTCAATTTTTGACCCCCGCCAAGTGTTCCATAAAATGTCTCAATGAAAACTTCATCACCTACATGATTCTCTCGATTTCAAAAGCCTTGTATATTTATAAAGATCATGTTTTGCAAATCAAATGGGTTTCCATAAGCTTCTACAAGTCGTATGATCGACTCTTTCCTCCTAATTGGTCTATAAGCTTCAATGTTCAAATAGCTCGATACATCGGTTTAGTTACGCACTTTGATATGATTATATGATGTTTTTATCGTGCTAACATTCTTTTTGATGATTCCAAAGGGGGAGAAACAGGTTAGAAGCTTATTAGCTCATAGAAGCGAAGTTAAGCTAAACAAAAGAAGCTATAAGCTATGGTTTCCTAAAGCCATAAGTTGTGCATTATACTTAGTTCAATTGTTGTATGATGGACTTATATACTTGTCTAATGATGTTTTGTTGACAGGGGGAGCTTATAAGCTAGCTAAGTTAAGCTAAACAAAAGAAGCTATAAGTTATGGCTTCCTAAAGCCATAAGTTGTGCATTATACTTAGTCCAATTGTTGTATGATGGACTTATATATTTGTCTAATGATGTTTTGTTGACAGGGGGAGCTTATAAGCTCTTGAACCTAAGATCAATATGTAAAAGCTAAACTTTTAGTTTGTGGTTGATTGCTTTTACATTACTCTTGTTGTGCATATTGATAGGGGGGAGCTTTTGCTATATATGTTTGAATATCTCTACTCCCATCCTTGTGTTTATATTGCATGGAATGTTGTTGCTCACAACGGATAGTTCTTTTTAACCGGTAATAATGTTTTGTTTTCAAAATCGACATCGTGAAAATTGTTTTGGTTCGTAATCATCAAAAAGGGGGAGATTGTTTGATAAATGGTTTTATCATGATTTTGATGATTTTGTTTTTATACCAAAACAATGTTTTTAAAGGTTGTCCAAATACTCCTAAATGATTTAAAATGGTTTTAATATTTTCCGTAGTATTTCTTCAAGTTTATTTTTCGACAAAATTGGACAACACATTTATTGATTTTGTGTCAATAGGTTTTTACATTGAAACTATGTTTCTAAATGTTGTCCTAATACTCCCGATCGGTCTAAAATGTTTTTACTATTTATCGGGGTATTTCTTGAAGTTTATATCGGACAACACTTTTTGTATTATTGTGTTAGTTCATCAAAACTATATTTCTAATGTTGTCCTAAATACTCCCGATCGGTTTAAAATGTTTTTTCGAATTTTTCGGAGTATTTCTTGAGGTTTATTTTCGACAAAAATTGGACAACATTTCATTTTTGGAGGTCGACCGGTCGACCAAAGAGGCGACCGGTACCTGGGAACGCATTTCACGAAACAGAACTCCTAGAACTCCAAAAATTAGTCAGGGTGACCGGTCCCCATAGGGGGCGACCGGTTGCACCCTAGGGCGACCGGTCGACCCCCCCTTGGACCGGTCCCCCTAGTTAAATTTTGCTGCGTTCTTTCAAACTTCTATTTGTGCGCGACCGGTCTCCCTCAAGTTTGACAGCAAAATTCTAACCGTTGTGCGTGAGACAACTTTTCCTAATTTGTGGGATTGATTTTCTATGACTATAATCTTGATTTTAATTACAATTTTTTTTGTAGATATCAGATTCCAAGAGGAGCCTATCAAGTATCAATAATCTCCTATAAATAGAGGAAGATTTGAAGCACAACAATAAGAGAGAACAACACAACACAACAAGATATACTCAAGCAAACACTTAGTCTTATATTATTATTATTCTTGTTGTAATTTGCCTAGCTTATCACTTTCACATTCTTGAGGTCTAGGCTATTCTTGATTACACTTGCACTTCATTGTATAATTCATTATCGAGTTGTAATCTTGAATTTTGGGTTATCATTAAACACAAGATATCCTTGTGAGTGTTCTTGTGGTTAGAATACACTTGATTTTTATCTAGGTGTGAGAAGATGTGGTAAAGTTGATGGATTGGTTTTGTAAACTAAAATTGAGAATTTATCCTAAAATAAACAAGAGTAAAGATTGATTGAAAGATCAAGAAGATGAATGGATTCTGTGGTTATTGGTTTGTAATTAATATCTTTTTCTTTTATTATCGGATATATTGGGGTGGTAGAGGATTAATCAAACCAAAGTTATACATATTCTTCTTTGAGCTTTCGGTTTGGAAGAACAATCGAAAATATGGAGATAAGTAATTTATCATCTCTCACGAGATGCATGTCACATCAAAAATTGGAATATCAAGTTCATTCAAAGCAACTCATTTATCTCGGTTTTTTTTTCAACTCAACATGAGATATCCAACTCCCAAAAGTACAAAATATTTAAATATCATCTCATCAAATATTCACATACTTCTCAATCATGCAAATATATTAGGCAACAGCTCAAATTGGCTAACTAGGGAAATTCAATGTCATTAGGTAGGCAAAAGGCTTGAATGGCTTAAAAAATGGCCTTAAATCATTTTCATAAATCGCATACAACAGTGAAATATCAAAGCAAGTTCTAGAATTCATATCAACTTGAATGAAACTCAATCGCATATAATGAAAGCAAGTAAAGGCTCAAAAAGCTCACAGGCTTGCAAATTATGAATCAATACATCAAACAAGTAAATCCAAAGGCCTTTTGATAAAATAAGAATTAAAACAAAAGTACAACTCACTCCCTAAAAATAAAAGATTGAAAAACAATAACTAATCAATTGTAATTACTCATCAAATAAAAGTATCCATTAACAAAATAACTATTCCCCCAAACTTGAATGGAATCATACAAGGAAAGATATTTTCAATAAAGAAAAGTGTGGAGAAAACAAATAATTCATAGACAAATTATCCATGTTCATTTTTTGTCAAATAACTAATTGAAAATAAAGATACTATGGAATGCATAAATTTGTGCCTCCTATGAATGCATATATTAGCTTTGGTCATGGGATGGGATTTCGATGATCTCTCGATCTATCTTCAATCCTCAAAGCGTGTTGTCTCATTGCCTAGAATAGATTGATCTCTCCAATTCTTCGGTGGAAAGTTGCTCTATTTTTGCTCTTTTTCGCTACCACAAACGGGTTTTTAGGGCAAAAGTGTTTGGTTCCGACTCTTCGCTTTTGTAGATCTTGGCTCCTCGTGTTTCTCCTCTCTATTGTACTTTGTTTGGGTCAAAACCTAGTTAAAAAATGTTGTCCAAGCGATCATGGCTTTTCCCTAATCCGGTTCCAAGATTTTCCAACGGAGTGTTAGCCAACAGGCGACATGTGCCTCAATTTTGTCCAACTTAGCCTCATGTTTGTTGAAGTTCCTTGTTTCATTCATAAATGCTAGGTGCCGCGGAAATTGTCTTTTTCTAAGAATCAGAGAAATTCTAGTTATTGAAATAGCTTCCTCCATCAGCGTGTGCATCACCAACTCAAAGAAACAAATCAAATAATGTCGATGAAATTATATAAACATCAGAAAAACGTCCAAATTTGATTATGGGGTCTTCATATAAAAATTTTGTATCCCTCGCAAAAAAAATTTTAGCTTTCAAGTAGCCGGTGCGATTTATGAATCAGAATCCACAGGGGACTAATAAATATTGTACTAATTGTGTGAGAGAGTTATGGCCAAAATACTAAAATAAACAAGGTAAAGATTGATTGAAAGATCAAGAAGATGAATGGATTCCTGGAAATTCGATTAATACGCGTTTGGAAGTTCCTTGAGATAAATCCCCTCGTTGTTTGATCATCCATGCTTCTTTTGACACACGAATCATTACTATGACTCTAGACTCAATATAATTGTGCAAATATTAGGTCCAAGGGGGTGTGAGTAAGGTTTAGAAGGGAATCAATAAAGGCCTTTTGATAAAATTTAAAACGATTTAGTGCTTTTAAAATAATACTCATCAAATGTTAATTACACCCGGGGAATCTAAGTCTTAGAAAACAAATAATTCATAGACAAATTATCCATGTTCATGTTAACTAATTGAAAATAAAGATACTATGGAACTCAGGGACGTCGATGATCTCTCGATCTATCTTCAATCCTCAAGCGTGTTGTTGTGCCTTGATTGAAAAAGTTGCTCTTTTTGATAGAATAACTCTCTATTGAGTTGTTTAGTCAAAACTAGTTAAAAACATTAATCTTTGTTTTGTGATGAGTTTAGCGCACCCGTGCTAGTCTAGGTGCCGAAGACTTAACACCCTTGAATTTGACTTAACTTTGTTTTTAACACTTGTTTTAGCACTTTGTTACTTATCGCTGGAAATTGGATAGCAAATTATCCATGCTTCTTTTGACACACCTAATATAAAATATGTGTGCATGAATGTAAATATGATGAAATGTAAATGACACAAGTAAATTTTATAAAAGGTTCAAGATGGGGTAAGTTTCTTCTACCCCTATCTTCTCCAACTCTTGGAGGAATCCACTAAGTAATGTTACTTATCGTTGGATAGCAAATTATAGCAAATTAGTAAAATATGTGTGCATGAAGTGGTTAAATGACACAAGTAAATTTTATAAAGGTTCGAAGAGACAAGTCTTTGATCACTCCAACTCTTGACTTGCTCCTTGGACTCGCCCCAGAGAGATGCCTTGGTCACACGGATCCGGAGATGCCTTGGTCTCGTCCGACTCGCCTTCTTCACGGGCGGTTGCCTTGCTACTTGACTTACTTTCTCAAGCTTCTTAGATTTGATCACGAAGCCCTCCAATAACTTGAGATTGGTTCGACCTTGAACCTTCCTACAATCCTCCTTGGAAAGTAGACCTTTTTTATTCTTCAAAAGTTTCCTCTTCAACAGTTTGAAGTTGTCTTTCATTCACAGCTTAGTGTTGGATGGATTTCCTTCGAGATTTAGGCTTGAGGATTTTGCTTGAATAACTTGAGAATATTTTTCAGGTTACAGTATAAATGTTGCTTGTTATCTCAGGTGTGCAAGGTTCAGTAACCTTTTCTCAAAGTGATTCCTCAGCCTTTTATAGTGAACTTTTCAAAAATCTGTCCGTTGAAGAGATAGGCTAATTTTCAAAAATCGCTTGTGTTCATTGGCTTGTCTTTTCCTGGTCTTCAATCTTGTGATGTAGACCTTTCCTCATATTAAATAAATGTTCAGCTTTTAAGAATCTGACACGAGGTGCAGTGCTTCCCATTGGTTTATTCCTTTTGCACGCTTCTGGGACTGAGCATTTTAAGACATGGCAGAATGGAAGTATTACTTATTTAAGTAATATTCTTGACTTTTGTGCAACGGATCCTTTTCAGTTAATTCCTCTTTGAAGCTGCCTTTTTCCGAGGTGACTTGAGTCTGCTCCAACGATTGAGAGACTCATCTGTCACTTCAACTTGACTTGGCTTCTTGAGTTGACTTAACTGACTCTTCTCACAGCTATCTCACAGCGGATACTCCTTCAGTCGAGTCCTTGGTCTTCTTTCTTGGCCATACTCAGTTGTTCCTCAGCGGAGTCTTCACTTCACTTCTTCAGTTGACTTCTTGTATTCCCAGCCATAGCTGACTTGACTTAGCTCATTCAGCCCTAATTATTACAATGAGAATTACAAGGAAAATGGGGTGCCAACTTTCTAGTCTAAGTTTTACATGGCATTCATCAAAATCTAAACAATAAATTTCCTAACAAATTGGCTTCCAATTGGGTGTAATCGCTCGATTCTTGATGCTTCTAGGTCGCAATGCTCGTATTTGTCACAAAATCACTTCAAATATCGTTAAATTCCTACAAAACGAGCAAAGCGTAATACCTTTTCCACAAAGAGCGAATATATACCATTTCATATGAGTTATTGCATGTTTATAAACAATTATAGCCATAAATATGCCCTAAAATACATGCAAAACTCACACTAAACACAAGGTAATTGACCCTAGGAAATTACCAACTCTACAGAAAGAAATTGTTGCCACTTTGTGTGAACTTGAGATGTATTTTCTACCTTTATTTTTTGACATAATGGTTCATCTAACAATTCACTTGGTTAAAGAGACACAATCATGTGGCCCGTCTTATATGAGATGGATGTACCCGGTTGAACGTTACATGAAGCTATTAAAAGGGTATGTGAAGAATCAAAGTCGACCAGAGGATTGTATTCTTGATGGTATATAATTGTAGAAGCTATTGAATTTTGTACTGAATACCTCTATAATGTAGAATCAATAGGGCTTTCAAAGTCACGACATGCTGGAAGAACAACATGAGAAGGAATTATTGGAACTAAAATAGTGGTAATACAAAGAACAGAATGAGAGTAGGCACACTTGTATGTCTTACATAATTCCGATGGAGTAGAGCCATATGTTCAAAGACACAATAACACACTTAAAAGTATGCACCCTAACAAAAATGAATCATGCATAACTAGAGAACACAATCAAATATTTATACATTGGCTAAAAGATTACATTTTTGCAGAGTTGGCAATAAATCCTACTTCAATATATGAAAGATTGAAGTAAATAATCCAAGTATACACGTCTTTTTCTTACCATGGTTACATGATCAATGGCTACAGGTTTTATACAAAGGAACAATTACCAAAGTACTATGCAGAACAACGGTGTCACTTTGGTAGTTGAATCAATGCATATCTCAAGTGCCAAAGATAGAACATCTACGTATGCAAATATGCTTGATTTTGGAGTAATTGAGCGTATATGTGAATTGGATTACACAAAATTTTGGGCTTTGTGTTTGGTTGCAAGTGGGTTGACAACAACAATGGAGTTCGGGTTGATAAGGCAAGGCTTATGCAAGTGGACTTTAATAGAGTGGGGTACAAAGACGATCCCTTTATCTTAGCTTCACAAGCTCAACAAGTGTTCTACGTCACTGATCTGACTGATATAAAATGGTTTATTGTGTTATTGACCAATACAACAATCAATCATCACAATGAAAATCCTGAAGAGGAGAATCTAAATACCAATGATGATACTTATTCTGATATGCCACAATTGTCCGTCAATGATCCGACCATAGATGATACAATGTATATGAGAGATGATCATGATGAGGGAATTCGGATAAATGAGCATTTCATGTCAATAAAAGAAAGAAAAGTCTAAATTCGACTAAAAAGAGAAAAGGACGACTTAAACACTATGTATATGGATGACATTATTTTATATTTTCAAATATTTCATTTTGTTAAGTATTTAGCACATTTTGTTATGTATTTCACATTAGGTAAAGTGATTTTTTACTTTTTTTATTTAAACATGAACTTTTTTTGCTTATGAATGTTTTTTTATTTTTCATAATCAATTATATTCTCCTCAATATTTAACTTTTTTTTCTTTTTCTATGTTATAAGTAAATGGAAGCGTCTGGTGGTGATCATGATCCTGATTATGATGAGGAGGGTGAGGAAGAAGATGAGGATGAAGCTGTACGTGGGATGCGAACGGTTGTTATGAGGAAAATCATTCGTGCTCAAAATAAAGGAATAAAATTTCAAGTAAAGTAATTGTTTCCTCATTTAAAATCTAAATTGTTAATGGATGACTTATAAATGATATTTGCTATTTCTTGTTCAATTAGGTTCACTAGAATGATTATGATCAACCGATTGAGCCTAATGCTTCGTTGTTTGCCAGCTACATTGGTGCTTGGTCATGAAAATATTCCATTTACTATTGATGATTGGAGAAATAAGGAGTTATGTGTACTTAAAATTCTTATATTGAAAATTGTTGAGGTAGTATTTTAGTGATTGCTTCCAACATTTATCAGATGGTTTTATTATGTTAACTAAAGTAATATTTTTGCCGTTGTTTCGGTTTTGTTGCAGGAGTCTTTTATAATTGGTAACAAGAAAAAACACATCAACTATGTATTGATGGAAGCGGGCAAATTGCTTATAATCTTTAGACACAATTTGACATGTGCCTTTGTAAAGGATTCTAAGGGAAATATAAATGAACATCCTCTGCCGTGGTACGCACGATTCATCACTGAGGAACAGTGGAAAATTTTTGTCAAAAAACGTATTGGTGTCTCTTTTCAGGTAGTCTTAATGCTAGTAATCAAGTTGTGTTATCCTTTATTACTTTTTAATGTGTCGATATGATTATTTTCTATGATATAGGATCAAAGCAAAAAAAAATATAGTCGTTGAGCATCAAAACCAAAGTATCCATATAGGGCCTCAAACATGGGGTACGCGCGCTTTGAGCAACAGATGGTACATTTACTCAAAAAACATGTGATGTGAAATATAATTATTGATTTATGATAAGTATAGTTGTTGCTTGAATGGGTTTTTCCGTGTTTTACTTAAATTATTGAAATATCAATTGGGATTCTTGAATGGTGTTTACTGTGGATTTGGCATCCTTGCAATAATGTAAATGTTCTTTATGATGGGTTTCTGCTACACAATATGATACCTTACCGTCGAGTTAAAATTTGAAAAGAGAGATAAAGGAAGTTACTTTCATTGAATCTTTGATGGGTGGTTTTTATGCTTGTATTTGAAGCTCGGAAAGCTCTTGTTATGTGATCTGTTGTTACCATAGATATAAGAATTTATAAGATCATTTGTTGATTGTGAGGGTCACAGATACTGAACGAGTTAGGTCATTATTAATTGGGCACATCAAACAAGGATCTTGTTATGTGATCTATTAAGTCATAGATATAAAAACAAATATAAGAAGTGTTTGACTAAATTAACTAAAATGAGTTAAAAAAATGGGAACATAAAATTGGATTCCAGTTTCGTTCTATTCAATCTATTTGCTAAAATTTGAATGTAAAATATGGATACATTATTTTATGCCTAAACATTTTTTCCTGTGGATATTATTTTGATCTCATTATGTAGATAAAGAAATTGGGATCAAAGGTTAAAAGTATTGAACGTAACGAAGTCTGGAAGGCAGCCCAAGCGAACAAAGATCGGGTGATTGAAAATGAAAATGTCTAGAAAATTTGTGATGAATGTGAAAGTTTAATGACATTAAAATTATAGTAATATTAAATAAAAATTATTTATATTTTATTTTTATGTATGTTAGGAAAATCTATTACAGCTATATCAAGAAGCTGTAGAAGGGGATGGTGATTTGAACATATTTTCTCGTGCAATAAAGGGCACGCAGTACCCTGATCATGTTTGAGGTTGGAGTCTCTCAAAGATATTACCTCCCGCCAATGAAGCGCACCAAGCATGAAGACCTTGAGAACTTGAAAAGCAGCTTGAAAGATGTTATGGCGAGGCTTAACGAAGTTGAAAGAGAGATTCATGAGAGCAAGATGAAACAATCTGACATATCCACCCCAAGTGACAAAAATAGTTCCACCCTTGCATCTAATAATATTACTGAGGTAGTTGAATTTTTTATTAATTGAGTAATTCATAATTGGATCTTGCTCATTGCATAATATCATGAATTTACAATTTTTCTAGGGGTTCTCGTGTTGTAAGTTATATCTATCATCCCCGACATATCATGTGGTTGGTAGTGGAAAATTTTTCAATCTTCCCGGTGATAAAATACACACTAGACCACTATCTATTGTCCATGTGAAAGTTAGTCCTGAGATAACTTTTGAACTAGATGCCATATTACCATTACCTATTGACGATGAAGGAGTGACAACAATGAGAGATGCAATAGGTACTTTTGTGGTATGGCCAAAAAACCTCATAACTATAGATGGTGTGGTATGTCTAAACTATGATCTAATTTTTCTTGTATTTATTATACATTACTATTTACGTTAACTGATAAAATTAACAAACAAAGAAGATTTCTGAAAAATTGAAAGATAATGTCGGTATGAAGTCGGGAATACCAAGAAATCAGTTGTATCCCAAGCAAAAAATTGTGGAAAAGAAGGTATTCATAATCTTTCTCTTGAGATTTGCATTGCGAGGCATACACCTTATTGAAACTATCTTAGTGTACAAGTTGATTTGTTCATGAGAACTCAAAATACAACACATGGTCTAATCATGCAGAAAGAAATTTTGGCAAATGATTTGAAGAGACCTCATGTAAGAATGGTGGTACCCAAAAGTAAATCAAAGAGTGTGAAATGGAAGAAAACCAATGTACTTTCGTGTGTGATAATTATAAATGAAATTCAACATAAAAAATATATTGATACGCGTGTTGTTGGTTTTATTAGTGCCCTAAACATCACAATGACATGGATTGCGGGTACTATGTCTTGAGATTCATGAGGGACATAATTATATGTAATCAAATAACAATCCCAGACGAGGTATATGGTTGGTCTTTTGAACATTACCTGACAAACATGAAAGTATCTACATCAGTTTTTGGCATTGATGATAGTGTTTTTTCTTTCCGCGATCTATGTTCTTATGATAATTGTAGTGTAGCACATTGCTTTATGGGTTATTTTTTCATAAATCAGTTTTTTAAACACATAATATTCATCGTTACCACTTTAAAATTATGAAAAGATGATACATATATTCTAATATTTTATTTTAATATAATTATATATTTTGTAGTACTTCTCTAGGTACAAGTGCATTAGATATTCAGAAGAACAAATAAATGATATTCGGGAAGAATGGTCTCGCTATATTGCTAGTTAGTTGGGTAAATGTCACTGCATGAGGTGATTTTCTTTTAATCTCATTTTTTTAATTTTAGTTGATTTTGTTGTTATATCTTATGATTTTGTTTCTCAATTAAAACTATAAAATTCATACACACAATTTCCCTATAGATGATTAATTTTTATAGTGACTGTTAGCATTCCAAGAACCAAATAGATGATATGTTAGTTTTTAATAATTTTCATATTATCTATTAACTGACACGATCCTTGGTAGTCAATCTGAGGAGGCAGCTGCCTAGCTTCCACATCATCTGAGGTCACGTGACCTGTGTATGACAACACCATAGATTGATGATTTTCAAGGTTTTCGTTTTTTCAGTATTATTATTATGATGTTTTAAATGGGGTGTCAGGTTTGTACCAAATATTTCGGCTATAATTTTAACTCTTGGGCAATTGGTTTTTATTTTAAAGTTAGTTCTGTTATTAGGTTCTTGTTATTTGTATACAATGCTACATTTGTGAGTAATTATGTTCTTGTTAATTAAGAATGGAAATTAAGAAGGGGTATTTTTTGCATTTTAAATTATTCTTGTGAATTGGGAATTATATATATATATCTATATATACATAGGAAACTTGAATAATAAGTAGAAAAAATATCACTACCTTATAATTATTTGAAATTTTGGTGTAAAATTTGAGTATGAAGTTATATATATTTATAGTAATTAATATTAACCCCTAAATACTCTAAAGTAACCCCTAAACTAACCCCTAACTAACCCATAACATAACCCTGGCCTATACTAACCTCTAATCAAATCATTAATAAAAAAATGGGTTATCATATTCTACTCTCCTTAAATATAATTTCGTCCTTGAAATTCGATATCTTACCTAGAATTGAAAATTTTGGGTACTTAACACAAATCTCTCTTAACACAAATCTCTCTTAACACAAATCTCTCCATTGTACTTTTACTAGAGCAACATCTTTATTTCTCAAATGGTGAATCTTGCGTTCCAAAATAGCTTATGGTGCTTCCTCGTAAGTTAAGTCATTATTGATTGTTAGATCCTTACACGATGTGACTTGGATCATGAACATACTTTCTTAGCATAGAGACGTAAAAAATATTGTGCACATTTGATACACTCGGTGGTAATGCTAGCTGATAAGCTAAATCTCCAACTCATGTAAGGATTTCAAATGGTCCGATATATGTAGATTTCAACTTTCCCTTTTCGCCAAATCGAATAACACCTTTAATAGGAGCTACTTTTAGAAATATTTTTTCTCCTTCATCAAATTGTATATGTTTTTTCCGTCTATTAGCATATGACTTTTGTCTATCTTGAGCCATCTTGATTCGATCTTGTATCATAGCTATCTTCTCAACAGCTTGCTGAATTAATTCAGGCCCCAAAGTTTCTCTCACCTACTTCGCTATAATATAATGGTTATCTACACTTTCTTCTGTACATCGCCTCGTATGGAGTCATCCCAATAGTCACTTGATAATTGTTGTTATAAGCGAATTCTACCAAGGGTAATAATATTTCCCAATTACTTCCTAAGTCAAGCACACATGCTCTCAACATATCTTCCAATATTTGTATAGTCCTTTCAGATTGTCCATCTGTTTGTGGGTGATAAGCCGTACTAAAGTTTATCTTTGTTCCCAAAGCACTTTGTAGGCTTTTCCAGAACATTGAAGTAAAACGCTTATCTCTATCTGAAACAATTGACACAGGAACTCCATGAAGTCTCACTATCTCCTCAATATAAATTTGTCCATATCGCTCCATATTGAACGTCATCTTAACGGGTAAGAAATGAGCTGACTTTATTAATCGATCTACTACAACCCAAACAACCTTGTTTCGCTTGACTGATGGTGGAAGCCCTACCACAAAATCCATAGTTATGTGCTCCTATTTTTATTTTGGGATGTCAAGTGGTTTGAGCAAACCGGATGGTCGTTGGTGTTCGGCTTTAACTTGCTGGCAAGTCAAATAATTTTCCACAAAAGTTCCAGTGTGAGCTTAAATCTCTTAAATCTCGATATATTTTTGTACTTCCAGTGTGAGCTTTGTACGGCGTATGGTGAGCTTCTTCGAGAATTTCTTTTCTAAGTCCTTCTTCTTTAGGAACATATAATCTCCCTTCATAAGTCAAAGTACCATCATTTGTTATAACAAGTGATTTTACATTCCCTTCACGAGCGTTTTCTTTCATTTTGCTCAAAAATTTATCTCGGGGTTGAACTTCTTTTATCTTCTCTCTCAAAGTAGGTTACACCACCAAAGATGCTAGTACTATCTTTGTGCTTTTTGGTGGTACCACTACTTCAATTCTCATCCTGGCGAATTCTCTCACAAGATGTTCTTGTTCAGATATCAAGCTTGACTTTTCTTCTTTTGTTTTACGACTTAATGCATCAGCCACAACATTAGCTTTACGCGGATGATAGTTGATAGTGAAATCATAGTCATTCACCAAATCCAACCACCTTTTTTGCCTCATGTTTAGCTCTTTCTGAGTAAACAAATATTTCAAGCTTTTGTAGACGGTGAAGATTTCACATTTCCCTCCATATAGGTAATGGAGTCAGATCTTTAATGCATGCACTACAACAACTAACTTTAGGTCGTGAGTAGGATAATTTAACTCATGTGGCTTTAGTTGTCTTGAGGCAGAGGCAACCACTTTACCATGTTGCATTAGCACACATACCAACCCTTATTTTGATGCATCACTATATATAACAAAATCTTTAGTGGGGTCAGAAATTGTTAATACTGATGCAGAAGTTAGCCTTCGCTTCAACTCCTGAAAGCTTCTTCGCATTTTTCATTCCATTGGAATTTCTCCCTTTTTCTTGTCAGTCGAGTCATAGGCGCAACTATCTTTGAGAATCCTTCAATAAATCTCCAATAATAGCCTGCCAAACCTAGAAAACTGCGAACTTCATCCGCATTCGTAGGTTCACTCCATTCGTTGATCGCTTCAACTTTAACCGAGTCTACTTCAATTTCTTGAGCAGTGATTACATATCCAAGAAACACCACTCGATCTAGCCAAAACTCACATTTCTTGAATTTCACATTTAACTTTTCCTTGCGAAGTGTTTCTAGCACTATTCTTAAGTGCTCAGTATGTTTCTCTCTATTCTTTGAATATACAAGTATATCATCTATAAAGACAATGACAAATTGGTCTAGATACAGATATAACACTCTATTCATCAAGTCCATGAATACTGTTGGCACATTACTTAACCCAAATGGCATTACTACAAACTCATAATGTCCATATTGGGTTCTAAATGCCATTTTTGGAATATCACTCTCTTTAATTTTTAACTGATGATATCCGGATCTCAAGTCAATCTTAGAGAAAGTATTGGCACCTCTCAATTGATCGAACAAGTCTTCAATCCTCGGTAGCGGGTACTGTTAGATAAATGTTTTTATCAAGATTTTGATGATTATGTTTAAATGAGTTTTTATACCAAAACAATGTTAATAAATGTTGTCCAAATACTCCTAAATGATTTAAAATGTTTTTGCTAATTTTTGGAGTATTTCTTAGAATTTCTTTTTCGATAAAAATGGACAACACTTTTGATGGTTTTGTTTAAATTGATTTTTGCACCAAAACAATGTTTTTAAATGTTGTCAAAATACTCCCAAGTGATTTAAGATATTTTTACTAATTTTTTGGAGTATTTCTTGAAGTTTGTTTTTGATAAAAATCAGACAACATTTAAAATTGGAGGTCGACCGGTCGCCCAAAAGGTCGACCGGTACCTGAAGAGTGCACGAATTGAAACAGAAAGTTACAGACTTGAAAAACTGAAGAGAGGGACCGGTCCAGGGCAGGGCCGACCGGTCGCACCCTAGGGCGACCGGTCACACCCCCCTTGACCGGTCGTACCCCCCTGCAACCCCTACCTGGATCGCACTATTTTCATTCAAACGTTCGAAATCTTATATAGGGCAACCGGTTGCCCTATGTAATTTTTGACAGCAAAAATTCCAACCGTTGCAATCCTTATCAGCAAGATATACTTTTCATTTTTGCACAATTTTTCTACATCTTGTGATCCTCTTTTTGTAGACAAAAGTGAAGAAGAAGGAGCCTATGTTGGGAGCCTATGTTGGTGAAGACTCTCCTATAAATAGAGGATGAATTGAAGACACAAGATACAACACATACAAGCAAATACACAACAAGAAATCAGAAAATTCTCCAAGCCTTCATTTTTATACTCTTGTTGTAATAGCCTAGTTCTTGCACTTGCACAATCTTGAGGTCTAGGCTTTTCATTCTTGATTACACTTGCACTCAAAGTTTGTATACTTCATATATTGAGTTGTAATCTTGAACTTTTCTATCATCCAAAACAAGATATCCTTGTTAGTGTTCTTGTGGTAAGAACACACTTGGGTGATCTTAGGTGTTGAAGAGTGTGGTACTCTTCATAGGTGTTTAAGGAAGATTGTGGTAATCTCCTTGAAGGTGTTGTAAGAAGATTGTGGTAATCTTCAAAGGTGGTGTTGTATTAATTGTGGTAATTAATAAAATCTTTTTTTCTTTTTGAAATCCATCCCGGAGATACTGGGGTGGTAGAGGATTAGGCCCTAGGTGGGTTGAACCTCTTTAAATCAACGAGTGTTGTTTAATTTCCGCACTTACATTCTTGTCATTTATTTGTTCATTCGAAAAAGGGGGCGATTTGCGGAAAATCGGCATAATCTATTCACCCCCCTCTAGATTATCGTAGCCACTTGGACTAACAAGTGGTATCAAAGCCAAACCCTTTGGCTAGCTCGTTCCGAGTAAAGAGGAAAGATCCATGGCTATGAATGAAGCTTATCTCACCACTGGCGCCTCCACCAACAAGCCACCACGATTCGACGCCAACAACTACTCATTTTGGAAAGACCGCATGGAGTGCTTTCTACAAGGGTGCGGATTTGATATTTGGAATGTGGTCATTGAAGGAGTTGCTCAACCAACAACAAAGTTGGAGGATTGTACCACGACTCCCAAGTCGTTCAAGGAGTACGATGAAAATGACAATAAGGCTTTCTCTCTAAATGGTAAGGCCTTAAACATTTTACATTGCTCTCTTACCGCCACCGAATATAATCACATAAGAGGCATACGGTCGGCACATGAAGTTTG
Source organism: Rehmannia glutinosa (assembly GCA_016081115.2). NCBI lineage: Eukaryota > Viridiplantae > Streptophyta > Magnoliopsida > Lamiales > Orobanchaceae > Rehmannia > Rehmannia glutinosa. The sequence goes on along the minus strand of CM071932.1, from coordinate 25,176,445 downwards.
GTAAAAATTAGAAGCCATCTATGAGGGCACAAAGAAAGTGAAGCAAGCAAGAAAAACAATGCTTGTGAAAGACTTTGAAAATTTCAAAATGCATGATGGTGAAAGCATATCAAAAATGGTGGAAAGGCTTAACAACATTGTCAATCCTCTTGTGGCTCTTGGAAAGGTCATCTCCGAAGAAGACAAGGTGACCAAGGTATTGAACGCCCTTCCCGGCTCATGGTCCGAAAAGGTGACGGCAATCACTGAAGCTCAAAATCTTGAGACACTCAAGTTTGATGAGCTCATTGGGAACCTCCTCATTTATGAAGTATATCTCAAGGAGAGAAAAAATTCCTAATCATCCACCTCTAAACCGGGTACGCAAAATATTATTAAAGGCTTAGCATCTTCTTCTAATAATGTTTATTATGCTAGTGATGAGGATGATGAAGAAACGGCGGCTCTTGTTAGAAAATTTGCAAATTTTGTAAACAAAAAAAAAGCAAGAAAGCCTAGAGACAATTATTGTTTCAAATGCGGAAAATCCGGGCACTACATAGCCGATTGCCCAAAATTAGCGGAAGAGGAACAAAAGAAGAAAAAGCCTTTTTCCGAAAAAAAAGGCATTAAATGCGGATGTCAAAACTTGGGATGAATTACTTGAAACAACCAACGAGGAAGGAGAATCCGAACATGGTCTTATGGCCATAGACGATGAAAATACCGAGGTACGCTCTAATGCTTCATCTTCTTCCCTAGTTGATGAATTACAGTGTGATTTTGATGAATTGCAAAATGAGTTTCAAAATTTGATTGTTAAATACAAGAATTTGAAAAAGGAGCATAAAGAGCTTAAACTAGAAAAATATAAATTATTTACTTCCTATGATTCTCTTGATAAGGCTCATGCTATTACTCTTACTATGGTCCGTACTCTTGAAACCGAAAAACAAACGCTCACAAATGATATTGAAAATTTGAAAAAGGATGTGCATCGATTCAATTTAAGTACGGATAAAGTCACAAAAATTTTAGATGCACAAAGAGGTGAGCATTCTAAATTAGGACTTGGTTACAAACCTTTTCAAAATGTTTTTAAGAAAAAAGACCAAGGTCCAACCTTTGTACGTGCTAGTAGTCCTCGTATTATTACTTGTTTTTATTGTGCTAAGAATGGACACTATGCTAGAAATTGTAAATTGAAGAATAATTTTAGCTATTATTGGAGACCTAAAGGTCTCAAGGCTAACCCCCATGGACCCCAAAATTATAGGGTACCTAAAAATAATTCCTTTGTAGGTTATAGGGGCTATAACAACAATGGAAGATTCAAAATGGCTCGTGGACAGCGGATGTTCACGCCATATGACCGGAAAGAGAGAACTTTTTACCAACATCAAGCTCCAAGAAGAGGGTATGGTCATGTTCGGCAATGGCAAAGGAAGAATTCTTGGAAATGGAGAAATTGGTAACTCTTCTTTCTCTCTTAGTAATGTTCTTTTAGTAGAAGGGCTTAAGTTCAATTTGATAAGTGTTAGCCAACTTTGTGATTCAAATTATAATGTTGTTTTTAATAAAGAAAAATGCCCTATTTCCAAAAATGATAAAATTATTTGTGAAGCAATTAGAAAAGGCAATCTTTACAAAATTTGTACAAGTGATTTGGTTAGTCAAAATGTTTCTTGTCTTGTCGCCAATAATGATTTAACTAGTTTATGGCATAGGCGACTTGGACATGTTGGGTATAAAAATTTGCAAACTATTTACAAAAACCAACATGTAAAAGGACTACCCAAATTGAATTTTGAAAATCTTGGCTTATGTGACACTTGCCAAAAGAATAAATTAGTTAAGAGTAGTTTTAAGCCCAAAAATGAAATTTCCACTACCAAACCCCTACAAATGCTTCATCTTGATTTGTATGGGGATATTGGTACGGCAAGTCTAAGTGGAAAACATTACACTTTTGTTATAGTTGATGATTTTTCTAGATATACTTGGGCTCTATTTCTTACAAATAAAAGCGATGCAGTTAATGAGTTTGTTAAGTTGTGTAGACTTATTGAAAATGAAAAGGAAGATACTATTAAGTCTATTCGAAGTGATCGAGGTGGAGAATTTGACGGCGAATTTAGAGTCTTTTGTGAAACCAAGGGATATAGTCATAATTTTTCGGCTCCAAGGACACCTCAACAAAATGGAGTAGCCGAAAGGAAGAATCGGACACTTCAAGAAATGAGTCGGTCCATGCTAAATGAATTTTCACTTCCAAAATATTTTTGGGCTAAAGCCGTAAGTACCGCTTGCTATATCATTAATCGAGTTTATATTGGTCCTAAAATGAATAAAACTACATATGAGCTTTGGAAAGGAAGAACTCCAAATATTAGTTATTTCAAAATATTTGGATGTAAATGTTTTATTTTGAATACTAAGGATAAATTAGACAAACTTGATCCTAAGGCCGATGAAGGAATATTTATGGGGTATTCAACCAAGAGCAAAGCATATCGGGTTTACAATAAGACTAGTGGGGTTGTTGAAGAATCCATCCATGTCAAATTCAATGAAGCTTCGGGTGTTGAAAGGATACCCAATGATGAGAGTGATGAAGAGGATATTGTTGAACCCATTGTTCAAGATGACACTCAAAATGATCAACCTTCAAGCTCAAATGTTCCTCAAGAAGATAAAGGTGATACTTCGAATCTTCCCGTAGCATTGAAATTTAAGGGAGATCACCCAAAAAATCTTATTATTGGTGATCCCCTTGATAAAGTAATGACTCGAGGAAAATTTGCCGAGAAAGCTAATATATCTCAAAAAGAGCCTAAAAATGCTAAGGAAGCCATTGAAGATGATGATTGGTTTTTAGAAATGCAAGAGGAGTTAAATCAATTTGAAAGGAATGATGTATGGGAATTAGTACCTTGTCCTCCATCTCAAACCATTATTGGTACAAAATGGGTGTTTCGAAACAAGCTCGATGACCAAGGCAATATTGTTCGAAACAAAGCAAGGTTAGTAGCTCAAGGTTATTGTCAAAAAGAAGGTATTGATTATGATGAAACATTTGCACCCGTAGCACGTTTAGAAGCTATTCGTATTTTATTTGCCTATTCTTGTTTTAAAAATTTCAAGCTTTACCAAATGGATGTAAAATCCGCATTTTTAAATGGTATTATTCAAGAAGAAGTCTATGTAAAACAACCTCCGGGGTTTGAAAATTTTTCTAGGCCTAATGATGTTTATAAACTTAAAAAGGCCTTGTATGGTTTGAAACAAGTACCCCGTGCATGGTATGATAGCCTTAGCTCTTTTCTTTTGCAAAATGGTTTTACAAGAGGTAAAGTTGATACTACTCTCTTTGTTTTTGAAAAAGGGCAAGATTGCTTATTAGTGAAAATTTATGTTGATGATATTATTTTTGGTGCTACTAATGAATCCTTATGCAAGAAATTTTCTAAGTTAATGCAAGGTGAATTTGAAATGAGCATGATGGGGGAGCTCAACTTCTTCCTTGGACTTCAAATTAAGCAATGCCAAGAAGGAATATACATTTCACAATCCAAGTATACAAAAGAACTTTTGAAGAAGTTCGGAATTGAAGAAGGAAGAACCGTTTCTACCCCAATGGCAACAAACGTCAAGATTGACAAAGATGAAAAAGGCAAGCCGGTTGATGAATCCAAGTATCGAGGTATGATTGGTAGTTTACTTTATTTAACCGCAAGTAGACCGAATATTCTTCATGCCGTATGCCTATGTGCTCATTTTCAAAGCAATCCCAAAGAATCTCATATGAGTGTCGTTAAAAGGATTTTTCGATATTTGAAAGGCACTATTCAATATGGTTTATTCTATCCAAAGAATGAAAATTTTTCTCTTAAAGGTTATAGTGATTCGGATTATGCGGGAAATATTGATGATCGGAAAAGTACTTCCGGATCATGTCAATTTTTAGGCGATTGCCTAGTTTCTTGGTTTTCAAAGAAGTAAAATTGTGTTTCACTTTCAACGGCCGAAGCCGAATACATTTCCGCAGCCTTTTGTTGTACTCAATTGCTTTGGATGAAACAAACTTTAGCGGATTATAAATGTTCTTTTGAAAATGTTCCTATCTTTTGTGATAACATATCCGCTATAAATATTGCTCAAAACCCAGTTCATCATAACCGTACTAAACATATTGAGATTCGACATCATTTTCTAAGGGATTGTGTTTCAAAACGAAAAATTGAGATATCTTTTGTACCATCTCAAGATCAATTAGCGGACATTTTTACAAAACCGCTATCTTCCGAGACTTTTGCGTCAATACGAGCTCGGTTAGGCATAATGCATATTGAATGAGGTCTATGATTGCATTTTGCATGTTTTTAAAACTTAAGGGTAAAAAATCGAATTTTTGGTTCAAACTTCGGATTTTGGAAAAACAGAAAGAACCACTGGGCTGATTGGGGGAAGGCCGACCGGTCGCCCATAACGTCGACTGGTCACCCTCTCCCCCAACCGGTCGCCCTTAACCAAAAATTGGATAAAAACGTTTTTGTTCTCAGTTTCATCATTTTTGGTCTTTTGTGTTCATTTTTCGTCCCCTACGCATTTTTCACACAAATTTCACTTCAAATTTGTTTTATTGCATATATTTTATATTTTGGACTTCATGAGGCTCGATCATCATCATCATTGTTCATCTTTACCGATTAAATTGTAAGAATTTCTCCTTTTAATCTCAATTGGGTTGATCCCTTGAGAATGTGCTTGTATCTTGATGTCTTGTTGAAATTCTTGTATTAATATGTTGTTTATGATGATTGTTGTTGGATGAATATTGTTGTATTGAAATTAGTGGTGAAAATTTTTCGCTCACAAAGGCGTTATATTTCTCTTGTTTTATTCAATGCACGTCAAGTGTTCGACAAAATGTTTCAATGAAAAACTCATCACCTACATGATTCTCTTGATTTGAAAGTCTTCTAAGTTTATAGAAATCATGTTTTATCAATCAAATGAGCTTTTGCAAGACAAATGATCATTTTTTCCCTTTTATTTGGAATTTAAGCTTTATTTTTCAAAACGCTCGATAAATCGATTAAATTTCGCACTTTGATATAATTATATGTTGTTTTTATCGTGCTCACATTATTTTTGATGATTCCAAAGGGGGAGAAACAAGAAAAATGCTCATACGCTCAAAGAAGCAAAAATAAGCTTGCAAGAAAAAACTATAAGCTAGGGCTCTTTAAAGCCAAAAGCTGTGAACAATACTTAGTGCATGTGATGTATTATGGACTTTTATGCTTGACTAATGATGTTTTATGACAGGGGGAGCTTTTAAGCTCATGAAATTCAAGCTTTTAGCTTTTAGTTATTTGCTTCTACTTATTTTTGTTATGCATGCTGATAGGGGGAGCTTGTGCAAAAATGATTTTGAAAAATCTTTGCTCCTATCCTTGTGTGTTTGTACTTAAGATAAATCTTGCTTGTAATGGTTTGATGTTTTAGACCCGAAAATTGGTTTTGTTTTAAAATCGACTTCCTAAAATTGTTTTGGTTTATAATCATCAAAAACGGGGAGTTTGTTATATAAATGTTTTTATCAAGATTTTGATGATTATGTTTAAATGAGTTTTTATACCAAAACAATGTTAATAAATGTTGTCCAAATACTCCTAAATGATTTAAAATATTTTTGCTAATTTTTGGAGTATTTCTTAGAATTTATTTTTTGATAAAAATGGACAACACTTTTGATGGTTTTGTTTAAATTGATTTTTGCACCAAAACAATGTTTTTAAATGTTGTCAAAATACTCCCAAGTGATTTAAGATATTTTTACTAATATTTTGGAGTATATCTTGAAGTTTATTTTTGATAAAAATCGGACAACATTTAAAATTGGAGGTCGACCGGTCGCCCAAAAGGTCGACTGGTACCTGAAGAGTGCACGAATTGAAACAGAAAGTTCTGAGACTTGAAAAATCAAGAGGGGACGGTCGGTCCAGCAGGGCCGACCGGTCGCACCCCCTTGACCGGTCGCACCCCCTGCAACCCCTACCTGGATCGCACTATTTTCATTCAAACGTTCGAAATCTTATACAGGGCAACCGGTCGCCCTATGTAATTTTTGACAGCAAAAATTCCAACCGTTGCAATCCTTATCAGCAAGATTTACTTTTCATTTTTGTACAATATTTCTACATCTTGTGATCCTCTTTTTGTAGACAAAAGTGAAGAAGAAGGAGCCTATGTTGTGAGCCTATGTTGGTGAAGACTCTCCTATAAATAGAGGATGAATTGAAGACCCCAGAAACAACACATACAACCAAATACAAAATAAGAAATCTGAAAATTCTCCAAGCCTTCATTTTTATACTCTTGTTGTAATAGCCTAGTTCTTGCACTTGCACAATCTTGAGGTCTAGGCTTTTCATTCTTGATTACACTTGCACTCAAAGTTTATATACTTCATTTATTGAGTTGTAATCTTGAATTTTTCTATTATCCAAAACAAGATATCCTTGTTAGTGTTCTTGTGGTAAGAACACACTTGGGTGATCTTAGGTGTTGAAGAGTGTGGTACTCTTCATAGGTGTTGAAGGAAGATTGTGGTAATCTCCTTGAAGGTGGTGTAAGAAGATTGTGGTAATCTTCAAAGGTGGTGTTGTATTAATTGTGGTAATTAATAAAATCTTTTTTCTTTTTGAAATCCATCCCGGAGATACTGGAGTGGTAGAGGATTAGGCCCTAGGTGGATTGAACCTCTTTAAATCGATGAGTGTTGTTTAATTTCCGCACTTACATTCTTGTCATTTATTTGTTCATTCGAAAAAGAGGGCGATTTGCGAAAAATCGGCATAATCTATTCACCCCCTCTAGATTATCGTAGCCACTTGGACTAACATGTACTTGTTCTTCACTGTGAGTCGATTAAGTTCTCTATAATCGATACAGATTCTAAGTGACCCATATTTTTTCTTTACAAACAGAACTGGTGCTCCCCACGGTGATACACTAGGTCTAATGAATCCCAAATCCAAAAGTTCTTGGATTTGAGGCTTTAACTATTGTAACTCCTTTGGCGCCATCATATAAGGTGCCTTAGATATAGGTGCTGCCCTAGGTACCAAATCTATTCCAAATTCAACCTGGTGATTTGGAGGAATTCCCGACAAGTCTTTTGGGAATACATCCAGAAATTCTTGCACAATTGGTACGTCATTAGGTGTCACTTTGGTTGTCGAGGTATCTACTAAACTCACTAGATATCCTTGACAATTTTTCTTTTTCAACATCTTTCTTGCCTTCATTGCCAATATCACTCTTGGTACTACCTTAGACTTAATCCCATAGAATTATCTCATCATTTGCTGGCAGTTTGAATATTATCTCTTTCTCGTGACGCTTAATGTATGTCTGATATCTACTAAGCCAATTCATACCTAAGATTACGTTAAAATCCTTCATTTTAATTATGTATAGATCAGCTTTAAGATATTTTTCCCATATATTCACTTCAACATCTTTATTCACTGAATCAGTTGTTATCCAATTTCCAGATGGCAAACTATCCTCAAGGGGTTCACTTACTCCAGCACTTTTATGTCCTAATATAGCATAGAATTTGGCAGATAAAAACGAATGTGTGGAACCAGTGTCGAAAAGTACAAGAGCATGTATTCCAGAGATGGTTAGCATACCTGACATTATACTCGGGTTCTGACCAACTTCTTTTTGAGTAATAGCATACATTCGAGCTCTACCTCCAGATGTTTGTTTTCTTCTTTCCCGCTCAACTTTCAAAAGAGGATAATTAGAGACTTCATGTCCTGGCTTTTTACACTTGAAGAATTTTCCTTGTCCAGCTAAACATTCTCCAAAATGAATTTTCTTGCATTTTGAGCAAGTTGGCATGTCTGCTTGCGTAGTTGGGCGTGCATTCCTATCGGTCTTTACTTGTTTATTTTGATTTTCATTTTTATTATGTTTTGCCCCGTCCCATTTTCTTTTCTCAGGTGAAACGACCAACTTTTGCTCCTCTTCGTCCCCAGCAAAATTTGCCTCCACATCATGAGCCCTTCTCACCATCACCGAGTACTCCACATCTCCTGATAGTTGTGCTCGAAGTCCCCTTCTGAACCTCAGAGCCTTTTTCAAATCAGTATACACTAGGTGTGGAGCAAACCGACTTAGTTAATTGAACTGTCTCTCATACTATGTGATAGTCATGTTTATTTGTTTAAAGTTAACGCATTATGTCTCCTTCTTGTCCCGATATGATTGTGGAAAACACTTTTCCATTACAATCACTTTGAACTCATCCCATGTTAAAGCATTCCGCTCTTCTTCGATCTTAGTCCTCCAATACCCTTCCCACCAATGATCAGCGTCTTCAGTGAGTTAGAAGGCAACACATACAACTCTCTGTGCAGCTAATAAGTCGAAAAATCTTCTCTAGCGATCCAAACCATTCTTCTTCTGATGTCGGACCATCACGTCCGTTGAATGTGGGTGGACGATAGTAGCGGAATTGTTCCACGACTCGTGCATTGTTGTTGTTGTTGTCTTCATTGTTCTGCACACCTCTGAGGAACTCAGCAATTATATCTCCAGCAGTAGCAGTAGTTTGATTTCCTGTGTTAGTGGAGTTCTCACCGTTGATTTGATTTCCACGACGAGGAGCCATATTCCTAAGGTCATACGTAATGTATTATTTATACCAAGTTATTAATGGATTTTGCATGAAATGTCTAACTTAAAATCTAAATATCATAATATAATGGTCAAATAAATTAGTATAAATTAAAGGACAACTAAGCTTTATACATAATAAGGATTTATTTATCAATTATTGTAATACATAGACTCATCTATCTCTACTAATCCATATATTCATCTTCCTCCGGATCTTCTTCTGGATCATCTTCTGGGTCTTCTTCCAGGTTTTCTTCCGGTTCCTCATCTTCTGCCACAACCTCATTGTTCAAAAACTCTATCCATTTACCATATAACCTGACAGTGAATGTCCCGTAGTTAATTTTAGGTCGATCCTCATGCCCGTCATACTCCAATAATGAGGCATAAAGCTTTTCAGCCTTGACGTTCCAAAACGAGGGTAAGCTATCAATCACTATACGGGAGGCAGCGCGTTCGTATGGAGCCCGAATGACATTCCTCAAATTGTACCACAACTGGTGAATTTTAACTATATATTCTCCAATGCTATCACACTCCTCAATTTGATAGTTGAAATAACGATTAAGTTGGTTAATGGGATGGTTCAGACCCCATTTATTATTATTATTGTTCTTTCATGTAGTGTGGCGAGTGTGAGTTCATGCCATCTATATATATGTGCATATGCAATCATAAGTCTATTTTTAATTTTTTTTTCTTTGAAGGAATACAAGATTTCTATTCTTCTAACATTTAAACTGATACAATTGTATAATGTAACTTGCATTAATAATTCTCATACCTTGAGGAGATCAACAAGATATGATGGAGGTGGATGTTATTACATCATTTTATCTTATACAAAGTTTGACTTTTATTTTTTATTAAAATACTATACATTTTAATTTTTATTTTTTTAAACACGCCTACAGAAATGTAGACCTGCTCAGATACCACTTGTAATGACCCAATTTTATGAAATTAAAGTTCTTTAAAAATATTTTTAAGAAAACACAAATTTATAAATTTTTAATTCTTAAGGAAAAAATATAATGATGATGATGATAATAATAATGATAATAATAATAATAATAATAATAATAATAATAATAATAATAATACATCTTCCAAATTAAATATCCAACAATTATTCCAAGCATAAGGAAAAATTAAAGACATAAATCCAAAATTTAGTCTGATCATAATTATTTAAAATATAAATATAGCATGATTTATTCCACCATCCACCATATCATATCTTCAGCCAAATTCTTCAAGCTGAAAGTCATGATAATAATAGGGGTAAGCTTCATCTCGCTCAGTGGGAATATATAAGTCATTATTTAATATAACATGAAAATCATTCACATCATTACAATAATAAATTCATCAATTTTCTCTTTTTCCTCTGACTGACTAGTTATTACATATAGCATTGTTGGTACACCCCGAAGATACGTTTGATCTTGGACCTTTTTTATGGCTCATAGCTTATATGAATTTATTTCCTCTTGACATATATTGCAATCAATTGAGTATAATAATAGAATATTAAATAAAGATAAATAATATAGAAATTTCTACCTTAATAATTGCAGATATTCGATGTATAAAAATGAACAATAAAAGTCCTAATTGTCGACCCTTCGTTTTCTACATTAAATAAAATTATATGATTAATAAATTGAACTAATTAATAAAATAATTTGTAAAAACAATAATTGGAAATTATATATATATATATATATCTATACATAGGAAATTTGAATAATAAGTAGAAAAAATATCATTATCTTATAATTATTTGAAATTTGGTGAAAAATTTGAGTATGAAATTATACATATTTATAGTAATTAATACTAATATTAACCCCTAAATACTCTAAAATACCCCTAAACTAAATTCCTAAACTAACCCCTAACTAACCCATAACATAACCTCTATACTAACCTCTAATCAAAATCATTAATAAAAAATGGATTATCACATAACGTTAAATAATTGTAACATAATATGCTAACGAAGATTTATTACAAGAAGAATATACTTTTGATTTTTAATTATTTAAATTTTATTTTATCATATTAAAAAGTTACATATTATAAATAACACATTTTGATTATTCTCTACTACATATTTGATTAATAAAATAATTAACTTTATAATATATTGTGATTTTGATTATTTAAAAGGGTATTGGTCGGAAAATTATTATAGTTGAAGATAGTATGAAATTGTAATTAATAAATTTTTATTTAGAAACTAGGAGATGAGTAGTAGTATTTTCTTTAGGTGGATGATTAGGGTTGTAGAAATAGGTTATGGAGCGGAGCAGCGGTAGGTTGAATAGGGGCAGCTTTATTATCAGAAGAAATGCAGAGGCCAACTCATTGGCGGGTTACCCTAACCAACGTCAATTTGAAATGAAATGTGTGCCAACCGATTTTCCTAATTCCCAATTTCTTTTGTGTGTGTATATATATATTGTGCATGGATATATGATGTAATATATGTTTCCCATCGATTTTTGCTCCCAAACAATAGACTTTTATTAATAAATTCAAGAGAAAATACAAAAAAAAAAAAAAAAAATGATTGTAGCGCAGTTGCTAAATTCAAACTTGTCTTATAAAGTTAACCAAAAGGGGAATTAGCTAAATCAAATAAAATCCACCTCACTGCCAAATTCTTCAAGTACCAGCTAGTCTATTACATTGAGTGAGAAATAGTGATCACCAGGGAATCCAAGAGATATCCGAATAGAAAATCGTCTTCTGCTATGGACCGCTCATAAGCGATGAAGACACATCTTCCCAAGAGGCGCATCTTGGAGGACAAATTAGTGAAGTTCGGACAAAAATAGACAATATCTCTTAGATGGATGTGAGTCACCCCATTGCAACATTAGATATAATATATCAAGAATAACTTATATTTGTACTTTTATTTGTGTATAAAATTTTTCACAATTTTCGATTCTATTTTTTGTTTTTCATTATTTTCATAAATAAAAAAATGTGTTATTGTGAACCACTAGCTTGTAGGTCAAGTAACATTGTCCATCTTTTGCAGGAGTGTTGATCAAAGTTTAAGCCTCAGGGTGTGATTGGTTGTGCTTTCATGAAAATAGAAAGTTAGATGTGTACAGAAAAAATAATAATTGTTGATGTGATGGATAATCTTTTAGATATGTTGATTGTTTATGATTTTTTGTGGAAATTGTAGTATAAAATAAAATTTAAGAAAATTGAATAAAAAATAAAAAACTGAACCAAATATAAGCAATATGGATCCTGTTTATTATACATTTCGTTATCATCATTAAGAGAAAAAATAACAAAAATAGTGACAAATTAAAGAATTTCCTGAATTATTTATATTAATAAGAGGATGAGAGAGAAAACTCTTTTAATTCTCATAATTTTATTATCGAAAAAATGAACTCTTTTAATTCTCATATAATCCCATGTTTAGTCAAATGATATTTAAAAACAAAAAAATGTTGAGAGTACTTGATGAGGGGGAGAGCTAGAGGTGGTGAGGTGTATACATATACAAATATATGCCAAATGTGCAAGAAAAAGATACGAGTGTTGGGGGTCAAACGACAGTTCGTACGACAAATTGTCCTACTTACAGAGGTCAAAATAAGTTGATTGGACTTCATGTACCCCTCGTTCACGTGGTGGGGTATCCACTTCTTTGACTCTTTTACCTCCATCCTACGTGACACTGCTCTCTCATCCCCTGCTTGCCACGTGGCGCTCCATATATGCATATTTTCCATTTGTTTTTTTACGATGTACTCGATCGTAGGGATGACAATTTTGATTCGACCCGTGGTTACCCATCCTGGTCCGCCCCATTTGGGTCGCCCCGTCCCGTGACCCGGGGCGGGTCTGGGCCTCATTTCCGCCCCACCTAGAATTTTTAGTTTTAAAATATATTATAATATGATATTTGTGTATTCTTACATTATATTTAATATTTATAAATTGATAATAATAAATTTTGTAAATAATATTTTGAAAATGTATATTTTTTAAATTTTTTAATTTAATTTAATTTAAAATAATGGGTCGACGCGTTCTGCCCCGTTCTAGGACGAGGCGGGTCTGGGTCCTGGCCGACCCATCCCAACCCGCCCCATTGCCATCCATACTCGATCGTATGATGCTGATTATTGTTGAATATATGGGTTATTGGGTATTGGGCTTGGGTCAGCCCATTACTTTCATTTGTGTTGTTAACATTGTTAGTTTGCTTAGTCGCATTTCTCTAATTAGCGTTTTAGCAGTTATCTTTTTCCACCTGTATAAACTCCATTCTATCTCTCCCTCGTTACGAACAAAAATGCTCGCCCGTCCACGGGCACCTCTTCGAGTTAATAACCAAATCCTCGTCTTAGAGCTAGAGCTATGGAGTCCCGACCTACTATAGAAAGGAAAGATTGGAAAAGGTAAAGTGGTTTGGTTGTTCCGCTGGGACGAGCTGGTCGAGATGTGGTGTTCAGTTACTGACATCGGGGAGGTCCGCGCTATGCCACCTGCCTTTGGGGATAGGAGCTTCGCCCGGCGAAACCCCATGCTTTGAGAGTTCCTTTCTGCCAGCACTTTCTCTACCCGGGACACCTGTGAAAGAAAGGTAGCGAAAGATCTTAAGAATGGCCAGAGTACTGTTGCTCTGCTTAGATTTTCGATTCTCAGATTACAGTGATAAATGAAAATATATTCTTCTCCATGTTTATGGTTATTTTACATGGTATCAGAGCAGACTCGTGCTCGGCCCAAGATGGGCCGTATCACATGATGTGATTGAGTATGGAAGATCATGTGATGATGATTAATGAATTGACGAAGGACTCACAAGTGAGAGAGGCGTGTTGAGATATGTCATTTGTGAGTTGTCCCATATGGATTAATTAAGGGAAGAGAGTCCACTTATAAGCCAAGTGAGCTACTCCTCCTATCACCAATTGGTTTTAGGATGGAACCTCACTTGGTGGGCTTGGGCTCTCTTCCCCATATAGGGTACGCTTCATGTGTGGGATCATACCAAGTCCCCCCAAATTTAACAATTATTGATGCATATCCATTTTTTATGGTTTTATTCATCTTTAGCCACCATGTTCAGTAAAATTCAACGAAATTTTTGATCTAAGGGTGATCCACCGTCTTGGGTACGTGCACACTTAGACGACATGTGATAGACCTAGCTAGAGCCCGTCAAATACTACTCAACTATTAATGTTTTTTTTTTCAAATTTAAAGGCAAATATACATTTCAATTGTAGTTAGTTATGCAAATCATTGAATTGATTGCAACATAAATTATGAATAATCTAGGGTGACAATTCCTGACACGACACGATGATCTGACACGAACTCGAACCGAAGTTACTGAGAGAAATTCGAACACGAATATGAGAAATCCGAACGAAAATAACTAACACGAATCTGATATGATATTACCAATTTGTCTAAAATGTAGTTATTTTATATTTTAATTAATTTTTGATATATTTTAAGCATAACCCAAAATCAACTCAAAAACAAACACGAACTTGATGATTGAATTGCTACCCCTAGAATATCAGTATGTTATAGAATAAATTAGAGGTGACAATTCAGGTTTCGATACGACAACCCAACGGGAACCTAACACACAATAAATGGGTTTGGGTCGATGCTTGACGGGTTCGCGTGGTTAACTTGTATAACAAATTTTTTAATATAAATAAACTAAGTGAATAATTAATTGTAAGAAAAATTAAAAGTAAGGCATGCCCTACCACCAACTTGTAAATCAAATGGTATTGTTCACCCTTTGTAAATGTGTTGACGAGGGTTCGCACATTGTATCTTTCAAATTTCTTTGAAATTTATCCCCTCTCCTTCAACCACTACTCCTAACTTATTAAAAAAATAAAAAAGTAAGGCACGCCCTTAGAACTTAAATGTTAAAACATCCTTAATTATGTCTCCATGCTACCGCACAAACTCTAATAATCTCGATTTTATGTTATTTATTTAAGTATATTGTTTTTTTATCTAGTGAATTATGACAAAAAAATATAAAACAAATTTATGTCGTAATTATTAAATATGCATAAAAATGATTTTTTTAGACGGACTAAACAAATGGGTTTCATGTTATCTGTGATTAAATTTGTCGGCTCCAGGCGTAGCCAAGGGGGGCCTGGACCCAAATTTGTTTTTGTCCTATTTTTTCTATGGAAAAAATGAGAAAAATTATATATATATATATTTTTCAAGGGGAAAAAGTAGTTGAGCTAGGGGGAAAATATTTTGGGTTAGGGGTAACCATGCATCCTGGCTACGCACCTGTGTTGGGAAATTAATTTTTAGATTTTGATGAATGCCATGCAAAACTTAGAATAGAAAGTTGGCACCCTATTTTTGTTGTAAATTGCATTGTAATAGATAGGACTGGTCGAGCTGAGTTAGTCAGCTATGCCTGAACATGCAAGAAGACAACTGGAGACTAAAAGGAAGACTCCGTTGTGAGGCAGCTGAGTGTGGCAAAGAAGAGAAGACAGGAACTCGACTGAAGGTGCAACTGAGATTCAACTGAGTGAAGTGTCAGTCAAGTCAACTCAAGATAGCCAAGTCTCAAGTTGAAGTGACAGATGAGTCATCCAATGATTGGAAGCTGACTCGAAGTCACCTGGGGAAGTCAAGGAAATGCAATCAAGTCGAGACAATCGAAAGAGATCCGTTGTACGTAAGTCAAGAGAATTACTTAAACAAGTAATACTTCCATCCGCCTTTCTTAAAATGCTCGGTCTCAACAATGGGAAGCTCGCACCGTGTCGAACTCGAAAAGTCAAGAATCATTCATACGAGGAAATGTCAATTCCAAGGACTGCAACAAGACAAGCCAATGACCACAAGTGTCTTTTGAAAATTAGCCTATCTCTTCAACGGGCAAATTTTTAAAAGAACACTATAAAAGGCTGAGAAATCTATTTGAGAGATGTTGGTTACCTTGACAATCAGAAAACAAATACGAGCAAGAAAAGCAATATCTGTAACCTGAACTATTCTCAAATCATTCAAGCTCAATCCTCAAGCCTACATTACGAAGGAAATCAATCCAACACTTACTTGTGAAGGAAAGACGACTTCAATCAGTTGAAGAGGAAACATTTGAAGAATCAAGGGGTCTACATTGCAAGGAGGATTGTAGAAAGGTTCAAGGTCGAACCAGTTTCAAGTTTTTGGAGGGCTTTGTGATCAAATCCATGAACCTTGAGCAAGTGGGCTGTAGTAGCAAGGCAGCTGCCCTGTGAAGAAGGTGAGTCGTACGAGAAGCCAGCTGTGTGACCAAGGCATCTCTAGACTGAGTCCCAAAGGATCAAGTCAGCTGTGTGATCAAGACTTGCATCTGGACTGATTACCACTTCGTATATTGATCAATACTTAGTGGATTCCTCCAGGAGTTGGAGAAGAGAGGATTAGAAGAATTACCCCATCTTCGAACCTCTATAAAAAATTATTATGTCATTTACATTTCATCACTTTAATTTCTGCACATTACTTTAATATATGCTGATAAATTTGCTATCCAATTGATAATCAACAAAGTGCTAAAACCAAGTATTAAAACAAACTTAAACCAAATTCAAGAGTGTTAAGTCTTCCGCTGAAAACATATCAAAGTCAAGTTAAGTTCTAGTCAAAACAGCTGAGTTATTCTATCAATAGCTCAGTCGAGTCTGTTGAGTGGATAACTCTGCTGATTAACTAACTTAGCTGTCCATCTAGGACTCAGCTGTGAAGTATTAACTCTGAACGTTTTAAAAGGACTAAATCAAAAAGTTGGTAAGGTTTATTCAACCCCCTTCTAAACCTTACACTCACACCCTTTGGGACCTACAAGTGGTATCCGAGCGGTTGGTTCATTGAGCCTTCCACACTGGTTACTGAACTAGATCTCCAAATTTTTTAAAGCTTGCTTCAGCACTTGATCTTTCAAAACTCTTTTATTCAGCAAAGTTATTATCATGGAAGCAAATTTGACACGCATCTTTATGTTCACTATTGAGGAATTTGATGACTGGAAAATTCGTATGCAGGCTCATTTATCAGCATTACACGATGAAATGTGGATAGTGATAGAAGATGGGCCACTCCAAATCTTAAAAGTGAACACAGCTGCAAGGAGAGCCGCAGCAGAAGGAGAAGAGGATGCTGCTCCTAGACCAGCTATGGTTGAAAAACCAAGAGTTGAATGGACAAATGATGACAGGAAAAGATATAACCTGGACAACGTGGCCAAGGACATTCTTTACAAAAACTTGGACAAAGCCATGTTCAACAAGTCAAATCATGCAAAATGGCAAAAAGAAATCCGGGACAAGCTAACTTTGATTTGTGAAGGCTCAGAGAAAATCAAGGAAAATAAACTATCTGTTGCTGTACAGAAATTTGAAAATTTCAAGATGCTTGCAGGAGAAACCTTGGATCAACTGGATGCTCGGTTCACAGAAATTACCAATGAGCTATATGCATTTGGAAAAGAATATACACAGAAGGAAATGTGTATGAAGATTCTAAGAAGTCTCCCATCTGAGTGGGAAATGAAAGTCATGGCCCTGAGACACTCCATGGACCTATCAAAGACATCCAACCATGAGCTATTCTCAGATCTCAAAGCCTACGAATTTGAGCTGAGAAGAAAAGACCAAGAGGAGACAGTTGTGCCCAAAACAACTGCTCTAATAGTTAAGGATGGTAAAAGAGCTGAGGTCAAGGAAGTCATTGACCAAGAGGAGATTGCCCTGATGGTTAAAAGGTTTAACAAATCCTTCAACAAGAATTACAAAAAAGGCAAAGGTGAATCCTCCAAAAGACACTCAGCTCCCTCCAAGTCAAGGGAAAATAGGCCACCCAAAAGAACAGAGCATCAAAGGATTGAGTATCAAAGAGCTGACAATCCAAGGATGGAAAGAACTGATCAAAAGGTTGAAAATTTATCTTTGAGGCGCAGGCAACCCGGTCACTATGCCATTGAATGCCCATATCCTCGTAGTCAACAAATACAGGAATGAAGAGGAAAGAAAAGTCTTCTGAGAAAGAAGACAAGAGAAGAAAAAGGCAATGTTGGCTGCAGAGACTGCTGAGACAGTCAAGTCAAAAGACACAACAGACTCGGAGAGTAGTGAAGCTGACTACTCAAGTGAATCTGAAGAAGAAGCCTTGATTTGTCTAATGGCCAAAGAACAAGACCAACTCCGACCAAGAAGATGAGGTACACTCTAACTTATCACACTCGATTCTAGTGACAAAGTGATTGTGACAAACACACTTCATCACCCACTGATCTTTATGATTCATTAGGCAAAATGATGAAAGACTTTGAACACATTAAATCCTCACACACACTACTAAATGAGGAGAACATCCTACTCAAAAGCCAAAACTCACGGTGACTAAGGAGCCGAGTACTCTAAGTCACATAAGCCGATGAGAATAAAAGTCTAAAAAATTTGAAAATGCTAAGTTAAGTTAATAGCAGAGATAACTGCTATAGAAAAGAGGGAGAATGACCTCAAAAATGTGATTGCCTCATTCACTAAGGCATCGAAATCCTTGGATGATCTTATTATGAGTCAAAGAGAATGTGGAGATAAGACAGGCTTAGAATTTAATTCCTCTGTGATATGTCAAGCTCCAAAAGTGATTTTGGAAAAATTATCTTCAAGTAATGAAGCATCTCAGAAATCCAAAACTCCAAATGGTGCACACACACTTATTCCAAAGCACAATCACAAGCAAACTGGCCTTGGTTATAAAGGAAAAGGAAAATGACCCGATCGAGTGTCTTTGAGAGGACAGCTGAGAAGAAATCCAGCCGAGTTCCTCAGCAAACTCCAAACAGGAAGTACTCTGTAAAGAAGAAACAGAGCTACCAAAAGCCCCAGAAATTCTATAAAAGGAATATATATGATGGGAATGGTAGAAACTATCCAAGTCAAGCTGATTGGAATAATGTGAACTATCAACAAAGATCTATGGAATATAAGCCTAAATGGCAAAGGCCTAAGACTCAGCAAAGGCTATTCCAAAGGCAAAAGAGCTATCACCAGCACACATATGCACTCAGAAACTATTCTCAAAGATATCACAACTACCCAAACAAAGCAATTGCTAAAACACATACACAGGCATACAGACAAAAGAGACAACTGTATGAACCTAAAATCCCCAAGCAATTTGCTAAAATTAATTATGATTATGGCACTGATAGATGGCAACCTCTTAGAGTCAAATCATTTGGCTATAGGTTGGTTGGATCATCTTACAATACTAACCCCTCAGACCTGACAAATATGGGTACCTAAAACCTAATTTCCTTGATTGCAGTTCAAGGAGCGGTGAGTGCCAAGGAACCTGGTACATGGATAGTGGTCGTACATTCCGCACACATGACAGAAACAAGAAAATCTGTCAAAATTCAAGGAGGTTAGAGGTGCAAAAGTCATATTTGGAGGAAATGAAGCTCCAGGAGAAATAAAAGGCATTGGATCCATCAAGAAAAATGGATTAGAAATTACAGATGTTGCATATGTTGAAGGCCTCAATTTCAACTTACAAAGCATAAGTCAACTCTGTGACAAGGGCTATAATGTTGGATTCAATATGGGAGTGTGCCAAATCAAGAACACTGAATCTAATGAAGTAGTGTTGCAAGGATGTAGACAAAAGAACATGTATGTGGTAGATTGGTCAATCGCAACACCAAGCACTTGTCGCTAGCAAAAAGCACACAGAGAATCAAGTGGTGTGGGCACAAGAAAGTCGAGTCACCTAAACTTCAAAACAATTAACAAGCTTGCAAGGAGCAATCTTGTGGAAGGACTTCCAGACTCAGTATACAAGAAGAAAAGTGTATATGATGCATGCCAGATGGGAAAACAGATCAAATCATCATTCAAAGAAAAGACATGTCCATCTTCAACAAGAATATTGCACCTGCTACATATGGATCTATTTGGTCCAGTTGAACCAGCTAGTATAAGTGGGAAGAAATACACCTTGGTGGTAGTAGATGACTACTCAGGATACACATGGACAATATTCATTTGTAAGAAGAAAGAAACTCTGTAGAAACTACCACAGCTGATGAAGAGAATCCAAAATGAGAAGAGTCAAACCATTATCAAAATAAGATCTGACAGAGGAACTGAGTTTGTCAATGGTATAATAACTCAGTATTGTGTTGAAAATGGTATTGGTCATGAATTATCAGCAACAAGGACTCCACAGCAAAATGGAGTTGCAGAAAGAAGGAATAGGACTCTCAAAGAAGCAGCAAGGACCATGTTAGGTGAAGCAGGGCTGCCTAAAAGATTTTGGGCTGAAGCAATAAACACAACATGTTATACTCAAAATAGATGCATGATAAACAGACATCTGACAAAGACTCCCTATGAGATTTGGGCAGGGAGAAAGCCAAATGTTGCATACTTTAAAATATTTGGATGCAAATGCTTCATACACAACAATGGCAAAGATAATTTAAAGGCTTTTGATGCTAAAGCTGATGAAGGTATCTTCTTAGGATACTAAGCTGAAAGCAAAGCCTACAGAGTGCTCAACAAGAGGACAATGGTTACAGAAGAATCCATTCATGTGGTGTTTGATGAACCCAATGTAAATGGAGAAGACATTGAAGAGTCAGCTGATAAGCTGAATCAGCCAACCATGCATAAAAGTCCATATGTTGAAGTCAATTTGGAATTATAAAACCCGGATGAAGATGAGATAGCCGAGTCTCAAAGACAACCGGGAAATATGCAGCTAAGTGATGATGAGAGAGCGATCAAAATAACACAACCGCAAGACGATCAATCCGCTAACTTACTCCAACCGATGTAAGATGGCTGAGAGACCATCCACCAGAACTAATCATTGGAGATGTAAGAGAAGGTGTAAAAACCAGATCCAGAACCCAACAAGAAGCTATGTTCACTTGTTTCATCTCACAAATAGAGCGAAAAGATGTGTCACAAACATTAGATGACACACATTGGATTCAAGCCATGCAAGAAGAGCTGAATCAATTTGAAAGAAACAAAGTGTGGGAATTGGTTCAAAGACCTACCCATCAAAATGTTATTGGCACTAAATGGGTGTTCAGAAACAAGATGAATGAGGAAGGTTCTGTGGTAAGAAACAAAGCAAGATTGGTAGCCAAAGGGTATTGCCAAGAAGAATGAATAGATTTTGATGAAACTTTTGCTCATGTGTCAAGATTGGAAGCCATAAGGATGTTTCTTGCCTATGTTGCTCACAAGAACTTCACTGTATATCAAATGGATGTAAAGAGTGCATTCACTAATGGGTTATTGGAGGAAGAAGTATATGTTGAACAACCTCCAGGATTTTGAGCAGAAGACTCTTGGAGATAAAGTATACAAACTCAAGAAAGCTTTATATGGACTGAAACAGGCACCAAGAGCATAGTATGATACATTATCACAATTCCTGATTGAGAACGGATTTACAAAAGGCAAAGTGGATAGAACACTCTTCAGAATTCAAGATGGGAAGAGTATACCGCTTGTTCAAATATATGTGGATGACATCATTTTTGGATCCAAAAACGAAGAGCTGTGTGATAAATTCTCAAATCTTATGCAAAGCAAATTTGAAATGAGCATGATGGGAGAGCTGACATTCTTCCTTGGACTCCAAGTAAAACAGCTGAAGGATGGAACCTTCATAAGTCAGACAAAATACACCAGAGATTTAATGAAGAAATTTGGCCTGGAAAAGAAGTCTTCGTAAGAAAAATACCAATGAATACATCATCAAAATGGATATGGATGCGGATGGCAAGCCCGTGGATCAAACAAGATACTGAGCACTTATTGGATCATTGCTCTATCTCACAAAGAAGCGGGCGGACATCACCTTTTTTGTAGGTGTATGTGCAAGATTTCAATCGCGCTCCAAAAGAAAGCCACATGATGCTGACCAAAAAAATCTTGAGATATTTGAAAGGAAGCCAAGAAGTTGGTTTATGGTATCCTAAGGAAGGTGGATTCAAGCTAATTGGCTACTCGGACTCGACTATCTTTGGATGTAGAGTTGTGAAAAAAGAGTACCTCGGTACATGTCAAATGCTTTGAAATAGGCTAATTTCTGGTTTAGCAAGAAGCAAAATTCAATAGCTACCTCCACGGTGCGAGAATACATAGGCCGCAGAAAATTTGTTGTGCCCAAGTCTTATGGATGAGACAAAGCGGTGAGAGACTATGAAGTTGAAGAAAAAGAAATTCCAATTATGTGTGATAACACAAGTGCAATTGCAATCACTCAAAATCCTGTGTTCCACTCAAGAACAAAGCACATTGATGTCAGATATAACTTCATAAGAGATCATGTTGAAAAGAAGGACATCACCTTGGAATATATCTCAACTGATAAGCAGTTAGCTGATATATTCACAAAGCCATTATGTGAATCAAGATTTGAAGAACTCAAGCATGAGTTAGGGTTAATTGAGCTAAGTTGACACTCAGAAGAGTCAAAGAAAAGAGATGAAACACGAAAAGATGAAAAAGGGCTGAACTCTTGAATAAGCTAAGTGAATCAGCCGTATCGGAGAATCAGCTGCGTCAAGTTAACTGACAACTAAGTACTTATGTGCAAAGAGACAAGAGTTAAGTCAGCTAAGGAATAAGCTGAGTCATTTATGAGCAAAGTGACAAAAACGCTGTCGTTTTTACTAAGCGGGAATGTTTTTAAGAATGACGTCAGCATAATTATGACGTGTACAGTCAAAAGCTGCATACCAAGCTTATGATTGGATATAAATGTTGCCGCATTAAATGCGAGAAATTAAATGTTAATCGGCGTGCAAAATCTAAGCCGTTGATCTTGATCAAATTTCAAAAACCACCCGCACGCCCGTTCATAACCCATACATATACCATTTCGCCCAACTTTCTCTCACTTTACCAAAATTGTTCATCTCTCTCGAAAGCAAAGAAAAAATTTTTCTCTCAAAACCCTAAAAATCTTCAAAGTTCATTTTCAAAGTTTCGTTCGGTAAAACATCGAGAAATGGCATCTACTCACGATTTTGTCAAATTGGGAAAGCAAATCCACACCGGGTCTATTGTGGATTTCGACGGCATGATCAAACAGGGGTCTGACGACACCCTTGTGAAGAAGATAGCAGAGAAGCTGGAAAAGTCTGGACTGAAACCATTTTTGACGATGGAGTTTCCGATGACCTACGTGGAAGAGGTCGCACAGTTCTACGTGAATGCTGAAGTTCACGATGAGGGCATCAAGTCCTCTGTTCACGGAAAAGAGTTCACCATCACTGCCAAGGATCTGGCGAAACATTCGCTTGCGGCGGAATGAGTGCCGGGAGATTTATGAAGCTGATGTTAACCTGGCTGTTGCTTGGAAGGAAGTAGCCAAACCTGCCTATGCTGCGAAGGTTGTCTACACAGCTGAGAAGAAGCTGCTGAAGGAAGACTACCACAAGCTACTGGATATTGTTGCCAAGTGCGTTGATATCAAATTTGGAAGCTTTAATCAGCTGTCCGAAACTAAGCTGATCGTGATGGTTGCGATCATAGAAGAAAAGAAGGTGAACTGGGCTGAGTTTGTATACAGCAGACCTGCCAAAATGTTGGGAATAAATCCTTAAAGAAAGATGGTTCGTTTGGAGGATCCATGGGGTATGGCCTGGTGATTGGCCGGATGATGGAAGTGAAAGGAGTCCCTCTTCGACATGGAAAGGCGTTCCATATCAACAAGAAAATGTTCCGGTCTAACCTTTTCGGAGCACAGAAGCGAGCATATGCCAAGAGAGTTGATACGAGTGAGGGGGAATCAGTTGACCCTGAAGAAACAACTGTCTCCTCCTCTCCCCAGAAGAAGGTTGCCCCTGCAGCTACAAAGAAGAAGACTGTTGCCCCTCCAGCAAAGAAAAAGAAAACAAAAGATGCACCTGCCCCTGCAGCCGAGTCACCTGCCCCTGCAGCCGCAGCGGAGAAGGAGCATCAAATACCTTCTCCGGTTATCAAGAAAAGGAGGAATGATAAGCCGAGACGGCCAACTCCTCAGAAAAAGACAACACCACCGGCCCCCGCCGCCCAGGACTCAAAAGAAACCATATCCGAGCCAGAAATCCCTTTGGTAAGGACTAAAAGAAGAAGAATCTTCAAGCATTCCGAGCTTGAGAAACCGGCTGAGTCTGCCACTCAGCTGAAACAGATACCGGAGACTGCTGGAGAAGTAGAGTCTCCAGAAATTGTAGATGAAACAGCCAAGTCTGTTGAAGCTAATCAGAAGAGGCAAACTGAAGACACAGCTGTCATCAGAACAGTTGAGACACAAGAAGCATCTGAGAAAGCAAACTCTCTTGGTGACAGGATTGTATCCCCTCCCCGCAATGACGCTGCGAGGTGTGGAGCACCAAAGTTTGCTACCTTCAATCCCCGAGAACGGGGCAGGGAGAAGATGACAAAGATGATGATGATATAATGATCCTATCCCCACCATATCCAGACATCCAAAATCGTCTGCGAGAGTGGAGGAAGTGGAAGCTGAGTCGATCCAGGGAACAGTTCCAAAGACCGGAATTTATTGAAGAAGAAGAAGATCTATTGAACTTTCTTGGATTGACCACTGTGGTCCAAGCACTGGATGAAGAAAACTGCACAGATATCTTGCAGATCTTCAAAGACAAGGAGAAGCAGAGATCGGGCGAGAGGAAGTCAAGCTCGTGAAAAGGCCGATATATGTCCCTTTTATCGGAACCACTAATCATACACATCCTCATCTTGACATTCTCTCTCGGGAGTGATGAGGATCGGACCCCGGGCCGCTACTACAGAAGAATTGGAGATGCAGCAAGCCATGCGGGAATCAAGGATCCTACATGAGCAACGGTTATTGGAAGGACCAGGGGAGTCTTCCACATCGCAGCTGGAGATTGATCGGATTGGAGTGGTACAAACATATTGCCCGCGATTGTTCTTTGCCACCACTTCCCCCGCTCACTCGAGAAGAAGGTGTTAAGGGAACTGGCAATGAAACTGGGATTGTGGGGACCCCAGTCGAGCCTACCCCTAATGAAGGTGTCTCACCACCTGCCCCAACGGCTGAATACTCAAAGAGAACAACCGGGAGTCTCGAGACGAGTGACCCCAATCCAAGTCACTCAGCTGGTGTGCCAGCTGAGGGGGAAACTCCCTCCACTGCAGATAGGTCGGAGGTTGTTGCAGATGACTCCACAACGAATCTTGGAGGCGAAGTGGAGAAGGAACAACAAACGGATACACAACAAGTTGTCACTGACGAGGCTCGTGCGATTAAGATCGTCTCACTGAAGTGCAATCGCTCTGCGCAGCCAATGACGCCGCTGATGCGATCGAGGCACAAGGAAGGAAGCGCCCGGGAGTTAACACTGCAGGTAATAAAAGTTCAATCCATGGAGTTGAGACTCTAGTGGATGCCACCTCGAAGACCCCAAGACACCGACACCGTCGAAGGGATCGTCTCTAGCCCCCATTGCATTGAGACTGCGAGGAGGTAATGCAGCCGACGGGAGGTTGAGACTTCCCGGGGTAAAGAGACGAAGCACGAACATCTCTCCTACTATCATTGATCCATCCGAAAAGGAGATAAGTGCTCTTCACGATTCCCAAGAAAATCCTCGATGTAACCTTTCTCGGGATCCGAAGGTGAAGACGGCCGAGTCATCCCATATTGCCCATCCAAAAGACTCACTCGGTGAGGATGTTCTCCCAAGCACGAGTAAGTCGACCTTAAGGCTACTCGCCAAACCTTTAATTTTGATGATGAGCCACCCATGCAAATCTCATCATCGTCCGATGACGCTCGATATAGCCGAGGACCAGTCAACTCATATGGAAAAATCGGTTTGAGACCAACGAAGCTATTAAGACAGCGATTGAGGCTCGGCAAAAGCTCGGGTCAACTCCACAATGACCACAAACAAACAGTCAGTCAATCGCGCAGCTTCCCAAGCTACAGCAGGATCGACTCCACCAGGAACTTCACGAGCACAAGTTGTCATTGAGCAGATTCCCGTTGCCCGTGATGATCCGTTTGAAGAATCGTTTCCCTTCTCTCTGGAAGTACCTGACCTTCTTGAAGTATCAGCTCGAGATCAAGAACGTTTCCATAAACCTGATCCCGTTATTCCAACAGACACCATCGTCCCAGCAGACTTTGACTTTAACGCTGCTTGGCCGCCAGCTGAGGCAGAAGTGACAACTGAGGTTCGAGAAGTTTTCAAGGCCATATTTGCAGAGATTGAGAAGATGGAGAGGCACCAGGCCTCACTGGACATGAGGATGGATAACAGAGACGCAAATCTTACTGCCGATCTGCGAGGAATAATTGTCAGGATCCGGGAATGGTGGCAACAACAACAAACAATGCGTGTAGAACAAGCTCGATATTTCAGGACATTGTTCAATAAATTGCTAGTCTGGCGGGCTGAGAATGCTGATATGAAGACAAGAATGCAAGAGAACATCGATCGAATGCATGAGTCTCACAACACAGAGATGCAGCTGCTGCGTGAATTTAATAAGAAAGAGCTCCTGCGCGTAGAGGTGAACATGGAGAAGAAATTCAGCCTCCTCATGGCTGAAATGAAGCTGGTAACAGCTGAATCCAACGCTACCCGCTCCGAATTCCGTGCAAAGATACTCGCAGAGATTGAAGCATAACTCAACTATCAGCCGCTTAGACTTCATGATTGCTAGCTTGTTTCCAGGGGTTCCTCTCTCCTTTGATAATGCCAAAAAGGGGGAAGAGGAATACCTAAAGGCGTTGAAAGGATCTGAAGGTGAGAAGAAGGACGCAGTTGTGAAGGAGAAGATAGCTAAGGAACTAAGAAGAGAGAAGAAGGGAAAATCTGTTGGGGGAAGGTTCGAAAGGTTCGAAAGATATGACCTTGATGATTGCTAAAACCCCCCTAACAAGGTCTTGTCACAGCTGATATCATCAACAAACTTCCCGTGACTCTGCCGCTCCAACATCCTGCAGTACCCATGGCTGAAAAGAGAAAGATAGTTGAAGCTGGGATTAAGGAGGTGGAAGGAAAGATGGATGCCCGAGTTATGGATATACTAAAACAACATGGAGGCATTCCAAATGCATGAGACACCTATGCCATTTCGACGTTGGAACCGAGCCAAGATCGTTGATGAATTTAAGACGCCGCATCCGAGGTTACTTCGCAAATATGTCCATGGCTCAAGCCTCGGGATTTGTATTGGGAAAAAGGCCTCAAGCTATGTGAAGAAGGCGACAGCGCAGACTCTCGGGCGCATCGCTCTGCTGGTCACTCTGCTAGTCACTTAGCGGGAAAAAGAAGGCCCCAGTACAATACACGCCCAGAGGCAGAGGAAGAAGCAATGGTGGAGAAAGAGGTTTCAGACCTAGACCTCTGCCCAAAAACATAGAATATATAGATCCAGGCAAGAAAGAAGGGATCTATTGGGCTGGATTCGATGAAGTAGCCAACCTGCAAGTGGCTAAGAACAATGCTGAGTATGTGAAGAGGATTGAAGAAGAAAATAGAAGACAAACTCAGCTGTGGAAGGAAAGACAAGAAAGAAAAAGGAGAGATGAAGCTGCCAGAAAGGCTTATGAGGAAAAGAAGGCGGCTGAAGAAGAAAAGAAAAGAAAAAGGTCAGAAGATGACAGAGCAGAATAAGAGGAAAGAAGGAGGCAGCGAAGGAGATGAAGTGTTGCTGTCCACCCCTTCACGTATTTTACTATGTAAATACATCTTTATGTAAGTCTTCTGTACATTGAATAAAATTGTATAATTTCTATACTTGCGTAGATATAGAATAGCATGGTTTACATTAAGATCTGTTTAAGCTCTGATACACTCTGTAAATAGATGTGTAAAGAACAAGAATGTTATGATCAATAAAAGATTGATTCTACGCATACATTATGTGATTCTACATTGTCTGTACGTATCTTTGCTGTTTAATTATTGTATGAATGTTTTAAGTTTTGGCATCATCAAAAAGGGGAAAATTGTTGGGAAATTAATTTTTAGATTTTGATGAATGTGTTCGCCTTATTTTTAGCTTCACCGCAAGTGTACGGTGTAGTTTATAGAATAGGGTAAGCAAGGTCGTATCCACGGAGACTAATAAATTTATGCGCTAAGTATTGAACTAAGATAGTCTTATTTTTATTTAGACGATCGAAATTTGATAATTGTTGTAGAAGTAAAGATAAGAATAACCACAAAAACACAAGATGAAAATAATAGTGGAATTACCAAGGGAAATGAAATGGATTCCCGGGTTATGGTTTCAATTAATATTCCTCTTGTTTTACGATTTAATCAAAGCCAAAGTTATTATCAATACACCTATAAGACGATCACAACGGTATTTTATCCTCCCTCTTGAGATGTATATAAAGTGTAGATTGAAATATCTATGCTAGTATCTCTACTCAACATAAGATACACAACTCCCAAAATGCACAAAAGATCAAATATCCTCACAAATATTCACAAACCTCTCGATTATGTAAATATTCATGTCAAGTACTCAAGATCTAATATTGAAACTTATCTCTCGAATTATGAATCAATATATCAAACATGCTAAATCATTGGCCAAATGATAAAACAAGAATAAGAACAAAGTACTCAAATAGGCTTCAAAACAATAACTTCAATTAAGATTAAAACAATCAACAAGAGTTCAATTAATCTACTTCCAAAACCCGGAAATCACAAGAAGTTTAGCTACCCATTATAAATAAACAACTCATAGACAAATTGTTCATCTTCATAAGAAGCTAAAATGAAAGATTAAAGCACAAAGAATGAGAAAACTTAGGGAAATGGATAATCTCTCGATTAATCTTCAATCCTCAAGCTCCGATTCGACCCGATTCTTCCCTTGATTCTTCCTTGATGAAATTGATGTGTTTCTTGTGTTCTTGGGTGTATTCCCAACCTTTCCTCCATACCCTAGATCAAGCCTCCCATTTATGTATTTATAGCCCCTAAAAAGTCCAAGAAAGGTGAAGAAACATAGTAATTTCCGCCCCGAGCCAGGGCGGCCGGGATGGCTTATTGCGGCGCCCAGCAATTTTCAAAAACTGAGCTGCCCGGGCGCTGTTAGCGGGGGGCAGCTGCAGCGCCCAAAAAAAAAAAAATCAATAGCCTTAGGCCAGAACGGGCGCTGCAGGCCAGTGACGCCAGCGCTGCAGCGCCCGCCCGAGTTTTTCATCCACCAAATGTTGGAATATGCTTTTGAGCCCTTCTTCAAAGTTGTAGCTCTATCTCTTAGCTTTCCATAGCCACTTGAATCATCTTAATATCAATTTTGTAGATAGAGTTATGGCCAAAATACGAAACGCTGCCAGTGATGGAAATTTCAGACGCGTTTGGACGTTTCTTCAAATCAATCTCTCTTTGTTTGCTCGTTTGTACTTCTTTTGATACACGATTCATTACTATGACTATAAACTCAATATAATTGGCTCTCAACATGGCTTGGCTACTCAAATGACTCAAAATACTCAAAAACAACACAAAACTCAAGTCTTGAAGCCCAAATCAATGGTATAAAACCAAGTGAACAAATACCCCCAAACTTAAAACTGTTGGTCGCCCCGGTCAACACTTTTAAAAACAAGACAAAACATGACTGGGAGTAATGAAAAGTTGAACGCACAACAACTCCATAAAATTTTGTATTGTTCATTGTAGGTATCAAGCAACGAATTAACCAAGCCTCTAACATCTAACATAGAGCACATATTAAAGAAACCATGGTAAATGCTAAGAATTACACCTCACAAAGATCAAGTGTATACTCTCATCTCGAATGAATATAGGACGTGTTTACGCTCAATTCAATTCAATATTGCAGAATACCATATGCTTGCAAATCGTCTCATATCTCCGCCACTAGGATGTATGCAAAATTGTGAATCAAAAAGGACTTTTTTCCTTTGGTTGTAATGAAGGCTCTTTGGTTGGGGTAGGAAAATATGGATAGAGTGACTCAAACTCGAGCGTATAGACCGGTGAGCATATAATTCATCTACATTAAAGCTCAATATGCTACTCAAATCACCTCTCATTTTCACCAACTCTTCTTATCTCCATCCCCTTTATTTTGTAAACTCAACCATTCACATTACAATTTTTAACCTCCAAGTTCATTCAAAGAAAACTCATTCATCGATCTTTTTTTTTTTTTTTTTTTTTACTCTTATATGAGTTTTCAACATTTCATATCTCCTTTTTCTTTCTCTTTTGTTCTCATCAACCAACTATAACATCACCTTCTAACATTTTGATTTCACCCATTCACCCTTATTCAATTCCTTTACTCAATGCTATACGCTCAAGTGTTGGGTAAAAGATTTATCAAGTTAAGGCTTGAATTGTGGCTATTAAAAATTAGGCAATAGGCTCAAGTTGGCTAACTAGGATTTCAATATCATCATTAGGTAAGCAAAAGGCTTGAAGGGCTAACAAAATGGCCTTTGATCATTTTCACAATTCGCATACAACATGTGACCTTGACAAAGATGCCAGAGCAAGTTATAGAATTCTAACAACATGAATGATACACTCAAATCACAAACAAGACTCGCATATGATGAAAGCAAGTAAAGGCTCAAAAGCTCACAGGCTTGTAAATATGTAATTCAAAGCATCAAACCAAGTTTTCCATCTTAACATGCTCAATGTTATCTTTTTTATGGCTCAATCAACTCATGCTCAACACTCAATCCAAACAATACAAAATTTTCAAAATCAATCACAAGTTACAATCAAGAGATTAACTCACTCCCTAAAATCTATGAAAGCAATAAACATGCTAAAAGCGTAAACATGCTACTAATGCAAATGCAACTTAAAATGCTCTACATGCAACTATATGAAAACACACAAACAAATGCAATTTTTTTTTTTTTTTTACACACTTCAAATCAAAATACTCACACATTTCAAATCAAAATACTAACTCTCCCCCCAAACTTGAATGAAATTATATCGAAACAAGGGAAAAGATAGAATTTCAAGAAAAAAAAATGTGAAGTTACCATTGGGTGGCCTCCCAACAAGCGCTAGATTTACCGTCTATAGCTCGACGTATGAATTGGTGCCTCCCTTGAATGCATATATTAGCTGCTTTGGGTCATGGTCAAGTGCCATATTTGCCTTACTTGCACCTAATAATGCATACTTGGGGTGTCCAAGCAAGGATTTGAGTCCTGGCATAGGAATATACTGATCTGGTTTACGTGTATGTTGTTCGTTTGCATACGTATGATCAGTATTTTTCTCGTTCTGGAAAAACTTTCTTATAATATCTCGCACGAACTGCTCATTCGTACACGCTTGGGTTGTGTGTTCCTTGTCCTGTTTTTATTCCTTTTCAGCGCCACATACTATTTGACCGTGCATAGACATACAATCTGTGTGTGGTTCTGAAATTTCTTGCTCTTCCAGGATCTTCAACTCCTCGTATTCGGTATCATTCCTTCGATGAATGACACTATATTGTTCCTTCGAGTTGGCTTCAGTGGTGCTTAAAAATTGGCTCTTTTGATGTTGCCCACCAACTATTGTAACTAATTGGCCCATTTGAGTCTCGAGATTTTTCAATTGTGAATCCATAGTATTGGCCAATTGTGTCAATTGCAACTTCATCTTGTCCATCTTTGCTTCGTTTTTGGTAAGGCTATTTCCCATTTCCCTCATGAATAAATTTATTTGACTCATAAATGAAGTCGTTTGATTCATGAATGAAATGAGGGCATCTTCCAAAGATGGTTTTGCCTCTTCCATCCGAATAGGTGCACCTATACCAATTCAAAGAAACAAATCAAGCATTGTAGAAGTAGAATTTACAAAAGAAAAATGAAATAAAAATAAAAAAATGTCTAAATTAAGAATAATTCTATCTATCGCAATATTAGCACCAAAAATTGTATTAGTCCCCGGCAACGGCGCCAAAAAACTTGTTCGCCTTATTTTTAGCTTCACCGCAAGTGTACGGTGTAGTTTATAGAATAGGGTAAGAAAGGTCGTATCCACGGAGACTAATAAATTTATGCGCTAAGTATTGAACTAAGATAGTCTTATTTTTATTTAGACGATCGAAATTTGATAATTGTTGTAGAAGTAAAGATAAGAATAACCACAAAAACATAAGATGAAAATAATAGTGGAATTACCAAGGGAAATGAAATGGATTCCCGGGTTATGGTTTCAATTAATATTCCTCTTGTTTTACGATTTAATCAAAGCCAAAGTTATTATCAATACACCTATAAGACGATCACAACGGTATTTTATCCTCCATCTTGAGATGTATATAAAGTGTAGATTGAAATATCTATGCTAGTATCTCTACTCAACATAAGATACACAACTCCCAAAATGCACAAAAGATCAAATATCCTCACAAATATTCACAAACCTCTCGATTATGTAAATATTCATGTCAAGTACTCAAGATCTAATATTGAAACTCATCTCTCGAATTATGAAACAATATATCAAACATGCTAAATCATTGGCCAAATGATAAAACAAGAATAAGAACAAAGTACTCAAATAGGCTTCAAGACAATAACTTCAATTAAGATTAAAACAATCAACAAGAGTTCAATTAATCTACTTCCAAAACCCGGAAATCACAAGAAGTTTAGCTACCCATTATAAATAAACAACTCATAGACAAATTGTTCATCTTCATAAGAAGCTAAACTGAAAGATTAAAGCACAAAGAATGAGAAAACTTAGGGAAATGGATAATCTCTCGATTAATCTTCAATCCTCAAGCTCCGATTCGACCCGATTCTTCCCTTGATTCTTCCTTGATGAAATTGATGTGTTTCTTGTGTTCTTGGGTGTATTCCCAGCCTTTCCTCCATACCCTAGATCAAGCCTCCCATTTATGTATTTATGGCCCCTAAAAAGTCCAAGAAAGGTGAAGAAACATAGTAATTTCCCCCCAGAGCGCGGCGCCAAAGCAATTTCGCAAAACGAGCGCCCGAGCTGCAGTCGCCCACCTAAAAAAAAAAAAAAAATCAATAGCTTTTTAACAGAACGGGCGCAGAAGGCCCAGACGATCATGACGAGCCGCAGCGCCCGCCCGAGTTTTTCACCCACCAAATGTTGGAATTTGCTTTTGAGCCCTTCTTCAAAGTTGTAGCTCTATCTCTTAGCTTTCCATAGCCACTTGAATTATCTCAATATCAAGTTTGTAGAGAGAGTTATGGCCAAAATACGAAACGCTGCCAGTGATGGAAATTTCAGACGCGTTTGGACGTTTCTTCAAATCAATCTCTCTTTGTTTGCTCGTTTGTACTTCTTTTGATACACGATTCATTACTATGACTATAAACTCAATATAATTGGCTCTCAACATGGCTTGGCTACTCAAATGACTCAAAATACTCAAAAACAACACAAAACTCAAGTCTTGGAAGCCCAAATCAATGGTATAAAACAAAGTGAACAGAATGCCATGTAAAACTTAGAATAGAAAGTTGGCACCCCATTTTTGTTGTAAATTGCATTGTAATATATAGGGCTGGTCGAGCTGAGTTAAGTCAGCTATGCCTGAACATGCAAGAAGACAACTGGAGACTAAAAGGAAGACTCCGCTGTGAAGCAGCTGAGTGTGGCAAAGAAGAGAAGATAGGAACTCGACTGAAGGTGCAACTGAGATACAGTTGAGTGAAGTGTCAGTCAAGTCAACTCAAGATAGCCAAGTCTCAAGTTGAAGTGACAGATGAGTCATCCAATGATTGGAAGCTGACTCGAAGTCACCTGGGGAAGTCAAGGAAATGCAGTCAAGTCGAGACAACTGAAAGAGATCCGTTGCACAGAAGTTAAGAAAATTACTTAAACAAGTAATACTTCCATAATGCCTTTCTTAAAGTGCTCAGTCCCAGAAGCGTGCAAAAGGAATAAACCAATGGGAAGCTCTGCACCTGTGTCAGAACTCTGAAAATTATCCTATCTCTTCAATGGGCAAATTTTCAAAAGAACACTATAAAAGGCCGAGGAATCTATTTGAGAGATGTTGGTTACCTTGCCAATCAAAAAACAAATACGAGCAATAAAAGCAATATCTGTAACCTGAACTATTCTCAAATCATTCAAGCTCAATCCTCAAGCCTACATTAGGAAGGAAATCAATCCAACACATACCTGTGAAGGAAAGACGACTTCAATCAGTTGAAGAGGAAACACTTGAAGAATCAAGGGGTCTACATTCTAAGGAGGATTGTAGAAAGGTTCAAGGTCGAACCAGTTTCAAGTTTTTGGAGGGCTTCGTGATCAAATCCAAGAACCTTGAGCAAGTGGGCTGTAGTAGCAAGGTAGCTACCCTGTGAAGAAGCTGAGTCGTACGAGAAGCCAGTTGTGTGACCAAGGCATCTCCAGATCGAGTCCCAAAGGATCAAGTCATTTGTGTGATCAAGACTTGCATACGGACTCGATTACCACTTTGTATACTGATCAATACTTAGTGGATTCCTCCAGGAGTTGGAGAAGAGAGGATTAGAAGAATTACCCCATCTTCGAACCTCTATAAAAATTTATTGTGTCATTTACATTTCAGCACTTTAATTTCTGCACATTACTTTAATATCTGCTGATAAATTTGCTATCCAATTGATAATCAACAAAGTGCTAAAACCAAGTATTAAAACAAACTTAAACCAAATTCAAGGGTGTTAAGTTCTAGTCAAAACAGCTGAGTTATTCTATCAACAGCTCAGTCGAGTCTGTTGAGTGGCTAACTCTGCTGATTAACTAACTTAGTTGTCCATCTAGGACTCAGCTGTGAAGTATTAACTCTGAATGTTTTAAAAGGACTAAATCAAAAAGTTGGTAAGGTTTATTCAACCCCCCCTTCTAAACCTTACACTCACACCCCTTGGGACCTACAACCTGGTCGGCTCGACGTTTACAATTCTAACACGAATAATTATACATGTTAGGTTTAGATTGACAGTTTCTGACACGCGAACTCATGAATCTGGACCCAACCGAAATTGTCGCCCCTAATATAAATAGAGCAAAACCCGCAAAAAGAAATAATGGAATGAAAACACAATGGCTGTCCAAAAAGTAAAGAAAAAACCCATAAAATATTGCTTCATTAATCAGAAACCTATTTAATGGTGGGAAACCTTCAAAGGGACAACTTTTGCATTTGTCGTTTGTTCTTAACATATATATTTGACTGTTGAAAAGTACGTGGGCATGGATATTAATAGGGAAAAATATGATTTTAGTCCTGTAAGTTGGACCTTTTTGCGAATTAGTCCTTTAAGTTATCACCTTCTTATTTTAGTTCTTTAAGTTATCACCTTTTTACTTTTTGTCCTACAATTTAACATATTTTAGAAATATGAAAAATTATTTTTAATTTACTAATTTGATGTAATTATTTTAATTTTCTTAAAATCCGTTAATTATTTTAGAAATTTCTATTTATTTATTTTTTTATTAATCAAATTAATTTAATTTTTAATTGGTTTTATAATTTAATTAGTTTTCAAATATTGAAATTTAATTATTTTACTTTTTGTCCTATAAAGAAAATGTGAAGTGTGGGTACTAACCTTTTAATAATTTAGTTAAATTTAACTATTGTTAAGTTATATGACTAAATTTTTAAAATCTGTTAAGTTATAGGACCAAAAGTAAAAACTATTAGGTTAAATGACTGAATATCTAGAAAGTTTTAAAGTTAAATGACTGAATATCTAGAAATTTGAAAGTTAAAGGACTAAAACATAAATAAGACAATTTATTAGACAAATTCTCAGAAAGGTCCAATTTACAGGACTAAAAATCTTATTTTCCCATTTTAATAGCCCATGTCCGCATATATGTCAATTACACAAATTAATTAAAAAAATATATTTTAATCTTTTAGATGTTATTTTCAATAAATAATATATCAAGTATCTAACTGAATTGTATCAAAAACAAAAATTGTTAAATATCAACTTATAGGTAAAGATCTTACAAGTAAATATCAATTTAAGTGGACATGATCATGGTTCATGTCGGGATATACGCTAAACACCCAAAACTATTAACAGTAACATTATGAAATGAATACTTGTCAATCACCAAAATCAATAATAGATTTTTTTATCAAACGATAGAATTTATATTGACCTCAACTTTCAGAATATTACAACGTCAGATATTTTGCACTCTCCTATAATGAAAAAACATGCTCAAAGATTCCTCAGCCTCCCCACAACTCAGGCAAATTGGGTCCAAAGCCACTCCTTTCTTGAGAACATTACATTTTAAAGGCAAGATGCCTGAAAAACATTTCCATAGGAAGTGCTTAATCTTACCTTTAATAGGGAGCCTCCAATTTATGTTTCTCACCTTGATCATTTGTTTCTGGTAGTCACTACTTTAAGCGATATCAAGTTGCCCCACCTTGTCAGAAATAAGACTACCATATAAAGATTTCACACAAAAAAAAAGACACCTTCTTTTCTAAGTGTCACACAATCTTATCCATCTTCCCTTTTTGCAGACTCTGAATGCCCAAGATATTTTTGTAGTCCTTAGAGTTAAAGGTTTTTCCACAAGATCAGCTTTCCAACACATCCCATTACCCTCAATAAATTCACTAACCCAGAAAGGAAATTTAGAGGTATAGATGTTTCAGGCAGAAAATTCATAGCATCTAGTATATGAGGAGAGACCCAAATTATAATTGATTTTCCATCCCCAACTTCATATCTCAATCCCTTTTCCAACAAAAGGTCTCACAGAGAGCCAACTCCTCCATAACAAAGAGCAATTTTGGCTAGGTTCCACATCAAACAAACTGGAAGCAGGAAAATATATAGCTTTAAGAACTTTTCTAACCAAAAGATTAGGGTTAGTAATAATTCTCCAAAGTTGCTTAGAGATAAGAGCTTCATTAATTTTTTGCAAGTCATAGAAGCCCAACCCCCCCTTCTTTTGTTTGTTTTATTTTTTCTATGATTTCCAGTGGATTTTCCTCATTGAAGAATCGTTAGAACCCCACCAAAACTTAGAAATCAACTGACAAATTTCAATACAAACTCCAACAAGCAGTTTAAAACATGACATAACATACATAAGAAGAGACACATGGATTGATTTAAGCAATACTTCTTTCTCAGCAGATCACAAGAACTTATTCGTCCAATTATAAATCTTATTTTTCACAACTTCAACAACATATTGAAACATCTCAAATTTTGTTCTCCCAATAACCATATGTAAGCCAAGATATTTACAAAATTTCTGAATTTAAATACTATTCAGGACATGACAAATAAGTGTTTGTTAACCTCAGAAGTATTCTTACAAAAGAAAATGGAAGATTTTTCCAAGTTAACCTTCTACCCAGAGAACAACTACTGATCTCTATCAAGCACATCAAGAATCACTCTTGCCTGTCCATCACTAGATTCACAGAAAATAAGTAAGTCACGAGCAAATAACAGATGGGAGATAAGAGGCCCATTCTTCGAAATCCTAAGCCCTTTAAACTTCCTACAGAACCAACATATTTCTAATAAGATTAGAAAAAAGTTCACACACAATGAGAAACAACTAAGGAGAGGTAGGGTCTCCTTGCCTCAAACCTCTAGTAGGAGTCATATAACCACAAACCTTCCCATTAACACTGAAAGAGAACGAAGAAGAGGAAACACAACACATAATCCACTAGATAAAAAACAGAATCAAAGCCCATCTTAACCAAAACAGCTCTCAAACATTTCCACTCAACCCTATCAAAGGCTTTAGTCATATCAAGTTTGATTGCCATATAACTTTTGTTTCTAGACCAATGTCTATTTAGGAAATGAAGAGCTTCATGAGCAATCACAACATTATCAAGAATTTGTCTATTGGGAATGAATGCAGACTGGTTTTCACAAATGAAGACATGCAAGCACACTTTCAATCTCTTGGCCAGAATTTTGGAAATAATTTTATAAGCAACATTACACACACTAATAGGCCTGTAGTGAGTCATAGATGTATGATTCCAGCATTTGGGGATGAGGGTGACCAAAGTATGATTAATGCTTTTAAGAATTTTTCTAGATTTAAGAAAATCACAGATAGCCAAACACAAATCAACTCTGATGACACTCCAGAATTTTTGAAAGAATAGGGGAGACATACCATCGGGCCACGGGGCTTTTACTTGGGTTCATGCTGAAGAGGGCAGTTTTGATTTTTCGATTTGGTTTTTTCTTTCTTACTTTGTTCGCTCTGCTATCTGTTCTTGCCCCTAATCTTAGATGGCCCGTATCTGGTCTATTGTTTCTTCCTCCACAGGTAACACCAGTTCATGATTCATAGCTGCAGTAATAGAGAGGGGTATTCCTTCTAGCACTTGTTCAGACCCCACAAACCCTTCAAATTTGAATAAATTTTGATAGAAGCCTATAATTTCCTTCTCAATATCCCCCTCAGTTTCACACAGACTTTGATTCTGACCAATAAGCTTCACAATGTTGTTGCTCTTCCTTCTCTCCATAGTATACGCAAGGAAGAATTTGGAATTTTTATCTCCCTGTCACGCCCCAAATCGGACCATGACGTGATCAATAACTTAAATAGAAATTAATCCAAATAATTCGAGTCATTCATCAAGAGCAATCCCAAATAGAGTTAATATTATAGCAGAATAAGTTATAGTCCAAAACGACAAAGTAAAACCAAAAAAACAACCCGATTACAAACTTAACATTATTTAAGGGTCCTACACCCTTATGATTACAAGCTTAAAAAAATAGTCCGACAAAAGAGAGTAGTAAAGGAAATCCATAAAAGTTGGGATAGGGAACGAGTATGGATCACTCCGTGGTCTGATCTTCCACGTCCACATTGTCAACATATGGACCTTCACCATCTAGTCGTTTGAAAAGGCGGGGGGGAGGGGACAAAAATTCTCAGTAGATGGGTGTTCGTATGTAAGTGTGGCTTATATAGATGCAAGAAAATAGTTATATGAAGAATGCATAGTTTATGATGCGTGTTTCACACACGATCCACAAACAGTATGATATAAAACTGTAATACTCCCTCTCTAAGACATTGAACTCTAGATTTTTGCCTCCAAAAGACTTCATCTTGTTCATATTCTTTGTCCAATTGCCCTTTAATGTGACCCCATCTAGTCCAGTCCCTAGAACCACCTTGCAATCTCAAATCCTCCAGAACAAATTTTAGCTCCTTAATTTTAGCTAAGTGGCCTGGCAGGGAATTCTTATTCCAGTCAAAAATTTGAGTCCTATAATTTTGAATTTTAGCTTGTAGCTTGAACATTTGAGTACCAATTTGAGGGAAGAGTCACGCTTTACAGATAATATCCTTCAAACCCTCTTTATCAATCCATCTATTATCAAAAATAAATCTTTTTTTTTATGTCCATGGGCAGCTAGGAAAAAATCAACCCAAAGCAACAAATGATCTAAGGAGCTCTTAAATTCAGATGTAACACATATGAAGGGAAATTAACTTCCCAGTCAAATGATCCAAAAATTCTATCATGCTTTTCTTCAACAAATCCTTCACCTTCTCTATTATTGTCAGTTCTTTTCCTTTCTCCTTTCTTCTCCCCATGGCAGCAAATATTGTTAAATCACCACCCAATATCCATGATTTACCCCATTTTCCTTTATCCCTTTTCAAGAAGCTCCATAGTTCAGCCCTCTCAAAGGGATCATTACTAGCATACATAAAAATAGCCCAACTCCTGTTATCCCCATCTTTCATAGAGAGCTCCATCTCAATGCAGAATTTATTAGAGAATACCTGTAGGACCGAGATATGTTCATTCCATCCCACAAGCAGGCCTCCACTATTTCTAATTAGGTCAACATAAAGCCATCTATCTTCAATTCCCAATTTCGTACACACAGTACTCACAAAAGCCACCTTCTTTTTGTTTCACAGAGAAAGAACAACTCCTGGTGGAGGAATTTCCAAAATTCATTCAAGTGGGATATTGTAGAGGGCCACCTAGACTTCTACAATTCCACACACATGCTGTCATTTGTAACATAGGGGCCAAATGAGGCTGACTTCCTCCACCATTTTCTCGTCAAGAACCTTACTTTTCATCTTCTTACCAGGTTTCTTATCATTTTCCTCATCTTCCTCCACACTGTTTTCCTTGTCACTTAGCTCCAATTTCCTTTTCTGTCCCTTAGTCACCTTCTCATTATCCCGAAAATTCAAAGATGTCACATTTTCCTTTTCCCCTACTTTCATTTTCCTCCATGTCTTACCATTGTTCTTCTTTCAAGAGGAATATATTTCCAATGCTTTGGATTTAACAGGGGAAATATGTGCCAGGGGCTTTCTCGAGTGATCAAACTTTATAGAGACATTGACCAACTCTATTATTTCAAAGGGATCCATGTCCATAATGATCTGATCTGGGTGGTTTAAGAAATAAGGGGAAAGTTGTAGAGAAATTGGAAAAAGGGGTATGGGTATAACTTCAAGAGAAGGGTCAGGAGTAAACTTGCATGAGGGTTGGGGATCTGTATCAATTGGAAGAAGTTTCCCCGATAGGGAGGGACCAGTTTTACCCTCCAATTTCTTGTCAGAAGCTGATGGAATATGTGTTGATTGGGAAACTCCAGGGGGAATAGAACTAGCCGTCACCGGGGTGGAAATAGGGGTGAGAAATTTGTCACTGGGTTTTATTTGATTATGGGGTTTCTTGATAAACTTCTCATTTGGAGGGGAATAATATGGGATCAGGGGAGATTTAGAAGACTCTATAACGATAACAAAATTAACCAGCGGCTGGGAAATTTTGGTAGATCTTAGGCTTAGATGTAGTTTAGATAGATAATTTTATGATTTTAGACTGCTTCAATAAAATTGAAATATGATATTTCCTCAAAAAAAAAAATATGATATTTACTATAGCAAAGTGTTTTGTATTCAATCCCTGCGGATTATGACCTTGCACGCTACAATCTGCTAGCTACGATGTACACTTGCAATTTAGTGAAAATATTTTCATGATCAAGTTTTTGACGCCATTGCCGGGGATTGAAATATTCAACTTAGATATAGTAATAAATATTTCAATCTTAATTGAAGCATTATTCTTTTATTCTTTCATTTTTTTATACTTTTGATTTTTTTGATTTTTTTAAATATCATTTTTTATTTGCTTGGGTTCTAACATTGTTTTTGTTGAGTGCAGATAGTGCATGATCACGCATTCTAGATCTACCCAACCAATTCTCATTGACTTAGAGATTGAAAAGACATCAAAACGGTTAAGAAAAAGATCAAAAAACGATGGTGGATGGGAATAATTAGTATGTTTTGAACAACGGGAACAACGAGGAGCGCCCACCTAGGGCGAATGGACGGAACCAAATTGAGGAAAGGCCTGCAAGAAGGACAATTATGGACTACTTCCAGCCGAAAGTTAGTCAAATATGGGGGTGTGGCCCGTCTGCCGATTAACGCAATAATTCCAAAACCTAGGTTAATCTAGATGGTTTCACATAACCAGTTTGGGGGGGAGAGCCGTTGAGGATCCTAATGCGCATCTAGTTAGTGGGCGTTAAACTGGATGTAACAGTCAGGTGTTACATCCTACTTTAACTGACCACTACTGCTGGAGTTACAGTCTTCAATAGTCACACGAATCTGGACACCTGCAATGTCCAGATTCACTGGGCTCTCCATACAGTCCAACAGTTACTTGAACCTGGGCCAAGCCCATTTTTTAGTGGCAAAACTATAGTGGACCAAGACGCGGGCCCAAAGGGTAGGATCGGCTCAAGGCCCTGGCCCATGCTCAAGCCCAAGCCTAGTCCCAGGCAGGGCCATGCCGAACAAGGGCGCATGCGTGTGTATGGCCCACTTGTGATTATCCACTTGTGTTATAATATTTTCAACCAATAACACCTTCTACTACTTATACTAGGATAAACTATGCTTGATATTATTTGTAGCACAAGGCAAACGCCTTTCAACTCCTTTACATAATGTCCATTCGTGTGGCCAATTTCATGTATTAATTTCTCACTCATCGAGATTCGACTTTGAGACATAAAAAATACTACGAACATCTACTCGGAACGTAGATTAATAATTTATAATTTAATTCCTCTGGAATAAAATACTTACGCATCGAAAATTTGGTCAAAGTTGGGTCGATGGCCACTTTATCAAAACCAAATAAATCCATTAAAATGTTTAAAATAAATGAATGATTCCTTTATTTTAATTTTTTGCAAAGAAACTTAAATGACATGTTAAAGCACTTTTCATAATAGTTATTTTATGCTCAGCATTACATGATTGATGAGGATTAGGCTCAAAATTACTAGTTTATTAAGTCTTCCTTATGATCAAAACAACAAATATGCCTTGGGATCTGCGTCTTTTTTATTTGGGATCTGACCTAACCCAATGTCTGATTCGAGTATCTTGCGAACCTTCGCTCATAGATCAAGATCATGTTAAAAGGACAACAAGATACATATTCATTCCATGTGCATAATATATGACATATGAAAGTCAAGCCTATATAAATGGTAAAAAATCCAAGTATATGTAAATTCAATATACGACCTCTCGACCTGCACTAACTTAAGCATGGTCTTATCCAAGGACCACCCCTAAGTAGCATAACATTTTTTGTCTTTCAAGTGATTCTCAAACTAAAGTATGTAAACAGGCGACATTGATTCCCACCGAAATCAATGATCTACTTTCATAATAATTATGAGTTGATTATCAATTGTTATTAAATGTTAAAACATGGTTGGTAAATATTACACTTATTGGTTAATATTTGTTGTAAATATTGATGTAAACAACATATACAACTCAACTCCTACCCATCTTGTTGCTGCAAATATACTTTTGGAAATTCGAATCGTAATTTGATTCAAGAAAAATTCCCGAAATGAAAGAGGATATATTAAACTCAAAGAATAAAAGAGTAATGACATCGGGGTGGTCAACAATATTGAAATGGAATTTGCAGCTTTTGAAGTTGGGCTAACTTTACTACCTTCAATATATGGAACCAACATTATCTTTGAATCAGATTCTTCCATTCTTGTCAACACCATCAACATGAATTTACCTGGGCAATGGACTTTAAAACACATAATTACCAATATCATGAAGCATCTGTTACACAAAAGCATCAAGTTCATACATACCCACATAAGGCAAAACCAAGTTCTTTGATAGCTTAGCAAAGTTAGGAAGAATCGCTACAAAATTTTTGTGCTTTTCTGATCTTAACATCCCCAGAAATGTTAGTAGTTTAGCTAGACTTGATCAACTTGAACTTTCTTATTTTAGAATTAGGAATATATTTCATTGATTTAATGTAAATGTATTCCATAAACTCTATAAATAATTTTCTATGTACATGTTAGAGGTCCTGCCTCAATCCCTCTCCCACATTGAGTGCTTTATATATAAAAAAAAAAAAAAAAAGAATGAGGTGGTCAATAGACCAAGCTCTTCTTAAGAATAAGAGATTTTCAAGTAAGAGTAAAAGACAACCATCCAAAAAGGAGGCCAAGAACCAAAGAAAAAAGAGAACCATTCCTAATGATATTGGCTTTAAGATAGTGCAAAAAATTGAATTCTCAATTCCCATATCCTTATCATCATAATTTAACTACATATATCTTTAATAAATTTAGTCACAATCCGAAAAGCTAAAATAATCATAATGTTCTAGGATCAAATATTTAATATACGCGACACAAATAATACGTGAAACAAATTTTCAATAAAATCATGATACTTTACTATAGAAGATGACTATATTGTATACTAACAACTATTAGATAATTCATAGAAGAAATAAACTACTACCCCAAAATAAGTACTTAACTTTGATGATACCCGAGCCAAGCTGGATAAAATGCATCCACGTGGCCATCCAAGACCTGATGACGTGGATCAACCAGATGATGTGGACCGACCAGGTTACCCTCACCCGAGCCGAGGTGCAGGGCCGAGCTCAGCCAAGTTGGATATTTTCCAAGAGAATTCAATATCCCTCATCTAAATCAATCCAATCCACCAGTGGCAGACCAAGGAGCCACCTGTCTATGTATCAATGGGACAAGTCAACAAGGACTTTCCAACACATGGACACCATGCGCCTCATGCACAACAAGAATAGAACGAATGTCCCACTGGCATTTTATATGTAATAATTACTTAGCCAATAATTGTATTAGTATAAATAGATCTCATTTCTGAGGAAAATGACAAGAGAAATCCCTTATATAGCTTTAAGAATTCAAAATATGTACGTAGACACCAACCAGCGCTTGTGATTAGTGTGTGTTTTGCATGTATTTTGGGCATAATTGTGTATATAATAGGTTGATAAACATGTATTAACTTAGTAAAATGGGTCGTTTTCTCATAAAGTGGAAAAGATATTACGTTATGCTCGTCTTGTAGGAAAATAACGATGTTTGTAGCACTTTTGTGGCAAATCGGAGCATTGCAGTAAAAGACGGTCAAGAATCGAGCGAATACGCAAAGTTTGGAGGTAAACTGAGAAGAGATCAGACGAACCGGGCGAGATATGGCCATGCACGGGCAGCCTATGCACATAGGCACGGCTCATGCGGGTATAAGACTGCAATATTTGATGTTCGCATTGACGCACGGGCATGTCGTGCATCAGCGCACGGCCCGTGCATCTGTTCAAGGGAAAAATCGAA
Organism: Rehmannia glutinosa; assembly: GCA_016081115.2. NCBI lineage: Eukaryota > Viridiplantae > Streptophyta > Magnoliopsida > Lamiales > Orobanchaceae > Rehmannia > Rehmannia glutinosa. The sequence goes on along the minus strand of CM071932.1, from coordinate 25,131,967 downwards.
GGTTTGGCATGACACATGGGCAGCCCATGCGTGTGAGAATGGGTCGTGCGTCTATGTGGGATTTCATAATCTGACTTTGTAATGACTTAGGTTTGGTCCGGGAAGTTATAAATAAAGAAGAGGCGGACCCAAAAGAGGATACACTTACTTTTACCCTAGAAAGCACAGAAAAAAGCACCCTTCTACCGGAGGAATCAAGAGAAAGATCGAGGTCACATCCATGCTTGAGGATTGAAGATTGATCGAGAGATCATCGATATCCCTGAGTTTTCTTACTCCATTGTATTTTATTTCTCATCTTGTTTGATATGAATATGAACAATTTGTCTATGAGTTGTTATACCTCATGTCTGACTAAACACCCTGTGATTCTGGTGTTTGAGATTAGTTTAATTGACTCTTGTTCGATGTTTAATTTGAATTGAAGTTAATATTTCGAACCCTATTCGAGTACTTTGTTTTATTTTTGTTTTGTCATATGGCCAATGGTTTAACTTGCTTGATGTATTGATTCATAATTCGAGAGATGAGTTTCAATACTTGATCTTGAGTGTTTGACATGAATATTTTGCATGATTGAGAAGTCTGTGAGTAATTGTGAGGATAACTGATCTTTTATGCTTTTGGGAGTTGTTTATCTTATGTTGAGGAGAGATGCTAGCATAGATAATTCAATCAACGTTTTTATTGTGTCTCGAGAGAGAGGATAAAATACTATTGTGATCGTCTTATAGGAAAGATAAATAATAACTTTGGTTTTGATTAATCGAATAACAAGAGGGAGATTAACTGAAACCATAACCCTGTAATCCGTTCATCTACTTGATCTTTTCAATTTTAACTTTTGCTTTGTGAAAGAATTATAGCACGGATAAATAATAAAAGTTTCGTAGAGTATAGATGTGATTGGAGATATGATCACATTCACAATCACATGCAGCAGAATTTCGAAAACAGAAACAAGACACAAGATATAAAAATTATCTACAAGCCAACTAGCTTGTAGATGTGCCAATATGGCGAAACTTTCCACTAGTAAAATCGTTTGATTCCGTATACAAAAATACAAAAACCAACTAGTAGAAAATCAATGAAAACTCCTATCTAGAGTAGATTTGATCTATGTAATTCAATTTATCCAACAATAGATGTGTGTGGACTTCGCTAATCACAATACTAAAAACAATGGATGAAAAAGCTAACAAACACAACTGCAGGGTTGAATGTAATCTCAGACATAGTCACATTCGAGATCGCATCCAGGGCAACGAGACTCCTTGTGCTGGTATGACTCGTAACTCTCTCAAGACTCTTGTAACTCTGTGGTATTTCTTGTGTAAAGATTATGGACGTCCTTCTCTCTTTTATAGGTGTCCAAGACCTTCCAAAGAGTCCTAATAAACATGGAAAGAAAATATATACAAATATATGACAAGTATATCACTTGTGATAGGAAATAAGATAAATATCAAAGAGTCCTAATATATCTGTACCATATCAATATGAAATCTTTCCTAATCTATTTACAACTCAATCTTACCATAAGTCTAAAAAGGCAAAGCAAATCAAAATCCAATCTTTTATTTTTGGAATTACTTGGGCCGAAAATAATCGCCCTAACACTTTGTTCTTTTGGTGATAAAATATTGTCTTAGTTTTATAAACAAGAATCACCTTTCGATCGTCTAAATAAAAATAATAATATTACAATCTCAATACATAGTTCATCGATTTATTAGTCTATGTGGGATCGACCTTGCTTACCCTATCTATTAACTACGTCGTTCACTTGCGGTGAAGCTAAAAATAAGGCGAACAAGTTTTTGGCGCCGTTGTCGGGGACTAATTAAATTTTAAGTACTAATATTGCGATAAATAGTTTTATTTTTAATTTAGATATTTTTCTTTTTAATTTTGTTAAATTCCACTCCTACAGTGTTTTGATTTGTTTCTTTTAGTTGGTTCAGGTAGTGCATGAATAACATCGTTCATACCGGAAGTTGAAGCTTTCGCAAGGCGAATAACGGCAGCTACTAAACGAGCAGAAAGAAATCTAGATCAGACTATGAAGGTTGTGGAAGATAACAACGGGGGTAACAACGGAGGTAACAACGATATCAATAGGATCAATAATGAGGTACCGATACCAGAAGCTCCGGCATTCCAACAACAAGTAATTCACGATTACTTTCGCCCTCAAACAAATCGCAACTATGGTGGAGTTTCCCATATCCCGATTAATGCGAATAACTTTGAGATGAAGCCAACGCTAATTTCAATGATTCAACAGAACCAGTTTTGGGGATTTGCAACTGAGGATCCCAACTCTCATCTTGCACACTTCATGCAAATCTGTAACACGATCAACATGAATGGAGTGTCGGATGATGCTATACGTATGTGCCTATTCTCTCTCTCTTTAAGGGATAAGGCTAGAAACCGGTTTGGCACATTGACTCAGGGCAGTGTTAATACTTGGGACGAGTTGAGCTAAAAGTTCTTATTCAAATTCTTTCCACCAAGCAAGACACTGCAGCTTAAGAGCGAGATCACTCAGTTCAGACAGTTCAATTCTGAGCCACTGTACGATGCCTGGGAGAGATTCAGGGATTTATTGAGGAGGTGTCCGCAACATGGTTTTCTAGAGGATCAGCAACTTTTTTTTTCTACAATGGTTTGTTGGGACAGACAAGATCATTTGTGGATGCCGCGGCAGGAGGAGCTTTACTAGCGAAATTCCCTCAAGATGCATTCAATTTGCTTGAAGAGATGGCAATGAATAGCTATCAGTGGCCCTCCGAGAGGACAAATGTGAAAATGGTAGCCGAAGTTTCTGATTCGGACCCAATCAAAGCATTGATGTTCAGATAACTGCGTTGATGAATTAATTGAGTGTTTTAACTTAAGGGTCAGAGGCAAACGCGGGTGCAAATAATGGGGGAGTTCTGAAAGATCCTATGGATGAGGCTTATTATGTCAATAACCGAGATCATGGAATAATTCGACTCCCACCCATTATCATCCGAATTTGAGGAATCATGAAAACTTCTCTTATGCGAATACGAAGAACGTGATGCAACCACCACCGGGTTTTAGTGTGACTAATGGAGCCATTAACGCGGAGGCTAAGCCATCTTTAGTGGATGTTCTTACCTCGTTTATGAGTCAGACGAGTTCATTTATGAATGAAACGAAGAACCAATTGAATAAAGATGAGGCTAAGATAAACAAGATCGAGGCACATGTCACGCAATTGGCTAACACTGTGGGCTCACAAATAAAAAATGTAGAAACTCAGATTAGCAGGTTAGAGACGATCATCGGCGGACAACATCAAAATAGCCAGTTTTCGAGCAACACTAAAGTCAACCCAAAGGAACAGTGTAATACCATTCATCTGAGGAGTGGTACGTAGTATGGCCACGCACGGGCCGCTTGTGCGCATATGCATGACACGTGCGTGTATAAGACTTCAGGATTTGATGTTCGCATTGACGCACAGGCAGGTCGTGCATCAGCGCACGGCTCCATGCATCTGTTCAAGAGAAAAATCGAGGGTTCGACATGACACACGAGCAGCCCGTGCGTGTAAGCACGGGCCGTGCGTCTGTGCGGGATTTTAGAATCTGACTTTGTATTGACTTAGGTTGGCTCAGGATGTTATAAATAAAGAGGAGGTGGACCCAAAAGAGGATACACTTACTTTTACCCTAGAAAGCATAGAAAATAGAACCCTTCTATCGGAGGAATCGAGAGAATGATGAAGAAATCGCATCCACACTTGAGGATTGAAGATGATCGAGAGATCATCGATATCCCTGAATTTTCTTAATCCATTGCATTTTATTTTTCCTCTATTGTTTATACCCCATGTATGGCTACCTTGATTTCGGGGTTTGGGATTAGGTTAATTGACTCTTGTTTGATGTTTAATTTGAATTGAAGTTATTATTTTGAACCCTATTTGAGTACTTTAGTTTATTCTTGTTTTAACATATGGCCAATCGTTTAACTTGCTTGATGTATTGATTCATAATTCAAGAGATTAGTTTCAATGCTAGATCTTGAGTGCTTGACATGAATATTTTGCATGATTGAGAAGTCTATGAGTATTTGTGAGGATAACTGATCTTTTATACTTTTGGGAGTTGTTTATCTTATGTTGAGTAGAGATGCTAGCATAAATAATTCAATCAATGTTTTTATTGTATTTCGAGATTAACTTTGGTTTTGATTAATAGAATAACAAAAGAGAGATTAAATGAAACCATAACCCTAGAATCCATTCATCTACTTGATCTTTTCAATCGTAACTTTTGATTTGTTCTTTTTATGATAAAATATTATCTTAGTTTTATAAAACAACAATCACCTTTCGATCGTCTAAATAAAATAATAATATTACAATCTCAATACTTAGAGCATTGATTTATTAGTCTCTGTGGGATCGACCTTGCTTACCTTATCTATAAACTAGGTCGTTCACTTGCGGTGAAGCTAAAATTAAGGTGAACAGCTTGCCAACTCGGCATTATAATAAAAAGGTAGTTTTAGCCACTTTCCATATTTTTCAGCTGTTTATTTAAGGTCTTTGGGTTGTTGATCATATAAAGGCATCAACAAATTGGTGCTAGAAGGAGGGTCATTTTGTCCGGATGCATTTCTAGAGTATTCAAATTCCAGCCAAGGTAAGTGTGTTTCAATTTGCTTTTCAATCACACAATGACTGAGAATTCAAGAAACCCCCAACCCCAGGATAACCAAAATACCCAAAATGTACCTCCAACCGAGACTGGGGGTGTGACATTGTTGCCAATTACCCAACTTCTCACAAACCAAGATTTTATGCAACAAATGAACCAATTGGTGGCACGAGCATTTGCAACCCCTCCACCATAAATTCAGCCTCCCCCGCCTCAGGCAAACCTTCCACAGGCAAACCCTACACAAAATGCCCAAAATCAAGCACCTTTGAACTAAGAAAATCAGGAAATGTTGATTCTCAAAATAGGCAACCATAGAATAGGCGAGAAAGGAGAAGGCCACGGGATGAAGGTGTGGACCTCAACAGAATGGAGGAGTCATCTTCCCATATTCGACATTCCCATTGGGCCCAGTCAGTGTTTGGGCAACTGGGGCCTGAACCTCTACTGCAAAGGCCTGCACAATCCATCCAGTCTAGGATTCAATTTCTTGGCAATCGAGTGCCTCCTAGAGCTAACCAAGCTCAGGAGCCCCGTCCGTTCAATAAAGGGAAGCCGAAATACTTCGTCTTCGACATTGCATTAATGAGTTGGAGGAAACACCTGAAGAAGTTCCTTATCAAACAAGCCCTATATCTGGTCGGGTCGATGTGGTATCTCTATTTGCTTAGCATATCTTGACGACTCCACTCCTAGTGAAATTTAAGGTACCACGGATTAGGTTGTATGATGGGGAGACTGATCCCACAATGCATATTCATAAATATCTCGCATGGACCGAGCTATATAGTCCCAGTGATGCAATTATGTGCAAGGTGTTTCCATTAACCCTTGGTGACCGAACTCACCGATGGTTCCGTACCCTGCCCCTAGGATCAATTAGTTCCTGGAACGATTTAGTTCCAGTATTTACCATGCATTTTATGCATCCAAAGTCCAAGTTGTGCAGAAGTAATCCCTCGTCACGATCAAATAGAATAAAGATGAATCATTGAAAACTATATCTCCAAGTTCAACGAACAAATACGTGAAATAGAGTCAGTCTCCGATGATGCGATGCTTATGGCGGCCATATTAGGACTTTCTCCCTATTCTCGGTTCTGTTATGCCATCCATGAGCAGGGGGCGAGCACTTTCCAAGAATTTCTTATTCGAGCATAGTGACACATTTGTACTAAGGAAGCCATGGCCGGTTTTGCGATCGAGCAGAAACAACAGGGGGTGAAGAAAGATTTTAAGAAGGATTCTGCTTCAGGGTCCGGTTCAGGTTTTAAATCATTTTCTGACAGCTCCACAATGGGTTACAAGTCGTACCAGGAAATACAAGTTGAGATCGCGTCTATGAGAAGCTCGTTGACTCAGCCTCTGTTGGTTATTTTGAAAGAAATCAAGAATCTCAACATGTTACCTCCAGCTCGGTCATTAAAGTTGGATCCTTCGAAGTTAGACAATTCTTGATACTACTACTACCACAAGTCGGTCGGGCATGAAACCGATGAATGCCACAATTTAATAAGAGAAATTATGAGAATTGTTTAGAGGGGAGATCTAAAACGGTATGTGCAGGACGTGCCACCTCTCCCACCTGTCCCCATTGGAAGAATTCCAAAAAGGGTCGACGATCAGGCGAGAATACCACCCATGACTGCCAATCATGGGATTGAAATATTGACTCTTATTAATATAAGTCGAGCTGAGGATAACAAATCAGTTTGCAAAGGAAAGCGAAAATCAGAGAAGTAGCAAATGCATGGCAGCGAGTTCGCGTTGCAGAAATCAAACAAGGTCAACCTACAGGTTTCTTTAACTTCTCCGACCAGGATGCCAACCAGCTGGTTCATTCAAATTCTGATCCCCTGGTCATCACTGCACCAATCCTAGACATTCCTGTTCATAGGATCCTGGTCGACTCGACGATTACGTGTCAGTGATTTACATCAGGGCCTTCTGGAGGCTGAATGTGTACTATTCTTACATTCGTCCATGTAATGATAGTATTTTGGGGTTGGGAGAAGGGAGAATAATTTTGATTGGTGAGGTCGACCTATCCATTCAAATCGACCAGTGGGCAAACAAGAGAACGGTGATAACCACGTTCAAGATCATCAACTCCGATTCAGAACACAACACAATCATAAGGCGACCACTTCTTTATCATTTGAAGGTCGTCGTCTTGGTTTATCACTTCTGCATCAAGTTCCCTACTCCAGAAGGGGAAGGTTTTCACAAAGGTAATCAAAGAGAGTCAAGGGAATGTTCGCTTAAGCTCAGGCCAAGTTAGATAAATGTCATCGAGGAAGGAGAGCCCAGCAACTCAGCTAGCATAACCGAGCAGGATATCGAGCATGAACGTTTACCAGAAAATGCACCTAAAGTCGACCCAGGAAGACGGCCTAGTAATGAACCAATGACCGAGGATGAAGAAGAGTTACTCTTACAAAATAAAGAATGGCAAAGTAAAAGAGAAAACACATCAAACCAGTAGAAGAGGTCGACATAGTAGATTGGTCATAATCTTCAAAAGCCACTTCGGTCCGAGCTCACCGAATTTTTGAGTAACAATTTAGATGTCTTTGCTTGGTCTCACTTAGCAAGCTGGTGGACAATAATTTCATAAGAGAAGACCTTTACCCGAGGTGGGTCGCCAACCCTGTTTTGGTCAAGAAAAGCAATGGACATGGTGAATGTGTGTTGAATTCACCGACCTTAACAAGGCATGCCCAAAAAATAGTTACCCTCTCCCCCACATTGATTATATGGCGGACGCCACGGCGGGCATGAATTGATAAGCTTTATGGATGCTTACTCAGGCTACAACCAGATCTGAATACACCCGAATGATGAAGAAAACACATCATTCTATTCGGCTCTTGGTGTGTACTGTTACAAGATGATGCCTTTTGTCTTGAAGAACGCAGGAGCAACCTATCAGGGGTTAGTTAATAAAATGTTCAACAAACTGATAGGAAGTACAATGGAAGTCTATGTAGATGGCATGCTTGTAAAATTATTGTACGTTGCCGACCACGTTGCTAATATTAATGAAATGTTTGTGATTTTTTGCCAGTATAAGATGATATTAAATCCTAAGAAATGCACGTTTGGGGTCGGTTCATGAAAGTTTTTGGGATATATGGTCAGCCAAAGAGGAATCGAAGCCAAAGAGGAATCGAACCCCGTAATTCTGTTAAAATATTACAAAGTTTAACTGGGCGCCTAGCCGCTTTAAGTAGATTTGTATCGATGTCACCAGATAAGTGCAACCATTTTTTGAAATTATCAAGAAAAATAAAGACTTTAAATGGACAGAACAAACTCAAGCAGCATTCGAATCATTAAAACAATACTTGGCAACTACTCCAGTACTCCAAAAACCAAACCGAGGTGAAGGTCTGTATTTGTACTTAGCAGTTTCTGAGTACGCTGTTAGCTCGGTATTGATTCATCTGGATAATATAGTCCAACACCTCGTCCACTATATCAGTTAGGCCTTGCATGACGCCGAGCTGCGGTACCCACCAATAGAGAAGTTGTCATATGCACTAGTTATATCTTCAAGGAAACTGATGCCGTATTTTTTGGAGCACAAAATTGTTGTCCTTACAAACCACCAACGTAAGTAGGTGATGCACCAACCTGACACATCTGGTCGGATGATCAAATGGGCATTAGAGCTCAGCCAATTGATATATCCTACTAGCCCAAGGCCGCAATAATGGACATGCATTGGCAGATTTCGTGGCAAAGTTCACCCCATCTATTCAACTGGATATTATTGAAGAACAAATGTGGAAGCTGTTTGTCGACGGCTCTTCCACCGCAGACCGAGCAGGCAGAGAGATTGTGATAATCAATCCAAATCACAAGTGTTACTATTCGGCTATACGGTTTCGGTTCCCAACCACACACAACGAAGCCGAGTATGAGGCACTGTTGGCAGGATTAGAGATGGCAGCTTCAATGGGGCTGAGGAAGTTACTCGTTCATAGTGATTCGCAATAACTGGAGCTCACAAAAAACAGGCTTTCTCATCTCAACGCAGAAGTGATAGACATTTCCAGAATTGAAAATGTGCAGGCGAATGCTCTGGCCCAACTTGCATCTAGCCAGGGACCGACCTGATTGAAGAGGTGACGATCACTCACCTACCTTCCCCATCATTGAACATGGTTAAAATCAATTCAAATGAAAGAGCCTAGCCGACTTCGATGATGCCAATCATTCAGTACTTAGAACATGTCATTCAACCAGAAAACAAAGTTGAAGCAAGGACATTGAGGACGCAAGCTGCTCGATCACTATTGTCGATGGGGTCTTATACAAGCGCGGTCATTCAGTTCCCTAGCTTAGAATTTTATCATAGATCGAAGCCGATTAAGCTCTTAGAGACAACATGAGGGGATTTGTGGGAAACACGCTGGAGGACAGTCACTAGCATACAAGTTGATTCGACAAGGGTATCAATGGCCATCACTGAAGCAAGACGCGATCTCCCTAGTGAAGAAGTGCGAAAAGTGTCAAAGGTTTACACCTCAGGTCAGGTATCACCCCGAATAGCTCAACTCAGTTTTCAGTCCTTGGCCATTTGCCAAGTGGGAAATCGACCTTATCGGACCACTCCCCACTGGCAAGGGAGGCGTGAAGTATGCCATAGTCGCAATCGGTTACTTTACCAAATGGGCTGAGGTGGAACCCCTAGCCAAGATAAACAAGGACAAGGTCGTCGATTTTGTATGGAAGTCAATTATTGCAGATTCGGGATATCATATTCGATAGTGACAAACAATGGAACAAAGTAGGATAACCGAAGATTTCGAACTTTTTGCGAAAATTTTCATATCAAAAACCATGTCTCCACTCCGTATCACCCACAGTCCATTGGACAGGTCGAGGAGGTAAATAAAATCCTCAAATACACTCTGAAAACAAGATTAGAAGAGTCCAAGGAGCTCCTGTTCACTTGGTTTTATACCATTGATTTGGGCTTCCTAGACATGAGTTTTGTGTTGTTTTTGAGTATTTTGAGTCATTTGAGGGGCCAAGCCATGTTGAGAGCCTATTATATTGAGTTTATAGTCATATTAATGAATCATGTATCAAAATAAGTACGAACGAGCAAACAACGAGAGATTGATTTGAAGAAAAGTCCAAATGCGCCTCGAATTTCTAGCACTGGCAGTGTTTCGTATTTTAGCCATAACTCTCTCTACAAAATTGATATTGAGCTGATTCAAGTGGCTATGGAAAGCTAAGAGATAGGGATACAACTTTGATGAAGGACGAAAAACCAAATTCGGACATTTGGTGGGTGAAAAAATCGGGCGGGCGCTGCAGCGCCCGTCGACGGGAGCTGCAGCGCCCGTTACAGGGCGACGATGGGTTTTTGTCTAGGCGGGCGCTGCAGCGCCCAACGCCCAGCGCTGCAGCGCCCGGGCGGGTGTTTTGTGCGTATGACATGTCCGGGCGCTGCAGCGCCCATCCCGGGCGCCGCAGCGCCCCTTGGCGGAATTTCCTATGTTTCTCCACATTTTTCTTGAACTTTTGAGGGGCTATAAATAGATACATGGGAGGCTTGATCTAGGGCATGGAGGAAAGGCTGGGAATACACCCAAGAACACAAGAAACACATCAATTTCATCAAGGAAGAATCGGGTCGAATCGGAGCTTGAGGATTGAAGATTAATCGAGAGATTATCCATTTCCCTAAGTTTTCTCATTCTTTGTGCTTTAATCTTTCATTTTAGTTTCTTATGAAGATGAACAATTTGTCTATGAGTTGTTTATTTATAATGGGTAGCTAAATTTCTTGTGATTTCCGGGTTTTGGAAGTAGATTAATTGAACTCTTGTTGATTGTTTTAATCTTAATTGAAGTTATTGTCTTGAAGCCTATTTGAGTACTTTGTTCTTATTCTTGTTTTATCATTTGGCCAATGATTTAACATGTTTGATATATTGATTCATAATTCGAGAGATGAGTTTCAATATTAGATCTTGAGTACTTGACATGAATATTTGCATAATCGAGAGGTTTGTGAATATTTGTGAGGATATTTGATCTTTTGTGCATTTGGGAGTTGTGTATCTTATGTTGAGTAGAGATACTAGCATAGATATTTCAATCTACACTTTATATACATCTCGAGATGGAGGATAAAATACCATTGTGATCGTCTTATAGGTGTATTGATAATAACTTTGGCTTTGATTAAATCGTAAAACAAGAGGAATATTAATTGAAACCATAACCCGGGAATCCATTTCATTTCCCTTGATAATTCCACTATTATTTTCATCTTGTGTTTTTGTGGTTATTCTTGTCTTTTCTTCCACAACAATCATTCAATTTTGATCGTCTAAATAAAAATAAGGCTATCTTAGTTCAATACTTAGCGCATTAATTTATTAGTCTCCGTGGATACGACCTTGCTTACCCTATTCTATAAACTACACCGTACACTTGCGGTGAGGCTAAAAATAAGGCGAACAGCTCCCCATGGTACTATGGGCCTACAGAACAACACATCGGTCAGCCATAGAAGAAACACCATTCTCCCTAGCATATGAAATCGAGGTCGTCATCCCAGTAGAAATTGGGGCCGCAACATTCCGAGTTGCAAAATATTTGGAAGAAAAGAATGAGGTTTCCTTGAGGGTTGAGATGGATTTATAGAAGAAAAAAGATGTGGTGCCGAGATGAAGAATGCATTGTATAAACAAAGAAGTGAAAGGTACTACAACTCCAAAGTGAAAGAAAGAAGATTCCAGGTTGGTGATCTAGTTTTGAAAAAAGTCACGGGAGCTGAGCCCAGCCCAGGGAAACAGACTTGGGAAGGTCCGTACAGAGTTAGTAAAGTTCTATTGAACGGGGCGTATGAGCTCGAGTATTTAAGTGGAGAAAATTTTAATCATTCATGGAATGTGTCATACTTAAAGAAGTACTATCAATAAAGCGTTCGAAAGTTTCAAGCAAATTATTCGTTTTAAATTTTGAGTTTTTATTCGTCTCATCCTAGTTCCGAGCAAAACATCCAAAGGCATTCACACACATCTTACGTCTCGGCCTAGATCCAAGTACGTCTTTTAACAAATCTTTATCTTAAGACTCGACCTAACATCGAGCTCTTTTCAATGAACTCGGCCTAGCACCAAGGCACAACACTTAATCAATTTCAGTCAATTATTTATTCCAATTTAAATTTGAACACATCATTCAATTTTCACACCTTGTTAAGCTCAACAAAAAGCCAAGCACACTACTTAGAAAAATTTCAAAAGTAAGAAGTACAGGATAAAGAAAGCTGCAAATTAAAGTTCCACTCAAAGTGAAATATGTACATTCAGGGGGCTCGTGGGCAATTACATAAAGACATAAAAAGAGAGAAAAATCCCTAAGGGCCAGGGACGAATCGTTGCCATGAGGCTGGTTGTTGCCTAGAACTTGATTTTGAGGCAGGCCACTGGAGGCGAGCTCTTCTGCATTCTGTTCATTAGTCATGGCAGCTTCGTCCTCGGAGACAACATCTAGGAACTAGGGCCTGAGCTCATCGATTTTTTCATTCAAGGCCTTAAGCTTGTCCTCCAACTCAGCCATGGTCTTGCCTTTCTTCAAACCATCCAGGACCTCCTCCACACTGGTTGCATGCCCACAATTGCGCATGAAGGCATAAGTGCCAGACTTCTTGAAGGTATTCACATCTTCCACCTGAGCTGCCTGGCAGGCCTCCTCGAGCTGTTTCTTGAAGGCCTCCTCCATCTGCCTCCTAAGCTTTACCTCCCACCTGGTCAGCACCTCCTGTGGTTGGCCACCTTTCTCTGCTCGGTGACCTCTTGACGAAGGACCTCCTAAGCTCTTTTAGCCTGGTCTCGAGCAGTTAAGGCACTTTTTTCGGCACTCCTGGCATTGATAGCCGCTTTTTAGCCTCCTTAGCTTTCAGCTCTAAGTATTTTTAGATGCCACGAAGAGTGTTGTGGGCATTCTGCAGGTGTTCATGACGCCTCGCCAACTCGCGACCTTGGCCAATCATATGTCATAAAGTCCCAATGATCCGACCCGAGAGGCCTATGGCATACTGAGCTTTTTTCTAAAAGTCGGTCTCAGTGCGGAACTGCTCGTTTCTAGTGGTCCATGCCCGAGCTGAGACATCCCTTGCAGCTCTCTCGACCTCCGGCAATGCGGCCACCTGCTCGTTAGTGGGGGTTCAGCACTTAGCAAATTCAATGAACCACTACAGCCGTACCCCGACCATCCCCTCTCAAGGTTCCTCCATGGTAGGATTGGGAGGAACGAAATGCCCTTCCAACCCCAGGTCGTCAAAAAAGGTCCTCTTGGGAGCCTCGGTGGTCTTCCCCCCAAGGGAATTGTTTTGGGAATCACCCTTGGGGTCTGCTCGGTCCTTTCAGTCTGATCGGGCTCAGATATCTCAACCCGCTGCCCCTTCTTTTCCTTCCAGGAACCGCTGCAGGCTCGTCTACCATCTTCCTCTTACCTTGCTGAATCTCAGCCCGTATCTCCAGGGTTAAATCAACAGTCTGCTCGGTACTCTTCCCAGTTCCCTTCTAGACTATCTTTTTCATCCAGTTAAGGTGGGAAAAAATATCCATCTCCTCTTCAGGCTCTGCAAAAATCTTGAAGCCATCAAAAATATGAAAAAATACAAGAAAAATGCGCAAAGAAAAATCAGCTCAAGAAAGCATTACCTTGGACTTATGTTCGGGTATCAAGTATGGGGGGGTGACCTTACTCGCTTAGTCCTCTGAGGCAGTTGAGTTGGGACCGCTTGCTCAATCCTCACGCATGATCTGGGAGCACTTCTTTGTTTGGTGTCTAACTCGCCTCGCAGATTAGCACGCAAACTAGCCCGAGCTAATGCAGCCTCACAAGTTAGCATTTTAATCTTACTATTAGCGTTCGGAAGATTAACCTCTGCAGGAACTCGTCTGAGAGGTGACCTTGGGAAGGACGCTTCCCTGCACAAGAAATAAAGAATTAACGATTAGAATTTTCTAGAAATGTAAAGAATAAGAAAATACTTACTGAAATCATAACGAAATTGGAGAAGAGGAGCATGAAACGGCTCATTCTCCCAGCCACGAGGATTCATCCAATTCCCGCCGACCCAGAACCATTTTTCTTTCCACTCCTTCAGTGAATGTGGAAGGCCCAAGATTGGGTTATTTGGATACCCAGACCGGGTCTGAATATAGTACCACCCCGACAGCCTCCATCTTACGCTGCCTGGGGTCGCCTTCCAGATGAATAGCTCATTCATAACCTCAAAATGGGGTCAAGGGTAGCCTTGCCGAGCAAAAAGCACGATCAACCCTATCAATCTACCCCAAGTCATGGGGTGCACCTGGGACAGGTCGATCCCCTACCTTCTGAACCAGTTCGTGATCAGTCTTGGAAGGGGAAACCTCAACCCAAAAACGATGTTGTGGGCATACATAACAATGCAACCCACAGGTGGCAGCTCGGGCACCTCCTCATGATAAGGCAACCAAAACTGTACCGATGCATGAAAATTGTGACCTTGGTAAAGAGCATCCAGCTCACGCAGCATCAGCAACCTTGGCTCAAACTTTTGGTCGGTTTCTATCCAGTCTATTCTAGAGTTCTTGGAGGCCTCCTGTTACCATCTTGGGTCTCTTCTGCAGCCCGACCAGAGGTCGACGGAGGCGCACCGCGACTAACTCCACCACTTGGCCTCATAGATTCCCCACGACATACACTGCTTGGCCCTATGCCCTCAGATCCAATTGGCGCTGCCACGCGCCCAGTCATGCTTGGATTAGTGGGCCTTCCCACACTAAGTTCAATGCCGCAACCCACACCACTTGGCCCCATGGCCTCAGCTCTACATGGTGCGGCCCCACGCCCAGTAACGCAAGGATTAGTGGGCCCTCCCCCATTAAATCCAGCACTGCGCCTAACTCCAAGGGGCAACTGTTTCCTCCCAGCCTTGCTCCATATTTTTGCCCATTTCTGGAGCCCTCGTTGCAGCACTACCCTCTGGCATATTACGCCGCGTGGCCTCATCATTGCTGGATTCTGCATTTGGATTTTCTCCTCGGGACTCTATTGGTTCGTCTTCCAAGGACAACTATGTTTTGTATATATGTCCGCCGATGATCACGTTATTGGGGCGAGGGCCAAAATTTCTTCATCCCCTCCCCCTAAGGGGAATCTCCTGTTATGAAACATCGACTACGCTCGAACCTTCCTCGGAAACCTCCACCTCAGATTGGGGATCTTCTATCTCAACCTCTGCACTGTACTCTTAGTTTTGACTATCTTCGTCGGAACCAGACATCTTTTGAAAGAAAAAAGGAAATAAATAGAAATTTTTGAAGATTACCTAAAGATTTCTGAGCTTTATCTAGCAAAGCCGACCTGAACTCTGCTCGATCTCTGCTATCTCTGGTATGACTGGAATGGGAAGCAAAACTGAAAATAGAAGAAGAAAAATTGTATTTATAGGCAAGGCTTCCTCGAAAATAACGCGCCTGTTGGAAAGGGCGCGGCTTTTCAAAATTCAATTCAAAGTAACTATCACGTCTCTCCGGTTCCAGTGCCTCGACGGTCTAGTCAGAAGAAGCCATGTGTCTGCCACCATTAGTTCCATTTAATGCGCCGTTTCAAACATTAAATATTGATTGACAGTTGTCGTCCGCTTTGAAACTGTTTGCCTTCTCTCTCTCTCTCTGCATTCAAGTTTAAAACCGCCTCGGGGAATCTCCTCCTCGACTTTGAACTTGGAGGCCATTGATGATACCCGAGCCGAGCTGGACAAAATGTATCCACGTGGCCATCTAAGACCTGATCACGTGGACCAACCAGATGACGTGGACCGACCAGGCTACCCTCACCCAAGCTGAGGTGTAGGGCCGAGATCAGCCCAGTTGAATATTTTCAAAGAGGATTCAGCATCCCTCCACTAAATCAATCTAATCCACTTGGCAAACTAAGGAGCCACATGTCAACGCATCAATGGGACAAGTCAACAAGCACTTTCTAATACATGGCCACCATGCGCCTCATGCACAACAAGAATAGGACAAGTGTCCCACTAGTATTTTAGATGTAATAATTACTTAGCCACTAATTGTATTAGTATAAATAAATCTCATTTATGAGGAAAATAACAAGAAAAATCCCCTATATAGCTTTAAGAATTCAAAATCTGTACGCAGATACCGATCAGAGCTTGCCAGCTCAGCATTATAATAAAAAAGGAAGTTTTCACCACTTTCCATATTTTTCAGTTGTTTATTTAAGGTTTTTGGGTCGTTGATCATATAAAGGCATCAACAAGACTCAAAAGTATGTATTTAATTTAATTATATAAAAACAACAAAAAATAAAATTATATTCATTCTTAGTTTAAATATATAAATATATCTATACATACATATATATTTAAAAAAAATATGGGGAGCCAAATTAAAGTTGCAATCAATTATGTAATCATGTGATGTTAGGACTTCTGTATTAATTCTTCTAGCTATATTAGAATTCATATTTTGTATTTTCTTATTTCATCTAAAAATGTGTAATATGCATGTATAACTAAATTAAAAATATAAGCTTTGATGAAAATATTTATAAATATAAAACCCATAAAATAATAGAAAAATGAAACAACAAACCATCGGTTAATTGCCCTTTCTTCTGCATATATATAAATTCTTTCTACTCCTCTATGAACACTCATCAGTAGCGCTTACTTTCTCTCCCTCTCTCTCTCACATACACAACACACAAAAACACACACTACCTCATTGTATCATTTCTTTCTGAACAAAAAACCGAAAAAGATGGCTTTAAGCATGGCAGCAAAAGATTCAAGCTGGTGGGTTTTCACTTTTACGGGAGTTACTCACTATAATAAATCTTGAAATTTGATTCTCATGTTCGCAAAAAGACAATGGAGGAAGACTGTTGGACAACCCTTCTTATGTGCTGCTTCCCTAGGCTCATATTCTTACCTTGTTTATCTTTTTTGTCGTTTGGTTTATGTTACAAGTACAATACTCTGCAATATCATTAATACATGCTGATGACACCTGAGCTGAGCTGGAAGCAAATCAGTCCACGTGGCCATTTAGCCCATATACATGTGTGACCCACAGGGCAACACAGACCGAGCTGATGATGTCAGCAGCCGACCTAATGACGTGTCACGAGTTTGGCTCGGCTCCACCCGAGCTCGATTTTGGTGGGAGATTTATGGCGGGAAATTTAAAGGATAACCATCCAGTTAAGTTAAATACCTCATTAGCACAAGAAACTGCCACTTGGCAGCATAATATCAAGATGAATCAACAAGTGGCAAATACTTGGCCAACATGCATGCTTAGAGAAGGACATGTGTCCCTTTGAGATTATTTTAGTATTAAGTGTAATAGGGATTATTAAAAACCCACTAATGAGATGGGTATAAATAGGTCTCATTTATGAGAAAAAAGACAAGAGAGAAATAATAGAGAAAAATGCTCGTAAAAAAATACAAATTTGTAAAGAAAATCGACCGACCATGACTTTCATTTCGGTATTTTATATAAAAATGCAGAATTAGCCCTGAATTAGAGTTTATTTCCATTTCCACGTATCACATTTCCGTATATTTTTGCTTGTTGACCAAAACGCACGTTAACAAATTGGCGCTAGAAGGAGGGCCCGTCTAGGTCCAGTCTGAATTCCCAGCTAGTTAAGTCACGTGAAGTCAGGTAAATCTATCATTAACCCCCTCGAAACGCCCGAATAACTGAAGATCCACCTGTAAATAACCAAACTGGCCTAACTACCAATGGCCAGAACGTGCCCCTGACTGAGGCAGGGAGCACGAATTTGTTTCCTTTTGCTCAACTCATTGCAAACCCCACTTTTGTTCAACAGATGAATCAACTCATCTCCCAAACACTTGCAACTACTAATTCGCAAATACAGCCTCCACCTCTTGCAAATATTCACCCACTTAACCCCCCAGTAAATATTAATGTTAACCCTCAAGTTCCTGTGCCTCCTCGCGATGAAGGCCAGGAGGCTAGTTCTGGCAATGAACTGCGCGGTCGTCGTGATCGAAGACGACCGCGCAATGATGTAGAAGAGCAAAGCCGCGTGGCGGAGTCGTACTTGGAGCCCACACGCCACCACCGCACCCGCTCCATGTTTGCGGGATGGCTGGGACTTGATCCTCTTTACCCTAACTGATCGATAAGTTCCAGGCTTTGGTTTCCGAATGAAAGAGAGCCGGCTAGGGTCGACCAAACCCAGGGTCCTAACCCACTGGAGGAACGAGAAGCGGAGATCCTGCATCTTTGCCGCTATTTAAATGAGTTGGAGGATGGTCCTGAAGAAGCTCGGTACCAAAGGCCGCACCAGGTAACAAGTCGGCCCTCTATGGTATCACCCTTTGCTCCCAATATTTTGTCAACTCCTCTACCACCAAAGCTCAAAATTCCACAACTCGGTCTATACAACAGAGAGACCGACCCAACGACACACATCCACAAATACTTAGCGTGGATGGAACTTTATAGTCCCAGTGACGCGATTCTGTGTAAAGCGTTCCCATTAACGCTGGGCGACCGAGCCCACCGTTGGTTTTGGACCCTGCCGCAAGGGTCCATTCAGTCTTGGGGCGACCTGGCGCCCGTATTTACAACACATTTTCTTACTTCCAAAGTCCGAGCCGCACCGAAAGATTCCCTTGTAAATATTAAGTAGGGAAAAGATTAGCCTTTAAAAAGTTACATAACCCAGTTTAATAAGCAGATCTGAGAGAAGGAGCCGGTCTCGGATGATGCCATTTTGATTGCGGCCATGGCCGGCCTCGCTCCGGAAACATGGTTCAATTATTCTATCCATGAATCGGGGGCGACCTCATATCAGGAATTTCATATCCGCGCGGAGCGCCATATCTGTGCGGAAGAAGCCATGGCCAGTCAACGTCCCAAACAAAAGGCAGGGGGTGTGAAGAAAGATGGAAAGGAGTCCGCTTCAGGATCGGGGTCGGGTTTCAGGCCTTTTTCAGAAAACCCGACCACCGGGTATAAGGCGCATTAGGATGTACGGGCCGAGGTTGCTGCGCTAAGGAGTGCTCTGACCCACACTCCTTCAGCGATATGAAACGAGATACAGGGTCTTAATTTATTACCACCAACTCGGCCGTTGAGGCTGGAGCCTGCCAAGTTGGATGCACGGAGATATTGTGCCTATCACAAGTCGATAGGCCATGACACGGATGAGTGTCGAGACCTCATCAGGGAAATAATGCGCATCGTGCAGAGGGGCATCCTAAAAAGGTACATCCACGAGTTACCACCACCACCAGCGCTCGCTCTGGGTGTAAATCCGGAGCGATTGCCAATTACACCCAGAGCGATTGCCAAATCTAGCTCACCTGCTGTTGCCACAAAACAAGAATCAAGGAAGGGAAATTTTGATGATGTCCAGCGTTAATAGAATTAATACCAATGCGGCCGAAGATAGCCGCTCGAATAGGAAAATAAAAGCAGATGTTAGGCAAGCTGCCCATGCAAAGAGGCAGGTCAGGGTGGCAGAGATTAGAGAAGGCCAACCGACGGGTCGCTTTGTCTTCTCGGACACGGATGCCGACCAGGTGGTCCACCCTCATTCCGGCCCCTGGTCAACACGACACCTATTATGGGCATTCCGGTGCAGATAATTCTTATCGATTCAGGAAGCTATTCGTCGGTCATTTAGGTGCAGGCTTAAGATTGAAGATTGAACATGGACGACAGCTATATTTGTCCATGCAATGACAGTATTTTGGGTTTTGGAGGAGGAAGGATTATCCCACTCAGGGAAGTCAACATGCCCATCCAGATGGGACAGGGACTGCACAAGCGGACTGTCATCACCACGTTTAAAATTATCAACGCTGACTCGGAGTATAATGCGATTATCCGGAGGTCGTTGTTTTACCATCTAAAAGCAACAGTTTCCATATATCATTTTTGTGTGAAGTTCCCAACCCCGGATGGAGAAGCCATCCACAAAGGAAATCAGAGGGAGTCGCGGGAGTGTTCTCTCAAACTCCGACCCACAGAGATTAACGTGGTAGAAAGAGGAGAAACCAGTGGGATAATGAAGGACGACCCAGGGGAAAAAGAAGAGCCCGAGCAGGATGAGGTTGTTATTTCAGAGAATGATCTAGGCAGACGACCTGGAAAAGAACCAATGATTGGAGATGGGAAAGAGCCAGTAGGCGAGACGGAGCCGGAGAGTAGACCGGCAGTTGAGGAAGGCCTACCCCTGCAGAAAAAAAAGGGACAAAGTAAGAAAAGGAAACACGCGGAACCGGTGGAATAGGTCAACATGGTTGATGTCGACAAACAACGTGGGGGACGCCAATTACGTATTGGCCACGACCTCCAAGAGCTATACCGGTAGGAATTGATCGAATTCCTCGGAAATAATATTGACATCTCTGCATGGACGCACTCGGATATGCTGGGAATTGATCCCAAACACGCATGCCATTATCTCAACATAGACTTTATCTTCCGACCGGTCATTCAAAAACGACGGAAGCTCGGCCCCGACAGGCAAGTCGCCTTGGAGGTCGAGGTCAACAAATTGCTCGATAATCAGTTCATCAGGGAGGCCCTTTACCCTCGATGGGTGGCCAACCCTATGTTAGTGAACAAGAGCAATGGTTTGTGGCGCCTTTGTGTGGATTTCACTGACCTCAACAAGACGTGCCCAAAGGACAGCTACCCCTTGCCTAACATCGACTATATGGTGGATGCCACGGCCATGCATGAACTTATTAGTTTTATGGATGCATACTCAGGCTATAATCAAATTTGGATGCATCCGGATGACGAGGAGAACACATCGTTCTTCTCCGCTCGTGGGGTGTACTGCTACAAGATGATGCCGTTTGGGCTGAAGAATGCGGGAGCGACCTACCAAAGGTTAGTTAATAAAATGTTTGAGGAGTTGATAGGTCATACCATGGAGGTTTATATATCTGATCATCTTAATGATCTTAATAAAGTGTTTGCCATTTTGCGAGAGTATAAAATGATGTTAAACCCAAAAAAGTGCACCTTCGGGGTCGGCTCGGGTAAATTTCTGGGGTATAAGGTTAGTCAAAAGGGAATCGAGGCCAAGCCAGATAAAATAAAAGCAACAATTGATCTTGAACCCCCCAATTCCATCAAAATAGTAGAAAGTCTAATAGGCCGACTAGCCACCCTAAACCAGTTCGTTTCACGGTCCACAGATAAATGTAAACCTTTCTTTAAAATAATAAAGAAAAACAAGAATTTTGAATGGACCGAACAAACACAAGCCGCTTTCGAGTCACTTAAACAACACTTAGCCTCAATCCCTGTACTACAAAAACCGACCTGGGGAGAGGACTTATATATGTACCTCGCGGTCTCTGAGTACGCAGCCAGCTCGGTGCTTATCCGGTTGGACAACTCCATCCAACATCTGATCTATTACAAAAGCCAAGCGTTGCACGATGCTGAGCTCCGGTATCCACCAATGGAGAAGCTAGCATATTCGCTGGTCATATCAGCCCGAAAGCTCCGTCCGTACTTTTTGGAGCACGAGATTATGGTACTTACCAATTATCCTTTGAAACAAGTTCTGCACCGACCAGACACTTCGGGTTAGATGATTAAGTGGGTTGTCGAGCTCAGCCAGTTTGACATTTTATACGAGCCACGCACAACAATTAAAGGACATGTGTTGGCTGATTTCGTAGCCGAGTTCACACCTTCCATCCAGTTAGAGGTGGTCGAAGATCAAGAGTGGAAGTTGTTTGTTGATGGCTCTTCCACCGCAGGCCGAGCAGGGGGCGGGATCGTGATAATCGATCCAAAACTCAAGTGCTATTGCTCAGTCGTGCGGTTCCAATTCCCAGCAACGAACAACGAAGTCGAATACGAAGCACTCTTGGCAGGGTTAGAAATGGCAGCATCGATGGGCCTGAAATGGTTGTTAGTACATAGTGATTTGCAACTGGTGGTCCATCAAATCAATGGCGAGTATGAAGCCAAGGAATAGAAGATCGCACGGTATTTGGACTTGGTCAAAAAGAAACTTTCGCATTTCCAAGCAGAAGTCTTGCATGTTCCCTAAACTGAAAACATGCAGGCAGATGCCTTAGCTCGGTTGGCCTCCAGCCCAGGGACTGACGCAATAGCAGATGTTACCATCACTCAATTGTCCGCCCCGTCACTTAATACACAGAAGATACATGCTAACAAGGTGGCCGAGCTGACCTGGATGACTCCAATTATCCAGTATTTAGAGAAAGGTATTCAACCAGAAGACAAGACCGAGGCAAGAACGTAGCGAACTCGGGCCGCTCGGTTCACTTTGGTAGATGGTGTCCTATACAAGCATGGATACTCTGTCCCGCTCCTTCGGTGGCTGTCGGTAACAGACGCAGACTATGCGCTCTAAGAGGTGCATGAGGGTATATGCAGTAATCACGCCGGGGGCCAAACATTGGCCTACAAGTTGATACGACAAGGGTACTATTGGCCATCCCTAAAAAAGGACGCGACCGACCTTGTCAAAAAATGTGAAAGGTGTCAAAGATTTGCGCCATAGGTTAGGTACCACCCTGAACAACTTACCTCCATATTCAGTCCATGGTTGTTTGCCAAATGGGAATGGACCTCGTTGGACCATTCCCCACTGGCAAAGTGGGCATGAGATATGCCATTGTAGCGGTGGATTATTTTATGAAATGGGCTGAGGAGGAATCCCTGGCGAAGATAGATGAAGAAAGGATTGTTAACTTTGTGTGGAAGTCCATTATCTGTAGGTTTGGGATACCATACTCGATCGTCATAGATAATGGGAAACAATTTGATAACCGGAGGTTTCGAAACTTTTGCGAAGGCTTTCACATCAAGAATCATTTTTCAACCTCGTATCACCCACATTCCAACGGGCAAGTCGAAGCGGTGAACAAGATACTCAAGTATACCCTGAAGGCAAGGCTTGAGGAATCTAAAGGAAATTGGCCCGAGGAGTTGCCCGGCGTATTATGGCCCGAGGTTGTCATCCCTGTGGAAATCGCAGCCCCTACTTTTAGAGTTATAAATTTTTAAAAAAATAATGAAGCCACGCTCCGAGCCGAGATAGACCTACTGGAAGAGAAGAGATGCAGTGCCGAGATGAGAAACGTTGTGTATAAACAAATGAGTGAAAGGTACTACAACTCAAAAGTAAAGGAGAGAAAGTTTCAGGTCGGGGACCTCATTCTAAAAAGGAGAACTGGGGGCGAGCCCAGCCCATTAAAACCAACCTGGGAAGGACCATTCCGAGTCAGCTAAGTCATGTCGAATGGAGCATATGAGCTCGAGTATTTAAGCGGGGAAAGATTTGCACACCCGTGGAATGTATCATACCTTAAAAGGTACTATCAATAAAGTACACAATTTGTGGTTCAGATACGATTCCAAAAACTTGTCATTTCATCTGATATTCTGTGAGCTCTCTAAAAGGAGACAATTTTTTATTCGCCTAAGCTAAGAGCCGAGAGCTGCCTCATCCGCCTCGGCCAAGATCAGAGCGTCATTTTGATCGCTTCGGCCAAGCGTCGAGCGCCATTTCGATCACTTCGGCCAAGCACCGAGCGCCGACTGCTCGTCTCGGGTACGTCCCATGCATGTTTGAATAAGGTTAAGCTCGACCAAGAGGTGAGCCTACCCAAAACAAAGACTCGGCTTAAGTCTCGAGCATAAAACTTGGCAGAATAAATCCAGGCAGTTAAAGCCCATTACTCGTGCCATTTAAGCACTGGAAAACCGAGCCCTATACTTAGAAGAATAAAAAGAGGCAGACGAAGCAGAAATTATGTAACCAAAATGAAAGGCGAGCGCAATACTTAGCAAAACTTTAAAAATGCAGATATACGCAGAGATGACTGAAAGGAGCTTCATTTACTAAGCAAAATATGTACAGTGGGGGGCCAGAGCCCATTACATCGAAAGGCCCAAGGCCGCCTAGCCTACACAAAAGAAAAATGCGAAAGACAAAAACAAAAAACTTCGGGGATCTCGACGGGCTCACTAGAAGCCACTTCTTCTTCTGGAGGAGGGGCATCCTGGCCACCAGTGGTCTCTAAAAAGTGGGGGCAGATCGTATCAAGATCGGCGTCCAACTCGGCAAGCTCAGCCTCGAGCTCAGCAACGGTCTTACCAGCCTTAAGATCTTGGAGAATCTCCCCGATGCTGGTCGCGTGCCCGCAGGTCAGCATGAAAGCGTATTCCTCCGAGTCTTTATAAGCCCAAATGGCCTCCACCCGGGCCTCTTCAACTTGCTTCTGGGAATCTTCCTCTACCTCCCTGCGGACTTCAGCTTTGCGCCTCTCTAATTCCCCGGCGTGGGCAACAGCTTCCTTCTCCAACACTGCGACCTTAGCTCAGAGCTCTTCATTAGCCTTACGGGCTTGATCCCGCTCGGCCTTGGCCTTTACGGTAGCTTCTCTTTCCGTATTTGCCCTGAATGCGGCCTCCTACGCCTGGGTTTTCAAGGACTTATGCACCACTTAGAGGGTGGCGTGAGCATCTTGCAAGTCGATATGCCGTCTCTCCAAGTCGGCGTGTTTCTTCTCCAAGTCGCGAGCCCCTCCGATCGCGTGCCATAGCAGTCCGATGATCCTACCACACAACCCCATGGCATACTGAGTCTTCTCCTCCCCGCCTGTTTCTCAGCAGAACTGCTCGATGCCTGTGGTCCAAGCACGAGCTGGGACATCCCTGGTGGCCCAACCCGCTTCTGGCAAAACCCTTGATTGCTCTTCAGTAGGTGTGGAGCACCTGACAAACTCCACGAACCACTGAGGCCGTGATCCGGCCATCCTTTCGCAGGCCTCCTCCCTCACCTGGCTCGAGGGGATAAAATGACCCTCCCGACCAAGGTCGTTCGAGAAGGTCCTCGGGACCCCGCTTGTTAGAATCCGCACCGGAGGCACCGGTGGGGTTGGCCCGGTCCTTTCTGTGTGCCCAGGCTCCTCGATCACAATTCCCCCTCTTCTTCTCTGGGGTGGCGGCCCTTCCATTTCCAGGGTGTCCTCAGCAGGGCGTTTACCGGCCTGGATTTCTTCTCTCGGGCCGCCTCAGCATCAGCGGGCTGGCCCACAGCCGCTCTGGTCCTACGTGTGGCCGTATCTCTCACACGCTGAAGGTGGGCGAAGACGTCCACCCTGCGCCCTACAAGGTGATTGATTAAGTAAAAGAAGTCAAAGAGAAGGGAAATTCAAGAATTGTAAAATACGCACCTTGGGCCCCGGTTGTTCCCGGCCGCTTGGGGGTCCGCACCTACTCGGTAGGTAAGGGTGTTTGTCCCTGAGGACTAGCCGACACCGGGGACGGCCTTGCATGTTCCGTTTGCACAGGCTGCCACCCCAGCTCGGGAGCTTGTCCCCTCTCAGCCCTTGGCGGGCTCCTCTCAGGCTCCTCCTCAGCCTCCTCTTCCACCACTGCCGCCTCTTCCTCGGCCACCTCTCTGGCCTTCCGATCGGCGGGTAAGGCAGACCGCAGACCGGCCTCAGCCAGTCGAGCCTTAGTGGCCAAAACCTCGATTCTTCTGTCCCTCCATCCTATGGCTTGAATGTTGTCTAGTCGACGAACAAAGGCGGCCGAAAGCGGACCGGCAGAAGGTCAGTTCCCTGAATAAGAAAAAGAATCAAGGTCAAACAGACCTGTACAAAAAAAAGAAAAAAGAGAGAAAAGAAAAGAATACACTTACGAAAACTATATGTAAAATCTGAAGGGGGATGGAGGACTAATCCCTCCACCCCGACGCGAGTCTGATACTCGCCACTCACCCAAAACCATTTGTCATTCCACTCCTTCAAAGATTGTGGAAGGGCTTCAACCAGCCTGTTAGGATATCCGAGCCTGGTATGCACATAGTACCACCCTGATGGCTGCCCCCGGCCCGGTGTCGATGGAGTCGCCTTCCAGACAAACAACTCATTCATCTCAGTGAATCGAGGATGGGGATACCCTTCTTGCTGGAACAACACCAACAGCCCGAGAATCCGACCCCAGGATAAGGGGTGCACCTGGGACAGTGGGAGGCCCCATTTGTGAAACCACCTTGTATTCACCAGTGGCAAGGGGAATCGCAGCCCGTACAAAATATTATGGACGTACACAGCTATACACCCCTCCGGCGGGTGCTCAGGGCACTCCGCGCCATCCGGCAACCATAAGGTGACATTTTCCGGGATCATATACTTCTGATGTAGGGCGTCCACCTCTCAAATCATCAGCATGTTTGGCGTATCATTTTTGTCGGAGGGTCTCCATCCGGCCTCCACACGTAGGTGGGGTCCTCCTCCGCGCCTGCTATCACCATGTCTGTGGCCGGCCTGCCCTACATGCCTTGCAGCCCTGCGCCTTCGGAGGCCTCACCACCCTCCTCCTCCTGCTCATGTTCTCGTGGTTCCATGTCTTCTCCTTCCTCTTGCTGATTGTCTTGGGGATCGGTATTCAAGGCCTCTTCACCGGAACTAACCCAGGCACGTACAAAATGCCCTCTCGATAGATGTTAACCGGAACAGGTTCAAATATGGTATGTGTTTGCTCAAGTGGAGTCTCGAATGGGGGCGTATGATTCGAACTTGATAACTCGATGACGCTGGGACTGTGTGATGAAGTTATTCGAACTGGAGAAGAAGAAATAGAAGGGTCAGAGGGTGGATCTTCGATTTCAACCTCAACGTTGTAGTTGCGGTTCTGACTATCTTCGGAAAGAGACATTATTTGAAACAAAGAAGAGAAAAAAGGTTTTGGAAAAATACCTAAGTAGTGCAGGATCTCGAACTCAAAGGGCCGACCCAAAATTTCTGCTCGCTCTCAAAAGAAACTGCTCAGAAGATTATGAATGCAAAAGTGTAAAATGTAAGGTGAAGGGGTATTTATAGGTTAAGTTCCCTCGAAAAATGGGACACCAACTCAAAAGGCGTGTCTTTTCAATTTCAAAAACCTGTCAGAAACGTCACACCCCCATGTACCGCTGCCAAGGCTATCCCACCTCTTCGGTTCCTGCACAGAGTTGGTCCAACCAAAAGGCGCCACGTGTCTATCATCATGACATCCCAATTAATGCGCCGTTTCAGGCATTAACTGCTAGACGACAAGTGTCATAGATGAGTGACTTTTGAGGTCTCCTCTTCCCCATTAAAGATTCATGATTAGCATTAAAGTTTAAATCCGATTCCAGGAATTCTTTCCTCGGAATTAAACTTGGGGGCCATTGATGACACCCGAGCTGAGCTGAAAGCAAATCAGTCCACGTGGCCATTCAGCCCATATACATGTGGGACCCATAGGGCAACACAGACCGAGTTGATGACATCAACAGCCGATCTGATGACATGTCACGAGTTTGGCTCGGCTCCACCCGAGCTCAATTTTGGCAGGAGATTTATGGCGGAAAATTTAAAGGATAACCATACAGTTAAGTTAAATACCTCATTAGCACAAGAAACTGCCACTTGTCAGCATAATATCAAGATGAATCAAGTGGCAAATACTTGGCCAACATGCATGCTTAGAGAAGGACATGTGTCCCTTTGAGATTATTTTAGTATTAAGTGTAATAGGGATCATTAAAAACCCACTAATGAGATGGGTATAAATAGGCCTCATTTATGAGGAAAAAGACAAGAGAGAAATAATAGAGAAAAACGCTTGTAAAAGTACAGCTGTAAAAGAAAACCAACCAGAAGCTTTCAGCTCGGTATTTTATATAAAAAGGCAGAATTAGCCCTGAATTAGAGTTTATTTCCATTTTCACGTATCACATTTCCGTATATTATTGCTTGTTGACCAAAACTCACGTCAACACATGCATCTCAAATTTATTCTTGTGATATTTATTATTCACCCTCCTAACTTTTTTGTTAGTGTATGCATTTTACTTATGAAATTTTTATTTTGATAATGGACAAGAATACTCGAAAACCATTGTTATAATATTTTTAAGAAGAAATTAATCTCAACGATTGAAGGATAATTTTTTTGATTATTCAGTTTAATTTATTGTTTGTTCGTGGGGTTATATTTTAATATGATTGGTGCCGAAAGAATTTATGACTGAACATTAAATTTAACTTTAATTTTATTTAAAACAATATTAAAAACTTAATACCTTTTTATACAAATATTTCTAAAACATAGATAATGGGAGAAACAAATAAAGAATGCGTTATAGGTACTTACGTAGCTCACTGAGGTGGAGGAGGTGGAGGATAGTGGCTTTGACCACTTTGCCATTGCTCCGTTCGTTTCATTAGTTTCAACATTTTCGCTTGAAAATCGTCAAAGTGTTCATATAGTTTCGCACCTTCAATGGGAAACAACAGTTCCTTCGGCCTTGGATAGGTCTCGCTTGTGCCCTGATGCATGTCAAAAGTGGTCCGGAAAAGATTTACGTTTCGCAAAAAATAGAGAGTTCACGTCAAATCAAATCCGCACATGAAAGCGAGCCGCACAACCGGGTCTTGTGTGTCCACACGCCCGTGTGCTCCACCGTGTGCGTCTTTCATGTCTTTTTTTTCTCTTTTTTTTTAATCCAGAGTATGTCATGACACCTCCTATATAACAACTCACAAAAACAAACAAAACTAAAAATTAAGAAACTAAAAATCAAAAATCAAATAAACAAAGGCGATTAAAAATTTATGCTTCGATTAAGATTGAATTACTTATTACTATTATCTAAGTAGAAACTTTCAATCCCCGGCCACGGCACCAAAAACATAATCGTGAAATTTTTTTCACTATACTACAAATGTACAATGTAGCTTATAGAATAATAGCGAGCAAGGTCGTATTCCTCAGGGATTGAATACGAAACACTTATGATTTGTTTTGACTAAAATTGCCAAAGGGGGAGATTGTTAATGTTATCGTTATTGGCGAATTTGGTCTTTCTGCACAGTGCAAAATCTGATGTTGTAACTCTGGGGTGTAACACTGTCTGCACAGAATCTGGGCGGATTTCGTGCCAGATTTTCTGCTTCTGGTTTATGGCCATTGTTCTATTTTTATTAGTTTGTTGATAATCTGGGATGCCTTATCTAGATTTATTCAGCCCATATTATTGTCATTTAATATTTTTCCTTATGTCTTTGCTCTCACCCATAAGGAAATGATTTGTTTTTGTTGTTTTCCTTTTTTAGTGTGTATTTATTTCAGCCATGAATTTGCAAATCCTTGATTCCAGCCATGAAGGGATTGGTCTTGTACACTATAAAAAGGGAGTTCAACATCTTGAAGAATGACACACAAAAAATACATTGAGCTTACAATTCTTCTTCAAGAAAATCATTTGTGTCGCTTTTGTTAGTCTTCGGGAGAAGACGGTGAAGATTTACTGTGTGGATCGACTCAACCGTTCAAGGGATTTGAAGTTGGAGGAATTCCAACAAGGTTGAGATTGTGGAAGATTCAATCAAGAGATTAGTTTTATACGAGTGTTGGTGAATTGATAAAGAGTGAGTCTTTATGTTATTCGTAAATCCAGTCGTATTTGTAATAAGCTTTGCTTTTCTAATATTGGATTGTTTCTTCTCTGCGCGTGGCCTCGTGCATTAAGATTGAGGAACCTAAGCACGTTAAAAATCCTGGTGTTATTTTTGTTTTCGCTGTGTGAGTGTGTCGTATGCTTTAGTGTTACAACATTAACTTATAACACTGCTCGAATCCGAACATCCAGGGTTTTTATATAAATATATTGATTAATAGGAAACATATTTTATCAACTTATGCTATAATAATATCTTAATCCAATTTTAATGAAGCGACAAAAAATCACAAGTTGTTTTTATCTAATCTAATCATAAATTAACAAATAAAATATTCATAATTTTATGAACCCAAACCCCACAAGTTTTCAACAAATACAAAAGCAACTCTAAACACATAATATCAACATGCTTCTTAAATAACCCAGTTTATGTCTTTTTATGGGTTCAATTCCTAATTTTATTTATTACCCCTCCCGAACAAATAAACAGTAGATTAGTACTAATTGCTAGCATCCCTACTCAACAATTAATATTAACTCCCAAATATATTTGAATTGAAGTACTCCCTATAAACAGTTTTAAGCCTCCCGACTTTATACACGTTCATGTCTGAATTCGATTTTCGTTTGTTAGAACTCATCTCCCAAATTTTGAACAAACAAATATGACAAGCAAATTATTGATTAGATAATCTACAAAAAATAAACATTCGAATTCATATAATAGAAAACATAAATTAATTAAGAAAACAATCAATATATTTAACATGAATCAAAGTTTTGATTATGCCATACGATCAGAAAGATGAGTCCAACATATTTGATAACAAATTCATAGACCAAGATGAAATCAAATAGTTGACATCGTTTAAGTACAAACAAGAGATATAAACTAAGAAAGAAAGAACCCTTCTTGTTAGGATGGATTTTCCCTCCAAACCTTCGAACTCTTGTGCTTCCACAGATGCGAAAAGCCTTGTGGTGCCCTTCATAGATTTGCCCTCATCTCATAGAGGACTGTTAATTTTTGTAACCCTAATGTATTTTGGTGTATTGTATGTTGTATCAAGTATGAAATCATCCAAGGCCTTGGTCCTTTTATATAGGTGCTTTGAGAGATCATTTGTAGAGTTTTGAAGGGAAAATGAGTCAAAATCAACAGACAGACGAATCAAATGGTCGTACGCAATTCACACGATCCAGTCGTGTAAAGTGTTTTGGTCTCTGTTTTTGCTCCGAACAAACCGCACGGTTGTGTGCATGTTACACAGTCTGGTCGTGCGATGTGTCTCTGAAATCTTCCCTTGAACAAGTCGCACAAACGTGTAAAAACATAAGGGGACAACATAGTCGTGTGAGATACACACGTTCTAGCCGTGTGACTTGTTTTTCTCTATTTTCTTTGCATATTCGATCATCTATTCGCATTCTTCAATCTCGTCCAGTCTTTCTAACTGATATCTTTCCATTTAACCTTTGTTTCCTATAAGAAGTTACAAGAATACGCAGTATCATGCCTTTCTAAGGAGACGAAGTAAAATTCACTAAATACGCGTGCAAACGCATTAAATATATATCATTTTAAGCCCCTAAATGCACATATATCAAAATCTCCTGAATTTAAATCATTGCTCGTCCTCGAGCAAACTAAGAAAACTAATATCAAAGGGTACAAAGAACACAAGAACACTACAAACATTTAGTCTCATTCAACTCCGTATCTAAGTAAACCATGTAATTCATTATCAAGAAATCATCAATCACAAGTTCGGCAAAATCAATACTATTTCGGGTACTTGACATCGCGACTCACAAGTAATAGTGTATCACTCAACTCTCAAAGTGAATGGGATGTGTATACGCTCAACTTAATTCAATGAATGTAGAACTACTATAGGCTTGCAAATCATCTAATATCTCTGCCACTTAAGTGTGCTCAATTTAAGAATCAAAAAAGACTTTTCATTTGGTTGTATGTAGGCTCTTTGGTAAGAGTAGGGAAATTTTGGATTAAGTGACTTGACTTGAGCAAATAGAATTTAAGAACACATACTTTCAACTCACTAATATCAATTTCATCACAAGAATTATTCTTTCAAGTTATTTTCTTTTTCAACTTAACTCCACCATTTTTCTTCTTTTTCATTTTTAGGCCTTTTGCCTTCTTTTCTTTTGCATTAAGCTTTCAAAAATCAATTTAAAATTTCCAGAATTTTCCTTTTGTTTCCTTTTTCTCTTGCTCGATTTTTTTCTTTCTTTTTCAGAAATTTTCTTTTTTTTCGAGCTTCATTATTCTTTCATTTACCTAATCACAGTTCATCCCTCTTTCTTTTGCGCATCATTCTTTCTCAATATTTCACCACATTTGTCCTAAACTATTCATCTTCGATAAGCTCAAGTTTTAAAGATAAAATATTTTCTTAGGTTTAAAAGCTCAAAATGTGGCTAACAATAAAATATTTAGGTTAAAAGTGGCTAACTAGGGAATCATGAGTTAATAGGTAGGCTTTTTAGGCTAAGTAGGCTAAAGAAATGGCCTTAAATAAAATAGCATACCATCAGTTAAAGCCCTTTCATCTGCCTATACAAATTCTTTCTACTCCTTTCTCAACACTCGTCAGTCGCATACAAATTCTTTCTACTCCTTTCTCAACACTCGTCAGTCGCTCTTACAATCTCTCTCTCTCTCTCTCTCTCTCTCTCTCTCTCTCTATATATATATATATATATATATATATATATATATATATATCACACAAACACATAAAAACACACACTACCTCACTCTATCGTTTCTTAGGGATGAAAATAGGGCAAGTTGAAACCCACCTGTGCATCAAACCTGCCCCATCGTAGCAGGTCTAGACGCGGTTAAATGGGTCTAGGGGCGGGTCCCGGGTCTAAAAATACAAAACCCGCCCGGGTCTGGGGTGGGTCCCGGGTCCAATAGGACCCGCCCCGCCACATTAATATTTATTATATTTTTAATATGTATTTTGATATTTTTTATTATTTACTTTTAGATTTGAGTGTTATATTTATTTTAATTTACTACCATAACATCTTGTAATATTGTAATCTATTTTTTTAAAAATATCGTATAATATTGTACTTTTATATTTATTTTGAGTATTATTTGAGTACTATTGTAAGATCTTAATAGTAAAATTGTTTTTCGAAAATTACCCTAATAGTAGCTAAATAGTTGTAAAATATAGTTATAATAAGTTTCATCATTATATTTTGGGATAATTACAAAAAGTACTCCTGAGGTTTGACCTAATTACAAAAAAACCCAGCTAACTTTAAAACTTACAAAAAATACCCCTGAGGTTTGATTTGGTGTTAAAATTAAGGGGTAATCTATAATGATTTTACAAATATGAAGGAGGATTTTGAAATATATTTCAAACCTCAAGGGTACTTTTTGTAAGTTTTAAAGTTAGCTGGGTTTTATCATAATTAGGTCAAACCTCATGGGTAATTTTTGTAATTATCCCTTATATTTTTTTTGACCTATTGGTATTGTATTGCTTTAGAAAATTTGGCCACAAATACAAAAAAATAAATTATTACAATTACAAAAATATTGGCGGGTGTAGACCCACCTCGGCGGGTTTTAGAGTGCGGAGGGGCGGGGCGGGACGGGTCACGGGTTTGGTTAAACCAACCCCAAATCGCCCCGTTGCCGTCCTTATCTTTCCTTTCTAAGCAAAAAAAAAATGGCTTTAAGCATGGCAACAAAGGATTCAAGCTGGTAGGTGTTCGCCAAAAATATTTGGATCATACAACTGCAAGTGTACAGTGTAGTTTATAAAATAATGACAAGCAAGGTCGTATTCCTTAGGGATTGATATGTGAAACACTTAGGCTATAATAACATCGTATTCCAATTTTATTGAAGTGACCGAATATTGAGTTTAAGTAAAAATCGAAAATTAAAAAGAAAAATAAATAAATTTGCGAACCCCACAAGTATTTCCAACAACTACAGGAGCAACCTTAGGCACATAATCTCAACATGTTTCTTCAATATTAAATGCAATTAATGTTTTAAAAACCAAGTCATGCAATTCTATGGGTTCAATTCCTAAGATAGTTTATTCCCCCTCCCGGGTGATAAATAAACAGTAGATTAATAATAATTGTATATCTCCCGATACGTTACAACTATTATTAACTCCCAAAAGATTTATGAATTGAATGACTCTCCACAAATAGTTGTAGGTCTCCCGACACGTTACATCCATTTATATCTGAATTTGATTTACGTCTTTGTTAGAACTCATCTCCTGAATCTCGCGCTCACAAATATGACATGCAAATTATTCCCGAGAAATAAAATCAATTATAAATTAGCCCTCGAATTCATAAAATAGAAAGCATGAATCAATTAAGAAAATAATTAATCATATTTAACATGAATCCACAGTTTCGATTATGCCTCTAAGATCCGAAAGATTAGCCAAACATTGATTACAAACTCATAGACAAATTCGAAATCAACATTATGACATCGTTTAAGCACAAACAAGAGATCTTAGACATAGAAAGAAAACTCCTTCTTGTCAGGATGGATCCCCCTCCTAAGCCTTCGAAGCTCTAATGCTCCCGTAGATGCGAAAGCATTATGGTTTTCTTCGCGACCTAGCCTTCCTCTCTCAGAAGATCTTCGATTCTTGCATTCATATGTAATTTGATATGTTTTCTCTGTATGAAGTGATTTGGGATGATGTATGATGATGAAAATTCGTTAAGACCTTGGTCCCCTTTATATAGTACTTGGAGAGGTCACTTGTCAAGTTGGAACGGGAAAAGAACTATGAAAAATGCGTTTCGCAGAGTCCCACACGGCCTGGCCGTGTGGCACCACACGGTTGTTTAGATTTTTGCCCAATAACACACGCCCATGTGGGATCACACGGTCGGGTCGTGCAGGCTTGGTTCCGTCCCCTGTATTCATCTCTTTTTCATACGGTTGTGCCATTCCACACCGGTATTTTCACACGGCCATGTGACACCACACGGTCCAGCCGTGTGACATATTTTTGTCCATATTTTTGTCTGAATCTGCTCCTAGGGTCTTCATGAAAGTTGTATATCTTTCTCTTAGCTTTTCATAGTCACTTGAATCATCTCAATAGAAATTTTGTAGAGAAAGTTGTGGCCAAAATGCTAAATCATGCCAGTGTTGGAAACTATTAGCGCATTTGGACGTTTTTGAAGGAAATTTCCTTTTGTTCGATCGTCCATACTTCTCTCATTCACATATTTGCTCGTAACATAGATCTTGACCTATACTTTGGAACGTGATACCTCTTTATATCCAATTTAGCTCCATTTCATGTAAGAAATTACCAGAATACACGGTATCATGCCCAACAAAGAAAACCAACCAAAACACACTGAATATGCATGCAAATGCATCAAATATATATCATTTTAAACCCTCAAATGCACGTATATTTTACATGCATCAGTGGGTTTTCACTTTACCAGCTTTTATAGGCTCAAAAACCCTTGTCGACCAATACATAGTCGTCTAATACTCTCAGCCATGGTGTCTCTAGCTTTTCTCACGTGGGCTTTCACTACAAAAAATACTGTGTTTAGTGACGCTAAAATTTTCAGTTGGTGATACTTATTAGCGTCACAAGGTACATTACCTATGCTTTTGAAAGCGTCATGAGTTGCGTTGTTAAATTTGATGTCACGACAGGATGGCCTGGAAAACGGCAGGAACTAAAACGACGTCGTTCCAATCCAGGGTCCACGTGGGCTTCCCCTTTTTAGGAGCCTCTTCACTCTCAGCCACGGCTTGGCTCACTGTTCTTTGGGCTCACTAGCTTCCTCCATGAACACCAAGCAGCGGTGGTGGTGGCTTTCGACCCTCAATCTGCTAGACTTGATCAACTTGAACTTCCTTCTTTTAGAATTAGCAATAGATTTTATTGAATTGTAAATGTATTCCATAAACTCTGTAAATAATTGTCTATATATACAGGTTAGAGATCTTGCTTCAATCCCTCTTCCACATTGGGTGCTTTATATAAAAAAATGTAAAAAACAATAGTGGGGCGGTCAATAGACCAAGCTCTTCTTGAGAATAAGAGATTTTCGAGTAAGAGTAAAAGAGAACCATCCACAAAGGAGGCCAAGAACCAAAAAAAAAAAAAAGAACCATTCCCGATGATATTGGCTATAAGACAGTGCAAAAGATTGAATTCCCAATTCCCATATCCTTATCATCACAATGACAACAAAGTCGGTTCTCTTTATCATGAATTGCTCAATTTGCTTCATTATCTATTTATTTGGTATTAGTGGATCTCATCCAATTTTTCATCTGCAAGTTGACTATTATTAACATTAGACATTCCACAATTTAACTACATATGTCTTTAGAAAATTTAAAAGCTAAAATAATCATCATGTTCTAGATGAAATATATAATATTTGTGATACAAATAATACGTGCCGCAAATTTTCAAGAAAATCATGATACTTGACTATAGAAGATGATTACATTATATACTAACAACTATTAGATAATTCATAGAAGATATAAATTACTGCCCCAAAATAACTTAAATAAGCACTTGCCTACTTGAGGGCAAAATTGCTTAAATATTATAAAAATGGATTGAAATTGTGATAATATGGTGAAATTGTGGGGTTTTGTGCTTTTACTCGATCGCGCACATGGTATGTGCGCCAGGCCAACTATTGGTGCATCACTCATGCGCGCCAGAATAAAATTTTTTTAAAATTTCGTATGGCTAGAGCATGTCCCATGTGTGCCAGCTTTATTAAGTAAAAAAAATTAAAAACCTTTGATGGCATGGAAATTTATGATAGGAAAGCTGCCGGCGCACCAGCAAAAAATAAAAATAAAAGTATGAATTTTATATATTGGCACAGAAAAAAACGCCAATTTATTATCTGAAATTAATTTTAATTTTTTAATTTGTTATCTGAAATTAAATTAAATTTCTCATTTTTTTTCGTGAATTAGTATTTTTTTAGTTTAGGAAAAATTAAGTTAATTTATTTTGGTGCTTTAACTATTTTTATAACTAACTCATTGATGCACCATTTAATCCAAATATAACCATTAATTATAAATTTACATCCAAAATTTAAATATCTGAACAAAATTAATTACTTAATACATAATTTTTACTAATGCTAATCCTAATATCTATTTTCACCGGTGCCACATCCTGGAGGATGTCTCTCTCGCATGCTCCGCCTAAGACCGTATTCAGTATTATCAATATCCTATTGGTCGGAAATAGACGGGCTCAGATCCATGTTAATATAATTCCCCTGAAATGCACTGGGAAATGATATGGGCGAATGCTGAAAACTTGCACGTGCATATGCAGATGGACCTGCCATTCCCACATTTATGTTGAGCAGATTAGTAGATGATGTGAACTAGGGTGTTATGAACTGATAATAATCCACAGGATGTGGCATATATGGTGTATGATGCGAAGTGGAGGGACATGCCGCATGTCCAGATGGACTTGCCGCATATCCAGATGGGCCTGCCGCATATGCGTGAGGTTTCTGTGGCGCAGTAGTGATTGTCCACGTGCTGCGTGCTCGATCATGCTCTTGTGATGGATCATTTATTTGTGGAAACGGCTCTGGTGGAGGCATCTCTAAGAGACGCCGCACACTAGTCATCTCCTCAATAAAGTCACGTCTTAGTTGATCAATAGACTACAGGTCAGAAGGACTGACATCCCAAACACTAATCCACCGTCAATCGAGTAGAGTAGTCTGTAACACACAAATATCAGAAATATATACGTAATAATCTAATTTAAATGTGCATAATAGTAAATTTATAGGTACATTACCATGGCATCCCGAGTTGCAGTGTCACCTGGCTGATACCCTACTATCATGTGCATGTTCTGTGGACTTATTAATCGTTATGTAATACGATTGTACCATGTCTGATATCCACGAACCGTGCTCCTACCATGAGCAACCGTGTCACCTCCAACAATGACTGGTGTGCCATCGCCCAATACTGAATCCAAGTAGCATGAACCTGTGGCCAATCCCATCCGGCTCGCCCTTTGCGAGTAAAATGATGGAGTGATGTGTGTGATTGTGAGGGCA
The DNA here is from genome assembly GCA_016081115.2 of Rehmannia glutinosa. Classification (NCBI taxonomy): domain Eukaryota; kingdom Viridiplantae; phylum Streptophyta; class Magnoliopsida; order Lamiales; family Orobanchaceae; genus Rehmannia; species Rehmannia glutinosa. The sequence goes on along the minus strand of CM071932.1, from coordinate 25,094,582 downwards.
CATCAGGAATATGTTGTCTAAGGCCAAACTATCTCAGCACTCGCTCTGGATGGTGAAACTCCACGATAGCGTGATTTATCAATGGGCACTGAGACCTCCACAACTCTGAAATATATCGTGGTCCCAACGCCATTATATCTGCTGAGCTCATTTGATATCGCTCCCAAATTCACTGAGATAAATTCAACTATGAATTAATATATTTGAATATGTAGTTAAAATTACTTAGTATGAATATAAATCCTTACACTTTCATCAGGTTCAGAATTTGGACGTTCATTACTAGGTCCACCAACATCAACATTTTCATTACTAACCCCACCTTGTGTAACTACAGATAGGTCAAAAACCCTACCTCCTCTAAGGAACTCAACATACTGATAATAATCATATTCTACTGAAATATTTATGTCAACATTCTGATTTACGGGCTCTAACTCGACAAGCAAATCAAAAAATTCAATTCCAACTGATAGATCTATAAGAGACCATAAATTTTCATCATTTGTAATAGAAACAATTCCATACATATTGTTGTAACAATATTTAGCCGAAATCTTCAACTTCCATTGACTTACATCAACCCCCGTCATCGAAATTAATATTTCTGTCAATTTCACAAAATTTGTTCTGCGAGAAATCTACAAGCACCAATTGCATTACGGTCATATCTCATATCGCTCCCAGTTTGTACAATTTAGCCTCCAAAATATATGATTATGTACGATTATGATGATCATGTTTGACATTGTCTATATATATGTATATATTGTAGTGATAATATAGTTAACTAATTGATAATAAAATTTACAATATAAAAAAGTATAACAAATATCCTAATTATATATATTTATACAGTTATACATTTATATATATACGATTATTAATATAGTTGCATTAATGAAGATCCACCAATTTTGTATATAGTTGCATTTACATGAAAAAAACCAAGATCCCTACTTCTGCAAAATTAATTCACTATGTGTAATGTATGTATTCCTGGTTATCATAAACTTAGTAAAAGAAATCCAAAAAAACTAATAGAAACAAAAACGATCCAATCTCACATATACACCATGCAAGAAAATTAAAATATTTACATATTATGCCACAACTAAAAATTAATAAACAGTTAAAAATTAATATAAAAACAAAAACTAAGGCTGTGAGTGATCGTGCTTTCATTCCATTCACTTTCAATTTTTGAAAGAATAGTAATGATTTTTTTAAAAAAAGTGAAAGTTGGATGTGTAGAGAAAAAATAATGATTGTGTTGATGTGATGGAGAATCTTTAAGAAATGTTGATTGTTTGTGAAAAATTTTGTGGTTAAAAAGTTCAAAATATAATGCATGTTACAAATATTAATATTTATTATTGGATGTCCATCAACTCAACCCATCATTTAAATTCCATAACATCCAATGGCATAGTAAATGAAGACTTGTAACTTGTGAGTTGTTATAACTCTTGTAATTTATTGATGTACATGATGAGCCTATAAATAGAGGCTTTGTGTTGTAGGAGAAATATATACGTGAACTAAAAAGTTTCTCCAATTCTCTTGTTTGTTTATTGTTAATAGATACATTTGTTTCACAACACGTTATCAGCACGGCTCTAACCATTCTATAAAGGTATTTTGTGGAGGTAATGTATAGAATATAGTATAAACATCTTAAATATTTAAAGTAGTTTTAATTCTAAAACCTTAAGAATATTTTTATTCATGCATGCTATATATTGTTGTTTTTATTATCTACCTAGTCCTTAAAATTGTTTTTTTATTATTGACATTTATTCTCATATCTAAGTTGCATGAACATATTATTTATTTTTATTTATTTATAGCATTCTAGGTGAATAATTTATATTTTATTTAAACTACATCAATAATTACGATTATATATTGATTTGACTACTAATTTTGTTTTTAGAATGTTGAATCTTACAAAGCTCGAGTTTGTTGCCCTTGATGTTTCTAGCATCTATTTGGCATGGATTCTTGATGCTGAGATCCATCTCAATGCTATGAATCTTGGAGATACAATAAAAGAAAAAAATGATGCATCCTTACAGGATCGCGCAAAGGCAATGATATTCCTTCGTCACCATCTTCATGAAGGATTAAAAACTGAGTATTTGACAGTGAAAGATCCATATGTCCTTTGGCAAAATTTAAAAGAAAGGTATGACCACCAAAAGACTATAATACTTCCTAAAGCTTGCTATGATTGGATAAACTTGCGATTGCAAGATTTTAAAAGTGTAAGCGAGTATAATTCGGCACTATTTAAAATTACTTCTCGATTAAAGCTATGGGGAGAAAGTGTTACTGATGAAGACATGTTAGAAAAGACATTTTCTACTTTTCATATGTCTAATGTGCTCTTGCAACAACATTATCGAGAGCGAGGTTTTAAGAAGTACTCTGAATTAATATCATGTCTTCTTGTTGCTGAACAAAACAATGAATTATTGACAAAAAACCATCATTCCCGCCCAACTGGATCAGCACCATTCCCTGAAGTGAATGTTGCAATTATTAATGATTATGGGTGTGGTGGATATCGAGGACGTGGTGGTGGATGCGGTCGTGTTGGTGGTCGTGTTGGTGGTGGTGGTGGTTATTGTAATCAAAATTCTTCAAATTTCAAGAAAACTGTAACCCACCACCAGAAGTGGCAGAATAATGAGGAAAAGAAAAATGAAAACAATGTGCAGAACAAAACTCCTAATATTGAAGAAAGTATTTGCCATAGGTGTGGCATGAAAGGACATTGGAGGCGTACTTGTCGTACAACTAAGCATCTTGTTGATCTATATCAAGCTTCACTGAAAGAGAAAGGAAATATTGTTGAGACAAATCTTATTGAGCACTATAATCCCACTGACCTTACACAATTGAATGTTGCGGATTTCTTTGAGAATACAAATGGAAACTTTGGAAATTTGAATGGTGATGGAAACACCAATGTTTGAAGATGTGGCTGCAAAAAAAAAATTATTTTAAAGTTTGAAGATGTGACTGCAAAAATAAACTATTTTAAAGTTTGTTAGTTTAATGTGTTTTTATTTTAACGTGTTTCTTTTGTAATAATTAGTGTAATTTATTTCTGTGTGTCTTGGGATTTCTAATATTTTAATAAAATTTAAAGAATTATATTTGATATTTTTCTCAATACTCATTTATTTTTATATAATTCATTTTCTGAAGTATGGATCATGCGCTTGGACTTAAAACCCATGACAAGGCTCTAATAATTGCAGATAGTGCAACAACACATACTATTCTCAAAGATAAAAAATATTTTACCAATCTCATACCAGCTAAAGCTAATGTCGTCACAATATCTGGTGTTGCAAACCTAATTGAAGGATATGAAAGAGCAAATATTTTATTACCTGGTGGCACGAAATTTACAATTGACGATGCTATGTTTTTAAGTAGATCAAAACGAAATCTACTGAGTTTTAAAGATATAAGTAGCAACAGTTATCATATTGAGACAACAAACGTAAATGGCGTTGAGTATTTATATATTACGTCCATGGTCTCAGGAAAGAAACACATATCAGAAAAGCTACCAACGTACTCGTCCGGATTATATTATACTTTTACAAAGTCAGTTGAATCCTATATAGTGATGAATGAAATGCCAATGGATTTTATCACTTGGCATGACCGCTTGGGTCATCCAGGTTCAATAATGATGCGAAGAATTATAGAGAATTCATTTGGACATTGTTTAAAGAATCAAAAGATTCTTTTGTCTAAAGATTTTTCTTGTGTTGCTTATTCCCAAGGAAAATTGATTACAAGGCCATCCCAAATAGAAGTTGCATTTCTCCAGCATTTTTAGAACGAATTCAAGGAGATATATGTGGGCCTATAACTCCATCATGTGGACCATTTCGATATTTTATGGTACTTATAGATGCATCAACACGATGGTCAAATGTTAGTTTATTACCTACTCGCAATATTGTATTTGCTATACTCCTTGCTCAAATAATTCGGTTACGTACATAATTTTTGGATTATACAATTAAGAAAATTCGTATGGACAATGCTGGAGAATTTACTTCACAAGCTTTTGATAATTATTGTACGTCTATTGGGATTAAAGTTGAGTATCCTGTTGCTTATACATATACACAGAATGGGTTAGCAGAATATTTTATTAAAAGATTACAGTTAATTGCTAGGCCTTTACTCATGAGAACAAAATTACCCAGTTCCGCTTGGGGCATGCCATATTACATGCAGCATCACTTATTAACATAAGGCGAACTGCTTATCATAAACATTCCCTCTCACAACTTGTTACTAGTCAGGCACCAGATATCTCCCATCTAAAAATATTTGGTTGTGTAGTTTATGTCCCAATTTCTCCACCACAGCGCACCAAGATGGGACCTCAAAGAAGATTGGGAATTTATGTTGGATTTGAGTCTCCATCAATTATAAAATACCTCGAGCCTTTAACGGGTGATATTTTCATGGCAAGATTTGTTGATTGCCATTTTGATGAGGCAATCTTTCCAGCATTAGGGGAGAGAAACGACAGCTGGAGAAACAAGAAATATTGTGGAATGCATCATCTTTGTCTCAATTTGATCCTCATACAAATCAATGTGAAATGGAGGTTCAGAAAATTATCCATTTACAAAATATTGCTAATCAGTTGCCAGATGCATTCAATGATATTAAGAATGTGACAAAATCACATATACCAGCTGTCAATGCTCCTGCTCGCATTGATGTCCCCATATGGACAAAATTCTAATATACAAGCGAGTGATTCTAATGCACGCCAGAAGCGTGGTAGACCTATCGGTTCCAAAGATAAATATCCGAGAAGGAAAAAGGAGCAAAATAAGCAAGTTAGCGCTTACAAAATTAATGATACTAATTCTGAAGAATATGTTCCAGAAACAGTTGACATGACTAAAGAAATAACCTCAGAAGAGGTTCAGGTACCTGAAAATAATAATAATGAAGAAATCTCAGTAAGTTATGTCACTTCAGGAAAAAGATGGAACCGAAATAAAATTGTTGTTGGGAATATATTTGCATATGCAGTAGCTCTTGAAGTTATAAAAGGAAATGAGGATTATGAACCAAAGTCTGTTGATGAAAGTAGAAAAAGAAATGATTGGCCAAAATGGAAAGATGCAATTGAGGCAGAGCTAAGTTCACTTGAAAAATGTCATGTTTTTGGACCTATTGTTCAAACACCAGAAGGTGTAAAACCTATTGGTTATAAATGGGTGTTTGTGCGAAAACGTAATGAGAAAAATGAAATTGTTAGATATAAAGCACGACTTGTAGCTCAAGGTTTCTCACAGAGACTAGGTGTTGACTATGAAGAGACATATTCTCCTGTGGTGGATGCAATAACATTTAGATTTTTACTTAGCTTGGTAATATCAGAAGGACTTCATATGCGTCTAATAGATGTTGTGACAGTTTATTTGTATGGGCCACTTGACAGTGACATTTACATGAAAATTCCTGCAGGATTAAATATCCCTAAAGAATACAATTCAAAACCCAGGGAAATGTATTCGATTAAGTTACAAAGATCTTTGTATGGGCTAAAACAATCTGGACGGATGTGGTATAATCGTCTCAGTGAATATCTTGTGCACAAAGAATATATCAACAATCCTGTTTGTCCATGTGTTTTGATTAAAAAATCTAATTTTGGATTTGCTATCATTGTTGTTTACATTGACGATTTGAACATCATTGGGACTCTGAAGATCTTATACAAACGATAACATTGTTGAAAGATGAATTTGAAATGAAAGATTTAGGAAAAATAAAATTTTTTCTTGGCCTACAGATCGAGCATTTGACTGGAGGGATTTTAGTTCATCAGTCTGCTTATATTGAGAAGGTATTAAAACGTTTTAATATGGATAAATCTCATCCAATAAGTTCTCCCATGGTTGTTCGATCACTTGATGTGGCAAAAGATCATTTTCGTCCTCGAGACGATGGTGAAGAAATTCTTGGTCCTGAAGTACCATATCTTAGTGCAATTGGGGCACTAATGTATCTGGCTAATTGCACAAGGCCTGATATATCATTGTCTATTAATTTACTAGCAAGATATAGTTCTTCTCCAACTCGAAGACACTGGAATGGTGTCAAACAAGTTCTTCGATATCTTAAAGGAAAAACAAATATGAGCTTATTTTACTCACAAGATTCAAAATCAGAATTAATTGGATATGCTGATGCTGGATATTTGCCTGACCCACATAAAGCACGATCACAAACAGGTTATGTATTTACATATGGTGATACTTAGGGGTGGCAAATCGTGTTATCGTGTCGTGTTCGTGTCACACTATCGTGTTTTCGTGTTATCTATTTTATTTGATCATTAATATAATAATAATTGAAATTTTAAATTAATTTTTAATTTCGTGTTCATATCGTGCTATCGTGTCGTGTCATATCGTGTCATGCCTTATCATGTTTTTTGTCTCTGTAATCGTGTTTGTAATCGTGTCGTGTTCGTGTCGTGCTATCGTGTCGTGTCACTCATTGCCACCCCTAGTGATACTGCTATTTCTTGGCGTTCCACAAAGCAAACTCTCACAGGCACATCTTTGTTGGAGAAGGGTTATCTCAAGTTTAAAAGAAAAAGGGTTATTTAGAAATTGGAAGTTGGAAGAGGAATTATTTTCTCTTTGTAGGATGAGGAGGTTATTTATGCTAAGAAATGTAAGAGAGTTTTTGGTGGAGAAATATTTGCTTGTATTGATTCTTCTCAAATTTGGCTTGTTACAAAATGATCAAGACACCCCTATTTATACTAGTACAACTTCCTAACCAATGGCTAGGATTTATTTGATCTAATGGCTATAATTCATTCACTAGAATCATCTTCCAAAATATCTACTTTCCTAGAATATTCTACAAGCTTTCTTACCAATAATATCTATAAGATATTTTCATAAGACTTTTCTGAATACATTCTAGAACTTGGGCCATTTGGGCTTGAGCTCTTATTTTTTCTTTTATCCCAAAACTATTCTTCCAAGCTCAATATTACTTGAGCTAAATCAAGTTTATTTCCAACACCCCCCCTTAAACTTGATTTGTCATTCCGAGGAAACTTCTAAGTCGTATGAAGTCTTCATGCTTGAGTGGTTTGGTGAAGATGTCCGTAATTTGATCTTGAGACTTCACATACTCCACTTGTATGTCATTTCTTGATATGCATTCTCTTATGTAGTGGTAGCGAGTGTCAATGTGCTTGCTTCGATCATGAAACACTGGATTCTTTGCCAATGCCATAGCTGACTTGTTGTCGACACGAATCTTAGTTGACTCTTCTTGTGTCATTCCCAGTTCCTTCAACAAATTTCTCAGCCAAACTGCATGGCAAACACAAGATGTCTTAGCTACGTACTCAACTTCACAGGTGGAGAAAGTGACTATCGGCTGCTTCTTTGACATCCAAGTGAATGCGATATCTCCCATGAAGAACACAAAGCCAGTAGTACTTTTTCGATCATCCACATCTCCAGACCAATCGCTATCACTATAGCCAACAAGTTTATAATCATTAGTTGTTGAATAAAATAAGCCGTAATTGATCGTACCTTTGAGATAGCGAAGAATTCTTTTAGCAGCATTCATGTGAGTAGTGGTTGGACTTTCCATGTAGCGACTTATTAGACCGGTGGCAAAGAGAATGTCTGTTCTTGTGCACGTCAAAAACCGCAAACTTCCAACCAAACTCTTGTACAATGTCGGGTCCACTTTTTCTTCTTTGTCATACTTTGATAGCTTGATCCCGCACTCCACTAGTGTGTTACTAGGCTTGCAGTTATCCATCATGAACTTTTTGAGAATCTCCTTTGTGTAGCCTTCTTGCGAGATGAAAATCCCATCTTCTTGTTGTTTAACTTTAACGCCGAGGTAATATGCCATAAGCCCGATATCAGTCATCTCAAATTCTCTGGTCATTGCTTTCTTGAACTCTTCAAACATGTCTGGATTATTTCCTGTGAAGATCAAGTCATCCACATATAAACAAACGATCAAAACATCATCTTTTCTGACCTTGACATAAAGTGCACGTTCGTGCGGGCATTTAGTGAACCCATTCTCTTGCAAGTATTTATCGATCCTGTTATTCCAAGCCCGTGGTGCTTGCTTTAATCCGTATAGAGCCTTCTTCAGCATCAAGACTTTATCTTCTTCTTTCTTCACCACATAGCCCTTTGGCTGTTCAATGTAGACTTTCTCCTCGAGAACTCCATTTAAGAAAGCTGACTTTACGTCCATCTGGTGAATCTTCCATCTGTTTTGAGCTGCTAAGGAAATGATAAGCCTTATTGTTTCCAAGCGAGCGACTGGAGCAAACACCTCGTCATAGTCGATTCCAGCTCTTTGACTATAGCTTTTTGCGACTAGCCTTGTTTTATATCTTTCAATTTCTCCTTTAGCATTCTTCTTTGCTTTGTACACCCACTTGACGACAATAGCCTTATGTCCTTTTGGAAGTGAGGTCAGCTCCCACGTGTCGTTCTTCATGATTGCTTGTATCTCTTCATCCATAGCATCTCTCCATCTTTTATTTTGGACTGCTTCTTCAAAAGTTACTGCTTCACAATCTGCAAATAGACATAATAAAGTGATATCATCTATCCTCTCGGTGTTCTCATAAAGATCTTCTAGACTCCTTGCACGTGTTATGCCTCTTTCATTTAGAAATGATGGTGGCGAGTCTCCTTCAGCTATTGATTGTGAAGTGGATGGAGTAGTTGGCTCTTGTTTAACTTCTATGGTTGGTTCGATCGGTCTTGACTCATTTTCTTTAAAATCCGGAAAGAAATTGAAGTTGTTTTGCGAGCGAAAATCCCAATCTGATTCTTCATCAAACTTTACATCATGACTTATCACAAGCTTCTTAGTATTTGGATTATATAACTTATAACCTTTAGAGTTTGAGTCATACCCTATGAAGATGAATGCCTCGCTTTTGTCATCAAGCTTACTTCTTCTCTCGTCAGGTACATGTGCATATGCTTTGCTTTCAAATACTTTTAGATGAGAGATACCTGGTTTTCTTCCACTCCAAGCTTCTTGTGGTGTTTTTCCCCACACACTTTTGGTTGGTGAGCGATTTGACAGGTACACCGCACACGCCACTGCTTCAGCCCAAAACTCCTTTGGCAGCCTTTTGCTTTTGAGCATGCACCTTGCCATTTCAAGAATTGTTCTATTATTTCTCTCAGCTACGCCATTTTGCTGGGGGGATCTTGGGACTATCAAGGGACGCCGGATTCCATTTGCTTCGCAAAATTCTTGGAACTCCTTAAATGTGAATTCTCCTCCACGATCTGATTGCATTGCCTTGATTTTGCATCCACTTTCATTTTCCACCATGGCTTTGAACTTCTTGAATGCTTCGAACACTTAAGACTTCTGTTTCAAAAAATACACCCAAGTCTTTCGAGAGAAATCATCAATAAAGAGGTGGAAATAATTATTTTTACCGAGAGAGCTTGGCTTGATTTGTCCACAAACATCAGTGTGTATGAGCTCCAGGGGCTTCTGTGATCTCGAGCTTGATTCCTTTGGAAAACTCTTTATGAAATTGTTTTCCCAATAGACATCCTTCGCATAGTTGATCGGGATGATTGATGGAAGGTAATCCTCTTACCATCTCTTTCTTTGATAGTAATTCTAATCCACCAAAATTTAGGTGCCCAAATCGTAGATGCCAAAGCCAAGATATATCTTTGTAGCAATCTTTGAGACATTTTGCTACATCATTCTGAATATTTAATAAGAACATTCTATTTCTAGACATTGGCACTTTAGTGATTAAATTATTTCTATCATATCTTATAGAAAGACTACGATCTTTCATGTGAATGTCATAGCCTTTCTCTAAGAGTTGTCCCAAACTCAAGATATTACTTTTCATATTTGGAACGTAATAGACATTAGAAATAAATTGATGACTTCCATTCTTCAAGCGGATTAGAAGTTTACTTTTTCCTTTAACCGGGACTTTAGACTCATCTCCAAAAGAAACATTGCCACTCACCGATTCATCAAGATCCACAAACATGCTTCTTCTTCCACACATATGGTTGCTTGCACCAGTATCGAGGTACCAAGTGTTGTCTTGTCTTCCATCACCACCCTTGTATGCTAGTAACAAATTGACATCTACTTCGTTTTTATTTTCAACATATTGTGCCTTTTGTTCAACCTTGATTTTGGGAGCTCTACACTCGAAAGCATAATGTCCAAATTTTTGACAATTATAACACTTAGTTTGTGATTTTTCGTACCTTGTTCGTGGATTGCTCCTCCCGCGTCCACTGGTTGGGTATTCTCTTCTATCTTCATTATTATTGAAACCTCCTCGTGCACGTCCACGACCACGACCTCGTCCTTGGACACGACCTCTTCCATGTTGACCTCGTTCATTGCCCATGCTTTCTTCTTTATCCTTAACTTGCATTTTAAAAAGTTATTCTACAATATCTTGCTTTTTTTATGTTTTTCTACATATGCTTGTAATGACCCCAATAATTGACCAATAGTCATCTCCTCCAAATTTTTTGTTTCCTCATATTACAACAATATGCTCAAATTTAGGACTTAAAGTACGGAGTATCTTTTCCATAATTCTCACATCACTTAACTTTTCACCATTTCTTTTCATTTGATTAGAAACCGCCAAAACTCTTGAAAAATAGTCGGAAATAGATTCGGACTCTTTCATATGTAAAACTTCAAATTCACCTCTTAATGTTTGGAGACGTACCTTCTTTACTTGCTCGGCTCCTTTGTGAGACGTTTGAAGCTTCTCCCATACATCCTTAGCGATAGTTGCACTTGAGATTTTTTCGAAACCATCATCATCCAAAGCTTGGTAAATGAGATAGAGAGCTTTCTTGTCTCTCTTTCTTGAATCTTTTAAATTATCCTTTTGAGTTTGGGATAGTGTAGCCTCATCTTGTGGCTCAACATCATCTTGATACTCCAATTATCATAGTTGCTTGTGTTGAGCATATGGACTTGAAAGGAAGCCACACGGTTTGCCATATTTTTTTATGTAAACTACAAGTGATCATGTGGCTCTGATACATTGGAGGAGGGTTATCTCAAGTTTAAAAGAAAAAGGGTTATTTAGAAATTGGAAGTTGGAAGAGGGATTATTTTCTCTTTGTAGGATGAGGAGGTTATTTATGCTAAGAAATGTAAGAGATTTTTGGTGGAGAAATATTTGCTTGTATTGATTCTTCTCAAATTTGGCTTGTTACAAAATGATCAAGACACCCCTATTTATACTAGTACAACTTCCTAACCAATGGCTATGATTTATTTGATCTAATGGCTATAATTCATTCACTAGAATCATCCTCTTAAATATATACTTTCCTAGAATATTCTACAAGCTTTCTTACCAATAATATCTATAAGATATTTTCATAAGACTTTTCTAGATACATTCTAGAACTTGGGCCATTTGGGCTTGGGCTCTTATTTTTTCTTTTATCTCAAAACTATTCTTCCAAGCCCAATATTACTTGGGCTAAATCAAGTTTATTTCCAACAATCTTCAAATCATGCCGAAATCTTAGCAATGCATGAAGCAAGTCGAGAATGTGTATGGTTGAGATCGCTTGTTCATCATATCCGAGAAAATTACGGTCTTTTGTTTAACAAGAAAAATCCCACAATAGTGTATGAGGATAATGCAACATGTATAGCTCAACTTAAAGGAGGCTACATCAAAGGAGACAAAACCAAGCACATTTCACCAAAGTTCTTTTTCTCACATGAATTACAAAAGAAAGGAGATATAGATGTCCGTCAAATTCGTTCCAGTGAAAACTTGGCAGATTTGTTTACAAAAGCACTCCCAACTACAACTTTTGAGAAACTTGTTAACAAGATTGGTATGCGAAGACTCAGAGATATCTGTTGAATTTTTCAAATAAGACTTGATTTCATCAGGGGAGTAAATACGTGTTGTACTCTTTTTTCCTTGTCTTAGGTTTTATCCCACTGGGTTTTCCTAAACAAGGTTTTTAATGAGGCAACATCATCTTGCGTTTTATATGAGAATAATGTACTCTTTTTTCTTCACTAGGTTTTTCCCACAGGGTTTTTCCTAGTAAGGTTTTAACGAGGCATATTCTTAATAATGGACATCCAAGGGGAGTGTTATAAATATTAATATTTATTAGTGGATGTCCATTAACTCAACCCGTCCTTTAAATTCCATAACATCCAATGTCATAGTAAATAAAGACTTGTAAGTTGTGAGTTGTTAATAACTCTTGTAATTTATTGATGTACATGATGAGCCTATAATTAGAGGCTTTATATTGTAGGAGAAATATATACGTGAAATAAAAAGTTTCTCCAATTCTCTTGTTTATTTATTGTTAATAGATACATTTGTTTCACAACAATGCAATAAAATTGAATAAAAATAAAAAATTCATTCAAAAATAGGCAATATGGATCTCCTTTTATACCTTTTGTTATCAACATTAAGAGAAAAATAATAAAAATACTGATAAATTAAAGAAATTACCAGAATTTTTTCTATGAATAGGAGACGAAAGAGAAATAAATAGTATAAGTGGGTATTGAGAAGTGTGTGAGAGAAAGAGGAAAATGAGTTAATTTTGGAGAGAAATGATATTTTGTTTTTTGAAAATTTTTCATTTTTTTCACAAGCAATCACACTTCCAAAACAAATTTCACTCAAAAATAAAAATTTGGAAAAAAATTCACAACCAAGCACAACCTAACTGATCAAATCTCACATATTGTAATTTTTACAACATATTTTGTAAAAGTTAACATATTGTGATGAAATTAACATACAACAGATTATGAAATAAAAATTAACATAAAATAGTTAAAACATACTTGAAATATTCTTGTCGTCCGAAACTGCTCTTGCCCCCGTCACCGGAACTCCGCCGAATTTTCGCTCCCACCGCTTGCTGACTTGCTGTTGCTTGCAATTGTGTGTGTGGTGTGTTGTAACTGCATTGTGTATGTGTTTCTTGGGGGGCGGATGAGCAATCTGATTGGGGGAGAGGGATAAGAGTGAGAGCGAGTGTGAGAGTGAGAGTGACCGAGTGTGTGTCTGTGATGAGGGGCGGGGGTTAAATAGAGGGAGTGGGGTTCTTTCGGGTTTTTTATATTTTAAATGGCCGGCACATCTGCAAAGTGAGTCTGAACATTTTTTATTTTGTTTTTTAATTTAAATCAGCTGGCGCACATAAGCCCTGTGCTAGCATTTCGAAAGTAAATGAAAACAAATTTTTGGCGCACATGGTTGATGCGCCATCAGTTTTTCAGGCGCACACACCATGTAATCAATTTTTAAGATTTCACTATATTATCACAATTTCAATCCATTTTACAATATTTAAGCAATTTAGCCCTACTTGAGACTCAAAAGTATGTATTTAATTTAATTATATAAAAACAACAAAAAAATAAAATTATATTCATTCTTAGTTTAAATATAAAAATATATCTACATACATACATACATATATATATATTAAAAACAATTATGGGGAGCCAAATTAAAGTTGCAATCAATTATGTAATCATGTGATGTTAGGACTTGTGTATTAATTCTTCTACCTAGATTAATATTCATATTTTGTATTTTTTTTATTTCATCTAAAAATGTGTAATATGCATTTATAACTAAATTAGAAATAAGGTTTGATAAAAAAAAATAATTATAAATATAAAACCCATAAAATAATAGAAAAAAGAAACAGCAAACCATCGGTTAATTGCCCTTTCATCTGTCTATATATAAATTCTTCAACTCCTCTCTGAACACTCATCAGTCATCAGTCGCCCTTAATATCTCTCTCTCTCACACAATAACACAAAAACACACACTACCTCACTCTATCTTTTCTTTCTGAACAAAAAAAATGGCTTTAAGCATGGCAGCAAAGGATTCAAGCTGGTGGGTTTTCACTTTACCAGCTTTTATAGGCTCTGAAACCCTTGTCGACCAATACGTAATCTTCTCAATACTCTCAGCCATGGTGTCTCTTGCTCTTGTCACGTGGGCTTTCTCCCCCGGCGGGACGGCTTGGAAAAACGGCAGGAACAGAAACGGCGCCGTTCCAATCCTGGGGCCACGTGGGCTTCCCCTTTTCGGGAGCCTTTTCACTCTCAGCCGCGGCTTGGCTCACCGTTCCTTGGCTTCACTAGCTTCCTCCATGAACGCCAAGCAGCTCATGGCTTTCAGCCTCGGCTCCACGCCGGTCGTGGTGGCTTCCGACCCTCAGTCGGCTAAAGAAATCTTGACATCCCCACACTTCGCCGACCGACCTATTAAGCAGTCGGCTCGGAGCCTAATGTTCAGCCGCGCCATAGGCTTCGCTCCCAACGGCACCTACTGGCGCCAACTCCGCCGCATCGCCGCCTCACACCTTTTTTCTCCTCGGCGCATAGCGGCGCACGAGCCGGGACGGCAGAAAGACTGCGCCGCCATGTTGAGAAATATAGAATCTGAACAGACGCTGAGAGGGTCCGTTTCTTTGAGGAGGCATTTACAGGACGCATCACTGAATAACATAATGGGTAGCGTTTTTGGTAAACGTTACGACACGGCGCATGATAGCGACGAGCTGAATGAGCTTAGAGAGATGGTGAGAGAAGGTTTTGAGTTATTGGGCGCTTTTAACTTTTCGGATTATTTGCCATGGCTTTCGTGTTTTTACGACCCTTTTGGCATTGTTTCGCGATGTGAATCCCTGGTTCCCCGTGTGAGGAAACTCGTTAATGGCATTATTGAACAACATAGGATGAAAAAAAATAAGTCCGAGAATGTTTCTGATGTTTCTGATTTTGTCGATGTTTTGCTGTCGTTGGATGGTGATGAGAAGCTCGATGATGATGACATGATCGCCGTTTTATGGGTATATTTTTAATAATATTAATATTTTTATAGTGGTCGGTCATTGAATTTTTTGTATTTTTAATTTAATATTTTATATTTATATTGCAGGAAATGATATTCAGAGGAACTGACACGACGGCTTTATTGACGGAGTGGGTCATGGCGGAGTTGGTGTTGCACCCTGAGGTACAAGCAAAGCTGCGTGATGAACTAGACAGTAAAGCGGCCGCCGCTTTCACAGATGCCGACTTGGCGGCGCTGCCATATCTTCAGGCGGTGGTGAAAGAGACATTAAGAGTTCATCCGCCAGGGCCTCTGCTCTCGTGGGCCCGCCTCTCCACGTCAGACGTCCAACTCAGCAACGGTATGGTTGTCCCTGCGGCCACCACCGCCATGGTCAACATGTGGGCCATCACCCATGACTCGGCGGTGTGGTCGGACCCACTGGAATTTAAGCCTGAGAGGTTCCTGGCGGCGCTGGGCGGCGCTGATGTTGACGTGCGTGGCGGCGATCTGAGGCTGGCGCCGTTTGGGGCGGGAAGAAGGGTTTGTCCGGGGAAGAATTTGGGGATGGCGACGGTGGCGCTCTGGGTGGCGAAGCTTGTGCGGCAATTCGAGTGGGTGGAGGATAAGGCGGCGCCGGTGGATTTGAGCGAGGTTTTGAAGCTGTCTTGTGAGATGAAGTATCCATTGTCTGCTGTTGCTGTCAATCGTAATGTTCCATTTTAAGACCATGTTTGGTTGTAGTTTGATTGATTGTCTTTGTTTTTTTTTCTTTATAATTATTTTTGGATTTTTTTTTTAATGTTTGGTAGGAATTTATATATTTATGTCGTCCTAGACTTTTGAGAGTTGAGAGTGAGTTTGGTGGGGAGATTTTGTGGGGAAGGTATGTCTAGTGATAATTAGCCAAGAATACTTTGGTCCAATTTGTTTGTGTTTTCTTCCTATCTTAAGAAAGGGGTAGGAGAGGAGATGTTGGCTCCCAATTTTGATATGGTTTTAGTAATTATGTTTTCCACATCTTGTTAAAGATTTCTATTATTATATATATCATATAGTTTCTATTTTCAGTTATCATCTTATATTGGTAAATTTTTTTAGTTTAATTGTGAGCTCATATCTAGTCAATAATGAAATTTATATTATGATAAGTGTTTCTGATTCATAATGTATTGTTTATTTTTCCAAGATAATACTTCAACCCTTCAATTGTTTCTACTCCATAATTGAAATATTATAATGAAATTCAAGGAGTACTATGTTCGGTTACAAGCTGAGCTAATTATATCTCATTTAATGATAATCTCATCAGTCATCACCTTCAACCTAAGTAGCTCCAATATAATCTCTACCAATAACACTTAATTTGAAAACGTGTGTTTTTCCATTCAAATGAAATCTCAAACTATTTGCATTTGAGTTGTTTAAGGCTCCATTTGGATGGAAGGATTTGAGCTATGGATTTCAATTCCATAATAACAAATCCATTGAAGTTGTTTGGATGAAATCATTCTATAATGGATTTCAAATTCTTGCAAGCTATTTTTGGAGTTATTTTGGAGGATTTCAAATCCTTTCTATTTGGAGTCATTTGAAATCCTTCCCTAAATCCTCTCCCCAAATCCAAATCTTTCCATCCAAATGCAACCTAATTGTTTTTGGGACTGTACGCTGGAGAAGGGATTTGTAATCTATTTAAACATATGGGCTTATTTGGATGAATTTCATGGAAAAGACATTTAGATTGGGAGAGATGAGTTTTTGGTGGAAGAGTATTTGATTTTTCTCAAATCTGGTTTAAGACAAAGTGAAAAATACTACCATTATTTATACGAAGACACATCTTTAACAAATGTTTGGAAGTATGCTATCACACTTTTAATCTAATAGCTAGAATTCATCTATAATTATCTTTAAAATATATACGAGGCTAGAAATTTTCTTCAATCTTTCTTCAAACAATATCTAATTATTTTTCTAGACATTTTAGAGTCATTTTGTTTAATAAGATGTATATTTCTCTTTTTCAATGAGACGGTGGTGGAAGCCATTGTAGCGAAACTTCAACCAATAAGGGAATTTATTAAGACAGATGAACAAGACAGAGTTTTGAGAGGATCTTTTATTTCATTTGGTGTTTGAACTTCTATTTTAATGGTATCATTACATACTATGTGTATAGGGGCAGAACTAGACATATAACTTTGAGGGGGCTAATTAATTTTGGGGGCTAAATCAATAAAAAATAAATATTTGATACTAAAAATTAGTATTTTTTAATTAAAAATACATAAAATTAATTAAGTTTTAAAAAAGATTGGGGGTGCTTTTAGCCCCCCCATGGCCTAAGGAGGGAACGCCCATGTGTGTAAATGATGACATCATATTTTGAACATATGACTTACATAGTTCATTGGAGTTGAGTATATGATGAAACATTAAATGAAATAGAAAAAAATTGATTGCCACTCCAATAGGAGAAGTTGAATTAGTGAATCCATGCATGTGGAACTCTTTGCCTTTACTGATTATGAAGAGTTACTCCACATATTACTTTGTATTCTAAATCATATAAGGTTGCATTTGGATGGAAGGATTTGGATTTTGGGAGAGGATTTAGGGAAGGATTTCAAATGACTCCAAATAAGAAGGATTTGAAATCCTCCAAAATGACTCCAAAAATAGCTTCAAAGGATTTCAAATCCATTATAAAATGACTCCAGCCAAACAACCTCAATGGATTTGTTATTATAGATTTGAAATCCATAGCTCAAATCATTACATCCAAATGGAGCCTAAGAGTTAAGATCTTTCATTCCACTTTTTTATTCTGCTTTCTATTCTAATGTATTGGATAAATAATATATTCAATTATATCATCATTATGTGCACATGACATTTATCCAATACAATAGAATAAGAAATCCTAATCCATTATATAGGATGATGATGATTTGATGTTCTCAACATTTGGGAAAAAATATAGTATTATAATCAACTATTTTAAATGGTTTAATATATCAATACTTTTTATAATTAATGTGAAGAAACCGTGAAAGATATTCAGTGGGTTTCATTAACTTGATTTAGTTGCTAAACTCAATTGCAAACCATAACCTTTACTAACTAGATCATTTATGATGTTAACAATAACTAGCTTTCTATCCACCATATCAGATAGGATACTCCTTCAACCTTTGGGTAAAAATACTCATACTTCACACTATTTTCAAGTTACGTTTTTCTAATATAAAAATGTCTCTTTGTTCAAATTAAAGATTTATTCGGACTTAAGAGTTGGAGATATATTCCTAGAAACCATTAACGTTTTTATCGTATTGCAAGTAGGACAGAATCAATTGGTTATTTCTGTGAAGAGAAGTTGCAGGAAGTTAATTTTCGATCATTCAAACAGATCTAATAGGACTTAATATTGACCATTAGATCTATTATTGACTACATCGATTTGGTTAAAAAAATAAAATATAATTTATCAAAAACACTTATGCGATACAATTAACTTTAATTAAAAGTTTTAATATACTTGAAAAATTTAGAATCTATATTTTAGGTGTTAAAAACTACCCTGATTAATTAATCACCATTAATTTCCAAACGTGTATAACTTTAATAAAATTACATGTTGGGAAAGATGCAACTCACATCAATTGAGCATGTGAATAAATTATAGCTTATAAGAAAAGTTCAAGCCTTTTTTTTCTTTTTACTCAAGAGACGTATTTTTCAGTAGAAAACCATGAACCCAACCAATTTATAAGTGAATGGCAAATCCCTTCTATTTTTCAACTTATAGCAAATCCCTTCTATTTTTTCACGATATAATTGTGAGATTAGTTAAAGTAAACAATACCTAAAGTGGACAATACCTTGAAACAATGGCGGAGCCAGGATATAATAATGGGGTGAGCTGATATATGAAAGTATAGTGGGCTGGATAAAAAATCCAAGAAAAATCATATAAATCTCTACTGATTTTTTTTTTTGAAAAAAAAATAAGGGGTCAGGGCCTAAGTTGGCCCCCTAGTTATGCTAGTACCTGGAGATCAGCCAAAGCGGACAATACCTATTAAAAATGATCAAACTAGTCGAAGGACAATACAATTAATCAGCCAAAACAAACACTATGGTAGCAATTGCTTACCAAAAGTTTTTATTTTCGTTCCGCTAGAAAAAAAAATTTTACTCCAAAATGTAAATGCTTATGAAAATTCTAAAAAATACATTATTCATTCACTTTCATTTTTTCTCCCACCAATCACTTCTACCAATTTTTCAAAAAATCGATCAAATCGCCAATCACTATTACCCATCCTCCCACTACACTATTCACTCACTCACACATTTCTAACCATTAATGATATACAATCATTATTTTATTCTTTTTATATCAAATCAACTTTCATCATTACTTTTTAATTTCATATTCAATCACAATTTTGAAATTCATCTTTTTTTCTTCCAAAATATTACTATATCATAAAATACTCAACAATTCAAATAAAATGAAATAAAAAATCAACAAGAAACAGGAAAAATAAATTATTATAAACTTGTAATATATTTTTAAGCTAATTTATATTTTTTTATCTTTTATATTGTTTTATTAATGAATATTATTTATAAAAATTATAATTTTCAACGTATATATACTTGATGTAATATTAAATACATAAAAAATACATTATTGTATATATTATATATGTAAAAATATATTAAATATAAATAAATAATAAAAAATAGTTGTGTCAAGACAGAACGGGTACTCATAAAGCGGAAGTGATACTTATGCCCACCCCACCCGTTGCGGGCCGCAGAGCAGGCGACCTTACATGCGGGTAAGAGCGGATTAGACCAAAAGTTATAATCCCTATTATTGGGCTAGTATTTCGGGTCGGGCTAGTCCAGCGTGGCATTTTGACAGCTCTCATCCCATGCCATTATATATCAATTGGCATGCAAAGAATCAAAGATATATGCATGGTACACCCCACACTGCAGGCCGTACGATTCAGTATCAGTTCCTGAGAGTTGTGGGTACAGTTTGATGCTACTGTATCGGCCGGACGCCTACATGTTTCCCATGATTAGGGTTTTTTCTGTCTTTTTCCTTTCCACTTATTACAACCACTTAACCTGTTATTCCTTTGAAAATATCTTTGTTTTTTAAAAATATTTTATTATTATTGAGTAATTAATGTAGTTCAAATATTTTTTTAATTTTGCATGATAGCGGTCGCCCAAGTGATGATGGATATGTTGGATTATAAACTTGATTGAGCCCAATTAATATTGGGCTTGAATATATATTTTGAGTTAAAAGATAAAATAAGTGTCCAAACCCAAATGACCCAAGTTCTAGAATTTATCTAGAAATGTCTTAAGAAATATCTTAGATATTATTTGTGGAAAAGCTTGTAGAATGTTCTAGTGAGATAGATATTTTGAAGGATGATTCTAGTGGATGAATCATAGCCATTTGATTAAATAAATCCTAGCCATTGGTTAGGAAGTTGTCCTAGTATAAATAGAGATGTCTTGATCATTTTGTAACAAGCTAAATTTGAGAAGAATCAATACAAGCAAATATTCCTCCGCAAAACAACTCTCTTACATTTCTTAGCATAAATAACCTTCCCCTTCTACAAAGAAAAAAATCCCTCTTCCAACTTTCAATTTCCAAATAACCCATTTTTTCTAAAATTGAGATAACCATCCTCTAACAAAGTGGTATCAGAGCTACAAGATCCCTTGTGGTTTACATAAAAATATGGCAAACAGTGTAGCTTCCTTTCAAGTCCCTATGCTCAACACAACCAACTATGATAATTGGAATATCAAGATGAAGGCCCTTTTGGGTGGAAATGATATTTGGGATATTGTAGAAAAATGTTATGTCGAGTCACAAGACGAGACTACACTATCGAAAACTCAAAAGGATAATTTTAAAGATTCAAGAAAGAGAGACAAGAAAGCTCTCTATCTTATCTACCAAGCTTTGGATGATGATGGTTTCGAAAAGATCTCAAGTGCAACTACCGCCAAAGATGCATGGGAGAAGCTTCAAACTTCTCACAAAGGAGCCGAGCAAGTAAAGAAGGTACGTCTCCAAACATTAAGAGGTGAATTTGAAGCTTTACATATGAAAGAGCCCGAATCTATTTGCAACTATTTTTCAAGAGTTTTGGCGCTTTCTAATCAAATGAAAAGAAATGATGAAAAGCTAAATGATGTGAGAATTATGGAAAAGATACTCCATTCTTTAAGTCCTAAATTTGAGCATATTGTCGTAATAATTGAGGAAACAAAAAATTTGGAGGAGATGACTATTGATCAGTTATTGGGGTCATTACAAGCATATAAAGAAAAGCATACAAAGAAGCAAGATATTGTAGAACAACTTTTTGAAATGCAAGTGAAGGATAAAGAAGAAAGCATGAGCAATGAACGAGGTCAACATGGAAGAGGTCGTTTCCAAGGACGAGGTTGTGGTCATGGATGTGCACGAGGAGGTTTCAATAATAATGAAGATAGAAGATAATACCCAACCAGTGAACGCGGGAGGAGCAATCCAAGAACAAGGTACGAAAATCACAAACTAAGTGCTATAATTGTTAAACTTTGGACATTATGCTTCCAAGTGTAGAGCTCCCAAACCAAGGTTGAAGAAAAGGCCCACTATGTGAAAAATAAAAGCGAAGAAGATATTAATTTATTTCTAATGTCTATTACGTTCCCAATATGAAAAATAATATCTTAAGTTTGGGACTACTCTTAGAGAAAGGCTATGACATTCACATGAAAGATCGTAGTCTTTCTATAAGAGATGAGAGAAATAATTTAATCACTAAAGTGTCAATGTCTAGAAATAGAATGTTCTTATTAAATATCTAGAATGATGTAGCAAAATGTCTCAAAGCTTGCTACAAAGACACATCTTGGCTCTGGCATCTACGATTTAGGCACTTAAATTTTGGCGGATTAGAATTACTATCAAAGAAAGAGATGGTGAGAGGATTAACTTCCATTAATCATCCTGATCAACTATGCGAAGGATGTCTATTGGGAAAACAATTCAGAAAGAGTTTTCCAAAGGAATCAGGCTCGAGAACGCAGAAGCCACTGGAGCTCGTACACACTGATGTTTGTGGACCAATCAAGCCAAGATCTCTCGGTAAAAAAAATTATTTCCTCCTCCTTATTGATGATTTCTCTAGAAATACTTGGGTATATTTTTTGAAACAGAAGTCTGAAATATTCGAAGCATTCAAGAAGTTCAAAGCTATGGTGGAAAATAAAAGTGGACGCAAAATCAAAGCAATGAGATCAGACCGAGGAGGAGAATTTACATCTAAAGAATTCCAAGAATTTTGCGAAACAAACGGAATTCGGCGACTGTTGATAGTCCCAAGATCCCCCGAGTAAAATGGCGTAGCTGAGAGAAAGAATAGAACGATTCTCGAAATGGCGAGGTTCATGCTCAAAAGCAAAAGGTTGCCAAAGGAGTTTTGGGTTGAAGTAGTGGCATGTGCAGTCTATCTATCAAATCGCTCACCAACCAGAAGTGTGTGGGGAAAAACACTATAAGAAGCTTGGAGTGGAAGAAAACTAGGCATTTCTTATCTAAAAGTATTTGGAAGCAAAACATATGCACATGTACCAGACGAGAGAAGAAGTAAGCTCGACGACAAGAGTGAGACATTCATCTTCATCGGGTTTATGACTCAAACTCCAAAGATTATAAGTTATGTAATCCAAACACTAAGAAGCTTGTAATAAGTAGTGATGTAGAGTTTGATGAAGAATCAGAATGGGATGTTTGCTCCCAAAACGACTTCAATTTATTTCTGGATTTTGAAAAAAATGAGTCGAGACCGATCGAGCCAACTATAGAAGTCCAACAATAGCCAAGTACTCCATCCACTTCACAATCAACAGCTGAAGGAGACTCACCACCATCATTTCTAAAGAGAAAGAGGCATATCACGTGCAAGGTGTCTAGAAGATCTTTATGAGAACACCGAGAGGATAGACGATATCACACTATTCTGTCTATTTGCAGATTGTGAACCAGTGACTTTTGAAGAAGCAGCCCAAAATAGAAGATGGAGAGATGATATGGATGAGGAGATACAAACAATTATGAAGAACGACATGTGGGAGCTGACCTCACTTCCAAAACATAAGACAATCGGCGTCAAGTGGGTCTATAAAGTAAAGAAGAATGCCAAAGGAGAAATTGGAAGATATAAAGCAAAGCTAGTCACAAAAGGCTATAATCAAAGAGTTGGAATCGTATATGACGAGGTGTTTGCTCCAGTTGCTCGCTTGGAAACAATAAGACTTATCATTTCTTTAGCAGCTCAAAACAGATGGAAGATTCACCAGATGGACGTAAAGTCAGCTTTCTTAAATGGAGTTCTCGAGGAGGAAGTCTACATTGAGCAGCCAAAGGGTTATATGGTGAAGAATGCAAAAGATAAAGTTTTGAAACTGAAGAAGGCTCTATATGGATTAAAGCAAGCACCACGAGCATGGAATAATAGAATCGATAAATACTTGCAAGAAAATGGTTTCACTAAGTGCCCGCACGAACATGCACTTTATGTCAAAGTAAAAATGATGACGTCTTGATCGTGTGTTTATATGCGGACGATTTGATCTTCACAAGGAATAATCCAGACATGTTTGAAGAGTTCAAGAAAGCAATGACCAGAGAATTTGAGATGACTGATATCGGGCTTATGGCATATTACCTCGGCGTCAAGTAAAACAACAAGAAGATGGGATTTTCATCTCACAAGAAGGCTATGTGAAGGAGATTCTCATGAAGTTTAAGATGGACAACTGAAAGTCGATTAACACATCAGTGGGGTGCGGAATCAAGTTATCAAAGTATGATGGAGGAGAAAAAGTGGACCCGACAATATACAAGAGTTTGATTGGAAGTTTGTGGTATTTGACGTGCACAAGACCCGATATTCTCTATGCCATAGGACTTATAAGTCGCTACATGGAAAATCGAACCATTACTCACATGAAGGCTGCTAAAAGAATTCTTCGCTATCTCAAAGGTACGAGCAATTTCGACTTATTCTATTCAACAACTAATGATTATAAACTTGTTGGTTATAGTGATAGTGATTGGTCTGGAGATGTGGATGATCGAAAAAGTACTACTGGTTTTGTACTCTTCATGGGACATACCACATTCACTTGGATGTCAAAGAAGCAGCCGATAGTCACTCTCTCAACCTGTGAAGCCGAGTACGTAGATGCTACGTCTTGTGTTTGCCATGCAGTTTGGCTAAGAAATTTGTTGAAGGAATTAGGATGGCCACAAGAAGTGCCAACAAAAATTTGTGTCGACAACAAGTCAGCTATGGCGTTGGCAAAGAACCCAGTATTTCATGATCGAAGCAAGCACATTGACACATGCTACCATTGCATATGAGAATGCATTTCAAGAAATGACGTGCAAGTGGAGTATGTGAAGTCTCAAGATCGAATTGCGGATATCTTCACCAAACCACTAAAACATGAAGACTTCATCAGACTTAGAAGTTTCATCGGAATGACAAATCAAGTTTAAGGAGGGGTGTTGGATTATAAACTTGATTGGGTCCAATTAATATTGGGCTTGAAAATATATTTTGAGTTAAAAGATAAAATAAGAGCCCAAGCCCAAAAGGCCCAAGTTCTAGAATTTATCTAGAAATGTCTTAAGAAAATATCTTAGATATTATTTAAGGAAAAGCTTGTATAATATTCTAGTGAGGTAGATATTTTGAAGGATGATTCTAGTGGATGAATCACAACCATTAGATCAAATAAATCCTAGCCATCGGTTAGGAAGTTGTCCTAGTATAAATAGAGGTATCTTGATCATTTTGTAACAAGCCAAATTTGAGAAGAATCAATACAAGCAAATATTACCCCACAAAAAAACTCTCTTACATTTCTTAGCATAAATAACATCCCCCTCCTATAAAGAAAAAAATCCCTCTTCCAACTTCTAATTTCTAAATAACTCTTTTTTTCTAAAATTGAGATAACCCTTCTCCAACAAGATGTACAGTACCAAAGAGTAACTGCATGCCTCAATCAAACACGAATACTGCTCAGAACCACGTGAAAATCGCAGTTAATTTACTGCACACAACCCTCCTCTCACTGCCATTATCAGTTACGTATGAATTATGATTTAAATGGTTTTGTTTTGAAACTTTTATTTCATTAATTATATTTTTATATTCATGTAAGGCCACTAGCCACGCACTGTTCTAAATCATCGTCTAACCTCATTGTCTAGACGCTATAGACTCTTTTTGTCTGTCTACGTTTTTTTTTTTGATTTGGCCACATCTAACTCCGCTCAGGCTTCGCCTAGGCGCTAGGTCTTAGTTTGCCCCCTAAGTTGTGCCTAACGCTAATTTTTAGAACAACTGTTGTGACTTGTTAGGTAGTAGTTTTTTTTGTTTGAGTACAATATGGGATAAGAAGAGAGAAAACACACACTCACATGTAGAAGTGTTCATTCGGTCAAATCGAACCGAACGGAAATTTCAATTAACCGAAACTTCAGTTCGATGAAATTGAAAACCAAAAACCGAGCTATATTATACAGTTCGGTTCAGTTTGAAATCGAAATTATTTCGGTTTCTTTTTTGGTTTTTTGATTAAACCGAATTTTAAATTCTTAATAGCGAAAATTGAAAAAGAAAAAAGCTGGAGCAAGAGAATACCACATAGAGAAACTTTAGAAATTAACAAATGGATAGACACTAGGTAGTGGACCTTCAATCATTCAAAGAAGTTTGATATACTTCAACATCAAGAAATTCATCAAATCACTTATTAGAAACTTAAAAAGTCAAACCTAAAACCATCTCATATGCTTAATCCAAATTCAAAACTGAAATCCAAATTCCAAACTGAGCATCATTATTAGCTTCATCATTCATCAGACATGCGGATTGGAGATGCGGAGGTGTGGATGATTCTGGTCTTCCTTTCGCTAGAGACATGTTATTTATTTTTGGAAAGGGAAAGGGGCAGTGTAAGGAAAGTCTTGCAATGTGCGTATTTTGCAAATGTTGTAGGAAAAAAAATTGGTTTTTGGTTAGATTTGGCTAACCGAACTATAAAACCGAAACCGAACTAAAAACCAAAATTTTAAAAAGAAGAAAACCGAAAACCGAATTAATTTTTTGGTTTGGTTTCGGTCCGAACCGAATTTTCGGTTTCGGTTTGGTTCGGTCAGTTAACTGAACTGTGAACACCTCTACTCACACATGATCCGACCTGAGTCAATCACCATAAGAGCACTAACTTTACCACTGATAATCGATTTTTTTTAACTCAACGCTTTGTTTGATTCGAATAATCGAATGACACTCTATCCAACCGAGATGTTAAATAATTATGTTGATAGACAAAAGAATTAACAATTAACATATAACCGTTAAATAATTGTAACGTAAAAAGTTAACTAAAATTTATAACGAGAAGAATATTCTTTTGGTTTATTTAATCATATTAAAAATTACATGTTATAAATAACACATTTTGATTTTTCTCTGCTACGATATTTGATTAGTAAAATGTGAAATTTATAATAAATTATAATTTCGATTATTTAAGGGGTATTGGTCAGCAAATTATTATAGTTGAAGATAGTATGAAATTCTAATTAATTAATTTTATTTAGAAACAGGAGAAGTAGTATTTTTTAGGTGGATGATTAGGGTTGTAGAAGTAGGCTATGGAGAGGAGCAACGGTAGGTTGAATAGGGGCGGCTTTATTATCAGAAGAAATGCAGAGGCCAACTCATTGGAGGGTTACCCTAACCAATGACATCAATTGGATATGAAATGTGTGCCAACAGTTTCCTAATTCCCAATTTGTTTTGTGTGTATATATATTGTGCATGTATGGATGATGTAATATTTGTCATTATAATTAAACTTTCGACTAATATTGATGGAATTGAACGTCCCATTATTTTTTCCCGATAGACATTCATTAATACACTAAAGTATTAGAACTGGAGAATTGAATTTGGAAGTGAATATTCTGAGTATTATTAATTGAGTATTAGCTTGTACATAAGGTGTATTTATACAATGGAAATCAAACTAATTAACAGAATATGGTTGAGCTAACAAACTATGCTAACTACTGTAACTGAATAATCGTTCATAAAACTGAACAACTAATCTAATAGCCCCCCTCAAGATGGACTGTAGATGTTGGTAACAACCATCTTGGAGAGTAAATTCACAAGAGTAGAAGCTGGAAGAGGCTTGGTGAAGAGATCTGCGAGCTGAGAATGAGAGCGAACGGGGAGGAGTTTAACGGTGCCATCAACAACACGATCTCAAACAAAGTGGCAATCCAATTCAATGTGCTTAGTGCGTTCGTGGAAGGTGGGGTTGGTTGCAATATGAACGGCAGCCTGATTGTCACAAAACATGACAACAGAACCAGGCCTTGAAATCTGAAAATCGAGGAGTAATTGATCAAGCCAAAGGAGTTCACTTGTGGTGACAGCTAAGGCTCGATATTCGGCTTCGGCGGAAGAGCGAGAGACCGTTGTCTGTTTCTTGGACTTCCAAAACATGAGAGCATCACCCAAAAAAATGCAAAATCCTGTAGTGGAACGACGTGTATCCGGGCAGGAGGCCCAATCGGCATCGGAGAAAGCTTTCAAATGTAATGAAGAATGAGCTGGAAAGAGAAGACCTTGACCAGGGGAACCATTAAGGTAACGCAGCAAGTGGAAGACAACTTGAAGGTGAGGAGCTCGGGGGCGGGCAACAAATTGACTCAGTTTGTGAACGGCAAATGTAATGTCCGGGCGTATAGGAGTGAGATAAAAGAGACGACCAACTAACCTGTGATAATGAGACTGATCTTGCAATTCATCACCTGCAGATGCTTGTAACTTGATTGTAGGATCCATGGGAGTTGAAACGGGATGGGCAACTAGCAAACCAGTATCATCTAGTAGTTGAAGAGTGTAGTGACGTTGAGACAAAAGAATACCTTTAGACGATTTGGCGATTTCCAGGCCAAGAAAATACTTAAGATCACCCAAGTCTTTAATTTTGAACTGAGATTGTAAGAATTCTTTTACCATGGCAATGTATCGAGGGGAAGGACCTGTAATGATAATATCATCTATGTACAGCAATAGTGCAACAAATGATTCACCGGACTCCTTGGTGAAGAGAGAGTAGTCGGATTTGGACTGTGTAAAACCGAATTGAAGAAGAGTGGCTGAGAATTTTGCATTCCATTGACGGGAGGCCTGTTTAAGACCGTAAAGCAATTTATTCAACTTGCACACAAGTTTATGAGGTGAATCAGGAGAAATATGATGGGAGACAGGAAGGTGATATCCCAAAGGAATATCCATGTAAACTTCTTCATACAAGTCACCGTTTAAGAACGCATTATTCACATCCATCTGGGATAGGGACCAACTGAATTGAGCAGCAAGGGCCAGCAACAGCTTTATAGTGACCAATTTTGCTACCGGTGAGAATGTGTCAAGGTAATCAATGCCTTCTTGTTGGTTATAACCCTTGGCGACCAAACGAGCTTTATACCTATCGACTGACCCATCGGCCTTATACTTTACTTTGTATAACCAACGGCAACCAATAGTATGCTCTTCAGGGGGAATGGAAACAATGGACCATGTATTATTTGCTTCCAAAGCATCAAGTTCCTCTCTCATGGCGGAACGCCACTGTTCGAATTTCACGGCTTGATGGTAAAATTGAGGTTCATAAATGGTGGATATGGATAGAACATATTGTTTGTAAGTTGAAGAGAGGGAATCATAGGATATGACATTAGACAGGGGAAATAAAGCATCAGATTTTGGAGTTGGGAGATTGTGGAGGAGATTGCAATGATAATCCTGCAAATATGATGGGGTTTTAGATGCTCGAGTGGAGCGTCTAGGCGGATGCAACTGAGTAGGATGATTAATGTGAGGAGGCTGGGTGGTAGAGATGTCAGGTGGACTGGGAGGAAGAGCTGTGGGAAGGACAAAATCCGAGAAGAAATCTGGTAAAGAAGAAGGGGAATGTGTCTGAAAAGGAAAGATCGATTCATGAAAAACCACATCACGAGAGATGAATGTTTGCCGAGTTTGAACATCTATAAGTTTATATCCTTTTATACCAGGAGGATAGCCAATAAAAACACAAGCACGTGCACGGGGGTCAAATTTAGAGCGATGAGATGCCAATGTGGACGCATAAGCCAAACATCCAAATGTCCATAAGAAATTATAATCAAAATCATGTGTATATAATTTCGAATAAGGAGTGGAGTGTTGTAACACCTGTGAGGGGGTGCGATTGATAAGAAAAGTGGTCGTGAGAATGCAATCAGTCCAATGCTCAATAGGGAGTTTGGATTGAAAGTAAAGGGCTCGAGCTACATTGAGAAGATGCTGGTGTTTACGCTCGATGACGGAATTCTGTTGGGGTGTATCGACACACGAGAACTGATGGAGGACACCTTTAGTAGCAAAAAATTCAGTAAACTGGAGCTCTTTAGCATTATCTGATCTAAACACTTTAATGGTTGCACCAAACTGAGTAGATACCATGGCAAAGAAATGCGGTATAACATAGCTAACATCAGATTTTGAACGTAACAAAAACACCCAAGTAAATCGTGTAAAATCATCCACCAAAGTCAAAAATATCGATGACCAGTGTATGAAATGTGTGCAAATGGCCCCCATACATCACAGTGAACAAGCTCAAATGTAGAAGAAGTTACATGACTGCTAGAAGGAAAAGCAAGTCGTTTTTGTTTAGCTTACGGGCACACAGGACATACTCCACAATACTTGTCTTGAAACTTGGGTAGCTTATCTTTTATTGAGTGTAAAGCCTTCCAAGATGGATGATCAAACCTGGTATGCCATACGTATGAAGAATCTGAGGTGGAAATGTTATTAACTGCATTAACTAGAGCAGGAAGGAGTGTCTTGGAATCCAGGACATATAATCCATCAAGGTAATCACCCTTGCCAGTCATCCTCTGTGACTGATTGTCCTGAATGGTGAATTGATTTCCATCAAACTTTATCATGTAACCAGTATGACGAAGTAATGCACTCACTGCTAACAAATTAAACTTGAACTGAGGAAGATACAAAACATCCTTAAGTACAATCAAAGGACTCAGCTGAACATCCCCAGAGTAACAAGCTTCAACAGACATGTCATTGGGTAGAATGACAGAGGCAGTGAAAGGGCGTAAAGAAATAAAAGCATGCCGATGACAACAAATATGTCGTGATGCTCTAGAATCAACAATCCAAAACTGGGAGCTAGAAATGCTGGAATCCAAAGAAACCGAGAAACATGTACTTGTGGAATGAGTAGTGTCATGTGCCTGGGGTTGTGAATCCACGGAGAAGGCGGACATACGACTGGATAGCAGAGCTATCAATTGTTGGCATTGTTGAGGGTTAAGAACTGGTAGATCATCACCAGGGGAAGGATGAGAAGAAGAACTCTCTCCAATACTGTGAATGGATGAAGTTGTAACCTGATTGACAGAAGTTGTTTTAGGTGTAGGCTTAGGACGGGATTTATACCTAGGGGGAACCCATGCAACTTGTAGCACTTATCAATGGTATGTCCATGAAATTGACAGTGCGTGCAAAAAGGCCGATCTCTCTTCTGAGGCTTGGAGGAGGATGAAGTACTAGGCATGTTTGAAGGAGCTGTAGTGTGAGCAGAGTTGGACACAACAAATGCCAAACTCGGAGCAGAGATGTCAGAGTAATTCCCAATTTTTCTCTGTTGTTCCTCTTGAGAAATCAAGGAGAAAACACGATTCATAGGAGGTAATGGATCTAACAGCAAACTTGACTGTGAACTTGAGAGAATGAATCATTCAGCCCCATTAAAAAGGCGAGCACATATTCAGATTGAAAATACGTGGTTAAATCACGTACACCTCCGCAAGTGCAGTGACCACATGAATAATTAGGGCGGAAATTGCCAAGCTCTTCCGAGAGAGTTTTAAGCTTGGTGAAATACGTACCAATGGACATGTTATCCTGCTTCAAATTCATCAAATCTCGACGTAACTGGAAGAGTCTGGGGCCATTACTCTGCTGAAATCGCTTTTGAAGATCCAGCCACATGGATCGAGCAGAATCAGAGAAGATGATACTAGCACAGATCTCCTTTGATACCGAGTTAAGAATCCAGATGATAACGATATTGTTATTGCGAGTCCAAGATTGCAGCAACTGACGATCAGCACCAGCTGGTTTTTGCAGAGATCCATCAATGAAGCCGAGCTTGTTCTTCACGGAAAGGGTGATTTGCATCGCACGAGACCAGGATGCATAGTTATCACCAGTGAGGGCTGAGAGACGAGCACCAAACCGGGATTATCTGAGTGATGCAGGTAGTAGACGTTGGAAGGATCGTCAATGGGAGGAATTGGAGTAACCATGGTGAATGGTACACATAAGACACTGCAATGAGCAGGAAATCAGAAGTGCGAAAGGGAAGGTAAGTCTCTTGATACCATATTAGAACTGGAGAATCGAATTTGGAAGTGAATATTCTGAGTATTATTAATTGAGTATTAGCTTGTACATAAGGTGTATTTATACAATGGAAATCAAACTAATTAACAGAATATGGTTGAGCTAACAAACTATGCTAACTACTGTAACTGAATAACCGTTCATAAAACTGAACAACTAATCTAATATAAAGAAAAAACAAAAGAAAAAGATCGTAACTAGTTGCTAAGTTCCAACTTTGCTTACAAAGTTAACCAAGGGCGGAATTGACTACCAAATCAAATCCACCACACTATCAAATTCTTTAAGTACTAGTCTATTAATTTGAATGAGACAATAGTGATCATTCTATATCACTAAACACTACGGAATCAAAGAGATATCCGAATAGAAACATGCCTTTGGGTATGGACGCCTAATAAGCGATGAAAACACATCTTCCCAAGAGACGTTTTTGCAAGACAAACTAGTGAAGTTTAGACAAAAATAGATAATACCTCTTAGACGGACGCGATTCACCCTACTGAAACATTAAATATAATATATCAATAAAAAGTTATATTTGTACTTTTATTTGTGTGTTTATTTTTTCACAAAGTTCGATTCTATTTTTTGTTTTTCATTATATTCATAAATAAAAAATGTGTTTGATGAACCACTAGCTTGTAGCTCAAGTATCATCGCTCACTCTTCGCAGGAGTGTTGATCAAAGTTTGAAGTCTGAGATAGCGATTAGTTACCAAATTTTTTTATTTTCATTCCGCTAGAGAAATTTTGTTTTACTCCAAAATGTGAATGCTTATAAATATTTTCAAAAATACACTATTCTTTCACTTTCATTTTTTCTTTCCTATCAATCACTTCTACCCATTTTTCAAAAAATATATCAAATCACCAATCATTATTACACATCCTCTCACAAATTTCATTATTCACATACTCACGTATTTCTGACTACAAATCATACTCAATCATTATTTTGCTCATTTTATATCAAATCAATTTTTGATCATTACTTTTTCATCTATATCCAATCACAATATCAAAATTCAGTTTTTCAAAAAGTTTTTTTTACCAATTCTCTAACAAAGAAAAAAATCAAAATAAAAACATATCTAATCGCTATGTATGCTGTGATTGTTTTTTCCCCTCCAACCACTCATTTCAACTTATTAGAAAAGAAATGTATGCCGTGATACAATTTTCAGAGAATAAATGTGGAAAGTATGTGTAAAAAAATTGCTTGTTTTACCTATGACATGATTTTTTTTAACTGCAAAACATTTCTTTAGATTGTACATAGTACCGAATTGTTATTTTGAAATTGAGTGATTACATTTATATGCACACAATATTTTAGAAGCTAAAGTATTACTTTAGAATGTAAAAATACTTCATCTGATTCAAGTATAATTCTTTTTAAGTATTAAAAAATGATACAACATTTGGTAAAGTAAGACATCTTTTAGTATATCTTCTAGCTAAAGTTAATAATATGAATGTTGTAAAGTAAAAAAAATGTTGATACTTGCTATGAGGGAGAGAGAGCTAGAGCCTAGAGGTATGAGGTGTATATACCACATATATATATGTATGCGAAAGTGTGCAAGAAAAAGATACGAGTGTTGGGGGTCAAACGACAGTTCGTACAACAAAATGTCCTGCTTTACAGAGGTCAAAGGAAAGAGGCCAAAGTCAGAATGTGTATCTGAGAAGTTAAAATAAGTTGATTGGACTACATGTACCCCTCCTTCACGTGGTGCGGGATCCACTTTTTTGACTCTTTTGCCTCCATCCTACGTGGCACTGTTCGCTCTCCCCCTGGTTGCCACGTGGACCCATACATGCATATTTTCCATTATTTTATTTTACTATATACACCGTGTGTTGCATATCTGACTTTTATTTTTTATGGTTTTATTTAGGGCTCGGGACTTGGAGATTATCGGAATCAAACCGATATCCGAATCAAAAAATATCTGAACTTAAAATATTCGTTGACTTTTTGACTTTCTATTCCGAAAATTTTTTTGGTTTTCGAGATTTTTAAATATAATGAGAATCTTACCAAAATATACCTCTATCGAACCGAAAATCCAAAACTAGAACCGATTTTTAAGAATTTTTTAATACATACATATATATTATTTTTATCTTATTTATATTTTGATGTTGTGATACCCTACATTCAATAAACTTAGAATTTTATTTGGAATAATTATTGTATTATGTTTCTAATTTATGTCATTTAATTTAGTAATATTTAATTATTTATTAAGTTAGGATGATTTTTAGAATATATATGACTTTACGATTTATTATTGAGATTAATTTATTGAATGATATTAAAATTATGATTTGGACTTGGTAATATATTTTATTATCATAATATTTGAGATTGAGATCTTATTATATGTAAACAACTTATTTAATTATTTGTTATGTCAATTTACTTCATAAGATTTGAATTTGTTTATTTAATAAACTACTTAGGTCATCCCCAGCAATGGCTTTATAATGGCGCCCAACGCCATTTATCCTCCCAGCAGTTCGCAAAATGGGGCGCTATTTTGGTGATTTGCTACAAGATAATAAAAATGGCGCCGCATCAGATATATTATATATTTATTTTTTTTTTTGCTTTTTTTTGTTTAATTTTTTTTGAACTTATTTAACTTAAAATATTACTATTGATATTAATTTTCAATTAATTTAATAAAATATAATACTAAAATTTCAGTTATATATGATAATTTTTTAAATTATATAATATGTAATATTATGAATTGTTAGTTTAATTTTGCATTAACTTCATTAATTTTAAAAAATTTAGTTTGTTTAATTTCAAAAATAAAATATTTAATAAACATTATATGAAATAAAATTATTTATTTAATATTTTTATTAGTTATAATGTAATAAAAATTAATATTAAATAAATAAACGAAGGAATCTTATAGAATATTCTTTTTTAGTGCATAAAATAGTGCAATCTGCTGGAGATGAAATGGATATCTTGCACTAAAATAGTGCAAATTCTGCATCAAAGTAGTGCAGACTACTGGAGATGGTCTTAGCATGTAATTTAGTGGACTTGGCATTTTAGAGCATCCACAACGTTGGCACCTACATTAATTTATTCTTTGTATTTATGTTGTTGATTGGTTACATGGTGAAATCGGATTTTAATTTTTTTGTTATTTTGAGCCTTACAGTTAAGTATTTCAGACTACAATAAGGCCAACAATACATTTTGGGATTGTACTACAAAAAAAAAAAAAACTATAATTGTTTGGTGATTTTAACATTCGTTTTTTATTTTTTCTTATTTTTTTTGTCTTTTACTTATGATTAATCTCCGTTTCTCCATCCCAAACTGTAACATTCTGTACCGTTCCATTAGAACTGAATATCCATACCGAACCATGCCAAAGTTCAGGATGATTCAGGACGGAAATTTTTTCTCTATGGTTCGGTTTTGGAGATTGATTTTTGAAATCTCCGAACTTCGAGACAGTTCTGGAGATTTATGAATCTACGACCGTCCCGTACCGTGCACACCCCTAGTTTTATTAATCTTTAGCCACTTTGGATCTCCTATTTTACTATTTTGTTGGGGGCAAAAATGTTATTTATTATTAATAGACAATTCAATATATATTAGATTAATCTTATTAATTGCCCAATAACCAATGGGTTACAGATGGAATAATTCGACCCATGAGGTCTGGATATGGCCCACGAGCCATTTTTTACTACGCGGCCCATAGGCCCGTCACCCAGTTATATTAAGGGGAAATTATAAAAATACACAATTTTCAGTAAAAATACCACAAAATACGCTCTATCACTTTTGTAATCATTTTTTTTTTTTTCCTTTTTTTGGTTATTTTTACGTTTTGTTTTTGTTCACGTATTGCTTTATATGTTATATATGTTTTTTTTTTGTTCATGTATTATTTTTTTACCTATTTTTTATGTTGTTTTTTTTTTGTTTATGTATTGTTTTGTACATTGTTTCCATTATTTTTGTGTTGTTCTATAATATTTTAAATGATGTTCTAATAATTTATTTTGTCGTTTCCATGTAATTTTCAATGTGTAAATACAATCTTTACCTATTTTTAAGCTCGTTTTATTTATGTGGTGTTTTTAATATTTTTTAAGTTTTTTTTTGAGTTGTTTTCATACTGCTTTTAATGTTGTTCGATATTTCTTTGTTGTTTTCACATAATTTTCGATGTCTAAATACAATTTTTACCTATTTTTAAGCTCTTTTTGCTCTTATGATATTTTTTATATTGGTTCTGGTTTATTTCTATATTGTTTCTTGGTTGTTTCCATGTTTTTTATGTTTTCATGCATTTGATCAAAAATTGAATTTTTTTTTTATTCATGTTATTTCTATATTATTTTCAATTTGTTTGGTTTTATATGTGTTGTTTTATGTGTATATTTCTTATTTTTTATAAGATTTCGAGTATATAATGGATTATTTAACGGGCGCAAAATTTATTTTTTCACTGAAAATTTATTATAAGAAACACGTTTTAAACAATCTTGAAACAACAATGTAAAAAATTCCAAAAACTTTGGCGGGAGTGTAAATTTTTCAAAAAAAAAACGGACGTGAGCGTAAAATTATCCGAAAAAGTAACGGGAAGCGTAAAAAACTGTCATTTTTCCCGAAAAGTGGGGCAATTTTGTACTTATCCCTTATATAAAGGGTCATCCTCTTCATTTGTAAGTGAATCTCTCATAATCTCACTTAATTATTATTCAGTATTCATTTACTGTCTTATATTCTCTCTCGTTTACCTTGCTGACATGAGCGTCAAAGGAACTTCCCTAGGACAACTCCAGGGCCCGTCTAACATTTGCGCGTGTGCAGACAAGTTCCTAATAGAAGATTTCCAGCTCAAGTAGAAGAAGACTTCCCGCTTGGGGAGAAGAAAACTTGGACTTTATCAGAAACCTTAACTTGGAGTGGTCTTCTCTAAAAAAACAACATCATTGTGGCGCCGTCTGTGGGAACATCTAAAGCACACGAAGATTCAGACATGATCTCAAGCACGTGAAGCCGGATCTCAAGCTGCTGGTCGTGAACTCCGAAATCAAGAAGAGGAACGGCCACCTAGAAGATCAGGGGCCAACCCTCCTCCTCCTGGAAGAGTGCAGATAAGTGTGTTTTATGCATGTTTTACATGTTTATTTGAGTATGATTTTGGTTGTTTTGTTGTTAATTTCGTAGTTATTTTTATTGCACATGATTCCTATTACTATGTGGTGATTGGTATAGATTGATCATTCAGAGCTAGTTTTGGTGAATTTCGGACCATGGATTCATGTTTAAACATACCCCGGGGTTTAAGGATGCAAAAATGCTCGAAATCCCAAGCTAAACGCGTTATTTTGAGGTCCTTTAGACCCAACATGGCCAGGGTGTATCGGTCAACACGACCGTATTCAAACAGGGAGAAAATCATGATTTTGAGGGTTTGAATAGACTCTGACACGGCCATGCTGTGTTGGCCAATACGGCCGTGTCCAACTGAACAAAGAAGACACAATACATCACAACCATGCCGTGTTACGCGACATAGGCGTGTCCGAATCACTTTCCATCATCAACTTGTGGCAGAATTTGTGGAAAACTCACCAACCATGCTTTTTGACCACTTTTGTGCACCTTTAACATACCATTTTGTTGCACAAACACCTCACATTCCCAACATAATTGCATAAAAATAAATATCCAACAACCCAACTAATAAGTGGAACATTAAACTACTAAAATATGACATTATCATTGAAAACTTTCAGCAAAATTATGTCAATAAAAGCTTAAGGATGGGGTTGAGGATAGGATATTCATTATTCGTATCATCAATCCATCATTATTCATCAAATCCTTCATTGATTCATTCTCACACATAAAATTCAGAATTTGGAGAGAAAGTTACATATTGTAAGAATAGAGGGAAAATAA
The DNA here is from genome assembly GCA_016081115.2 of Rehmannia glutinosa. Lineage (NCBI taxonomy): Eukaryota > Viridiplantae > Streptophyta > Magnoliopsida > Lamiales > Orobanchaceae > Rehmannia > Rehmannia glutinosa. The sequence continues at coordinate 25,057,042 of CM071932.1, read as the reverse complement.
AATTGGGGATTAAGGAGCTTGGAAGAGAAGACATGAAGCAACAACATTAAAGACAATCAAGAAAGAAGTCCATTTCAGATTTTGATAAAAGATAAGTACACCATGTTTATAACATTTCAATCTTCTTGTGTAGCTTATTTTTTTGTACAAATCATGTGTAGCTAAATTCTTAGTGTTTGAATGTAATGAGCTCTGGAATGGATTTGTGATTAAAATTTGTATGTTTTAATATAATCTTCATGTTTTATGTGATTCACTTATATTGTGCTTCATTTATTCGAGTTAATATTTCCGGTATATTGATTTGAATTTTATTCTTCATCGGGTAATCTAGAGATTTATGTTGAAAAAGAACCAATCTAAGTGAAAGGAGTTGCATGCAATCCTAGATATAGGACAACATAAATCTTCCGGATTAGGGCAAACCTAATATGGGAATTCATAAATCGTTATATTGCAATCTTGGGGATTTTGACGAGAAAGAGATTTCGGTTAATCAACTTGAGAGTAGAAGTTTTTCACCTTAAAAGATGGTTTAACTTAAATAGGGAATTTCTACGGTCCATGAAATATGACATTGTGTTAAATAAGGATGATAATTGCTTAACGGTTCATGGTTGTATTTATTTTTGTTAAAATTACAAAAACATTCTAGTGAGATTTACATTCAAACACATTTTTATCTATTGATCTCTTATTTTAAAATCTTCCTTTATTCTATCATTTGTAATTTGTTGCTTATTTAGATGTTTTTTTTTTATTTTTACAAACAAACTTCTGAAAATTGATAGATTAGATAACAAAAAAAGGGTAATTAATAGTATTCATAATTCTCTTGGGAATGACACTTGGTACTAGGTAAACTAAACTATAAAATGATAGGTGCACTTGCCTAATATTTTTAGAATAGCTATCGAGCTATCAAGTGCCGCCCCCACCACTGCAAGCAAGAGGAACCCCGCCCCCTACTCCTGGGGGCCCCGCGCCCTGAAGAAGTTTGCCTGACCCAGGAAGCCCTCCAAGCTCTGCTGGATGAAGCTGCCTGGAATGCTTTGAAGCATCAAGCTGCGAGTGTAGCCACTGGGAGACCATCCCGGGCTCCACCCATCACAAAAGACCCTGACCTGGAAAGTTTGGGAGGAAGAGATGAAGGACGAAGCGAGAAACATGAAGAGTCTCCACTAGCTGAAGAGTGTCAAGTCATACAACCCATCCATGCCAACTCGCGGGCTATCGCCCAAATGAAGATGAGTCCATTGTCCCCTGCCATCCTGACCGAGCCATTACCATCGGGTATCAAAACCTCTGACTTACCAAAATATGATGGAATTAGATATCGCCAAGAGCACTTAGACAAATTCCATGCAAAAGTGAATCTCTACGACATGACGGACACCTCCTACTGCAAGGTGTTCCGCACTACTTTGGCCAAGCGGGCGCTGAGTTGGTTCAATCAACTCCCAATAGGATCAATCTCTGGGACGGACAAACTTACTAAATCCTTCATGCAATAGTTCTCCATCAACACAAATTTCCCCAAGACCATCGCTCACCTCTTCCAGTTGAGGCAAAAGGAAAGGGAAGCACTCCGGAAATTCATGAAGTGGTTCGTCGAAGACGTCAACAAAGTCACCAATATCCAGCACGAGACTTTAGCTAGAATCTTACAGCAAAACCTCCGTCAGGGGCGATTGAAAGAGTATTTGGCCAAGGATCCTCCCTCCACCATAGAGGAGTTGTTGAGCCAAGCAGAGAAACACATCTGTGTGGATGAATCCACCAAACCAGAACCCATCGCTAAGAGCAAGTCCAGGGAAGATGATTGAAACCGATCCCAGAGGAATCAAAAGAAAGAATATGGGCCGAACTTCACCCCACTAAATGCACCAATAAAGGAAGTATTGATAGTTGTTCAGAAGAAGGGGATCATCGATCCACCTCAACCATTGGAGAATAACCCGCAAGGGCACGCTCCAAACTATACTGCCGCTACCATAAGGATAAGGGGCACACCATAGAAGATTGTTACGTACTGAAGAGAGAAATCGAATGACTCATTCAAAAGGGCTACCTAAAGGATTTTGTTGATAAGAGTGTGTTTTGTCGTGACCCAAGGCCACTTAAAGATGAACCCCAACAGGATCAGCACCGCTTGGATCCCCACAGAGATGAGAAACGTGATACTCACGTATCCAAAGTCATTGATGTGATCTTCGGAGGACCATAAGTGAAAGATGGCCAGAGCTCCCTCTGGGTATGCAGCATGGAGCGAAGGGGATGCCCGGAAGAAACCCCTTCCAAGAGAAGGATTGTGGAATCACAACAATCCAAGAGAATGCCCATCACATCTGGTACTCAAGGCTATATCCCAAAAACCCAGGTCCACCTAGGCGCTATTGTTATCTCCGTCATGTTGGCCAACTTTGTGGTCAAAGGGTCCTAGTGGATACTGGAAGCATTGTGGATGTCATGTTTCAAAAAGCATTTGATAACATGAAGATTGACCCAACACAGGTCCTCCCGATTTTAGCACCCCTGATTGGCTTTATCGGAGAAGTGATCAAGTCTACTGGCAAGATCAAACTACCACTCACATTCGGAATGGACGCCCCACACCGTATCACGAAGATGGTCCATTTTCTCATCGTGGATGCTCTCTCTCTGTATAACATGATTTTGGGAAATCCCAACTTGAATAATTTCCGTGTCATTCCCTTTACAGTTCATCTTAAGCTGAAGTTCCCCATAGAGTTCAGAGTAGGAGAAACTATTGGAGATACCAAGAATGTCGAGGAATGTTACGTTGCCATAATGAATATGAGAGCCCCATGCGGCCTTAGGAGCTGCGAATCTGGATAGCTCACACGAATGCCAGTTCTCCCCCGCTCTCTAGTAGTTCTCGTGTCTTTATCTATTTTTGGTTTATTTTCGGCCCACAAGTGTTAAATATTATTATTTCGGTTTTTAGCTTATTTTCGCCCGTAAGGTGTAAAACTTTGTTGCTTTATGAATAATGAACGAATTACTTTCACTTTTTTGTTGTGTTTACTTGCATGCAGTTAATTAACAAATATGGCATCGTAAATAAACCTCCTCTATCACTCCCGGAGGGCTAGGGAACCCCTATGGGGGGTCCTTGTAAATAAACCTCCTCCGGCACTCTCAGAGGAAGGGGCTACGCCATGGGTAGAGGCTCCCTCACGGATGAGTCCTCATAAGTTTCTCTTCACCTCACCCTGAAGTTGGTGGTTCTCCGCCTCCACTACCTCATTTTGATGGTTCAATGCTGCCATAAGGTTCAGAATCTACATTAAAATTTGCATTAGTCCTTCTAAATGAAAGGAAACAAGAATAAAGAACAAAGCATAAAGTAACCACAAAGCATACCCTGGCAAAGTATCCACAAAGATGTGTCTCCATGTCCTTGAAGGACAAGGACCCAACACGAGATTGATCATTAGCCGACAATGCTCCCCTCGTACTAGAATACCCCATGCCTGAATTTGTAAAGTCCCAATGGAGCTGAATCCCCTCCCGACGATTCACGCCGCCATAAAAGAGATCTCAGGGGCAAATGGTCCCAAAATCAGCCTCATTAGGCTCCGTCCTCGGCCTCCTCCCCCCAGAAGATCTGGTAGGAAGATGAAAAGCAGGAACGATATCAATGCAATCCCCAGGACAAGAAACTGGATGCCGGTTCCCATCCAACCAGCGAGGACGTGACCCGCACCCACCATCTCCCCGGTGCAGGGCGCTCGAGCTCCAGCTAGTAGCAGACTTTTTCTTGGCATTCTCTTCTCATTCTTCTTATAGGCCATCAACTCATCAATGTTGTAACTCTCCTTTCCTCAAAAGCAAACATGATACAATACCAGAAGACAGAAACAATTAAATATACAAGCAAAAGTAAAGAGCAACATAAGGAAGCAAAAAATGTTTAGTACCCAAAAAATCTCTAACACTCAAGAGACTCTCAAACAACCCTTTTGATCTATAGATGATGAGAATCCATGGATGAAAGTCCCAGTAACAGTGCCAGTTGGTCCGGTGATGAGGGCTCGAGCAAAATAGTTCAAGGAAGCACTCAAAAAAAGACCGAGAGTGTGTTGCCGATGGAGGAAGATGTTTGGGCGGTCCAGTTGATTCGCATCATCAACATTCAAGAGTCCACCTCAGACTGAGCAAGCAAATGATGCCATGAATACTTTGTAATTAAGTTCTCAATAGTGTCTTGTATTCATCTATCTTAGATAGTCGTACTCTGATTTGTTTTGAGTCGTTTTGATGTTTTATAGGCCAAGTAAACCTTTAAGGCCGCGTCATAAGTTTATATTTCGAGTTTGGGATGAGCAGGGGTCAAATTCAAAGACAAAGTTGAAGGGGGTGTTCGACTTGACGCATGGGCAGCCCATGCGCCATAGCACGACCCGTGCGCCTATATGAACAAAAAATAGGGTGTTGACTTGACGCACGGGCAACCCGTGCGTAAGCGCACGGACCTGTGCGTCTATGCGGGTTTTGGCCGTTTAGGTGTGTTCAGTTTTGTTTTATTTCCTTTTCAATTTTTAAGTTATTTCCTAGTAGGGTTAGGGTTTTGGATCCTATATAAGGGTGAACACTTGATCTTTTTCATTAGTTATCAATTGAACTCATATATTACTCTCAAATTGAGTGTTTTTTCAAATACTTCGAGATTTACGTTTCTTGTTGCAATTATCGACTTATCAGATAATAATCTATAATTGCTTGTGGCGTCTTCGCATACCGAGGTTGTTGCTTGGCTAAGCAAGGGCTCGAGGTTATTTCCACCATCTTTAACTGAACTAGTGAAGAACTTGGGTTAATAATATATTGTTGTTTGGGTCGTAAGCACGTTCATTGCTACGGTTCACATCAATAGACCAATGATATTTCCTTACATAAAGCAGCAGTACCACATGCCAACTTGGTCTCCGAGACCCATTCATGCGGAAGCTCCCAACCATTATCTCTCACGTAGAAGAAGTCTTCCTTCCACAACCCACCATGAGAAGAAAGCCCCATGAGGAACTTGTACTGGGTGCAAGGAAAGAAATGAAAGCAGGTATATCCTCAAGACTTCTTGGCATAGACCAAGAAGTGGAATCCATCTACAGTGGTGGGCATATCCAACTTCCGCATTATATACTCATATCGTCGTATGCACGCATAAGCTTGGGAAACCATCTATCCAACACATGCTCCTACCGATAGCCACAAGCTAATTATCCGGATAAAGAGAAAAGCCAACAGAGAAGCAATACATATAAACCGTAATGAAGCCCTGGGGCAGATGAGTAAGTCTATTCTCCGACCTTGGAGCCAACATGCGAAACTCAGAAGGGAGCCCTAACCGCTCGCTCAATCTACAAAATATGAGAAAACTAACTCTCCCTGGATAAGAGCTTGACACCGGGAAATCGATATATTGGCCCAAAATCATCTTTGGGAACCTCTTCACTTGGACACAAATCCGACTGAAGGTCTATGACTCCCTCACCAACCAAATATAACTCCGGAGCTAGAGGGAGAAAGGTGGAAATAGAATAACGGAACTACAGACGAAATGGGTGGTGACGCCATGCCCGGGCAGAACTGAAGAGAGGCCAAAATCCAATATTTGGCCCAAAATATGAGAAAACTCTAGAGAAGATGGTGAAATACGCAAGGAAGGACGGGCCAAGGGGCCTGAGCTGCTTTGGGGAGCGCTCTCTCCCCCGCACTGGAGGGCGCGCCCTTGGGCGCAACCTAGAAGGGTGCGTGGACAACACCCTTTTCCGCGCCAGGGAGGCGCTCTGAGGTGCCCTCCCTCGGCTCTCATCCCTCTCCCACTACTTGATGCACTCCACTTCTCTCTACAACTCTCCATAGACATCCTCCTCAACTCTCAAGAAAATTTCACTAAGTGTTCTTCCAAGCAAAATGATTCAAAATTAAGGAAGAGTAGAGAGAAAACTATTACCTTTGGAAGACATTATCAAAGCTCTCTTTCAAGTGTGTCCTTGTGTAAGAATGACCAAGGAATCTCAAGACAAAACAAGATAAAGAACAAGACAAGCCAAACATAATATCAGTTTTGCTCCCGCACTGCTCAATTCTTCCGCAGCACCCGAGCTGGGGGGCTTATGTTGGGGGCAAAAATATCCTTTTATTATTAGTATATAATTCAGTTATATATTGGATTAATATTATTTTCCCCAATAATCAGTAGGATATAGATGGAATAATCTAGCCCATTAGGTCCAGATCAGGCCCATTAGCCATTTTTTCATACGCGGCCCACAAGCCCGCCACCCTGGTATAAAGGTCCATACTCTTCACTTGTAAGTAACTCTCATAATACCATTTAATTATTATTCAGTATTCATTTAGTGTTTTATATTCTCTCTCGTTCACCGTACTTACTTGAGCATTGGAGAGGCCTCCCTAGGACAACCCCATGGCCCGTTTAAGTTTTGCATGTGTGTAGGCAAGTTCCCAATAGTAGATTTCTAGCTCAAGGAGAAGAGACTTCCCGTTTGGGGAGAAAAAGACTTGGGCTTTATCAGAAACCTTAACTTGGAGTGATCTGCCTAAAAAGCAACATCACTATTACTGCTCAATACAATTCCAATCATGACACGATTGATCAACACTAATACGACATAAAATTATAGAGTTTGGACTGGGGGCTTATCGGGTTCTGGTCATTATCGTATCGGTGCGATAAGGCCGACTAAAATTATGTTGAAATTGGACTGACCCGATAAATACGATAAGGCACGATAAATTTTTAAGTATCGGTCATTGATTATTTGTATATGTAATTTACTAGTAATTAACTATTTATTGATAATTTATTAGAAAATGTGTTGTAAGTATCAAATATAATAATAAACATAAACTGTTGTTTAGATCGATTAGATAGGCGTTATTTTTCCAATTAGGCCCCTTTCAAGTCCCGCCTAACTCCCGCCAAGTTCTTTAACCTTTTTAGGCCCCGCCTAACCCCGCTCAAGTACATGTTTATTATTTTCGATTTTCATGTTTATTATTTTCTCATGTTCGGAATTATTTGGTTTAAATAAGTGTTTTACCTTTTTTGGTTACTTGCATGAGATAAGATTTATTAAATAAGGAAAATTTGATTAAATAGGGATTATATTGGAACTTGACTATCAAACAATAATTTAAATATGGAAAGATATTATTTCTTATTATTTTAAATCATATCGATAACGAATGATTCTAGATCATACCTTATTTGATATATGTATCCTTGATATTTTAGATATCTCTCTCAATGTTTTGTACGGACTTGGAGATTTGGAAGCACCTATATAACGAGAGGACGTCCCTTCATAATTCGACACAGAGAATACACGAGTCTAGAGTTAAAATACACATGAGATTCATAGATTTGGAGTTTGAGAGTGAAGGAACAAAGATCGAAGTTCTATACAATTTGAAATGTTGTTAGACGTGCTATTGCATCTCTAGTATAATACATTCGAAGATTACGAGTCTTTGATCTAGTTTTCATTACGATCTGAATAGACTATATTCCTAGTGTTTTGGGCGAGTTGTTATACAATTCACAGATCTACTTATAGATAGGAGTTTTAATAGTATTTTGTACTAGTTGAATCATACACGTCAGTTTTGTAAACGATTCAATCAACTATTGAAGTTTTCACCTGTCGCACACGTTTCCAAGTATATTTTTACCGCAGCGGACAAATTTTATCTCTATGTTATTTTGTTGATCCAATGCGAGTTGGTATAAGTGTTACTGACACATATAACAACTATATGTTCTGTTCGTTTATCCTTGAATATATGGGACCTTTAGAACTTTCAATTGGCATCTAGAGCCAACATTGATTACACTAAGTGTTGATCCTGCATTCGAGAAAGCAATGGATGTTCAAGAAGTTGTGTTTCGTCCTCCTATACTTGATGGTATGAACTATTCCGTTTTGGAAGTGAAGATGTTCGCATTCATCAAATCCATTGATGAAAGTGCTTGGCGTACATTTTTAACTGGATGGACTCTTTTTTATTGATATTGATGGTGACTTCATACCTATAGGAGAAATTAGTTGGACTAATGAAGAAGTGCAATTGGCGAACCTGAATTCTAAAGCTCTATGCTATTTTTGGGGTTGTGGATATTAATATGTTCAAAATTATCTCCAACTATTCTGAGGCAAAAGAAGTATGGGAAGCACTACAAAAGCATTGTGAAAGTTCTGCAAGTTTTCTTTATACTAACTTAAGACACTTGATGGTAAGATTCGAAAATTTGAAGATGGAAGAGGATGAAGGCATCACTTCATGCAACACTAAGTTATGTGAGATTTATAATGAATCCCAATCTCTAGGAGAACCAATTTCAAATGATAGAATAATAAGTAAGATGATGTGATCCATGACTAAAAGGTTTGACATGAAGATTGTTGTCATAATTGCCAAAAATTACCACGTTTCGTCTTGATGAACTTGTTGGATTTCTTAAGACATGGGAACTCAATAAGAGAAGACCCAAAGGGAAAAACATTGCATTACAGGTTATACTCGATGATACTGATGATCTAACTCATTTAACCAAAGTTGATGAATCTGAACTAGGTGAGGAGTCTATAGCTTCTTTTGCTAAAAAACTTACTAAGATTATGAAAAACAAAAGCAAAAACTAGTTTCTATGCAAACCCAAAAAGCCTTTAAAATTGGAACTCCCAAATATCTGCAAAGAAGCATGCCTAATAGAGGTCAAAAAAGATCTGGAAATATATTTTATACTGAGAAGGGTAAGTATAGAGCTTGTACTGGTTTTGGACACTATGCAAACCAGTGTGCAAATACCTTAAGCAAAAAAGGTATGAATCTAAGTGTTACATTGAGTGATGATGAATCTGAAGAGGTCAACTCAAGTTACAAAGATGATACTACTTCCCTCCTGACTGTCATCAAAGAGAAAAAGTCGTTGAATCAATCCACTAGGTGTCTCTTGAGGTGTTGCTCGAGATATTCCAACACCTAACATGTATACTTTCTCTAACACTTCATATATGTTTTGCGTAACTCTACCTCTATAGTTGGAACATATGCTCAGGTTGCTGAGGACTCCGATGGTGAAGAACAAAATATATAAGAGACCTACAAGGAGTTGTATCACGATTGGCTCAAAAGTGTTCAACAACTTGGACGTCTCTCAAAGGAGATTGAAAAACTCACCAAGGAGAATGGGAAAAAGAAGAGCTCTTTAGCTTGATTGGAGGTTCTACTGACTAGAAGGGATGAAGAACTGGAAAAGGTAAAATCTGAGCTTGTTAAATCTCTTGATACTTTGAAAACTTTAAATGCTGGTAAAGCTAAACTCGGTGAGATTGTCACTATGTTTAGGCAGTGATAACAACATTGGTTTAGGTTATAACACTCTTTTTTTGTCAAAGATAATGAAAACTCTATGGCTTCTACCTCGTCAACTGAAAAATCACCATGTTCTAACCAAAGACCACATAAAAGAAAAGGCCACTATGTTTGTCATTTCTGCTATATACCTGACCATATTGACCATATTGTAGAAAGTTAAAATTTGATTTAAAGTATCAAAGGTCTTCTGGTCAGATGTCGCCACAAGTGATCTTTAACACTTCCAACCACTGTTCTAAAAATTCCCCGCCTAGCCTCGATTAATCCCTGCCTAGGCGCTAGGCCTCACTTGTCCGCCTATGTTACTCTTTCGATTTAGCCCCGTCTAATCCCACCCAACCTAGCGCTTTTTAGAACACTGCTAGTTCCAGCAACACCTCATATTTTTCAAAATCTATTTGGGTCCGTAAATCTGTACTGATATGTAATGTTGTACACACATCCTTGAGATATAACATTGCAGGTTCACGGTACTTTGATAGTGGTTGCTCTCGCCATATGACTGGTATCATTGGCTTCTTAGTAGAGTATGAGTCATTCGATTGGAGTACGGTAACCTATGGAGATGGTGCACATGGACAAATTATTGGAAAGGGCACTTTGAATGTGAAAGGTCTTCCTAAGGTCAGAAACGTTATACACGATGATGGGCTTACGACAAATCTTCTTAGTATACGCCAACTATTTGATGACAATTTATATGTTAAATTTGATAATAATTCATGTGAAGTCTTTGATGGTTCTACATTTGTATTCTATCAAGTTTGAGATCTATTGACAATTGTTACCAATTTGGTGGAATTCATGGATATCATTTGAATGAAACTGATGCGTGGCATCAAAAGTTAGGACATGGCAATTTCAGAATGATTGATAAATTGGTTGGATACAAAGTTGTAATAGGCTTGCCTAAGCTTAACACGAAAAATACATTTGTGTTCGGGTATTATCCAAAAAGTAAGCAAATTCGATTGTCGCACCAAGTGTCACAATACTTTAACACTACCTACTGCTTTGAACTTCTCCACATAGATCTTATGGGTTTAAGGTTGAAACTATTGGAGGAAAGAAATATTGCTTTGTGTTTTTTGATGACTTCTCTCACTATACTTGGGTGTATTTTTTACGTGAAATATCTGACGTTTTTGAGTCGTTTAGAAATTTGGACAAAATGTGTGTAATTTGTATTATATCACTGCTGCTAGGATTAGAACTCACCATGGTAAAAAAAATTGAAAATTGCATCTTTTCATCTTTCTGTGATAGGAAATGTATCTCTCATGAATTCCCTGCACCCAAAACTACACAACAAAATTGGGTAGCAGAAAGAAAGAATCGAACACTACAAGAAATGGCACGAGTTATGCTAAGTTCCAGAAATCTGACCAAACACTTTTGGGCTAAGGCCTTATATACTGCATGCCATATTATTAATCGTGCTTATTGAAGGATAGGTAGTACTATAAGATTGTATGAGATTCTCTTAGGCAAAAAAACCTAACCTTGAATATCTTCATGTGTTTCGATTCATGCGTTATGTGTTGAATGGTAGAGATCAACTTGCTAAGTTTGATTCTAAGAGCGATAAGAGTCTTTTCTTAGGTTCCTCCGTTAATAGTCATGCTTATAGAGTGTTTAATCTTTGAACTATGACTATTATGAAAACTATGAATATTGTATTTGATGATTTGGCTGACCTCGCAGGAAATACTGAAGAAGAACATATCTGATTTGCTTGAGATGATTGAGGCAACTGAGTCAGTGCCTCAATCTGAAATTGAACCAAGTGTTACAACAGATGTTGTTACAAATGTTCCGACAGATGTTGAAACACCTGAAACAACACATGTAAATACACCTTTGCTGGCTAACTCAGAAACAGAATCTGAACCTAAGACTGAACAAACCCAGGTAATGCATGATCATGTGACTAACCGTACTAGAGATATTTTGTGTAGAATCCATAAGAATTGTCCAACTACACAAGTGATAGGTGATGTTACTGAAGTTGTTCATACAAGGAGGAAAGAAAAGGTAAACTACCGCGAGATGGTAAGGTTGGCGTACATGTCTTCAAACTGCACTCTGGTAAGAACTTGTTGTTTCATCTCTAAGTTTGAGCCTAAGAATGTGAATGAAGCTTTGAAAGATGAAATTTGGATCAAGGCAATGCAAGATGAGCTTGATCAATTTGCCAAGAATGATGTGTGGTATTTAATTCCTAAATCTAATAATGTGAATGTGATTAGTACTAAACGGATAATATAAAATAACACTGATGAGTTAGGAAATATTGTGTGTAATAAGTCACATTTAGTTGCTCAATGCTATACATGGGTTCGGGGTGGATTTCGATGAAACCCATGCTCTTGTAGGCCGAATTGAGTCAATTAGACTGCTTCTTGCTATAGCTTGCTATCTTAGGTTGACACGTCACCAAATGGACATTAAAAGTGATTTCCTAAATTATATTTTAAATGAAAAAGCTTATGTCGAACAACCAAAAGTCTTTGAATATCCCTATAGGCCGGACCATGTGTTCAAGATTAAAAAGGCTTTTTTAGCCTTAAACAAGCTCTTAAAACTTAGTATAGGAGATTGACTGAGCATTTACTTCAAATGGATTCTAAGGTGGTGAAGTGGACGTAACTCTTTTTATTCAAAGGACTAACCACATTATTTTGATAGCTCATATCTACGTAGATGATATTGTGTTTGGATCTTCTAGTAAACCAATTTTGAATGAGTTTGTTGAATGTATATCTTCTACGTTTGAGATGAGTATGGTTGGTGAATTTAATTAGTTTTTTTCGTTTATGAATCAAACAATGAAATGATGAGATTTTCATTTCTCAAACTAAGGATGCACGAAATTTGATGAAGAAATTTAACTTAGATTGTGCACCACATTCAAAAGATCCCATGGGTTTGAGTCAGAAACTGAGTCGATAAGATGTCGCTACAAGTGTTGATAACACTTTGTACAGAAGTAAGATTGGCAACCTATTGTATTTGACTGCTAGTCGTGCAGATATTATGTATAGTGTGTGTTTGTGTGCTCGTTATCAAGAAAATCCTAAGATCACTCATTTGGAAGCATTGAAAAGAATTATCTGATATGTTGGAGGTACTACTAATATAAGGATTTGGTATACTAAAGAAATAAACACTAATCTAGTTGGTGTTAGTGATTCGACTCGGGCTGCGAACGTATATGATAGAAAAAGTACAACGGGCCTTGTTTTTATCTAGGAAATAAGTTGGTATCTTGGTATAGTCGTAAACGAATTTGTCTTTCTCTTTCAATTGATGAATCTGAATATGTAGCAGTTGAAGTTGTTGTTCTTAATTACTCTAGATAAATCAAATGGTTAAGGATTAGGTCTTCGCAATAATATTTTAACCATCTATTGTGAAAATTCTAATGCTATTGATATTTCAAAGAATCTGATACAACACTCTCACAAAAAACACATAGACAAAAGACACCATTTTATTTGTGATTTAGTTGAGGAAAACATTGTTCGCATAGAGTGCATTGGGACTATAAATCAATTGGCAAACTTTTCACCAAAGCTTAGATTCTCCACTCTAAGGAAGTCTCTTTGTTTGTGTGCAATTTAACACGTCTCTGAAAGTGTTGCAACACTCACAACAACACCTGTTGCAACGCATGTATATGCTTGTATATCATTTTTCTTTTGTATATACTACTTGCATTCATGGATTAAATAGGTTTGTGTGTGCACGACATAATCAATTTGATGGAGTTCTAGTAATGTACCCAAGATTATTCACTTGATAAGTCGGTATAAGTTGATGATTCCAATATACAACATTGATATCTTATATATCAAGGCGACGAGTTTGAAATATAATATATCTTCAACTTGTTTTGACGCCTTTGAGGGAAATAGATACCTACCCATTGTATGCAACCAATCATTTTGACCAATTCTTACATTTATAAAATTGTTTTAACCAGCATGATCATGTGAGAAAGAGCTATCTTTTGGATTTGTGTGAAAGCTACCCACTTGCTAAATTTGGCATGTGTCTTGGAAAAAATCAAAATACTAGAAAAATCCTATATGATGGGTAATTGAATTCCAATTCATTGCATCAGGCGTAAAATTGTTTTTCAAAGCGTTACAGCACTTGGAACGATACCTGCAGAAACAGTCACCCCACTATTTTTGTGCGCTTATTTATTTCTGTCACATATCTAGACATAACTAGAACATGCATTGTTGGTGAATTTAGATGATTATCTCAATTTCGGAATCTTTTGGATGATGTGCTATCTTGAATTTTCTTTCCAAAATTTTTGAATTTCTTGTTTTCCTAAGTCTTGTTGGGTTATATGTTATGTGATATACTTGAATGATTTAAAAATCTTTACACTCCTTATCTATATTTGCGGTTAAGAGTTTCACTATTTTCAAAACTTAGGTCGCGATTGGATATACTTTCATTTTGAAAATTTTCATTTTGCTAGAGAATAGTGGTGAAAACAATTTTGGAAAAAAAAAGTTGAAATTTGAGAGTGTGATTGAATGTGAGATGAAAAAGTAATGATGGGAGTTGATTTGATTTAAAAATAGTAAAATAATGATTGAATGTGATTGGTAGATAGAAATGAGTGAGTAGGTGAATAGTGAAATTTGTGGGAGAATGTGTAATAATAATTAGTTTTTTGTGAAAAAATGTGTAAATGTGATTGATAAGGAAAAAGTGAGAGCAAGAGAATAGTATATGTTTTGAAAATTTTCATAAACAATCGCATGTTTGGTCAAAAATATTCTCCAGCGGAACGAAATGGATTCTCATTGACATCCAATCGCGGCCTTAGATTCAAAACCAATTTTTGGTAGGATTTTTATTTTATGTGTTAGGATGCGATTTTTAATTTATGGTGAGATTCTTAGAGTTTTATTTGAGTTGAGATTTTTTTTTGAATATGAAATAATGTGACTATTTAATTATCCCAACCTCACACACAGTTACCTTAATACTCTCTTCTCTCTCTCTCTCTCTCTCTCTCTCTCTCTCTCTCTCTAATAATCTTCCCCCAATTTTGTTTGGAATTTTTCTTCCCTCTTATTCTGCATCTCACTAACCCAAAGATGATGAGAATTTTTATAGGAATTACAGGTAATTTCAGTCTGAGTTTGAGCTCCACCTCGTCCTCGTCTTTCCTTTCAAAACATCTGGCCTGCAGTTCATTCTCTTGAAACAGTCCCACAATCGACTACCCTGGCTGATATTCCAATTGATTCTCGTCTTCATTTAACACCTCCACTAGTAACCTCAAATGTTGAATCGAGTGATGAAACACCTTTTACAACACCCATTGTTCTGTAAGAAGGAATCCAAACTCCAACGCCTAAACAAGTCACTTCACCTACAAAATCAACTATATTGTTCTTGTTTCTGAAGTTCCAACTCCGATTGATGTTATTTTACCTGGAATAGTAAAATGCCATCAATCTTGATGATTCCCCTGATTTGGATGAACAAGACACATCTTCAATCCCTAAAATGCAAGCAAATCATCAAGAAATTGGGGGTTCTCTCTTGAAAAATCAACTTTTGACGTTTCACCCTCTCATGGAAAATCAAAAAGGAAGAAAAACATTGTGCGTCGATCCAAGAATAAAATGAGAGAATCCACTATCTTTCTGGATATCCCTATGCAAAATTAGATTATGATGATGGCTCTCAGTTTGTGATGGCACGACTCCCAAGAACTCATGGTTCTGCTAAGAAGTCTACTTTGGTTGATAGTTCTGAGTCGAATTGATCCAAGAAAAGGCAAGAAAGATTGGTGAAAAACGTTCTACTGAGGAAGGAGTTGGGATTCTAGAATCATTGAAGAAGAACACTGATTCAAGTGTTGGTAAGCGTGTTGGTAAGAGTGTTTGTACCCCTACTGCAACACTTTCTGATCTGGATGAAGGTCTGAGTTTGACAATTCCAGCGATGAAAATTTTGATGCTCGAAAGGAGGATGACAAAGATGATGAGATAGTTCCCGATTTGGTGCTTGAAATAGAATCTAGATGTATAGAAGTCGAGCGAGAACAATAGAGTGTTCTTGCAATTGTTGTTTCCCCTGCTTCAACACCTAAAGCTGAATATGATAAAGTAAAGATTTTTCTAAATCTTTTTACATTGAGTTTTGTTCCAAACGCTTTACAACTTTGCGTGATATAATATTTACTACTGAAAAGAGGATAGATCACGTGGTGTTGAAAAATATAATATCAATAGATTATTTCAATGAGGAATTTGACGAGTACAATGACTAATGTTCTTCCCTATGCACAATGTTATGTTGGAGTTTTATGCTAATTTGGAACTAGCTGCTAAGAAAATAGGGTCAGTAAAATGTGGGAAGGTTTTTGTTCATAATCAGATTTATGATTTTTCTCCGAGTGTCACTAACACTTTTTTTGGCACTCCTGATTTTGAAGAAGGTGCTATTATTGATGAATATAATGAGGTGGTTAGGACTATTACTGCTTATAGGGTTTCTACATGGCCAGTACACCCTGCCAAATTGTCTTTTTCAAAACTGACCTCTCTATACTCAATGCCTCATAAGACATATGTGTGCAATTGGATTCCCACAGCACATATTATTCAGTTGTTAAGGAACAAGCTTGTGTGTTGTTTAAAGTTGGGACATCGACTCCTTTGAATTTTGGGCAGTTGGTTTTTGATAAAGTCATGGGATTTGCAGAGTCTAAAGTCACTCATGCTCTCTTATATCCATCATGATTTATATGATCTTGAGTTCTCAACAGCTGAATATGTGGGATGATGATACTTTTTCCCTTGAACCTGAGTTGTTTACCATATCTCACTACTTACCGGAATGGGATAGGGAACTCGATTAGCCAAAAAAGGAGAAGAATGAGTTGTTGATACTGTAGTTGGTGTTGATGTTTCTGGACATATAACAAGTGGATAGGGAGCTAGTTCGAGTGGAGCTTAAGAAAGAGCTGACGATGACATGGACATGGTGTTTGACTTTGAAGAAACAGAAGCTGAGCTATATCACTTTGAGAAGTGATTATTATTTCATGATGTATTCTTTTTCTAACACATTGTTTATTTTGGCTCTGATATTTTTATGAAGTTACTTATGTTTTGTTTTGTTCCATGAGGATTTGATAGTTAGTTGTCTTTTTGCTCATTCTACTCTGATATTTTGCTACCTTGTTATGTTTGCTCTGACACTTTTTATGCTCTAAAATTCCTTTTGAACTGCTTATATGATTATACTCTAACTGATATATGAATTTATGGTTTTGAATTGCTATACGAGTTTTAATCATATTCTGCAGATCTTAAGTGTTTGGAAGTGTTATGACATTTTTAACAACACTCTGGAAAAGGGCGATATTTGATTTAAGGGGAGAGAAATCTATTCAACACTATATTTTCTAATTGAGTAGGAGATACTTGTTTTCTAAATTCCATTGTGGATTTTAATGGTTTTGTCCAGAAAGACAAAAGGGGGGAGATTATTAGATCGTGTATTGTACACTTCTATTATTTTTTTCTTTTCGAAATTATTTGGTTTAGTTAAGTTTTTACCTTTCTTGGTTACTTGCATGTGATAGGATTTATTAAATAAGAAAAGTTTGATTGTAGAAGTATTGTATTATAACCTGACTCTCAAACAATAATTTAAATATGGAAAGATATTGTTCCCTTATTATTTTGATCATATTGATAATGAAGGATTCTAGAGTCCTACCTTATATGACATATGTATTCTTGTTCTTGTAGATATGTCTTTCCATATTTTGTAGGGACTTGGAGACTTGGAAGTGCCAATATAAAGAGAGGACATCCCTTCATAATTCGACACAGAGAATACAAGTGTCTAAAGAGAAAATACATGAGAGATTTAGATAATTCGAGTTTGAGGGTGAAGGAACAAAGGCCGAAGTTCTATACAGTTCGAAGTGTTGTTGGAAGTGTTGTTGCGCCTCCAGTATAACACCTTCGAAGATTATGTGTCTTTGTTTTAGTTTTCGTCCATCTTTTATTTTCATCAAGATCTGAATAGAATATATTCATAGTGTTTTAAATGGGTTATTATACACTTTATATATCTACTTATAGATAGGAGTTTTAATAGTACTTTGTACTAGTTGAGTCATACACGTCAGTTTTGTAAATGATTCAATCAACTAAGGAAGTTTTGCCCTGAGACGAACAATTTGCCTACATCCCTACAACATTCAACGAAATAAATCTTATGTTTTTCAAATTTAAAGGCAAATATAAATTTCAATTCTTGTTGGTTAAGCAAATCGTTGAATTGGTTACACCATAAATTATGAATATTCAATATGTTATTGAATAAATTAAGGGTGGCAGTTCGGGTCTCGATACAACAACCTGACAGTAACCTAACAAACAATAAATGTGTTTGGATCGATGCTTTTAGGTGGTTAATTGGAACCTACATAAACCGACAATTAAACATATATAGCTTGGTTGAACCTGCTATGACCCATTTAACTAGTATAATCGGTTTATGAATTTAAAAAACTAAGTGAATAATTAATTACAAGAAAAATTAAAAGTACTTCTAAAACCTCTTTGTTATGTATCCATGTTGCCGCTCAAAGTCTCATAATCTTAATTTATGTTATTTATGTAATTATATTATTTCTTTTTGTGTAAATTGTAATATTTTTTATTGATTAAATTTTTTTACAATTCAAATTAATTCGATCAACATCATAAAATGTCATAAAAAACAATTTTATTAAACGGATTAAACAATTGGAGTTCAGGTTATCTGTGAATAAATTGGTCGGGTTTGGGGTTTAAAATTCTGATTACGAATAATTAAACAAGTTAGGTTTGGGTTGTCAGGTTCGAACCTAAGAACCCATACACCTGGACCCAAGCCAAATTCTCACCCCTAATGTAAATAGAACAAGAAAACCCGCACAAAGAAATGATGGAACGAAAATACATTGTGTGTCCAAAAAGCAAAGGGAAAAACCCAAAAAATATTGCTCCAATGAGAAATCTATTTAATGGTGGGAAACCTTCAAGGGACAACTCTACATTTGCCGTTTGTTCTTAACATATATATTTGACCGTTGAAAACTACGTGGGCATGGATTTAATAGCCCATGTTGCATAAATATTAACTACACAAATTAATTAAACAAATACATTTTAATCATTTAAAGGCTATTCTCAATAAATAATATATCAAGGGGTTTAATATATATATATATATATATATGTAGTACTAAAAAAATATATATCAAGTATGTAAATGAATTATATCATATTCCTAATTATAGTTAAAAATCAAAAGTAAGTGGACATGATCATGGTTCATGCCGGGTTATATGCTAAGAGCATCTCCAATGCTAATCTAAAATACGGGATTCCACCAATTTAAGTTAAGATTTGCTCCAATACAATGCTAAATCTAACGGTAAAAAAGTGGGAGTGAACAGTGCTCCACTACATGTAGCTGCACTATTCCAACGCTAGACTTTTTTTCTATATATAATTATATTATGTTATTATTTATGTTGTTTATGTTTTTGCCACTTGATCAATTTATTAAAATAAGTTTAAGATTAATTCTTAATTAGCATTTTTTTTGGAAATTAAGATTTTATTGTTAATTTTTATATTTTCTATTCAAATATATATAATTTACATAATAAATTATAAAACAATTATTGATAAAACAACTACTTAAAATAAGAGAGAATTCATAACACATGTTTATATTTAAAAATATAAAAGTATGTAAATATATGTGCTAAATTATTAATTGATAAATATATTAATCCAATATAACAAAGAATAAAAATAGAATGTTCCAATTTACATTTGTTGTGGGGTAAAAATCTAATTTTCTTTTTTATATTTAAATTTATTATTTTTATTATTATTAAAGAGCCCATGAGGCCCTCATAGCCTTAACACCCATATAACCCAATGTTCCATGTATAAATAGCCCTTTCCTTAATTAGTTTTGATTAAGTACATTTTACTGCTAATTAATTCTTGTGCTCTGGATTATTTCCTACACTTTTGCTGACTTAAGCATCGGGGGGGCTTTTTCGGGACAACCTCGGGGCCTTTCTAACCATATTTGCGTGTTGCAGGCCGGTTTCTCTCTCGTGGAGTATTCAACAAATCAGAGTCGGATCCCTCAACCCGGAACTTTCCAATTCAGAGTGAGTTGTAAGTGTTTTTGCAGCATCATTTTGGCGCCATCTGTGGGAACACGGCCAAGGCACGAGAATTCAAACACGATCCCAAGAAAGGGGACTCACTCTCAGAACTCGGAAGATGGAGCACAAGGAGCAAGATCCCCGGGGCCAGAATATAACTCGCCTCATCCTCCTCCCCCGAGGGTGGAAGTCTGCTTGACTCCAGAAGTTCTGCAAACTTTGTTGGAAGAGATTTCCCAGAACACAGGTCGAGATGCATTGAGGGAACAAGCAGCCGCATCTGGAGTCCACACCGTGCTCGATCAGCGGACAACAATCGATATTTCATAGGAGGAGTAGGCGAGAATGATAACCCCGGACTAGGGGAAGACCCGACTAAAGAGGGAGGAACAACGACAATGAATGCTCCGAAGCACCAACCAAAACCCTTGCATACGCGCGATCACCATCAAACTAGTTAGTCGAGAGTTCCCCATATTAGCCAAGCCAACTCCCAGGTGACCGCGGTGATAAGAAGGAGTCCTTTCAACGCAAGTGCATTTGCAGAACCTCTCCCTTCGAGGATAAAGACATCTAATCTCTCGGAGTACGATGGAGTAGGAGACCCACAAGAACACTTTGACAAGTTTTATACCAAGGTCGACTTATACGACATGACGGACATGACCTATTATAAAATCTTCAGAACTACTCTAACCAAATGAGCTCTATCTTTGTTCAACCAACTCCCAATCGGATCTATTTATAGGATGGACAATCTCACCAACAACTTCATGCATCGTTTCTCCATTAATAGAAGGTGCCCGGAGACTATCTCCCATTTTTTACGAATCAAGTAGAAAGAGGAAGAGCCAGTGGGAAACTATATGAAATGCGTCGTGGAAGTGGTCAATGAAGTAGCCCACGTGATACATGAAACTCTAATGGGGATTCTACAACAAAACCTCCACTAAGGAAGATTTAAGGAGTGCCATCGTGAAAATCTTTTCACTAAACTGTAAGTGTACAACGTAGCTAGTGGATAATGGCGAGCAAGGTCGTATTCCTCAAGGATTGAATACAAAAAACTTAGGCTATAGTAAATATTATATTCCAATTTTATTGAAGCGGTCGAATAATCACAAATTTATTTATTATCTAACTAATCCTAAATTAACAAGTAAAAGTATAATATCTAAATTTGTAAAAACCCGAACTCCACAAGTCTTATCAACAAATATAAAAGCAAGCCTAGGCACACAATCTCAACATGCTTCTTCAATATTAAATGCAATTGATGTTTATCAAAACTAGTTTATATGTTTCAATGGGTTCAATTCCTAAATTAGTTTATTCCCCCTCCCGGGTGGCGCACAAACAAATGATTAATAACAATTGTAGATCTTCCGATACGTTACAATTATTATTAACTCCCAAAATATATTTGAATTGAATTACTCCCCACAAACAGTTGCAGGTATCCCGACACGTTACACTCATTTATGTCTGACTCGGTTTTCATTTGTTAAAACTCATCTCCTAGAATTGAACTAACAAATATGACATATAAAATATTTATCAGATAATCTACAAGAAACAAGTATTCGAATTCATATAATAAAACATAAAAACCAATTAAGAAAACAATCAATATAGATTTAACATGAATCCACAGTATTGATTATGCCCTAGGATTAGAATGATTAGTCCAATATATTTGATAACAAATTCATAGACAAAGTTGAAATCAAATAGTTTGATATCGTTTAAGTACAAACAAGAGATCTAAACTAAGAAAGATAGAAATCTTCTTATCAAAATGGATCCTCCTTCGAAGCCTTCGAACCCTTGTGCTTTTGTAGATGCGAAAGGCCTTGTGGTGCTCTTTGTAGATTTGGCCTCCTCTGTCAGAGGACTATTGATTTGTGTAACCCTAGTATATTTTGGTGTATTTTATGATGTAATGGCTTGATAATTTGTGCATGCCTTGGTCCCTTCATATAGGTGCTTTGAGAGATCACTGGTAAAGTTCTGACGGGATTAGGAAATAAAAATCAGCCGCTGACAAACCACACGGCCATGTGAAATCACACGGTCCGTCCATGCGAAATCACACGGTCTGGCCATGTGAAGTGTTTTTGTCTCTGTTTTTGCTCTGAACCATTCACACGATTGTGTGGATTCACACGGTCAGGTCATGTGTTTTGTCTCTGAAATTCTTCCCTCGAACAACTCATATGGACATTTAAAACACATGAGTGCAGTCCACACGGTCGTGTGAATTCACATGGTCAGACCGTGTGACTTGTGTTTCCTCGTTTCTTTGCGTATTCAATCATCTCTTCGCATTCTTAAATCTTGTTGGGGCCTTCTAACTGATATCTTCTCATTCTAGCTCCATTTCCTGTAAAAATTACAAGAATTCGCAGTATTATGTCCTTCTAAGGAAACTAAGTAAAATACACCAAATATGTGTGCAAAGGCAATACATATATATAAATTTAAGCCCCTAAAGGCACGTATATTTTACACGTATCAAATTTTCCCAAACTTAAACCATTACAAGCAAACTAAGAAAAATAATCATATCGAAAAAAAGAACACACGAGAACACCACAAACACTTAATCTCATTCAAATTCATATTCAAGTAAACATGTATTTCATTATCAAGAAGTCATAAATCACAAGTTCGACATAATTAATACTCATCCGAGTATTCGACATCGCGACTCAAAAGAAGTAGTGTATCACTCAACTCTCACAGTAGATGGGACATGTATATGCTCAAATCAATTTGATGATGTAGAACTACCATAAGCTTGCAAATCGTCTAACATCTCTACCATTCAAGTGTGCACAACTTAAAATTCAAAAAGGATTTTTCATTTGATTGTAATGTAGGCTCTTTGGTAAGGGTAGGGAAAATTTTGGATTAAGTGACTTGACTTGATCAAATAGAATTTAAGTACATAGACTTCAACTCACCAATCCAATTTTATCATAAAACTCATTCTTTCAAGTTATTTCCTTTTTTTCATCTCAAACTCCACTTTTTTTCATCTTTTTCATTCTTAGGCCCTTATGCCTTCTTTTGTTTGCCTTAAGCTCTCAATTTACTCAAAATTTCAGAATTTTTCTTTCTTTTCTCTTTTGGCTCGATTTTTCTCTTTGTTTTTATTCACAAATTTGTTTTTTTTTTCAAGCTTCATCATTCTTTCACCTATTTAGTGCTCATCCCTATTTCTTTTGCCAACATTCTTTCTCAATATTTCACCACATCTCCCCCAAACTATTCATTTTCTATAAGCTCAAGGTTTAGGGATAAAAATTATTTTTACTTTTAAAACTCAAAATATGGCTAACAATAAAAACGTTTAGGCTCAAAGTGGCTAATTGGGGAGTCATGAGTTCATAGGTAGACTTTTTAGGCTAAGTAGGCTAAAACAAAAAGAGCTTTAAATTATTTTCAAAAATTGCACACACGCATGGTTTCAATGAAGATACCCTTGCAAGTTTTAGAGTTCTAACAATCATGAATGACACACTCAAGAAAAAAAGTAATACTACATAATATAAATGCAGCTTAAAGTACAAAAGCTCACAGGCTTATTTTTCGCATCATACTCAAATACCCAACTTTCTTAATCATTGTCAAACAAACAAAAGATATCTTCTCAACAATTCATCACATTATTCACCAAAATACTTCATCTCATAAAACCAAATACTCATAGTAAAATCATGCGGAAGCTTTTTGTACTTTTTCAAATTCTAATCCTAACTCACACAAAAGCATGGCGATAAACGTGCTAAAATATAAACAAAAAATATCGAAAATGTTTTTTTTTATATTTCTATGCAATTTTATGCTTCTACATACAATCCTAAATGCAATGCAAAAATGCAACAGTACTTATTTACGAATTCTTGACGAGCCCCAAACTTAATATATGTTTCGTCCCGAACTTATGAGAAAATTATCAATAGAAAGAGGAATGCGTAAAAAGTACTTACTAAGCTCACTGTGGTGGAGGATAGTGGCCCTGCTAGATGTGCCACTGGTCCATACGAGATATCATCTGGTACATCTGCTTCTGCTGTGTGATGGCGTCAAAGCATTGTAGATACTCAGTATGATACTCATCAATTGTAGCCGACAATTGATAAGTATCATTC
Source organism: Rehmannia glutinosa (assembly GCA_016081115.2). NCBI lineage: Eukaryota > Viridiplantae > Streptophyta > Magnoliopsida > Lamiales > Orobanchaceae > Rehmannia > Rehmannia glutinosa. The sequence goes on along the minus strand of CM071932.1, from coordinate 25,033,219 downwards.
ATCAATGTGCCCATATTGACCTCCATCCTTTCAATCCTATCACTAAAATCCCCATGTTGACTACCCTATTGTCTAGAGGATTCCGACCTCTCCATCTCATGCCTAGGCTCATCTTGCCCACCATGAGCAGCAGTCCCTTGGTCTCCCCTAATCAACCAATTACCCTTATTCCTAATCGAGGTAGCATCCGGATTCGGGAGGCTAATTTTGGTTCTGTCCGCATGAACCAACCAATATCTAAAATTTAATGTAGTAACTTTTAGATTTATCTTAATATTTTTATAGAATTTATCTGATGATTTTAAGACTTATCAAATATAGCTTATGTTTATTACTTTAAGGCTTTATTTCATAATTTTTCATTTAATTATATAATTTTGTTATTTTTTGGACAATTTTAGATTTATTGAATATTTTATAGATTTTATATGCTTATTTTTGAATTTACTCAATTTTTTTAAGTTTTTAATTTTCATTTGATAAATTTTTTTATTAAATACTCATTTAGATCTATTTATAATTATTTTATTCATTTAATATATTTTAAATTATATTTCTTATGTATGTATTTTTTAAATATTATTTTTTAGTATATATCTTAATATTTTCATTTACATAATAAATGTACAATTGTATAAAACATTCATTTCTGTTTATAATACAATAATGTTTAATGAGATTCTATACATCTACACAATTTAGCTAATATCTAAATAACTATTGAATTTTGTTTGTTAATTTTTAGTTTTTTTTTTAACTAATTTTCTGATTTTATTTTTTAATTATTTTATATTTAGTTTATTTAAAATTTTACTATAGATAAGATGTTATTATTCTATGTTTGGTAATTATTAAATCCCAATTTGTAAAATATAAGATTTATTTTTTTAAAATTAAAAAAAATTGACAACCAAATAAAATTTACTTATTAAATAAACAGTCAACATTAAATACACACCATATAAACTGAAAAATTTTAAGACCTACCAAAATTAAGGCCATACACAAAATTTATCAAGATTCTCAGTGTTATTTGTTTCATTTAGATTTTGTCTATATATAATAAACCATGACTTATCTATATTACAATATTTACCATAGAATTATACTATTATATATAAGATGTAATTGAGGCGGAATATTTTTGATGATACTATTTATAGAGACATCTCTTTATATATATAGAAAAATATATATTCCATATAAATTTGCATAATCATCTTACACTACAAGAAAGCAATCAAATTCCAACGAAATAATTTCAATGCAATAAAAAACTGTTGGAATTTTCAAAATTCCAATGGAAATTCCAATGCTACAACATACCATTGGAAAATTCCAACAGAAAGTCCAACAATAACCAAAACCATTTGGTACTGTTGGAATATTTTTTCAATTTGAATTTTCATTGGAATTTTGTCATTCCAACGGCCATTATACCAATGGTGCTTTTCCATTGGAATTTCTGTTGGAATCGATAATTCCAATGGAAATTGGCCAAATACCAACAGATTTTTTTGTTAGAATTCCCTTGTTTTCTTGTAGTGTTAGATTAGTACTAAGAGTTTTTTTTAAAAATGATTGATTTAGTCAATATTAGTTTGGGACGTTGGGGAGTCAATTATAATTTGGAAAATAAACTTTGTTTTATTTAAAATAGGGATTAAACTAAAAATAAATTGAAGACTAAAGTATATTTTGGAATGTATAAAAATTAAAATAGTTTAAAATTTAAATATAGTTTAAAAATAGTAATTGAGAGTTAATTTGCATTTTACTCATAAATGTAAAGCCAGTAATATTTTTGTGAAGGTGAAAATAATCATAACTAAAATGTGTAGTTGATAAAACCTTGTTATTGGAATGATCATTTTTCGTTACATATAAGAACAGATAAACAGAAGCCCCCAGGGGCATAACTCAACTGGTAAAGGATCTTGGTGATGTGATGTTCGCTTCGCTGACACTCGCAGCGTGGAGGTTCGATCCCCCTGGTAATATGGTGGAGGAGGATTTCTTGTATGGTGACTCAGTCTAAAGCAACTCATGACTCTGACTTGTTGAGGCATATCCCTCGATTTACCTTATCCACGAAACTCTAGGGGCGGACAGTAAGGACCCTCAGGGATACGGTTCAACTTTTAAGATCAGATAAATAGAAGAAACTTCAATAGTAAAATTAAGATATGGTTATATCCTTTTTTTTTTTCAATGATAAAAAGTAATAGAAAAGTCTATATGAGATTTTTATTCTTAAGGAGAAAATAGGGAAGAGTTACATTAAATGAATTATCCTAGCCATTGAGAAAGTGGGAAGAGGAGGGTTGGCCCCAAGTTTCAATCAGTTAGAAAAAAAATTGGTTTTGTCCCCTCAAACTTTCTCATAACTCTTTTTTAGCCTCCCAAAATATTGTGCTAGCCAATATTGTCTACTTCCCTCAGCCACAAATTCTGACTCATCTTAAATAATACAGTAACACCCTATGAATTTGACCATGTAACAATTATCTCTAGGGACCCTAAGTTTAATTTAATTTTAATGGTTATGATCATGCCCATCATATTAAATCATCTTCATTGCGGATAAAACAGTCAAATCAATCTTTTGCCCCGCCCATCTGCGCGTGCATACCCTTGGAAGCTCACATTAAAATATTCGGCTATATGTGTAATTAACCCACCAATGCATATCCCCTTTTTTTCTTGCTTTGTCACTCTATTGAATTGTCTAGCTATAAATGCTCTGGCATTGGGTACCCCATCCATCCCCGAGGCCATACACAATAGTATAAATAATTCATCAACCCGAATGGCCCCTTTACTATCTTCTCTTGCAAACACAATTTCCGCTAATGTACATTGCACATAGCAAAAAATGGTGTTTCTTATGCTAGACGCCTTAGAGGTACCTGACGTATAAATTCTTTTCCCCATAATTTTCTTCCAAAACCCGAGCATGTCAAAATCCTCATGCTCTTCAACCCCATAGCCGAAGTGTAATAGATAGCATTTAAATCATCAATAGACAACTCCCTCAGCTCATCCTAGCCTAAACTGAAGTCCCAACAAATTTCTTTTTTTGGACTACTAATTCAAAACTACTCAAGAATTGAAGTGTATATACCTTATAGGTTGTCCAATTCCCATTCAACAAAATATGCCAATCAATACGCCCACAAACGACACGAAAATCATCCAACAAATCAAAAGTAGTAAGAGTAGGTTCATTGTGGTACCTTGTAGAAATTCAATTTAAGATATAGAGCATCTCCCACCGAGCCCGGTGTGTTTCGTCTGACATGATGACAATGGAGAACTCCGGTTGGTTTATCTCGTACGCGGGTTTAGGCTCAGGCTCCGGTGTAGGTTCCCTTGTTCTCCTTGTTTTCCTCTTTACTCTTATTTCTCCTCCTCTAGAAGCCATGTATACGGATTTGGAAGTTTTTTAAAATCTTAAAATTGAAATAAAAAATCATCAAACTTGAAGGAAAACTTAGGAAAGTTGAGAAATTGGAAGATTTTTGTGGTGAGTTTCTTAAAACGAATAAGTATTTGTGTTTTTTGTTTGAAGATTTGAAGTTGGATTTGAAGAAATTTGAAGATGGGTTAGGGTATTTGAGAAACAAATCGGTCCTTAGGATTTGGAATGCATATAGTGGGATAAATTTGGAGTGTTTGAGTTGAAAATGGGAGAAATATTTCGACAGGTCCGTTCACACGGCCCGTGTGAAATTGCACGGTCGGGCTGTGTGGCTTTGCGCCCATTTTTGCTCTTTGTTGTGACTAGCCACACGGCTGTGTGAATTCACACGACTTGCCAGTGTGGTTGGTCTCTTTTCAGGTATATCATGTAAGTCCAAGCGGCTACCATAATCTAGAGGGGGGGTGAATAGATTATCTCCATCTTTTCGATTTTACCCTCTTTTTCAAACCGAATGCTCAAAGACAATAATAACGGTGCGGAAAGTAAACAACACACATCGATTTATAGAGGTTCAACCCACCTATGACCTAATCCTCTACCACCCCAGTATATCCGGGATGGATTTCAAAAAAAAAAGATTTTATTAATTACCAAAATTAATACAACACCAACTTACAACAACACCTTGAAGAGCACCACACTCTTCTTCAACACCACCTTTGAGATTACCACAATCTCTCTTGAAGATTACCACAATCTTCAACGGCACCTTGTGAAGATCACCACAATCTTCAACCTTGAAGAATACCAAATTCTTCAACAACTCAATAAGAAGATCACCACAATCTTCTTGCACCTATCACCTAGATCATCCAAGTGTGTTCTTACCACAAGAACACTCACAAGGATATCTTGTGTTGAATGATAACCCAAAAATTCAAGATTACAACTCGATAATGAATTATACAATTGAGTGCAAGTGTAATCAAGAATAGCCTAAACCTCAAAGATGTGAAAGTGATAAGCTAGGCAAATGACAACAAGAATAATGACAATATAAGACCAAGTGTTTGCTTGAGTATTTCTTGTTGTGTTGTGTTGTTCTCTCTTGTTGTTGTGCTTCAAATCTTCCTCTATTTATAGGAGATGATTGATACTTGATAGGCTCCTCTTGGAATCTGATATCTACAAAAAAATTGCAATTAAAATGAAGATTATAGCTGTTAGAAATCAATTCCACAATTTAGGAAAAAGCTGTCTGTTGCACAACGGTTAGAATTTTAGCTGTCAAACCATAGGGCGACCGGTCGCACAGAAATAGAGTTGAAAAAAACGTATCACAAATTTACACAGGGCGACTGGTCGATGTAGGGTTCGACCGGTCACCCCTATGTTCAACCGGTCTTAGCCTCAAGGGAGTGAAGAGTGTGAGTTTCTGTTTCAACAAAAACTTGCAGGTACCGGTCGACTGCTTGTTTTTCACTCCAGGCCCAATTTCTGTTTCAACGTACTCTTCAGGTACGGGTTGCTCTATAGGGCGACCGGTTGGACTCAAAACAAAAGTGTTGTCCAATATTTTATCGAAAATAAACTCCAAGAAATACTCCGAAAAATAGTGAAAACATTTTAGAACGATCGAAAGTATTAGGACAACATTTAGAAACATAGCTTAGGATGTAAAAACACTTTGACATAAAAACATTTAAAAACATTGTCCAATTTAATAGAAAATAAACTTGAGGAAATACTCCGAAAAATATTAAAATCATTTTAAATAGTTTAGGAGTATTTGGACAACAATTAAAAACATTGTTTTGATGTAAAAATAAAATCATCAAAATTAAGATAAAAAAACATGTATCAAACAATCTCCCCCTTTTTGATGATTACAAACCAAAACAATTTTAAAAACAATTTTCCGGTAAAAACATCTAACCGTTTGGAAGCAACCAAAATTTCCAAAATACATAAGCAACCAAGAAAGGAAGTAATTATATTCAATAATAAGCATAATAAGCACAAGCTCCCCCTATCAACAAGCACATCAAGAATAATGTAAAAGCAATTAACCATAAGCCAAAAGCTTAGCTTTTACATATTGTTCAAGAGCTTATAAGCTCCCCCTGTCAACAAAACATCATTAGACATGTATAAAAGTCTATCAAGCAACAATTGGACTAAATATAATTCACAACTTATGGCTTTTAAGAGCCATAGCTTATAGCTTTTATAACAAGCTTTTATTAGCTTCTTTGAGCTAATGAGCCAATTTCTTGTTTCTCCCCCTTTGGAATCATCAAAAAGAATGTTAGGATGATAAAAACATCATACAAGAATCAAAGTGAGCCAAAGAGACGGTTTATCAACCATTTGAACAATTTAGGCTTAAAATCCAAGGAAAAAGGGAGAAATGTATCATAAGAAAACCATAAGCTCATTTGTTAGCCAAAAACATGATCTCAATAAGAATTTAAGACATTTGAAAATAAGAGAATCATGTAGGTGATGAGTTTTTCATTGAAGCAATTCATCGAACACTTTGTGGGCGTAAAAATTAAAAGAAGTTGTATAGAGCCCTTGTAAATGAATCAAGCCAAAAATTTTCATCACCAATTCACATCAAACATATCACACGGCCGTGTGAAATTCACACGATTGTATATTTTGATTTTTCTTTTCTTGTTTTTATAAAAGCCGGAGTTTGTCGTGTCGCCTCCTACACAACAACTCACAAAAAAGAACAAAACTAGAAATTAAGTTAATAGTAAAACTGAAATCGACTTAAAATCGAATTAAACGATGGCGATAAAAATCATATAAAAAATAAAATAAATTGGGTTGTCTCCCACAAAGTGCCAAGTTTTACGTCTTCAGCCAGACATAGATTTCTAGTATTACTGTCGTTGAACTGTGTCATTTGTCATCTTTGAGCCCTCATATTCTGTACCATTCATCAGACGAATGGCATTGCATTATTCTCTCGGATTAAGTTCAGTATCGCTTGGGAATTTGCCCTTTTGATGTTGGTCTCCCAATGTTGTAGCGATTTGATCTACCTGTATTTCCAAAGACTTCAATCTTGCATTCACATTCGTGTTCAGCTAAGCAATTTGTTCCTCAATCATGTCTATCTTTGCTTCATCTTTATTAAGTCTAGCCCTAGTTTCTTCGAAAAACGAGGATATCATCTCTTCCACATATGCTTTCTTTTCACTAGACTCTGCTCTGCCTTCATTACCGCAATAAAACCCGGAGGTGGCTGCCCCGGATGGTAATGTATGGGTGTCTGATTATTTCGATAGTTGTTGTTGAAGTTCTTTTGTTGTCCCACAATATTTGCCTCTTCTTCAACAACTGCAGGATCTCATCGTATTCAGTTTCATATTAAGTATAGATACTTGTTCTGTGAGCATGACAACTTTCTCATCTTGGACCTCCACCACATGTCTGACATTAGATCTCTCGGATGGCCACTGGTAACTATTATTTGTCATATCCTCTAACAATTTTAGTGCCTCATTGGGATATTTCCTCAGTAGTGCACACCCAGATGCATCATCTATAATAGTTCTCGTGTTACCACTCAAACCATTATAGAAATAATGTACCGATGGTAATCAGGATACCCGTGAGGGAACTTTCTCAACAATTCTCTAAACCCATCCCATGCTTCATATAGTGGTTCTACATCTAACTGCCTAAACTGGGCGATCTCACTTTTCAACTACAACATTTTACTTGGGGGAAAATACTAAGCTAGAAACCGTTGACTTAATTCAGCCCACTTCCACAAATAGATGTGGACCCATCTACTTGAAGCGTCCAGACCAACTTTGCTCACCTATAATCTCTTGTAAGAAATATGCCAGAGCCTGAGCCTTAACATCCACTCGCGGTCGATACTCCAAAACCAAACTCCCACACCTCTACAGCCCATCTGATCATGCGCTCCGACACCTCGGGCTTATCCACTATGTGACCTAGTGGCATATTAGTAAGAACTATTACCTTATGCGACAAAAAATAAGGCCTCAATTTCCGAGTTGCAGTTACCAACTCCAGGCCTTCCTTTTCAAAGTCAGAATTTCTGGTCTCTGATCTTTGTAACACCTTGATGACATAATAAATAGGCATTTGTCTACCTCCTTCCACTCTCAGTAAGACCAAACTGATCGCTACTCCCACAGAAAGAACAAATATAGCGCTTTACCCCGGATCGGCTTAGTGAGCAGAGGTAACACAGCTAAGCGCGTTTTTTATTCCCCAAAAGCTCGCTCGCACTCATCAGTCCATTCAAAAAAATTAGCTTTCCTTACGACTTTGAAAACCAAAAGGCTCTTTGTTGCTGATCTGGAAATGGAATAACTCAACGCGGCCACTCGTCCTGTGAGTTGTTGCCCTTTATTAATGTTTGTTGGGACTCCATCTCGACCACTGCCCATACCTTCTCCAGATTTACCTTGATCCCCTCTTCAGTAACCATGAATCCCAGAAATTTACCAGATATGATGCCAAAAAAACACTTAGATGGGTTGAGCTTCATTCCAAATCTTCTGAGTGCTGCGAATTGTTAGTCCAAGTGGCTACGATAATCTAGAGGGGGGGTGAATAGATTATCTCGGTTTTTCAGATTTTGCCCTCTTTTTCGAATAATCAAACAAAGACGAGAATGTAAATACGGAAATAAAACAACACTCGTCGATTTAAAGAGGTTCAACCCACCTAGGGCCTAATCCTCTACCACCCCAAAGATATCAGGGATGGATTTCAAAAGAAAAAAGATTTTATTAATTTACCAAAAATTAATACAACACCTTGAGGATTACCACAACCCTCTTACACCACCTTGAGGATTACCACAATCCTTATAACACCTTTGAAGATTACCACAACCTTCAAACACCTATCACCTAGATCACCCAAGTGTATTCTTACCACAAGAATACTCACAAGGATGTCTTGTGTTGAATGATGACCAAAATCAAGATTACAACTCAATAATGATTGATACAATATGAGTACAAGTGTAATCAAGAATTGAAAGCCTAGACCTCAAATTTGTGCAAGTGAAAGTGCTAAGGCTAATACAACAAGATATATGAAAGTGTTTGCTTTGTTTGCTCTTTGCTTGTATGAAGTGTTGTATCTTGTTGCTTGAATGAAGCCTCTATTTATAGGAGAGGTCTTGGCTTGATTTCCAGACATTGGCTCCTCCTTGGGGAGTGATTTGCTGCAAAAAAACCATTTAAAATCATCAATATAGCTGTTAGAAATCAATCCCACAAAATAGGGAAAAGTCATCGAAAATGCAACGGATAGTTTCTTTGTCAAAACAGGGGTTCGACCAGTCGCACAGAGATAAGATTGAAAAGAATTCTACGAATTTTTACACAGGGGGACCGGTCGAAGGGGGGTTCGACCGGTCGCCCTTGGTCTTGACCGGTTGGGGTTGATAGAAAATCAAAACAGAGAAGTCTGTATTCGAGAGGGCACTCCCACCGGTCGCCCGGTGGTCGACCGGTCGCCCTCACCGGCCGCCCACCTGGTCGACGGCCGCCTCCCATTTTCTCTTACGTCCCATTTTCTGTTTCAAAACTCAACTCAGTACGGGTTGCCTATAGGGCGGCCGGTCGAGCTGAAACAAAAGTGTTGTCCAATTTTAAATCGAATATTAACTTCAAGAAATACTCCGAAAAATAGTAAAAACATTTTAGATCGATCGGAAGTGTTGGGACAACATTTAGGGACATTGTTTTGGTATAAAAACTCATTTGAACAAAATCATCAAAATCATGATAAAAACATTTATCTAACAAACTCCCCTTTTTGATGATTACAAACCAAAACAATTTTCAAGAGGACGATTTGAAAAACAAAATAATTTTCCGGTTTATGAGTAAACTATCCGTTTAAAAACATTTTACAAAAGCTCCCCTATCAACAAGCACATTAAGAAGAAATATTGCATAAGCTAGAAGCACAAGCTTTTACAAAATAAACAACAACTCCATGAGCTTAGAAGCTCCCCTGTCACAAATACTTATTATCCATGCAAACAAGTTCATAAAACAATCATTGGAGTGAGTTTTCTTCACAACTTATGGCCTTAATAAGCCATAGCTTGTAGCTTCTATCATGAGCTTTTATTAGCTTCTTTGAGCTAACGAGCCAATTTTCTATTTCTCCCCCTTTGGAATCATCAAAAAGAATGTTAGGATGATAAAAACATCATAGAAGTATATCAAAGTGCGCCAAAGAAATGGTTTATCAACCATTGAGCAATTTAGGCTTAAAAACCAAGGAAAATGGGAGAAATGTATCATGAAGAGTTCATATGCTCGTTTTATTTCCCAAAACATGATCTCAATGAGTATTGAAGACTTTTGGAAGCGATAGAATCATGTGGAAGTTGAAATTTTCATTGTATCATTTCATCGAACACATTGTGGGCGTGAAAAATAAAAAGAGTTGTATATAGCCCTTGTAAATGACCCAAGCCAAAAAATTTCATCACCAATTCACATCAAACATCATACAATACAACATAATAACTAATCTCATCAAGATCATAAGCAAAAATTATCAAGAAATATACAAGAAAGCCATAAACTCAAGGGTTCAACCCAATTGAGCAAAGTAAGGAAAATTCTTACCATTTGATCGGAAAAGATGAGCAATGATGATGATAAACATGCTATATAAGGTCCAAGATATGAATTGAATGCATGAAAATCAATTTTGAGTGACAATTGTGTGCATTTGGCAAAGGGGACGAAAAATGGCAAAAAGAAGTGAAACGTCAAATCTTTGAAAGCGAACTTAAACCAAAATTTAGCCTAGGGCGACCGGTCGTGGTTGAGGGCGACGGTCGATGTTGAGGGCGACCGGTTGCCCTCAACCTCTTCAAATTTGTTCTGTCAAATTTTTCAAAATCCGAATTTTCAACCAAAAATCCGATTTTTCGCCCCTAAGTTTTAAAAAATGCAAAATGCAAACGTAGACCTCATTCAATATGCATTATGCCTAACCGAGCTCGTATTGACGCAAAAAGTCTCGGAAGTTAGCGGTTTTGTAAAAATGTCCGCTAATTGATCTTGAGATGGCACAAACGATATCTCAATTTTTCGTTTTGAAACACAATCCCTTAGAAAATGATGTCGAATCTCAATATGTTTAGTACGGTTATGATGAACCGGGTTTTGAGCAATATTTATAGCGGATATATTATCACAAAAGATAGGTGCGTTTTCAAAAGAGCATTTGTAATCCGCTAAGGTTTGTTTCATCCAAAGAAGTTGAGTACAACAAAATGCGGCGGAAATATATTCGGCCGGCCGTTGAAAGAGAAACAGTTTTGCTTCTTTGAAAACCAAGAAACTAGGCAATCGCCTAAAAATTGACATGATCCGGAAGTACTTTTCCGATCATCAATATTACCCGCATAGTCCGAATCACTATAACCTTTAAGAGAAAAATTTTCATTCTTTGGATAAAATAAACCATATTGAATAGTGCCTTTCAAATATCGAAAAATCCGTTTAACGGCATTCATATGAGATTCTTTTGGATTGCTTTGAAAACGAGCACATAGGCATACGGCATGAAGAATGTCCGGTCTACTAGCGGTTAAATAAAGTAAACTACCAATCATACCTCGATACTTGGATTCATCAACCGTCTTGCCTTTTTCATCTTTGTCAATTTTGACATTGGTTGCCATAGAGTCGAGACGGTTCTTCCTTCTTCAATGCCGAACTTCTTCAAAAGTTCTTTTGTATACTTTGATTGCGAAATATAAATACCTTCTTGGCATTGCTTAATTTGAAGTCCAAGGAAGAAGTTTAGCTCCCCCATCATACTCATCTCGAATTCACCTGCATTAACTTGGAGAATTTCTTGCACAAAGATTCATTAGTAGCACCAAAGATAATATCATCAACATAAATTTGCACAAGTAAACAATCTTGCCCTTTTTCAAAAACAAAGAGTGTAGTATCAACTTTACCTCTTGTAAAACCATTTTGCAAAAGAAAAGAGCTAAGTCTATCATACCATGCACGGGGTGCTTGTTTTAAACCATACAAAGCCTTTTTAAGTTTATAAACATCATTAGGCCTAGAAAAATTTTCAAACCCCGGAGGTTGTTTTACATAGACTTCTTCTTGAATAATACCATTTAAGAAAGCGGATTTAACATCCATTTGGTAAAGTTTGAAATTTTTGAAACAAGAATAGGCAAGTAAAATACGAATAGCTTCTAAACGTGCTACGGGTGCAAAAGTTTCATCATAGTCAATACCTTCTTCTTGACAATACCCTTGAGCTACTAACCTTGCCTTATTTCGAACAATGTTGCCTTGATCATCAAGTTTGTTCGAATACCCATTTTGTACCAATAATTGTTTGAGATGGAGGACAAGGTACTAATTCCCATACATCATTTCTTTCAAATTGATTCAACTCCTCTTGCATTTCCAAAAACCAATCTTCATCCTCAATAGCTTCCTTAGCATTTTTAGGCTCTTTTTGAGATATAAGAGCTTTCTCGGCAAAATTCCTTTGAGTCATTACTTTATCAAGGGGATCACCAATAATAAGATCTTTTGGGTGATCTCCTTAAATTTCAATGCTACGGGAAGATTCAAGTATCACCCCTATCTTCTTGAGGAACATTTGAACTTGAAGGTTGATCATATGAAATAGAAGGTTTATCATTATGAGCATCACTTTGAACAATAGGTTCAACAATATCCTCTTCATCACTATCGTCATTGGGTATTCTTTCAACACCCGAGGCTTCATTAAATTTGACATGAATAGATTCTTCAACAACCATGCTAGTCTTGTTGTAAACCCGATATGCTTTGCTCTTGGTTGAATACCCCATAAATATTCATTCATCGGCCTTAGGATCAAGTTTGTCCAATTGATCCTTAGTATTCAAAATAAAGCACTTACATCCAAATATTTTGAAATAACTAATATTTGGAGTTCTTCCTTTCCAAAGCTCATATGGAGTTTTATTCATTTTAGGACGAATATAAACTCGATTAATGACATAGCAAGCGGTACTTACGGCTTCGGCCCAAAAATATTTTGGAAGAGAAAATTCATTGAGCATGGACCGACTCATTTCTTGTAGCGTCCGATTCTTCCTTTCGGCTACACCATTTTGTTGAGGTGTCCTTGGAGCCGAAAAATTGTGAGTATATCCCTTGGTTTCACAAAAGACTCTAAACTCACCGTCAAATTCTCCGCCTCGATCACTTCGAATAGTTTTAATAGTATCTTCCTTTTCATTCTCAATGCGTCTACACAACTTAACAAACTCATTAACGGCATCGCTTTTATTTGCAAGAAAAAGAGCCCAAGTGTATCTAGAAAAATCATCGACAATAACGAAAGTGTAATGTTTTCCACTTAGACTAGCCGTACCAATATCCCCATACAAATCAAGGTGAAGCAATTGTAGGGGTTTGGTAGTGGAAATTTCATTTTTGGGCTTAAAACTACTCTTAACTAATTTGTTCTTTTGACAAGTGTCACATAAGCCAAGATTTTCAAAATTCAATTTGGGTAGTCCTTTTACATGTTGGTTTTTGTAAATATTTTTCAAATTCTTGTATCCAACATGTCCGAGTCGCCTATGCCATAAACTCGTTAAATCATTATTGGCGACAAGACAAGAAACATTTTGACTAACCAAATCACTAGTACAAATTTTGTAAAGATTGCCTTTTCTATTTGCTTCACAAATAATATTACCATTTTTAAGAATAAGGCATTTTTCTTTATTAAAAGAAACATCATAATTTGAATCACAAAGTTGGCTAACACTTATCAAATTAAACTTAAGCCCTTCTACTAAAAGAACATTACAAAGAGAGAAAGAAGAGTTACCAATTTCTCCATTTCCAAGAATTTTTCCTTTGCCATTCCGAACATGACCATACCCTCTTCTTGGAGCTTGATGTTGGTAAAAAGCTCTCTCCTCCCGGTCATATGGCGTGAACATCCGCTGTCCACGAGCCATTTCGAATCCTCCATGGTTGTTATAGCCCCTATTACCTACAAAAGCATTTCTTTTAGGTACCCTATAATTTTGGGGTCCATGGGGGTTAGTTTTGAGACCTTTGGGTCTCCAAACATAACTAGAGCTATTTCTCAATTTGCAATTATTAGCATAATGTCCAATTTTGCCACAATAAAAACAAGTAGGAGTATGAGAGCTACTAGCACGTATGAAAGTCGGACCTTGGTTATTTTTCTTAAAGACTTTTTGAAATGGTTTGTAACCAAGTCCTTATTTTGAATGCTCACCTCTTTGTGCATCTAAAATTTTAGTAACCTTATCCGTGCTTAAATTAAAACGATGCACATCCTTTTTCAAATTATCAATATCATTAGTGAGCATTTGTTTCTCGGTTTCAAGAGTTTGAATTTGAGTAAGGGTAATAGTATGAACATGATCAAGAGTCTCATAAGATGTAAATAATTTATCCTTTTCTATTTTAAGCTCTTTATGCTCCTTCTTTAAACTCTTGTATTTAACAATCAATTTTTGAAATTCATTTTGTAACTCATCAAAATCACATTGCAATTCATCAACTAAGGAAGAGGTAGATGAGTTAGAGCGTACCTCATTATTTTCATCGTCTATAGCCACAAGACCATGTTCGGTTTCACCTTCCTCGTCGGATGTCTCGAGTAGCTCATCCCAAGTTTTGACATCCGCATTTAGAGCCTTCTTTTTCGGAAAAGGCTTCTTTTTCTTTTGTTCCTCCTCATTGAGTTTTGGGCAATCGGCTATGAAGTGCCCGGGTTTTCCGCACTTAAAGCAAGCATTATCTCTTGGTTTTCTTGCTTTATTTTTATTCACAAATTTTGCAAATTTTCGAACAAGTGCGCCGTCTCCTCATCATCATCATCATTATCATAGTATGCATTATTAGAAGAGGAAGCAAGATCTTTAGGAATATTTTGCATACCCGATTGATTGATGGTTGGTTTGGTATTTTTCCTCTCCTTGAGATAGACTTCATAGATGAGGAGGTTCCCGATGAGCTCGTCAAACTTGAGTGTCTCAAGATTTTGTGCTTCCGTGATTGCCGTCACCTTTTTCGGACCATGAGTAGGGAAGAGCATTCAATACCTTAGTCACTTTGTCTTCTTCGGAGATGACTTTACCGAGGGCCACAAGAGGATTGACAATGTTGTCAAGCCTTTCCACCATCTTGGAGATGCTTTCACCATCATACATGTTAAAGTTTTCAAAGTCTTTAACAAGCATGGTCTTTCTAGCTTGCTTGACCTTCTTTGTCCCTTCATATATAGTCTCCAATTTTTCCCAAACCTCATGTGCCGACCTTATGCCTCGTATCGATTGTACTCGGTGGCGGTAAGTGAGCAATGCAAAATATTTAAGGCCTTACCGTTTAGAGAGAAAGCCTTCTTATCATTTTCATCGAACTCCTTGAAAGGTTTAGGAGCCGAGGTGCCATCCTCCATTTTTTTGTTGGTTGATCAACTCCTTCAATAACCACATTCCATATGTCAAACCCGCCCTTGTAGAAAGCACTCCATACGGTCTTTCCAAAATGCGTAGTTGTTGGCGTCGAACAATGGTGGCTTGTTGGTGGAGGCGCCGGTGGTGAGATAAGCGTCATTCGTAGCCATGGATCTTTCCTCTTTACTGAACGAGCTAGCCAAAGAGTTTGGCTCGATACCACTTGTTAGTCAAGTGGCTACGATAATCTAGAGGGGGTGAATAGATTATCTCGGTTTTTCAGATTTTGCCCTCTTTTTCGAATAATCAAACAAAGACGAGAATGTAAATACGGAAATAAAACAACACTCGTCGATTTAAAGAGGTTCAACCCACCTAGGGCCTAATCCTCTACCACCCCAGTATATTCGGGATGGATTTCAAAAGAAAAAAAGATTTTATTAATTTACCAAAAATTAATACAACACCTTGAGGATTACCACAACCCTCTTACACCACCTTGAGGATTACCACAATCCTTTTATAACACCTTTGAAGATTACCACAACCTTCAAACACCTATCACCTAGATCACCCAAGTGTATTCTTACCACAAGAATACTCACAAGGATGTCTTGTGTTGAATGATGACCAAAATCAAGATTACAACTCAATAATGATTGATACAATATGAGTACAAGTGTAATCAAGAATTGAAAGCCTAGACCTCAAATTTGTGCAAGTGAAAGTGCTAAGGCTAATACAACAAGATATATGAAAGTGTTTGCTTTGTTTGCTCTTTGCTTGTATGAAGTGTTGTATCTTGTTGCTTGAATGAAGCCTCTATTTATAGGAGAGGTCTTGGCTTGATTTCAGACATTGGCTCCTCTTGGGGAGTGATTTCTGCAAAAGAAACCATTTAAAATCATCAATATAGCTGTTAGAAATCAATCCCACAAAATAGGGAAAAGTCATGCGAAAATGCAACGGATAGTTCTTTTGTCAAAACAGGGGTTCGACCGGTCGCACAGAGATAAGATTGAAAAGAATTCTGCGAATTTTTACACAGGGGGACCGGTCGAAGGGGGGTTCGACCGGTCGCCCTTGGTCTTGACCGGTTGGGGTTGATAGAAAATCAAAACAGAGAAGTCGTATTCGAGAGGGCACTCCCGTGCACGGTCGCCCGGTGGTCGGCCGGCCGCCCTCACCGGCCGCCCACAGTCGGTCGACCGGTCGCTCTCCCATTTTCTCTTACGTCCCATTTTCTGTTTCAAAGCTCAACTCAGTGCGGGTTGCCCTATGGGGCGACCGGTCGACTGAAACAAAAGTGTTGTCCAATTTTAAATCGAATATTAACTTCAAGAAATACTCCGAAAAATAGTAAAAACATTTTAGATCGATCGGAAGTGTTGGGACAACATTTAGGGACATTGTTTTGGTATAAAAACTCATTTGAACAAAATCATCAAAATCATGATAAAAACATTTATCTAACACGAATGTCCGAGTCAGGTCTGCCATGTGACTGCTCTCCTGCTTACTTTTTACCAACATATCATCTACGTAGACCTCCATGTTGCGCCCTAGCTGGTTCTTGAAGATTTTGTCCATCAATCTCTGATAAGTTGTTCCCGCATTTTTTAGCCTGAATGGCATGACCACATAACATTATGTTCCTTAAGCGGTGATAAAGCTTACCCTTTTCTAATCCTCCTCGGCCAACTTAATATGGTGGTACCCTTGGTATGCGTCCATCATACTGAATAATTTGTATCCTGTTGTCGAGTCCACCAACTAATCAACCATAGGCAGGGGTAATGGTCTTTGGGGCACGAATTATTCAGATCCCAGAAATCTATGCACATCCAGAACTTGTCCCCCTTTGGGACTAAAAAAAGATTGGAAACCCATTTTGGGAACTGAATCTCCCACACATGCTCGGCCTTTAACAACATCTCCACTTCTTCTTAGATGATCTTATCCTTCTCATACCCGAATGGCCGCTTTTTCTGCTTGACAGGTCTCATGGAGTGATCCACATTCAAATGATGAACGGCCATGCTAGGGTCTTTCGACGACCAGGCGAACACATCCCTACTATCCCGCAGGAAACCAAAAATTTTTATGTCAGCTCTGGCTCCAGCTTTGTTCCCACCTTGGTGACTTTTTCCAGATCTCCTGGGACTAGTTCTACCGACATTAGCTCTTTTTCGGGTTGGACACTCAATAGGTCGGGGTCACCCTTCTTTTCTTTCTTTCCTATTTAATTGGCTTAGTTTCCCTATCCACTTCCACCATATTTATTTTTGATTTTTCTTGCTCTTCCTTTCTAACCGCTTTTACATAGCATTTTCGGGCAACCTGTGAATCCCCCAACACTTCTCCTACTATATCTCCTACTATGAACTTGAGTTTCATATGAAATATAGATACAATTGCTTGGAACAAATTAAGATCAGGTCTGGCAATAATAACATTATAAGTGGAATATGAATCTACGATAAGAAAAGTTACCATCTGTGTTTTCTGGGCTAGGAGGTCTCCTAGAGACATGGCCAAGGTGACCTATCCCATCGGCTCAACCACTCCTCCTCTGAATCTTAACTATGTTGTCTCTACCAGATTGACCTCTATTTCAAGCTCCATTTTTAGGTATGCATCATAGAAAAGGACATTAACCGAGCTCCTCGTATCCACCATAGCTCTAGCCACCTCAAAATTAGTAATCGTTGCCGTGATAACCATTACATAATTATGTGATATCGAAGTACCCATATCCTCTGGCCCAAACGATATGTCCGGGATAGCTTTATGATCTCTTATGTTAAGCACAACTTCTCTAGCTCTTCTTAGGTGCCCCTTTTGTGCTTGATTTGAATCTCCAATTGTTGGTCATCCCACAATCATGTGTATCATCCCCCTGGTAGGAGGGATGGGTTTGGCGGGGATATAGGGCATGCTTCATGCAGCTCTGCCTTGACGCAGTGGACTCCTATCCGACCTCACCTCCAGCCCTGCCTCAGGCTTAATCCAATTATCCAACCATCTTTTTTTCACCATACGCTCGATCTCATCTTTCAAATGCCGACATTTCTCTGTTGTGTGCCCGTAATTGTTATGAAATTCACAAAAGAAATTGGAGTCGGGTCTAGTAGGTACCATCGCGTAATTTCTCAGCCACCGTAGCTTTTTATGCCCTATCGTGGCCATCAATACATGAGCCCTTGGTGCAACCTAGAGGAATGTATCCCCTTGGCCCCATCGCATGACCAAGCAATCCTGGCCTGACTTCTGGTTCACGGAATCGCTTGAGCCCTTCCCTTGGCATCTCTCCCCTATCCTTTCCCTTCTCTCTCACCTCGTCCTTCTTACCCTTCTACGCCTCCTCAAGGTTGACATATATCTCAGCCCTTGCTAAGAGATCATCAAAAAAATTGGCCAGTCGTTTAGCTATGGACTTGAAAAAAATCATCCTCATGTAACCCCTGCGATAAGGCATTGGAAAACACCTCTTAGTTATATGACGGTACATCCAGGGCTACCGTCGTGAATCATTTTACGTAGCTCCTGGGTGACTCATGCTCGCCTTGATTTATGTAGAAAAGGGTCAATGTTGTCTTTTGATGCTTTCGTGAACTAGCAAACTAGTGCAAGAATGAAGAGTTGAATTCTTCAAACGATCCAATGGAGTCGGTAGGGAGCTGACTGAACCATTGTTGGGTAGACTTAGCTAAGGTAGTTAAGAAAATCCTACACTTCACTACATCCGTGTATTGGTGCAATAAGGATGTATTTTTGAATCAACACAAATGCTCCCAAGGGTCAGTAGTACCATCATAATCATAGCTTAATGAACTTAAATTTGACGGGCAAATCATCCGCCATTAGTTCTTTAAAAGGAATTCTTTTCTTTGCCACAACATGCCCAGCCATCTTCCTCTTCATCTCCCTCACCTCCTTTTGCAGGTTTTCCAACTCTAATGCCTACCGCCCCAACTCTTCCCTATCCACTACCCGCTCTCCCCTCGAGCCTCCCACTCATCTACTTCCAAAGCCTTCTTCCTAGCCCAAAGAGCATTAAACGCCTCTTGGACTATGGACAATAATTGATCTCTGGTCACCTGGACGGTCTTCGCCGTGAACGCGGCTTCCAAGTTTGCAATCGGCAATCCCGTCTAGGGGTGTGGGCAACACCCTTGGCGTCGTCATTCTTGCTCCTCCTACCCCCCCGATTGCAACACTCCCAACCTATCCAAAATCCCCTCTAAATCTACGACCTCCTTACCCCTCAACCCCGAATCCTGACATACTAACGTCTTACACACAATGTTCCCATAAATGGCGCCATACTTGAAAAGACTTCTTAAGCGAGATCTTCTCAAAGTTCTAATTTGATCTTCAGCTAGCCTGCAAAAGACTACCGGAGAGAACTACGGCATTAGCACTTCCACGATCAAGTTAGTTCAAGGGAAAAAAAAGTGTATCAAAGTGTATAAAATATGAAAAAACTGAATATAAGAGAGAATAAGATGATCCATTTTTCCCACATACCTCTTCCTTTTATACCTTCCTTGCTTTGTCCTTGCTATCCATGTGGCTATCTCCAATTGGCCGTCCCAATTGGTGAAAGCCTACGCCAGGTCGACCAAAAGAACTAGTCACTTCTGTCAACTCGGCCCTAACAATAGTTACTTTCTGTCGAATCAGTTTCCGAGGACATTAAACACTTATCAAGTTTTCCTTAAAGAATAATTAATGCTAGCAGGTCAGACCTGACATCTACTTACTTATTGTCAGGTCTACTTCGGAGGATAATTAATGCCAACTGGTCAAACCTAACATCTAGTAACCATCTAGTAACTCTTGTCAGGTCAACCGCCCTCGACATTTGGTCCCACTGGCTTTTCCTTTATACACATTAAATGTTTGTCAGGTCGGCCATATCTTTTAGTAACTATTTGTCAGGTCGACCTTACCAAGAGTTACTCATTGTCAGGTTGGCTATCTCTCTTAGTATCTATTTGTCAGGTCGACCTTTCCAAGTGTTACTCTTTATCAGGTCGGACATATCTCTTAGTATCTATTTGTCAGGTCGACCTTGCCAAGAGTTACACTTTGTCAGGTCGGCCATATCTCTTAGTATCTATTTGTCAAGTCGACCTCGCCAAGAGTTACTCTTTGGCAGGTCAGCCGTTTGTTGCCCCTACATGTTCGTCTATTTTGCTTCAACTTGGTTTAACAAAGGTTAGCACCTTTATCCATCTGGGATATGACATCAGGTCTTCCCAATGAGATCTAAGATAGGTGACAGGTCTCCCTATACTAACCCGAACAGTAAACAAATAAAATTCAGTTCGAATTACGAAATTTTATAAGAGACTGAAATTGACTTAAATATTCGAATTTGAGGTCTTCGAACCTAATTTTGAAAACTTGAAGCACCAAACAGACACATCAAGCTTAAATTTAAGGCAAAAACTCCTATCAGACGGTCTAACGAGTCAAAATTCGTCAGATGGATCCTAAACCCAAACCCAGTGGTATTTTCATAATATTATGTGCCCGGTGGCAATTTTGTAATCAAGGCGGTGTCACAGTCCTATTGGGGCCGGTGGCTTTTATGTAATAATAAGCTGTGACATAGTATCACTAGGGTCCCGAAAAGTATTAGTTTTTCTTCGGAATAGTATTAGTGATCTACTGAAGAAGTATTAGTAGGTCCTTGAAGAGTATTTTAGTAGTTCTCCTAAAATTAATAGTAATACCATGGGAAATATTACATGTTGACTGAAAAGTATTATAATTTTATAAGGAAAAAATATTAATTTTTCAGTTTTACGAGTTCTCCCGAAAAGCAATAGTAATTGTAATGAAAAGTATTATGTGTTGAACTGAAAAGTATTACGTGTTTAAACTAAAAAGTATTATAATTTTACTGGAAAAAAATATTAATGTTTCATTTTTAGTAGCTCTCCTGAAGTGAAAAGTAATAGTAATTACCATGAAAAGTATTACGTGATGAACTGAAAAGTATTATAATTTTATAAGAAATTTTTTTCTTTTGAAAAGTATTAGTTATCATGAAAAGTAATAGTAATTCCTCGGAAAAGTATCAGTTTTTTCCTCAAAAAGTACTATAATTATTCTAAAAAAGTGTATCAGTTATTTTCCTGAAAAATATTAGTTTTTCTCATTAAGGTTATTAGTAGTTTCTTGAAAAGTATTACGTGTTGAAGTGAAAAGTATTGCCAAATTTAAGACCAGAACCGATATAAATTTTAACTTCAAATCAAAGCGAGACCAAATTATCATATTCATCCTCCAAAAAATCCTAAGAACCTTCTGTCCTTTTCATTGTAATAATCACCACTACCCCACCACCAACACTCACACCACATTGTTGCAGCCATACAAAAGCACAATAATCAAATCTGGTTTGGTGACCCATTTCTAAAGTCAAGGCTTGCTATATCCATATTTTACAAATCGTTCCACTTAAACAATTTTCAGACGAAGTGACGGAAATTTTTTCAGCCCGTTCCAACTAACATTCAGTTGAAAATCCCAAAGGCAAGTAGCAGCGAGCAACTCGTTTGCGGTCAGTCAAACCCCGCGGAAGTCAACCTTTCGGTGACCAATCCATCCGCCGACTGTGAAGAGCCAAATAGATTGTCACACCGCTATTCTCTCCTCGTGGCAGTGATTTCGTTATGTCCGGAAAACTGAAACGACCAAGACCCTTTTTCTTTTAAAAAAAAAAAACTGTTCAATTTGAACAGTGCTGGTGTTAGGAGGCAGTAAGGGTTGGACCGGGTCAAAATATGAATTAGTTGTTGAAACTCCGTCTAACGAATTAGATCCGTTAGACCGTCTGACAGGAGACTAGCTCCCAATTTAATACTTTTGGCTCGTCCAAGATTGAGCCGATCAAGCACATGTGCCAGCCAAATTTTAACGGTCAATGTTGGGATATAATTATATCGTGTGAAGAATGGGTTGAATCTGTTGGCTAAAATAAATTAGGTACAAGCTGAGTTTAACATCCTTATCACTCTACATCCAAATAATTTTCAGATATGTCTCTCTGCTTGTTTGGTAGGAGGCATGCGCATCTTTCAATTTGGTTAACTAAAGCACTACAATAAATATTAGCCAAATCACGGGGAAAATATGGAAGGTTTTATTATTATTGTTATTGTTATTATTATTATCATTATCATTATATTATTATTATTGTAGTTTTTTATAAAGATTTTGTCCTAAAGGCAGGAAAAGTAAAAAGAAAATATTTTTATCTTTTATATCTTGGAGCCTTGAAAAGCTACGGAAAACTTTATCAGCAGGTATCTAATGAGAAGGTGTGAGACCGTGAGACAGTGATACTTTTAGTGTAACAAGTGATACTTTTAGTATAAAAAGTAATACTCAAAGTAAATACACTAATTTAAGTGTATTTAGACAAGTATCACTTTTTACACTAAAAGTATCTCACGGTCTCACGGACATTCATCATCTCACATAAGTTTTTGCCAAACTTTATTTACTTTATTATGACTGATTTCATTTATTAAACTACAATGTAAATGGACTCTGATATGATCTAAATTTAACCTGGCTAATATTGATTAGAGCTGGCGATGAGTTGGATCAGGTTGGTCCAGCACTAGCCCACTAGGCCAAGTCATAATATCGGCATGGGTTGGGTCCATCCAAAATTTTCTCCGCCCTTCATTTCTTGTGGGCCAACTCAATCTAAAAACATTGTTTATGTGCATTTTTTTCGGGTCAATTAGTCAGACTTAATGTTTGGGCCAAGACAAAGTAGGCATGATCCTTTTTGGGTCCCAAAAATGAAACCAAACCTAGTTATATATGCAGGCTGGCTAGGCCGGCTTGTCGGGTCGGTTAGTTTAGACAGTTCTAATATTGATCTTATTTGAATTGGGTGTGTGGAATGATTTTCTGTTTATTTTGGACCTAGGCCCGCTGGGAGATTATGATGGCATCCGTAGTACTATTAAACCAAATTTGTTTGAGCTCGGTTTGTTTGAGTTCTTACTAGATTTAGACCTAAGGTTATACATTTATGATTAGTTCTGTAGTTCGATCAACCAAGCTGAAGTGACGAATATGTATGGTTCAGGAGTGCCCCTTGAGTGACTTATTTGGATCGACTCGAGCTAAACCTAATGAATTCAGCTTGACGTAACAGAATAAGTGTTTATAAAGATCTTGAGTGAGTCTTGAGGGTGTTTGGCTGAGCTTATAAGCTTTTCAAAACATCTTATAAGATGCTTAAATTTGTTTGGTAATTTTTTCTGGAAAATGTCAGGAGCTTATAAGATGTTTTTAAAAAAGTAGGGGAACCCCAACTTTTTTTTAAAATAAGATCTTATTTCAACAACCTCTTTTAATTTTGAATATTTTAATTACAAAATTGTCATTACTAACATCTTAAAAGCTACATCATCTTATTTTATCCAAACACTTCAACAACTTATTCTTAAAATAAGATTTAACATCTTATAAGCTCTGAAAACAACTTATATAATGTAGCAACTTATAAGATCTTTTAAATAAGCTTAGCCAAACACCCTTACTCAACACATATTGATTTCTGAATATAAAATGATCTTACCTTATCTAAATCCTTTAATTTATGGACGTGATTCTTCTTTAAAGAACAATACAAATGAAATAGTAGAATTCTTCTTCCTGCCATTTATCTTATCATGATTTGCGTTTAAACATATAAGCCACCATATGGTATATTCATAGTATTACCATTGCAAATTCTATATTGTACGTTACAATTATACGTTTTAGATTGCATTCTGTTGAATCTTTACAACATTTTTATCTGTGATCTTAATCACACATTCAATTAAGCAGTGGGAGTTTCTATTTAGAAACACCCTATATTCCTAGCCCTTGTTTTATATGGTTTTTTATAATTACAATCATATATATATATAGGGATGGGATCTCGTGTAACAGTCTCTTACCGTGTGGCAGTGTGGATTGATCTCATCCATCTACACATTTTATTCAATGGTCCAAATTACTATTAAAAATAACTGATTTATCAATTAATTAATAGGTGGAAATGGCATAATAGTAACTAATATCACGTTTCCATAACTGAATTGTGCATCATTTTAATAGTTGAACTGTACACCATTTAATAACTGACTTTAAATCATTTTATATCTAACAGTGAATCATAATATAACTAATTGTACATCATCTAAAGGAACTATAAAGACAAAATGATGTAACCATCTTCCCATTTATTAACTGTACTGTGCATCATTTTATATCTAACAGTACATCATTGTATAACTAATTGTACATCATCTAAAAAGAACTATAAAGACAAAATGGTGTAACCATTTCCCATTTAATAATTGAATTGTACATCATTTTATATCTAACAATGCATCATTGTATAACTAATTGTATGTCATCTAAAAGAACTATAAAAGATAAAATGGTGTAACCATCTTCCCATAATGACGCCCTATAATCATGGATGTGATAAAGATCACGTTTCCGTAAGTGAATTATACACCATTTTAATAGTTGAACTGTGCACCATTTGCTAACTGACTGTGCACGATTTTATATCTAACAGTGCATCATTGTATAACTAATTGCACATCATCTAAAAGAACTATAAAGACAAAATGGTTAACCACCTTCCTATAATGACGCCCTACAATCATGGATGTGATAAAGATCACGTTTTCGTAACTAAATTATGCACCATTTTAATAGTTGAACTGTACACCATTTAATAACTGACTATGCATCATATTATATCTAACAATGTGGATTATTGTATAAATAATTGTACATCATTGTGAGTATCACAAAATTAAATTTCATAAAAATCAGCTGGAATGAACAGTTACCAAAAGTAATTGCTTTGTTTTACAAATAAAATTACACTTATGCCCTTAATTGGGCGAAAACTAAATAAATAAATAAAAATCAAAAAAAAAACTGAACCTTTGGATTTGTTGAATTAATAAATAGGATTAATCCATATTTTATTTTGCCACATGGTAAGTTCTTTTTCATGCCACATTTGATCATAACCCTATTTTATATATATATATATATATATATATATATATATGTGTGTGTGTGTGTGTGTGTGTGTGGGTGTGTGTGTGGGTGGGTGGGTGGTGTGTGTGTGTGTGTGTGTGTGTGCGCGCGTGTGTGTGTGTGTGTTGGAATTGTTTGGTAAAATAGGTGTTGACCCAATTTTGACCAAATATTTAAGTGGTTTCCATTAGTGAAAAATGGAATTAAATTATGTGTAAAAATTCTACTAAGAGCGTAGATGATAATAGCATTTGGAATTTGTCAAAACCAATTCCAGGTGAATGAGAAATTAATTCTAGAAGTTAGCCACTTAAAACTAGAAAATGGTATGGAAAATGGAAAATGTGGGGAAGAAGATATGCTCCATCCCACATAGGCGAAGGAGGCAAAGTTTGCTCACTTTATAAATCTCAAGTTGGACTTATGGGTTTGGGCCCTTTGGGGGCACCCAAGTTTTTAAAGGGGTGAGGACTTACATGCTTGTGGGTAGGGGTGGAAATCTCCGACACGACACGAAAACACGACCTGAACCTAACACGATATAAGCGGGTTAGGGTTGACCCATTTTTATTATTCGGGTCAGTTAATTGTAAAAAGAACTATAAAGACAAAATGGTGTAACCATTTAACCCAAATAATAAATGGGTCGATCATTTTATAGTTGACATTAAAATGATCCACTAAACCCATTTAACCCGTTTAAATAAGAAAATTGATGTGATATTATTTTTAATATTTTTTAATATTCTATATATAAATAACCCAAAATTCTCATTTTATCAATATAAACAAAAGATTTATTCAAGGTTAAAAAATAAATAAGTCATTTTGGGTCGTGTTTGGGTTACCCGTGTATTAAATGGGTCGTGTTCGGGTTGACCCATCTGACCCGAATAATTAAACGGGTCGTGTTCGGGTTGGGCAAATTTGTGTAATTATCATGTCTCAACACGACCGCGAAATAAATAAACACGACTCAAAAAAATTGCCACCCCTACTTGTGGGTTTAGTTCAAAGCACACATTCGCGCGCACGCGCCGCCAGCTTGGGTCACGGTTCATGGGCTTGGGCTTGGGCTTCAAGGCCCTTATTCTTTTTGGACCAAAAATCTTTAAAATTAATAATTGATTAATTAAGTTTCCAACTCGAAAGTGTTCGCAACCAAGCATGGATGGAAGCATGGCCCGTGCGTCGGGTCGTGCGTCAAGTCGAAACTTGTTCGCATCCGAGCACGGGCTGACGCACGGCCCATGCATCGGGTCGTGCGTCAAGTCGAGACTTTGCCATTCCGTTCGCATCCAAGCACGGCCACACGCACGGGTTGTGTGTCATGTTGTGTGTCGATGTGAAAGGCTGAACTGATGCGCATGTTCGCTGTAAACATGTCTTTTCGAGTCAAAAGACATGATCTTTCCATACGGACACCTGCTGCCTATAAAATAGATGCCCCTGCAGATGAAAAACATACAGAAAAACACGAGATAATAATCGCTCATTTCATTTGTAGCATATTCACACTCTTCCCATTCAAAGTTTGAAAGTTTAAAACACCTTTTTGTTGTTCGCTGTAATTTTGAGTTTTGCAAGTGCTGCTAAATCGGAATAGTTAAAGTCGTTATGTCTTAGGGACGAACGCCGGAATCGTAAGCACTTATTATACCGGGTATTTTGTCTTGCGAAGATTGAATCTAATTCAGGCCTCGTCTCAATACAAACACTTAGCCATCTCCTTAAACAGTAAACCTTCCAAAATATTTACCAAACAATCGCAAGACAAAAAATTTACGTTTCTGTTCAAGACGATGGCTTCAGTTTCGTTCACTCTGATGGTTGTTGCTCCTGCTCACGGCGAGAAACCGGCGAAGTTCTCCAGTGTTGACTTCAAACATTGGCAACAGAAGATGTTGTTATATCTGACAACTTTGGGTTTGTCTCGTTTCTTGAAGGAGGACCCTTCTACCATTGGCAATGAAGAATCCGACAACTAAAGGAGGATTGTTGTGGATGCTTGGCATAACAGTGATTTCCTTTGTCGGAACTATATTTTGAATAGGCTAGACGACACCCTTTATAATGTCTATAGTTTATTCAAAATGTCCAAAGAGTTGTGGGACTCTTTGGAGAAGAAATATAAAACAGAAGATGTTGGCACAAAGAAATTTGTTGTCGATAAATTTTTGGATTATAAGATGGTTGACACCAAGACAGTGATCAGCCAAGTGCAAGAAATTCAGATCATACTTCACGACTTAGTGTCTTAAGGGATGATTCTGAGTGAATCGTTCCAAGTGGATGAGATTATCGGAAAATTGACGCCATCGTGGAAAGATTTTAAGAACTACCTCAAGCACAAGCAAAAAGAAATAGAGCTTGAGGATTTGATAGTTCGACTTTGGATTGAGGAAGACAATCGGGATTCCGAATGGAAATCGACAATTGTAGGGGTGTGACCACACTTTTATGGAATACCAGTGGAGTTTCTGTTGCATTTTTAAATGTAACAGAAGGTGTTGCCAAAAGTATTGTGGGATCAAAACCACAATTGCATGAAGTGTTGTCCAAAGTGTTGTAACACTAGAGATAGACACACTACAAAATTAAATCTGAAGTGTTACTGAAGATGTGATAACACCAAAGGTTACACACCTTGTAAAAGGTGTTAATGGAGTTGTTGGGACTAAGGTCTGAAATCTATTAGAACGAGATTCTAACTGGATTATTGGGACAAGGTTCTAACAAAATAAAAGAAAAATGGCCGAGAGCCATAAAGTTCTGGATAATCTTGTGATAAACAAGGATACCAGAAGATTGGAATGTGAAGCTATACTTTAGCAAACCACATAAAGGAGAATACCTTGAAGTGTGGGAGTGCTTTGGCTAAAGTAGAAAAACCAAAGAAAATAAATTCAGCATTCTTGATATAAGTGATGGTACGATCATTAAATCAAGGAATGTTGTATTTATAAAAGGTGTCTTTTCTTGCAAAGAAAAGAGATAAGTCTAAACATTTTTGGCGTAGACATAATACCAGTAAGTAGTTGATTTCGAAATGGAGTTATTTCGGTTGACTACGTGAAGTCAAAGAAAGACTTTGCTCATCCGCTTATAAAAGGCATAAATCGAGATCAATTGTATAAATTGTTAAGGGAATAGGTTTCAAATCCACAAACTAAAGAATGTTCATAGCGGTAACCCAACCTTGTGAATTGGAGATCCCAAGACCTTGGTTCAATGGGACATCTAAGTTAAATGTTCAGCTGAACACTTGGAAATGTGTTAGCTCATTCGAAACTTCCAAGTGAATGAAAATTTGTTGAATGTGGTGAGGTTAAGTTTAAGACATTAATTCCTATACCGAAAGGTGGAGTATGGCAGGATACTCTTTAATAGGAGATCACCTATATAAGTGAAAAGTAATGGTCGCTTCAAAGAAACACTTATGAATCTAAGATATGGCCGAGGGCCGAAATGGACACAACGTGAGAACAACAAGTGTTAGAATTATTATTGTGTAAATATTGTTGTCTCGGTTTAAACAAACGGCTGAGTAGTTCAAGACATCGCGTCACTAAGCAGCTAGTAAATCCGATAGTATTTTACTAAGGAAGGTTCAAAGCCACAAGCTACCTATCCAGATGCAATAATAGTTCGCCGAGACTTTCAAGCGAATCTGCATACACGCATGCATTAATTCCATTCATGTAGGGGATTGTTGGAATTATTTGGTAAAATGGGTGTTGACCCGATTTTGACCAAATAATTAAGTAGTTTCTATTAGTGAAAAATAGAATTAAATTATGTGTAAAAATTCTACTAAGAGAGTAGATGAGAATAGCATTTGGAATTTCTCAAAACCAATTTCGGGTGAATGGGAAATTAATGCTAGAAGTTAGCCACTTAAAACTAGAAAATGGTATGAAAAATGAAAAATGTGAGGAAGGAGATATGCTCCATCCCACCTAGGAAAATGAGGCAAAGTTTGCTCACTTTATAAATCCCAAGTTGGACTTATGGGTTTGGGCCCTAGGGGGCACCCAAGTTTTTAAAGGGGTGAAGACTTACATGCTTGTGGGTTTGGTTCAAAGCATGCGCACGCGCGCCGCCGCCGCCCGACTCGGATCCAGGTCGCAGGTCGTGGGATTGGGCTTCAAGACCCTTATTCTTTTTGGACCAAAAACCTTTAAAATTAATAATTAATTAATTTTAATTAATTAATTAAGTTTCCAACTGGAAAGTGTTCGCAACCAAGCACGGATGGACGCATGCGTTGGGTCGTGCGTCAAGTCGAAACTTGTTCGCATCCAAGCACAGGGTGGACGCACGGGTCGTGCGTCAAGTTGAGATTTTGTCATTCCATTCGCATCCAAGCACGGGCACACGCACGGGCCGTGCGCCAGGTCATGTGTCGATGCGAAAGGCTGAACAGATGCGCCTGTTCACTATAAACATGTCTTTTCGAGCCAAAAGACATGATCTTTTCATACGGGCACCTGATGCCTATAAAATTGAAGCCCCTGCAGATGAAAAACATACAGAAAAACACCAGATAATAATCAGTCATTGCATTTATAGCATATTGACACTCTTCCCTTCAAAGCTTGAAAGTTTAAAACACCTTTTGTTGTTCACTGTAATTTTGAGTTTTGCAAGTGCTGCTAAATCGGAATAGTTAAAGTCGTTGTATCTTAGGGACGAACGTCGGAACTGTAAGCACTTAGTATACAAGACATTTTCGTCTTGCGGAGACTGAATCTAATTCAGGTCTCGACTCAATCCAAACACTTAGCCATCTCCTTAAACGGTAAACCTTCCGAAATATTTACCCAACAATATATATGCAGGTCCTGATATTGTTATTGTTTGGCAATTTGAAATTTTGAACATCCTAAGATAGCTTTTTTAAAAAAAAAGATAGCTCTTAATCAATAGTTTTATAAATTGAGTTATTTAGGAGACAGCAGAACCACTGCGTCCTTGCACAAATCGGCAAATCCTTGTGATTATATTCAAATAGAATTCAACATGTTGTGGGTTACTTTTAAGAGTTAATTCCAAAAATATGACATTTTGGGAGTAAAAACACTAAATATGCTCCCCATTCTCTTTTTGACATTTCACTCTCCTACACTTTTTTAGGTACTTTACATTTTTTTCGATTTTTTTTGTTCCATGATTGTTTTCTATGTTATTTCTGTTGTTTCGTACTTGTTTCTATGTTGTTTATTTTCTTCTGTATTGTTTCTATGTTGTTTCTATGTTATTTTGATGTTTCGATACAACTTTACCTACTTATTAAGCTCTTTTTTGTTCATATATATGTTGTTTCATATATTGTTTCTGGTTGTTTCTATATTATTTTTAATATTGTTCTGGTGTTTCTTTGTCGTTTTCCTGTTGATTCGATGTTTCAATGCAACCTTTTACCTATTTTTAAGCTATTTTTGTTCATGTATTATTTATTATATTTTTCGGGGTTGTTTCTATATATTTATTGGTGTTGTTCTATTGTTTTTTGGTTGCTTCTATGTGTTATCGACGTTTTCAATGCATTTAATCAAAACTTAAATTGTGTTTTTCTATTCAAGTGTTATTTCTATAATATTTTCAATGTGTTTTATTTTAATATGTGTTATTTTATGTGTATATTTCTTGATTGTTTATAACATTTTGAGTACAAAATTGATTATCTAATAGGGGTAGGAATTATTTTTCACTGAAATTTTATTAGATGAAACATGTTCAAAACGACCACGAAACAACGTCAAATATCCGGTAAAATTGGGCGGAGCGTAAAAATATCTAGAAAAAAAGGATGGAGCATACAAATGTCTAGAAAAAAGGACTGGAAGTGTAAATGTGTCCTTTTTCAGGAATGTTGGCTATTATTGTCCGTATAGTTATTCTCTAATTATTTCAGATGAGGTCTCCAATCAGAGAGTCTAACGGATCTAAACCGTTAGACGGATTTAATTATAACCCACCTATCGACCCACTCCCATACTGGTACTATTATGGGGGAAAAAACCCGCAGATAAGTCTTGCTCGCTCTTTCATCCTCTCGCTTGCAACCAGTTCTTCATTATCCAAGACAAACTTACTCATTATTCTTGGTTTTTGGATGTATATCTCCCACTTTACATGATGTAAATAAAATCTCTCATCTAGAGAAAATGATAAATAGAAGAGAAAAAGACCAAAATATCCAGGAAAATAAAAGAGATACATAAATGCAATATCATAAGTAGAGCTGTCAATTTCGGCCCGGCCCAACGATCCGGCCCGAACCAGCCCGATTTTCCAATGGTTGGGCTTTATTTTTCAAGGCCCGAAGAAAGTCGGACCACAAAAGCCCGGCCCGGCGGGCTAACCCGAAAAGCCCAACTTTTTCAGTGTAATCTTAGTTTTTAGGTCGGGCTGGGTTCCCCATTTTGTGGCCTGGGGTACTAGTTTGGCCCGGCCCGGCCCATTTTTCGGAAAGCCTGGTGGGTTCGGCCCGGGCCGGCCCAGTCTTTTGACAGCTCTAATCACAAGTACCAGAGGAGCATGACATTGAGCAATAATTCAAAATTTGGAATCATTTGTAACTTTAGTTCTTGCATATTTCGTGCGGTGATGATGGAAAAATAATAAATTGATTCAACCATTATTCTCTAAAAAATGCATTTTTTCATGCCAACCAAGTATTTGTTGATTTGATTGAGTCGATTTTGAAACATTTCAGATGACTACTAATACATTTTAGAGATATTACTAATACTTTTTGGGATGATTAATAATATTTTTTGGGAGGAAAACTATTATTTTTTTATGAGAACTAGTACATATGTTTCAGAGAGATTACTAATATTTTTGGGGAGAGAATACTAATACTTTTATGGGAACTACTGATACTTTTTTATGAGAAAAACTAATATTTTTCAGGATAATTACTAAAATACATTTCTTTGAAAAATCTAATACTTTAAAAAGAGTCTATACATTTTAGGAGGATTTCTAATGCTTTTGAGTCAAAAAGTGAATTATTTTCATGAGAACTACTAAAAATATTATTCAAGGAACGACTAATATTTTTCTAAAGGCATGCTAATATTTTTCGCAGGAAAAACTAATACTTTCCAGGATCTTAGTGCTTCTATGCCACTGCATAATCACTACAAGAAAAAATCAGTTTACCTACAGAGTGTTAAGAAAATTGTAAAGTGTAGGTAAAATCATTGTAGGTAAAATATTTACCTACAGAATCTAAAACTGTTGGTAAATACCTACAGAAAATTTGTCGGTAATTGAAAAACTATCGGTAATATGTTGGTAATTTGTCGGTATAATTTGGGAAAAAATGATATTTTTTATTTTGTAGGTATTCTGTAGGTAATTGTAAAGTTTAGTAACAAAATCATTTCTGTCGGTAATTCTGTCGATAAATTGGAATTTTCTTGTAGTGAATATTACAAATATGCCATCGACTTTGGGTTTAAAACCCGTCTAATTGATTTTGACTCGTTAGACCGTCTAACAAGAATTTTTGTCATTATTTAATAATTTAATTGTAATTACTAATTTTGGCACATAATTACATTATATCTTTAAATTATTGGCCTACAAGATCCAAAACCTTACATAATGCCAGTGAGGCCCAAGTCCCAAGTCCCCACTATAAGTTATAACAAACCAATATCATCTCATTTACAAGCACGCTAACAATTGTTTGTGATGTAGAGTGTAGACCGAATCCCACTTCAAACGAATCTCATCATTTCATACTAGCAATTTAGATGAACTTGTAATCCGCTGATTTTTGCAGCTAGCAACAAATCATAAAAAGATAGTGGTGATCATTTAAAACTTGAAGTCTCATTATCTCTAAAACTTACATGGACTTGATGCTTTGGATGGACCCCCCAACTGGAAATTCCAAATTACCATTTGATATTCAAATGGATTTAAAATTTAATTATTTTCACTAGAAAATAAGCACTAAATTCTCTATCTATATATTTTTCTCTGTACAAGAGATACTTTTTGGTTTAAAAAATTGTAGAGAAAAACATTACAAAATTATAGAGAAAAACATTACCAGTTTTGATTTTCTTTTTTGAAATTGAATTTAAATAAAGTTGAACCCTTCACAAAATATTATAAAAACCAATTATTGTTTTGTATGCATATATTTGAATATATATAAAATCCAAAAATGGTTCTCATTATGAAAAATGATAACGTGATATATGACGAACCAAATAAATCATATAACATCTTCAGAAACCACAATTTTTATATACCGTTCACACTTATATTTTTTAATGAGAACAGGAAATGAAATCGAACCTTATAATTTATCTTTACTCTGGTTTGTGCGTGTTTGTGTGTGTTTCCTCTTCTTTTCTTTATTTTTCCTTCTTATATATTCTTTATTTTTTTAAGTTATTATTTCTTTTTCCTATGACAATTATTATGGTATTGCACAAAAACCATGCAATCCCTTGAAACATAGCATAAGATTTGTCTGTTTCGACAAAAAGAGCGGCGCCGGAATTCCTAAGACCTAAGAATATAATGTATCATCATTTATTTCTTACCTCCAACACCGAACCGCCTCATATATATTGCCATGCTCATTACTGTTTCATTGATGTCGGTTCCTACTTTGTATTCTTTTTTTGTGAATAAAAACTTCAACTGCATTATGAATCACAACAGCCCTTAAAAGTTTTCATATAATATTTGAAAAATATATGATTAAGTGGGACACTTAGGCCTTGTATGGTTATGGTTATGTTTCTATGGACCATTTTCTAGTTTCTAGTGTTGGAAAAATGTATTTTCAGAATTTATTTGTTTTCGTGTGAAAACTGGAATTATGTTTGGATGAGTGAATGAAAAAGAGTTTTATATAGGTTTGGAATGAGATTATGTTTGGTTGAGTAGTTTTGAAGTAGTATTTTATGTATATAATAATTTGAAAAGTTTATAGTGGTTGAATATTTTAATTGAAAGTATAATATTATATTTGTAAGATTATAGGTTGGTGAGTCCCATTATCTATATATGGTAATATTTTAAGTAGATAAAATTGATAATGGAGGGTCCCATAAATATATTTGGATAAAAAATGAGAATAGTGATTGATGAGTGATATATGGTAGTTTATAGGGTTGAAAATTGAAATTATAGGTTTGAGATGTTTTATGTGAAAAATGGAAAGTGAAAATGATGATCCTATTGGAAAATTTATAAACAAACATGATTTTATTTCTATGAATAGTTGAAAATTTGAAATAGGAGTTTGGAAACATAAACAAACAAGACCTTAGTAATGGGAGTCATATCAAATTAAATACGTGTAAGAACTAAGAAGTTAATATCTATAAAATCCCACTCAATTCACGTGTTGACACCCCTTTCCTTAGGATTAGGGAATTAGTAAGACGCTCCCAGAGACATAGCTCAACTAGTAAAGGATCTGGATGATGTGATGTCCGCTTCGCTGGCACCCGCAGTGTGGAGGTTCGAATCTCCCTGGTAACAGGGTAAAGGATGATTTCTTATGTGCTGACTCAGTCTAGGATCCTGACTCGTTGGGGCATATTCCTCGATTCACCTCCTCCATGAAACTCTAGGAGCGGGACAGTAAAGCCCCTTAGGGAAGGGGTTCATCTTTTAGGGAATTAGTTGGACAACTCACTCTAGTAATAATTAAGCCTACACCGATTAGCACAACATGTATATAATTATCTCCTATGAATGCCCTCATTTATGATTGAAAAGGGCTGAGTGATCTTTATATTCAAAGAATTGAGACAGTATTTATCGATGTGAGCTAATAGAATACACATGCGATCAGTTCAGATCGTATTACATATATATCACTGCATTCTAGTCTTGCATTCAATTATTTTCTCTGTCTATGTCACGTCAACTGTTAACCCATATGATCACCTTTTTTGACACGTGGAGTCCTCCAAATTCTAACGTCAATAGTTGGTATTTCCTATTTTATGTCATATTCTATTTTATTTAGATGTAAAGGCACTATTTTGAAATAGATATTACTAAACATGTATTATTCACACACTACAGGAAAATACCAGTTTACCTACAGAAAAATTTATAGGTAAGTATTAAGAAAACTAGTCTTTTGCCCGTGCGATGCATGAGTGTCTGTTAGACCTCTATTTTGTATTGTTATATGTACATTTTTCTAATAGTTCAATAAATAATATCTAGGGATGGCAGCGGGACGGGTAGACGCGGGTACCCACCCGCCCAGATTCTAATGGGACGGGTGTGGGTAGTATTTTTGAAATTGTGACGGGTATGGGATGAGAAATTACTACTCATTTATATACGGGTAGGGTATGGTTTTATTCATGGGGAACCCACCACTACCTGCACTCGTTTACCCCTTAGTAACTTCTACTTATTTTTTCATTTAATATTATATATTTTTCATAAAAGCCCAGCATAAATTTTTATTTTGTACAAAGAAGATATAAAGTTGTTATTTATCTTGAATATGTGATCATATCAACTCTGTTTTATCTTTGTCGAGCTTGATAAAACTATATGTCTGATGTTGTAGTTTTATAAATTAAATGATGTACCAGTGTTGATTATGCAGTTTTAATGAATGTACTAGTTACATTTTTATTTACGTGATGCTTTTGATTTAGTTGATAAGTGATGATAGTCTGTAATGACTTGTAAAATTAAAATAGTAATTTTGAAGTTATATTTAACATATTAGCATTTTTTATATAATAATTTGGTTTTGGTAGGGTATCCATTTAATAGTTATCTAAATATTGATGTAATTATTCCTTTTTGGGTAGGGTATGGTTTTATTCCTGGGGAACCCACCACTACCTGCACTCGTTTACCCCTTAGTAACTTCTACTTATTTCATTTAATATTATATATTTTTCATAAAAGCCCAGCATAAATTTATATTTTGTACAAAGAAGATATAAAGTTGTTATTTATCTTGAATATGTGATCATATCAACTCTGTTTTATCTTTGTCGAGCTTGATAAAACTACATGTCTGATGTTGTAGTTTTATAAATTAAATGATGTACCAGTGTTGATTCTGCAGTTTTAATGAATGTATGATAAGTGCATTTTTGTTCACATTTTTTTTAAACCTTTTTAGATAATTTCTTTAACTTTTTAGTTCATTAATCAATAAAATCAAGAAAAATCACATTGGCTTGTTTTGAATGATGAAGGTAAAGACTTGAAGCAAATTCGTATGATTTCGTATGAAAATACGAACAAAAACAAAGTCTAAAAGAAGGCAAGAAGACTCAATCTCGTGCAGAACACACCCCTAGTGTGTTGGGAAACATGACCATGCTTAAAAAGGAAGAAAACAAGAAAAACAGAAAAACACACCCAGGCCGTGCTTACAAAGCACGGCCGTGTTTCACACGCAAAACATCAAAACACGCCCAAACCGTGTTTAAAAGCACACCCTGCCAAAAAATCCCCTTTTTGCGAAGAAAACACGGCCAGGCCGTGTTTATAAACACGACACGACCGTGTTCGTCAAATTTGACGAACACGGCCAGGCCGTGCTTTTTAAGCACGGCCGTGTTTTCTCTCCAGCTCAACATTTTTTCTTCTTTTGGCGGAAATAATGGAGACTTTTGCTTTTTGACAACCTTTGAGCAACTTTCACACCTCATCTTGCTGCACCAAAACTCAATTATCTCCTCAATTGTCATGTGGACACAATGATTCAACCAACTCAACCAATGGAAGTGAAGAATTGTCATGTGTATACAATGATTCAACCAACTCAACCATGAATGTGCACACAATGATTCAACTAACAAGCATGGAAATGAAGCATTTGTTAATATGGTATTTCACAAAGATGATGCCTATAAAAGCCAAGAGTTTGAGTTGGGAAATTCATTCATGTAATATTCATTCATATAGAGATTCATTGTGTATTCATCATAGATACTTAGAAAATATTCATTGTGTCCAACATTTTGAGTGGAATTGGGATCGAGAGGTCTTGGAGGAGTAAGCTTGTAGCAACATTGGAGAAGAAGGCTTGGATCAACATCATCTATCAAGGAAGAAGTCATTGAGATTTTGAGAAAGATAAGTACACCATATCTACAACACTTAAATCTTCTTGTGTAATTTATTCTTTTGTCAAAATCATGAGTAACTAAACTACTAGTGTTTGAATGTAATGAACTCTAGAATGGATTTGTGATTAAGGTTTGTATGTTTTTAATAAAATTCTCATGTCTTGTGTGATTCACTTATATCATGTTTATTTCATTCAAGTTGATATTTCCGGTATATTAATTTGATATCTATTCCTCATCGGGTAATCGAGAGATTTATGATGGGAAAGAACCTATATAAGTGAAAAGAGTTGCATGCAATCCTAGATATAGGACGACATAAATCTTCTGAATTAGGGTCAAACCTAATATGGGAATTCATAATTCGTGGTAATGCAATTTTGGGGGTTTTAACTAGAAAGAAATTTCAGTTAATCAACTTGAGATTAGGAGTTTTTCGCCTTGAAAAAGGGTTTAACTTAAATCGGGAATTTCTACGGTCCACATAACATGAGATTTTATTAAAAGAGGTTGGTTTTTGCTTAAGGGCTTATGGTTGTATTTTTATCTTGTTGAATCACAAAAACATTCTAGAGGGATTTACATTCAACACATTTCTATCTCTTGATTTCTCATTCTGCAATTTATTTTTATTTGATTTCTTTTTGTAAGTTGCAATTATCTTAAATTCTCTATTTTCCATTCTCCATTTTAACAAACAAAACTCTGAAAATTGCTAGATTAGATAACAAAAAGACGGTAATTATTAGTACTTACAATCTTCGTGGGAATGACACTCGGTACTCAATAATCTATACTACAAAACGATAGGTGCACTTGCCTAAGGTTTTCTAGAGTAGCTTTTGAGCCATCAATGTACTAGTTACATTTTTATTTACGTGATGCTTTTCATTTAGTTGATAAGTGATGATAGTCTGTAATGACTTGCAAAATTAAAATAGTAATTTTGAAGTTATATTTAACATATTAGCATTTTTTATATAATAATTAGGTTTTGGTAGGGTATCCATTTAATAGTTATCTAAATATTGATGTAATTATTACTTTTTATATAAAATAAACGAGTTTTAGGCGGGTACGGGTAGTACGCGTGTATCGGGAAATAGATTTGGGATGGGTACGGGTAATCGATGTAGTTTCTTAATCAGGTTTGAGATGGGTACGGGTAGTATAAATATTAGCAGATTCGGATATGGATAACCTTAAATGGGTGGATATCCTACCCATTGTCATCCCTAATTATATCTCTTGCATCATCCCCGTTGGTAATCGAATAGAATGGGTCGGGATCCTTGGTTAATTCGGGGATGTGAGGCTGAGAGCTGAGATGAGAAATCTCTACTTCTTTAGAATCGAGAATGGAACAGAGACATTATTTATATGTCTGTCCCCTTTCCTATTCCAATTAGATAAAACGGGAATTCTATGTTTTCATCCCTATGTCCCGATTATATGTGTATTATATATATTTATTAATAATATTAAATATATTTATAATTTATTATTTTATTAATTTTAAAAATT
The DNA here is from genome assembly GCA_016081115.2 of Rehmannia glutinosa. Taxonomy (NCBI): domain Eukaryota; kingdom Viridiplantae; phylum Streptophyta; class Magnoliopsida; order Lamiales; family Orobanchaceae; genus Rehmannia; species Rehmannia glutinosa. The sequence continues at coordinate 24,994,572 of CM071932.1, read as the reverse complement.
AAACCTAAGAATATTTTTATTTTTACTTGTTCTTATTCTTTATTTCACAAATTATGGATTTATATTATTTATGTTTTAAAAGAATAATGATTGTAAAAAGTTTAAAATGTCAAAAAATAATTAAAATATAAAGATAACTAATTTGATTATAAATCATCTATTAAACAATTAAAATAAATTGTTATAGACTATAAGAAAATCTCTTTAAATACGAAATATTTTGTTGTGTGAACATGAATTGTATCTATTATGGAACATGTTTATGTATGAGAAAGTAAAAGTTTGAAAACGTTTTAACTGTCCAATGTGGAATCTTTTTTACTATCCTCATACTGAATATTTAATAAATAATATTTTTAATAAAATTAACAGTAAAATCATTTCAAATTATAATATCTTTTGGAGTTTAGAAAACTGATCAATTATCAAAATTGTTAAAGGAATTAAATAAAAACCATGTTTTATATGTAGCAACACATTTTTAGGGAAAATGAAATATTTCAAAAAAAATTAAAAATTATTTTATTTTTATATATACACATATATCATAAAAAAATCAAACATACAAACTCATATTTAATTCCAACTTTATAACATGAGTATCAAAATACGTTGATAATTTATAAAAAATAATTTGAAGCAACATAAAAGTATGTTATTATATAAAAAGTAATTTTCTATATATAAAATACTATTATGAGTATAATTTTATTTTAAATAAATCTTAATTTTCTTCTTACATAAATATATATAATGTTATGCATATATACATGTGATATATAAAATTTGGATACATATTTTGATATATTTCTTTAGTTAATTTTTTAATTGAATTTAATCAATTTAAATATAATTATAAATAATTATTAAGAATGGGCTAAACCCAAATAACAACTATATATAAAGATCACAAATAGCAACAAAATACATGAATATACAAATTGATGTCCAATAGCTCAAATGCATAACTTTTAAAGCCCATTACAAATTACAAAATGATAAATAGATATTTTTTTATATTTTTTCTTTATTATATTTTTGATATTTATATTTTGTATATGTAATATGGATGTCAAATTAAAGGTCATAGAAAATTGATTAATTTGATATATTATACGTAAAAAATAGTTCAAAAATAAAAAAGTTATTAATTTTTTAAAAAGGAAAAATATAAATATATAATTAATGTAATACACACAGATTCGGAAAGCTTTTAAATAATTATATTTTTATATTATTTAAAAAGTGATTCTTTAAAGAAAGTTGACTACCAAAAATAATGAAATACCAAATATTTATCATTTTTTATTTTTAAAACATATGTTTTTTACTTTTTATAGTAACTGCAAAAGAGCGGGAAAATATTTCTATAATATTTCCAGAAGCGGCTGTTATTATATATATATATATAGATTGTAAAGTGTAGGTAAAATCATTGTAGGTAAAATATTACCTACAGAATCTAAAATTGTTGGTAAATACCTACAGAAAATCGTCGATAAATTGACAAACTGTCCGTAATTTGTCGGTATAATTTGGGGAACACAAAAACTTATATGAGACCGTCTCACGGATCTACATCCGTGAGACGGAGCCTCAAACCCGCTACCCGCGTCCTCTACCCACAACCCCCAGAAATTACCCCCATTACCCAAACCATCGTTATTTCTCTTTGTTCTTTCTTCTCTCTCTTCAGATGTTTCATGGCGATTTTTCTCTTTTCTTTTTCTCATTTTTCTTTGCGGTTTTGGGCGTTTCTCTTCCTCTTTTTCATAGTGGTTCCAAGTTTGGCCTCCCTTCGACCAAGAATCAGATACTTCTAAATTTTTCTGCAGTTTTTTTCTTTTATTTTTTTGGTTCTCTTCGAATTTAGGTATTTTCGAATTTTTTTCTTCAAATTTTGCTTGAAAATATATGTTAAGGTTTAAAATTGAGCATTTATTTTCAGGTTTCTGTAGTCAGTATGTGAAGTAACATTGTGTTTTGATGTTTTGATGTTTCTGTATTTTTACATGACTAATATCATTTTTGCCCTTAAAAGTATTACTTTTGGTCGTAAAAGTATCAGTGTCACGCCCCAAACGGGACGCGACGACGATCCACAACTTAAATACAAATAACCAACAGTCTAGACGAATATCATCGAGAACCCAATGAAACAGAGTCAAAATAGCAGCGGAAATAAAATAACAAGCACAACTTACAGTCCACAATCCATAATCCAAATTACATCCTCGAAAATCAACCAACGATAACAACTTAAAAGTCAAAGGGTCCTACGCCCTTCAGTTACAGACCGGAATGAAAAGAAAATAAAATAGTCCAACAGCAATCAAAAGAAATGAGTCCATCAATAACAACAAGAAGTACTAAATCCAACAAGCGGAGTACAAAGGCTCAATCCAAGGCCGGTTCAGCATCTTCAACGAAGTCCTCATCTAAGGTTAGAAAACAGGTGGGGATGAGACAGAAATCTCAGTGGATGGGGTGATCGTGTGCAAGTGTGGCGATATATATAGTTAATGCGAGAAAACAATTATATGAAAACGCGTGAGTATGATGCATGAATTCACACACAGTCCACAAGCATCGTGATAAATATATTTAAGTAATATACTTATACAGTTCAAGAAAACAGTTCATGGTCACACATGAACTATGTGATTCAGTCAAGACAGGTAGAATTGCGTACGGAAATGTAACGCCAATCTCATGCAAGACAGATAATGGTTGCGTATGGATTTGTAGCGCCAACCAAACGGATCCGATAACTCCGGAATCGTGTGGATCAAACAGCGATTCCTTTGTTCTTCCTTGTAGCTCCCCGAGCAAGATGGTCCAAGACCTGTCACCTTATCGCTCCATAGGCAAAGACAAATCCACAGTAGAGTTAGCTAGGCCGGATTGTCATAATAATCATGATTATACCTCAAGTACTACGACCCGCTTCCCTTGGACAAACTCCGTCCCTCAGTTGCAGGATTAGGACGATGGGGCCGGAAGAGTGGAATAGCAGCCGAGCTGCCCGGTTCCATCCCCAACGTATCCATTCCAACTGTGAGCTCGACACACCAAGTTGACTCAAGCAGGAAAGTAAATACAAGTTCAGGCAGTCAACCAGGCAGTTAAGTATTATTGATTCAGGGAAGCAGTTCAGGAAAATTTTGAAAAAATGCGAGTGGAAATTATGGCGTTGGTGGAGTTTTTGGATGAAGATGATTATCGTAAGGATAAGCAACCTTCGATATCTTGAAAGATTAGGTGGAACATAAGTCCCGTTATAGATTCAAAATCGCAAGGCGAGGAAGTCGCTCCGCGATCGGGTATTAATCGGTCAAATTGATCCGACAAGTCAAGGGTTTTAGGGAAAATAAAATACTTTAATTAAATCTCTAAGTCAGAGGGTCCAGGGATATTTTAGTAAAAGAGAAAATAATTTGGGTTAGGTCCTTTATAAAAGAAAAATTACAATTTAGCCCCATTTTGTAAAAACCCAAACTTTTGGGGTTAAAAATTGAATAAATAAATATCCCGACCTTCATAAATTATGATGTCAGTTCCTAAATTCTCCAAATTGTCCAGAGATTCAGGTGTTTAAAGTTTTGAGGTCGAGTTTCTATAAAATTCTCACATTGGCCCCAAATTTGTAAAAATTGTCATTTCGGACCTTAAGTTTAAAATAATCAGAACTCACAAACCGGAAGGGCTTTTAATGTGATTCCAGTTGTAAAATGTCACTAGGTTTAGTAGGATATTGGGACAAAAGAAGTTTTTAAAAGAAATAAGTTTAGGTCCTTTAACTTTTGAAAATATCATTTTTGTCCCATTTTGAAATAATTGCCTTTAAGGCTTTTAGGGGTCCAATTGTTATGAAATTTGAACCTTGGGTCCAAAATATAATTAAGTTATAGTTAAATTAGTATTTCCAGGTGCATGGGCTGCATAAGTCCTGGAAATTTCATTTGGGTCCTCAAGTTTAGTATTTTACACATTAGTCCCTCAATTTTAGAAAATTACTTTCCAAGCCCTAAACACTTGGATTTTTGGAATACATTTAAAATATGTCATTTCCAGTACCTTAAGAATAAAAATTTCAAAATTTAAAGTTAAGGTCTGGTACAGTTTTAAAATTTGCAAAGTAGCCCTTAAACTTTCAAAATTTTACAATCTAGTCCTTGGGCTTTTAAAGGTTGATTTTATTTATCTTAAAACTCTTAAAACTTTATTAAAATGTCCAAAAGTCATTTTTGAACCTGAGTACAGTCCCAAATTTCGAAATTTGCAGAGGGGTCCTTTAACTTTTATTTTCTTGCAATTTAGTCCACCAACTTTCCATTTTTACATTTTTAAGTCCAAAATTGAAATTTAATCAATTATGCTCGACTTGTCCAGGTTATAAGTCATCCAAAACATGGATTTCAAAGATCATACACATGCATATCCAATACATACAAGAATTCATCAAATAAAACATTAAATTGCACATGCATGCACCTAAAATTCAATAAATAGCAATTTTGAGCAACTCTTGAGAATTTTCATGATTTGATACATAAAATTGACATGCAATACGTAGATTATATATCTCAAGGCTCATGATCAAAATTTCTACATGCATTTTAATAAAAACACCTAATAGTTGGAAAGTATTTTTCCACCCACCTTAAAATTGGAAATCGTGAAGTAAAAGGATAAATTTCACAATTTTTGGATGATGTCTCTTAGGTCAGCTCCTAAGTTAAGAAATATCAAAAATTTGGAGTTAGAAAAATAAGAGAAAAATTAAGGAGAAAAAGAAGGAGATAAGAAAATGAGAAAGACTACACTTTACCTTGTGTAGTAGGTGATTGGAGACTAGTTGAAGCTTTAAAATTGGAAATTTTGGTTCAACTCCAAAATCACCTAAATCCCCTATTTCTCAAAAATGAAAAAAGGGTGTTAAAATTTGAAAAAAAAAAATAGAAAGAAGAGGAAAGAAGGGTTCTAGTGTCCAATTCTTACGTTGTAGTCCAAATTTTCTCTACTAGTTCTTCTCCAAGTCTTCAAGTCTCATCACCATGCATGCATGTCTCCAAGTGGTCTTCTAAGTACCTCAAAATCCAAAATATAACTTAAGTTAAAAGAAGAAGGTGATGAGTAGGAAGAATTTAAGTTGAATTGAGGAGTGGAATTTCTTACCTTGAGAAAGAGGGTGTTCGAATTTTTGAGTTTTAAGTGGTAAGATTGTTTGTTTTAGTTTAGATGTTTGAAGAAAGAAAGTATGTTTGATGTTAAGAAGAAGATGTTCTTGGAGTTATGAAGATGAGTTTGAAGATGAGAAGGACTTGTGGTTGAATATTTGAAGATATGAAGAAGTGGTACTTGAAGATATGAAGAACTTATGTTGAAGATTTGAAGATGTGAATAGTTGGTGTTTGAAGGCTTGAAGATATGAATGAGTTTTTGTTTGAAGATTTGAAGATGTGAAGGATATTTAGAGAGAGATTAGAGACAAGGAGGAGAATTAGCTTGAGAGATTAAAATGTTGGATGAAAATGAACAAAATTGGTTCATTTTTGGGCATAATTGTCGTCCACTATGAGGGAGGGGGAGAAAATTTTTGATTAATTTGTGTCTTGCATTTTGCCTCTTGCATGGGAGACATTTTGGAGGTCAAAGGTATGGGCATGAGATGGTTTAAATGGAATGTTGGAAGACTTCCAACATATTGGCAAAATTAATAATAAAGAATTAATGTATAAGATGATGTGTATAATATTTGAATTAATGGTATAATTATATACAAGATGACTAATATAAGGTATAAGTGTACAAGAGTTGGATGATATTTCTACTCCAAAAATATCATCATGGCCGTCCATACTAAGGGCATTGTGGTAATTCCATATATTTTTTTTTGTCCCAAATTTGATGATAATAGATGAAATATATCAATCTCCAAAATAATTAGTGATTTCCTTGATCACTTATAAGTCTCATGATCACTTAATCCAAATCAAAATCTTAATTCTATAAGGTAAAAGTCTCTAAAATAAATAGTCTCTTAAAATTCTAAGGTGACTAATAAATACAAAAATAGTAATAATGATCAATCAAGTGATCATAAATGCAAAATAGAATTAATGATGATCATGATCACAAGTAATTAAATAAAATAAAATAAAATAAAACATAAAATATATATTATTAATAATTACCCGTCAAAGTGACGCGGTAAAATAGTCGATCAAATACATAGACGACAATAAGAATCAATTATATGCTCGGAAAAATCAGGGCTTCACAATTAGTTGTTGTAAACAAAGTATTGTATGTGTTTTATTATTGTTCTGTTTGGTTCTTGAGTTCAAATAATTCAAAAGTATCACTTTTTAGATACAAAGTATCACTTTTTGTATAAAAGGTATCATGAGTTTTTTCCCAATTTTAATTCTATCACTCTTCCATATGTTTTTGCAGTGAAGTAATGGCTCAAGAATCAACAATCGTTCCTGTTACTGGGAAACGGAAATAATGGTATTATAAAGTGAAAACGCGAAAGTCTATAGAAGATGAGAAATTAATGTGCAGTGTTTATTTTTGGGTATTCATGTGGTGCATCCTTCTTGTAAAGATATTTGTGGAGGTTTTTTGTAATGATACTTTGATAGTTTTTGTAATGAGAATGAGTGTATGAAAAAAAAAATGCATTGTATAGTTTTTGTAGGTTGTGTGGATGGTACAAGTGTATATGAGAAAACATGTATACTTTTTGTTAACCTGAACAACTACATGTGAAAAGTATCATTTTTTTACTTAAGAGTATACCTTTTTGTGCTTAAAATATCACTTTTCACTAACAAAGTATCACACGAATCTTGTGGCAGTTTTTGGTAATATTATTTGATTTTTCTGTAATGGGGACAAATGTCTCTCAAGAATGATACATAGTGTGGTTTGTGTGGATGAGTATAAGTTTATATGAGAAATGATACTTTTTGTATATTTTTTGTTATGTGAACAACTGCAGGTAAAAAGTGTCATTTTTTACTTAAAACTATTATTTTTTGTGCTTAAAGTATCACCTTTTACTAGGGATGGCAATTTTCTCCGAACCCGACGGAGGATCCGATACCCGACCCTAACGGAGGAGGGTATGGAGGGTAGTTTTGTACCCAATTAAATAAATGGGTACGTGGGTATGGAGATTTTTGGGTATGGGTATGGAGGTGGGTTTAGGTACATCCTACCCATACCCTACCCGATATTCGATTAAATAATAATATTATATATATCATATATCTATATATATATATTTATTTATAATATTTTACATATATTTTTTTATTTATACAACTCTATTTATTTATATTTAAAAAAATATTCTTTTCCCCAAGTCCCAACCAAAATCTACTAACCCACGAACACTCTTGTTTAATCATTTTTAATATTTTGCTATAATTTTATAATATTTAGTTCGCTAATTCTTATCGTTATTCTTTTTTTCCTTATTGTTTCCTTAAGAATTTAGTTAATATCTATATCTTTATTTAAATAACTTAAAATTCTCTTTAAGAAAAGAAATAACTTAAATTTGAAAAAATACAATTGTAAATGGTAACAGGGTATGGGTAGGCTATGAATACCCGATCCTGCGATGGGTATGGGGATGGGTGTGAAAACTGAATACCCGATGGGTATGAGTATGGGGATGGGTATGAATATAATAAATGGGGATGGGGATGGAGGATATAGAATCCTACCCGAATCTTACCCATTGTCAACCCTACTTTTTACTAACAAAGTATCACACAAATCTTGTGGTAGTTTTTAGTAATATTACTTGATTTTTTCTATAATGGGGACAAGTGTCTCTCAAAAAAGATATTTAGTGTATTTTGTGTAGATGAGTACAAGTTTATATGGAAAATGATACTTGTGTATAATGTTTACTATGTGAAATAACTGCAGGTGAAAAGTATATTTTTTTAACTTAAAAGTATCACTTTTTGCGGTTAAAGTATAACTTTTTACAAACAAAGTATCACACGAATCTTGTGGCAATTTTTGTAACTATTACTTGATTTTTTCTGTAATGGGGACAACTGCATGTGAAAAGTATCACTTTTTTACTTAACAGTATCAATTTTTATGCTTAAAGTATTATTTTTTACTAACAAAGTATCACACGAATTTGGCTCAAAACTTCATTCATTAATTACAGAAGTATCAATTTAAAAAAATACAAAACAATAATATCAATGTAATACAAAAGTATTCAAACAATTACTAAAATAATTGAGGATTAGGGTTGGCCATTGTCAAGCTCTTTACGATTATCCATTTTTTGGTGTCAGATCAAGCTTTGATATTGTAAACAAGCGTGAGTTCCCGAGAAGTCAGCTCCGAATATGTTTTTTCCGACTGCTACTTGCGCGTTTGAGAATTAGCTACTGCATCGAGTTTATTTTTTGGGTTGGAGCAACGATGCTGAGCGAGAGAGATGGATGGGTTGGAGCGTCGATACTGAGCGAGAGAGATGGAGAGAAACAATCAGCTGAGGGTTTTATCTGTCTTGGGCTTCAATTCATGTTTGGCTTCTGGGCCTTTTTCTCCAGCGGGTTGGGTTCGGCAGTGGGCTTTCAACTATTTGGATAAAGGGGCAGGTTTGTGGAGCGGGTTTGGTATTTGGAGCTCCGCGTGAAACGGCCTCACAAGAGACCTCCTCTTTGGGTAAAAATAATATTTTTTATTCTATAGGTATTCTGTAAGTAACCGTCAAATCTAGTGACAAAACCATTTTTGTCGGTAATTTTATCGGTAAATTGGAATTTTTTTATAGTGATGCAAAGAAACTTTGTGAAATTATAATTAACAAAAATTTAATTCTATTTATGGACTTTTATTGTAGGAATGCTCCAAAACATGCACATTAATATTAATATTTTTTTCCAATCTAGGATCCTCAATCCAATCATGAGCCTAATGTATTACAGTATCTATTAAGTGTGGCATTTCAAGTATTAATTGTCTATCGATCCTAAGAATTTTCTAAGATTTTGTTGCCCTAATTGAATCAATTATGTTTGGTTGAAAGTCAACCTTGTAGAGATTTCTTGACTGGTGGTGAGAGACATTAAATCCATCTTAGATAATAAACATATTATATGCATTTGTCTTTTGTCTCCCTTCCATATCTAGACTGACAACGTGTTGAATTGTGTGCTGGATTTCTCCATGGGTTGGAACTTGAATCAGAAGATACGTAATAAATTTTCACTTTACACCCTACTCTATTTGTAGACTACTAGACGAATCAGAAGATACGTAATAAATTTTCACTATACACTCTACTCTATTGGTAGGCTACTAGACTCTGGTTAAACACTTAAAAATAATTTGCTTTCCCACGAGAGGGCATTAATGAAGAATTCAAAACTTTTCATTTCAAATGAATTTTCTTTTAATACTTCGAATTTCTGAAAATATATTTGTGTTAACTATTTTATCAGAAAAAACTATGATTACGTTCATTTTAACAATTCATTTTAAATATACATATGGTTCTCTTTTGGACCTAACAAAATTCTGTTTCAAAAATCAAAATTCATGTGTTTTCATGCTGTAAACAACATAGAATAAAGAAAAATTTACAGACATACCTACTTTTTAAAAAAATGACACAGTTTACATTGTTCATATCACTTTTGTACGTACCAAGTGATTTTTTTACTTTTTTAAGCTTCTGCATATTTTTTTGATATATTTACGTTTTTTTTGTTCATTTGTTGTTTTATATGTTATTTCTGTTATTTCGATATTGATTATATGTAGTTCTTGGTTATTTATATGTTGTTTTGATGTTTCAAAAATAAATTTTACCTGTTCTATTACGCTCTTTTTTGTTCATGTATCATTTTTTACATTAATGTTTCTATTGTCTCCAGAGGCATTTCCTATAGGTAGCGTGAGGGGGCTTTAGCCCCCCCAAAATTTTCAACAACTTTTTAAACATTAATTTTTGGTACTTAAATATTTATTTTATATTAATTTAGCTCCCCAAAGTTAATTAGCCCCCCCTCCCCCAATGGTACATCTCTAGCTCCGCCCCTTATTATCTCTGTGTTGTTATATAACATTTTTAGTGTTGTTCTAATATATTTTTTGGTTGTTTTCATGTAGTTTTCAATGTCTCAATACAATTTTACCTATTTTAAGCTCTTTTTGTTCATTTAGTATTTTTTATATTGTTTACGTTGTTTCTGGTTGTTTATATACTGTTTTTAATGTTGTTATGATATTTTTTATTGTTTCAATGTAGTTTTCGATATTTCAATCCAATTTTCACCTATTTTAAAGCCGGTGTTTTCTGCATTGTTTCTATTGTTTTTTGATTATTTGTATACAGTTTTCAATGTTGTTCTGTTGTATTTTGATTGTTTTCATGTTTTTGACATTTTCAATGCATTAATCAAAAATTGAATTATATTTTTTTATTCATGTGTTTTCTCTATATTATTTTCAACGAGTTTTATTTTAATGTGTTGTTTTATGTGGACATTTCTTAATTTTTTTATAAGTTTTCGAATATAAAATTGGTTATTTAATGGGGCATAAATTGTTTTTTCACTGAAATTTTATTAGATGAATCATGTTTGAAACATGTTCAAAACAAACTTAAAATAACAACGTAAAAAAATCTGAAAAAATTGGCGAGAGCGTAAAAATGTCCGAAGAATATACGGGAGCATAAAAGGTCCAGAAAAAGCCCGGGAGCGTAAAAGAGTGTCATTTTTTCTGGAATATTGGACAATTGTGTCCATAGCCCTAAAATAAACACCTTTCCGTTTCCAACTCTATATATTCAACATGGAAATATAACAAATCTAGTTATATTTTTATTTCTATACGAAAATCTAGTGATTTATTTCAATGTTTAGATAGATTATTAAATAATAAGTTAATATTTAATGATACAATAAGGGGATTCTTTTCATGAATTTCAGTGGATCTTTAAAAGCATTCAAAAAATATCAAATTTCTTCGAATAGATGGGCTGAATAGAGAGTTGAAAGCTTATCCAGCCCAAAAAAGGCCCAACTTTTGGCCGATGGTGAAGTCCCTTGAGGCCTGTGACTATCAGTTATTCTGCTTAAAGATTTAGTTAAATAATAGAATTTTTTTTTTGAGTTAAGCTAGCAAAATTAACTTAACCTGTAATAGGTATAACTTTATAAGCCAAAACTAATCGTTAATTGTTAACTTCATTGAAATGAAACAAAAAAATTGGAAAAAAAAAAAAAAAAAAAAATGTTTGGCCCCCTTTTCCCGCTTAAAAAGGGTGAAAGGAAATTCGGTTTTTTGTGCGTTTTCCTTATTTGTTTAAATTCATAAAAATAGAATAATCTAGCCACTAAGAAAAAACTCATCATGATAAAAAAACAAGGATTTATTAGCAACAAAATTAACTCCACAAATTGTTTACGTTGTTTATTTAACGAATGATTTATTTCATTTTATTGGTTTACATAATGTGTATTTACATATAATGATAAGAGTGATCTATTTAATTTATTTGGTTCAAATTAAAATAAAACAGTTAGTTAAATAACAAACATCTACTTTATAGGAGAAATATTTTTAGAGAGTTAATTACAGAAATTACACCTGAGGTTCAATTTCATTACAAATAAAATATAGTTATAGTTTAAAGGGAAAAAAATATGCACCCGAATCGATTGATGTTAAAGAATCGGCGGATGACTTGTTGTTAGGGATAAAATATCACTCGAACCTAGAGCTAGCTCGTTATCATATAATTTAATTTTCCTACAAAAAATCATCCAGACTTTGCGAGATTTTCCCTTTACCTTGGAGCCCATTCAAGTGAAATATTTAGTTGAGATTCCCTCACATTCCCAACACATGATGTGTGCAAAAGTTGTTGCATATTGCTATCTAAATTTTGCATAAGTTTGCACTTTATTACCCCAGCTTTTTGGTATTAAATATTCGCAAAAAAAATAATTAACGTTTAATTTTAAAATATATTTTCCAGAAATTTAATATTTTATAACTTGAATTATAAATTTTATCATTTAATTAACTTTGTTTAATTTTTTAACTAAAAAAATTAATTTCATTTACATTACATTTTTTTTAAAATAGATATTAGTTAAATTTACTTTTGCGGATGCGTAATACTACAAAAAGATCAAATACATGGCTATACATAAATTGTTTTTAATTTTGTTTAATTGTGGGGTGACAAAGTGCAATAACTTTTGCATGTGCTAGACACGTGTGAGAATCTAGATAGAATATTCCGCCGATGATTGGTTCCAGGTAGAGGTGGCAAACGAGTCGGGCCGGCCCAATTCCGATCCGCTGGGCCAAAGCAAAAAATCGGATCGGACTAACAGTAACTGTGCTGCTATTTTTGTAATCTAGCCCGACCCAACCCAAGAAAATACAAAGAAAAAGTCGGGCTGGCCGACGGGCCAACCCAATTTTTCGGGCCTAATGGACTAGGCCAAAAAAGTCCAGCTCATTTCGAGCATAAGAAAACGTAGCCCAACCAGGATTATCGGGCCAATTGGGCCAACCCACCGAGTCGGGCCAAAATTGACAGCTCTAGTTCCAGGAGGTTAAATGTCAAACCCACAAAGTTTGATTGGTTTCATGCAAAAAAAAAAGTTTATATATTAAAACGCAATAATGCCGATACCCTAGATGGGAAATTAGGAATGTCAATGGGTCAGGTCTAGATCGGGTCCATCTAGATGCGAGACCCGACACATTAAGAAAATACAATACCCATATCCGTCCCGACCCGCCTCATCTTAGACCTATACTCGTGTTTAGTAGCGGGTAAGACCCGTTAGACCAATTAGATCCGCCAACTTTATATATTTGGCCAAATTTGTATGATATTTATTTAGAATAGTGCACTCAAAACTTATGTCAAATGTGATATTTATATAATATTGTAGATATTATAGAATTATGAAATAAACACCAACATAATATATAAATCAAGAGTTCTTGAACAACAATATATTGACTCTATATATAAACAAAAAAAAAAATATATGGTTCGGGTCTGGATATGATCTACCATACTCGTTACCCGACCCATACCTGCCCGGGTCTAAGAATCAATACTTGTTACCTCTACCATATCCGTTTATTGGATCCATACCCACCCCAAATAATGCGGGTCTAGTTTGGGTTGGGAAATAATTTTTTCCCTATTTTAAAACAACAAACACCCCTCAAATATTACAAAAATTTCCTTGAAGTTTGTTTTTGTTTTACTAATTTTTCTTTGAAATTGCAATTTGCAGAATAAACTTACATATCTCAAGGAGATATTTGTATTTTAAAAGATAAATATTTTTTTTCATGAGATTAAAGTTCAAGGATAATATTTTGTAGTTATTCTTGTTTTCATATAAACATAAATGAATATCTTCATAATAGAAAGTATAGTATTTTTTAGATAAAAAAATAATAAATTAAAGAGCAAGTCTCATGTTATACCGTCTAACGAATCTAGTCGTTTAGACGGATTCAAATATCCGACCCGCGGTCAATCTGTCCATTGACCCGTACAATCACTAACACCACAACAACCACATCCGCTGCCCGCAACTAATACATTTTAGAAGGGCTACTAATACTTTTTGTGAGGACTAATAATACTTTTCACATGGAAAACTAATAATTTTAGGGGCTACTAAAAAAACTGTTCAATGAGACTACTAATACTTTTCAGCGGCACTACTGATACTTTTCGGGAGGATTATTAATACTTTTCAGAGGAAAACTAATATCTTCAAAGATGGATACTATATATTTTTCAAGATGACAATTGATACTTTTGGGGGAGAATTAATAATTTTATGGCGAACTATTAATACATTTTATGAGAAAAACTAGTACTTTTCAGGAGAAATACTAAAATACATTTATTCGGAAAACATGATACTTTTCAATAAGACTATTAATACATTTTAGTAGGAATGACTAATACTTTAAACTAAAAAAAATCAATACTTTTCATGAGTATTACTAAAGAAAACTATTTAATGGAATTACTAATACTTTTTAGGGAAAAGGCTAATACTTTTAACGGTACCACGTCACTGCCTAATATTACAAAAATGGCACCGGTGCAGTGATGCTATGTCACCACCCCAGAATATTACAAAAATACCACAGTGTTTAAAATCACAAAAATGCCACAGCCTCTTTGGAATTACAAAATGCCACCACCTATTGTACTTGATTCGATTTGGGATCCGTCTAACGGATTTGAACCCGTTAGACCATCTGATAAAAGTTTTTGTCTAAAATGTCTACTTTACCCCTAACTTAAAAAAATCAAAAAAAAAGAAAAAGCGTTCCTTATGGGCGGGAGTGAAATTTTCAGGTAGCGGGAGTTCCCTTTTCACCATTACAAACCCTAGTTTCACCATTACAACCCTACTTCTCAATCACAAACAAGATTTTCGATCAAAGAGAGCAAAATTTACGATTTCGTCTTCATCATTACAAACCCTAGTAAATGCGACGCGTTTGAAGGAGGCAAAATTGAGGACTTGTGTTCGACAATAAATCTCAGTTCTTGCATCAAAAATATGGATAAAGGTTAGTTTTGATTGTTCTTTCGTGTAATGTTAGTGATTTTCATTTTCGCAAAATGGAACAATTAACCAAGTTTTCACGATTTTTGAAATGGGTATAATTTGAAGAGTTTCGATTTTTCGCAAGTTGTATCAGTAGGCAAACACGTGGGCATAACCGTAGGTAATTGGGTGGGCAGTTATGTTAAATATCAAAAATTGTGGGTGTACAAGTGAACTGGACCGGAGGTGGGTACTTGGGTGGGCAATTTTGTGGGCATTTGTGTGGGCAGTTATGTGGGCAGTTAAATTCAATGTCATTTTGTTTGGGTGGACAAAGTGAATTGGACCGGAGGTGGGTACTTGGGTGGACAATTTTGTGGGCATTTGTGTGGCGATTATGTGGGCGATTAAATTCAATGTCATTTTGTTTGGGAGGACAAAGTGAACTGGACCGGATGTGGGCACATGGGTGGGTATTTGTGTGGGCAGTTGTGTGGGCATTTACATTGAATGTCAAAAATTATTGGGTGGACAACGAAACTGATCTTTTATATCTATCTATTTACTGCAGGGGTTCATATAATGCTCTTATGGGATGGAGTTTGGGATTGTGACGTAAGTACATCCCGATGGAGGTATACATGGAAGCATTCCAAAAGTTTCTCTTCCTTCCTTGAGTTCACTTACGCTGAATTGTTGCAGAAAGCTTATATTTTCTCTAAATTCAATCCATATGAGGGCGAAATAGAGTTGACCAGTTGGTTTGGCTATGAACATGTTGATCCCTTGCCACCATGTCCAGTCACCGATGATGACGATGTCAGGCTACTTGTTCGCATGAATAGCGAGAAGCCTTTGTCTGTTCCAGTTTGTCTTATTAGAAGGGAAAATAAGAAGAAGAAAAAACACTCTTTGGAGTCAGCTAGTAGCAATCAGGAGATGTTACCAATTAAAAAAGAACCTATCATTGAAGAGGTTATGCCACCTCCCGTATGTACAACGAAAAAGCGTAAGATGAATAAACTAAAAAGGGTTGCAAAAAGAAAATCAAGTACACTTCCACATTTTGATATGACTACGGAAGACCTTGAGAATGACCCTATGTTTTGGGAGGATGTAGATATGTCAAGTGGCGATGACTGTCCTATTACTTCTAAAGAGAATGATGGTGGTGGTGTTGAAAAAGAAACTATCTACATCCCAATTGTTCAAGAGGATCTACCACGCCCCAAGCATAACATCGATAAAGGCAAAGGGGTTGTCAAAGAAACATCTGGTTTTGAAGAATATTTAGGTATGACTATTGAAGACCTTGAGAATGACCCTCTGTTTTGGGAGGACGTAGATAGGTCAAGTGAAGAAGATGGTAGTGGTGGTGGTTGTGGTGGTGGTGTTGAGGCAACAGCAAGGGGGAACGCTAAACTCGGGGGTGGGCACAAAAGTCGTCTAGAGAGTAGGCATGAACATCAACCAGAAAATCGCCATGATGATGGGCATGATAATGGTAGGCAAGAGTGTAGGCAAGATTGTGGGCAGGCAAGTGGGCATAAGAAAGGTAGGCAAGAGTGTAGGCAAGATTGTGGGCAGGAAAGTGGGCAGAATAAAGGTGGGCAGGAGTTCAGGCAATATGATGGTGTGCATGAAAGTGGGCATAAGAATTGTGGGCAGGAGTTCAGGCAATATGGTGGGCAGGATGGTGGGCATATGAATTGTGGGCAGAAAAGTGGGCATGAAGGTGGGCATGAAGGTAGTCAATCATGCAAAAGTGCTTAAACCGGGGCACAAATGGTGTGGGGCCTATGAGCAATCAAACAAGCGATTTGTAACTCTATCTCAAGTAGATGATGATTTACTGAGGTTGGTCAAGTTTTCCGTTCAAAAGAAGAATTTACTCGGCGACTTGCAATAATTTATATGCTGAAAAATAGACAACACATTGTTAAAAAGTCAGACACAGTTAGATTTGTTGCCAAGTGTGTGGATAAAAATTGTGGGTGGATGATACGCGTGACTAGGTGGCGAGGTGGGCATTTATGGGTTGTTGTAAAATATATAAATTGTCATGAGTGTTCGATTGAAATGAACAACCATGAGCATCGGCAGGCTAGGAGTAAGGTGTTGGGTGAGGCAGTTATGTACAGGTATAAACAACCCACACATTCATACCCACCTCTAGCTATTATTGCTGAAATAAAAGATAAATTCAATGTGGACATAAGTTATGACAAAGCATGGAGAGCAAAGGAAGAAGCAATTAAATTGGTTAGAGGTTCTAGGAAGATTCGTTCAAACAACTTGCTGCTTACTTGGAGCGTGTCCAACAAGTCAATCGAGGTACTGTGACCGAGATTGAGGCTGATGAAGGTGGTTGTTTCAAATATTGTTTTATGGATTTAGGTGTGTGTATACGTGGATTGTGGACATGTATTCGACCCGTATTAGACGTGGATGGTACGCATCTAAAGGGGAAATACCGAGGTATGTTATTAGTGGCTACCGGTATGGACGGTAACAACCAAATTTACCCTTTAGCATTTGCCATTGTCGACTCCGAGAATGACGCTTCATGGAAATGGTTTCTTAAAAAGATAAATGGCTTGTTGGCGGAGAAGAAGGATTTGGTTATTATCTCAGACCGCCATCAGTCTATTGCTAATGCCGTTAAGGAAGTTTTCCCAGATGCACACCATGGAATTTGCATCTACCATCTAAGACAAAATGTTGTTGCCAAATTTAAGGATATCGATGTATCGGCTCTACTCTATTGTGCCGCTAAGACATAAAATGAATCCGAATTTTGACATATCATGAACGAGATATATTTTGTATCTAGTGATATATATAACTACCTGACGACTGAAAATATTCAGAAGGAGTAATGGGCTCGTGTGTTTTTTCCGGGTAGAAGATATAGCATCATGACTACCAATATCGCAGAGAGTCTTAATGCCGTGCTCAGGGATGCTAGGGAATACCCTCCGGTGGCCCTTTTGGATGCAATCTTAATGATGTTGATGAGGTGGTATGCGGAACGGCGTAATGTGGCTGTGAAGATGAAATATCCATTGACAGATTGGGCTAAGAAAATTGTTCGAGAGCGGGATGAAAATAGTAGGAGGATGGATGTCCAAACATCGCATTACTACACCTACTATGTACTTGATGGTGATAGGAATGCCGAGGTCGATTTGAATGCAAGAAAGTGCACATGTAATGTGTTCCAGCTGGATCAATTACCATGTACACATGCACTAGCAGCAGCTAGGAAAGTTGGAATGCCAAGGTACGAACTCGCCTCTCAATTTTACACAACTGATGCACTAATAGTTGCATATGCAGAGCCATCTTCCCTGTAGGCCACGCGGACTTCTGGAATACCCCCGAGGAAGTATCCCAGTTGAATGTGTTGCCTCCAATCATGCGGCCCCCTAGCGGTAGGCCACGAAAAACGAGGATATTGTCCCAGGGCGAGCAAAAAATGAAAAGGAAGTGTGGCCGATGTAAAGGCACCGGTCATAATCGCAAAACGTGCAAGAAACCCATTACGGTGAGAAGTAACATCAAATCTTAGAAAGTGTGGGCTGATGAATATTGGTTGTTTGTAATTTGATGTATTACATTGTAATATGGTAGACATTTGGGTAGGCAAATGTTTGTGTAATGTAGTATATTGATGGTAGACAGTTGCGTACCATTTTTTCACATTGTTTATGTACAATTCTTGTATTTGGTTGATCAGGTTGTCTTCTTTTATCATGTTAAAGTGTTTAATATATTTTCGTCTTGTACTAATTTTGAAAATAATGGGCATTTGCTTAGGCAGATGCGTAGGCAGGATTGTGGGCGTTCTTATTTGTGTCTTATACGAAATTCTAAAATAGTGGGCATTTGTGTAGGCAGGATTGTAGGCAGGATTGTGGGCATGCCTGTTTTCACATCTGTGTCTTATACGAAAGTCTGTAATAGTGGGCAGTTGCGTAGGCATTATTGTAGGCAGGATTGTGGGCATGTAAACCCTTTAATGTTTTGAGATTTTTACATTGTTTATGATTGTTGTGTCTTATACAAATTTTGAATATAGTGGGCATTTGCGTAGGCATGATTGTAGGCAGGATTGTGGGCATGCCTAATTTTAGATCTGTGTCTTATACAAATTTTGAATATAGTGGGCAATTGCGTAGGCATGATTGTAGGCAGGATTGTGGGCATGCCTAATTTTAGATATGTGTCTTATACAATTTTTGAAAATAGTGGGCATTTGTTCGTAGGCATGATTGTAGGCAGGATTGTGGGCATGCCTAATTTTAGATCTGTGTCTTATACAATTTTTGAAAATAGTTGGCATTTTCGTAGTCATGATTGTGGGCATGCCTAATTTTAGATCTGTGTCTTATACAATTTTTTATAATAGTGGGCAATTGCATAGGCATGATTGTAGGCAGGATTGTGGGCATGCCTAATTTTAGATCTGTGTCATACAATTTTTTAAAATAGTGGGCATTTGCGTAGGCATGATTGTAGGCAGGATTGTGGGCATGCCTAATTTGGAATTACAAGAATATACAAGTACTAATGTCATACATAATTACGATTGATATACAAGTACTAATGTCATACATAATATACAAGTACTACATTGACATCTAATATAGGAAACAAAAATAAAAGTTTAATCCACACAATATACTTACAAATTAACATCTAATATTTCCTTCTTTGTATAATTATGAGCAAATTCTGAGCCTGAATTCATTGCACCTCTTGGCGTTGATTTTCACTACACCACGCCCCGTGACCAAGGACTCCACCATCTTCATGCACATTATTCCACAATCACTGGTATTCAATTGTTGCGGAGGATGCTCATACCGTTCAATATTCCAATCCTTTTGGGGAGGCTCGACCCTTTTGTCCCAAATGTGAGCTTCCTCGCCCAAACTTGGTAGCATTAACGCTAATTTACGGAATTGTCCAATATAAGTATTGAATGACTTGGACTCAGACATTGAATCATATACAACGATCAACTTTTTGTTCAAGTCCAACTCATATACCACCCAATGGTTTCCAGTAACGTGGCCTATGCCATAGACCTTCTCAACATCAACCCATGATTTCCCTACACCGTCTACTGGATATGCGCCCATCAAATATTCCAGCATAGTCTCGTCCACCTTCCACCAAGACCAGAGTTTCTTTATGTTCTTTGAAGCTTTCACAAACTTGGCACCCCATTTCATAGCCAAATTATCTTGTCAAATTAAAGTAAATCAATGTCATAAACAAATTTATATCAAAAAACAAGATGAATGACATGTTTGTGTAAATGAATAATGCTACGTACCCAAAATAGCATATCAACGGTTGTCCAGTTCGACCTAGAAATGTTCAGGCTATTTTTTTGATTTATACTCAACGAGGCGCATCAACAAGTCCATTTGCTACAAAGTGGGCACATATGTGGGCACACAATAAGGCAAAAATGTAGGCAAGTAAAAACAAAAGTGGGCAGGAAGATAGGTGAAGAAGTGGGCAGGAAAATGGAAGTGATTTTATTCACATACCTGATCATCCAGCCATCCTTCTGGGTCACGGATATTCAAGAACTACGAGGCACAAAATTTGTGACCTTCCTCAACTGAACAAGGAACGACTACGTCCTTGTTGTCCTTGTTTTCATCAAACCACTTCTCAAATTCTTCAATCAAGACCTGTGGGTAAAGGCCCATTGGATCAAAGAGTTGCAGCTGAGGAATTTCCGGAGCATCCTCCACAACCACCTTACCCTTCTTCCTCGGTGGGACATGATGACTTGGGTCCGTAAAAGGCAATTTCTTCATGGGGCCAGGTCTTATCATCCTTTTACGTTTTTGATAAACAATATCACCAAGTTTTGGAGATCCGACTCTAACAGGACTACCAATATCAACAAAATCAGGCTTGGCATTGTCCCCATCACTTTCGGATGCACCGTCCTCACCATCGGCAGTAATTGTTGGATTTGAAGCCACAACCTCAGTGGTTTGAACCACTGAAAGTAATGCATCAAGTTTTGAAGGCTTGGCAATCAATTCTTCAAACCCTTTGTGCGGGACATATGTAATGGGTTGGGCGTCGCTGCCGGCAGGAACAAGGGCAAAAGGTCCTGGTATATCTTTCTTTTCATCAGAAGTGGTGTCATCACACAAAGGTCCTGGTATACCTTTTGAGGAAACATCAGGAGGGGATGAGGGGGAGAGCCTATGGGTTGCTTCTGAAAGTGGTGCCCACTGTCGGCAACAATGTCGGCATGCTTGTCGGCAACAATGTGGGCAGGCAAGTCAGCAACAATGTCGGCAGGCTTGTCGGCAACAATGTCGGCAACCAAGTCGGCATCGTGTTGGGCAACGCGGGCGGCGTCCCGGTCGCCATCCTTGTCGGCACAACTGTCGGCACCATAGTCGGCACTACGGTGGGCACTCGATGGAGCTTGTTCTTTGCCCACCTCTTCAGCAATTGAGCATCCCAAATGCTCCATTATTAACTTCAACATGGACTCAATTTTGTCGACTTTCCTCGACAAACCAAACAAGTCCATGGGAGGATTTGGCCCTCCTTCCTCATCATTACCTTCACCCTCATTTTTTTCCTCAAACATTTTTCTTTTCAAAGATTTCTTCTTTTTTTCTTCTTCATTTTTCTGTCTCAAATCCTCTTTCTCAAGTGCATCTTCCCACACAAAAAGTTTTTTCAAGGACTCAGTATCTTGCTCCAGTTTGGACGGTTTCAGGTGTTTACGAGCTACAAACATATAAACAAAAATTGAAAAACAGTTCATACGTGCTACTTCAAGTGGGCAGTGAAGTGGGCAAACGAGTGGGCAAGTGTATATTAGCGAAACAACAACAATGCAAGCATACAAGTGGGCAAATTAGTGGGCAGGTGTACATTAGTGAATGACAAATTTCAAGGTGGGCAACCATGTGGGCAGTGAAGTGGGCATATGAGTGGGCAGGTGTAAATTAATAAATGAACAACAATGTGAGCATACAAGTGGGTACACATGTGGGTATAAGCGTGGGCAAATAAGTGGGCAGGTGTACAGTAGTGAATGACAAATTTAAAGGTGGGCAACCATGTGGGCAGTAATGTGGGCATACAAGTGGGCATAGTAGCAGGCATGCATACACACAATAAAAATTGATTAAAAAGCTTACCGTATCATCATCCCCCGAAAGCAAAGTCCTGAAGATTGTTGTTTTCAATTTATCAAATGAAAAAACCGTGGCTTCGGTTGACCAACGCAAAATACGTGGCACCCTATTCTTGGAAGCTTTTGTTGTGATGGCACATAATTTGGCGACGTCTGGGATCGCCTCATATGCCCATACTTGTAAGGCAGGGTGGAAACCGTGGATGTCAAAGTTCTCAAAATTGTGCTTTTCTTTCGTTTCTTTTCTTTCCCAAAAATCCTTTACTCGTCCGGCCATGCAGGCACGTGTTTCTTTCACCAAGAAATTGAAAGCTACTCTTCCCAAGGATAAGCATTAAATGCTTCTAGATCATCGACAAGGTGAATATATTCTTCCACAACCTTTTTGGTTCTACGGTCTCTTGCAAGAAGAACACCGTATAAGAAACATAGCAAAGCCAGCTTAAGGGTCATATCTCCATCCCCTTTCTCTTTCTTGGACCATTCTTCTAAAGCGTTTTCCACATGTATCAGGCAAAGGGGATTAAATCTCCTAAAGCATTTTTTGAAGATCCCCGAGGACGATGGAATAGTAGACTTGGACCCAAAACCAAGTCCTGTGATCAATGAGAATTCAGTTACTCCAAAATCTGCCTCTTTATTGTTGAAGTGGAATGTTATCTTGTCCAATGACATCGACTTGTCTTGTCGAAAGAGAAGGTGGAGATATAATTGGCCTTGAAATTTCAACTTTTGTACATCCATGAATTGGCCAAAGCACGATTCCCTGAACCTTTGTCTATTCCTATCGCTCAAAAAACCAACTATTCTGTTTAATTCCTCATTCAGATTGCAACGAGCACTTAATCTCGCTGGAAATTGGTCCTTTTCGTTTTGAACAAGCGCCATCTTTCTTGAACTGCACAATAAAAAGTAGTGTTAGATATATGTTGGCACACATGTGGGCAGACTACAAGGCAAATAGGTGGGCAAGATGAAAAATTCTCAAAAACACCCAAGTCCATACATATTCCAACCTAAAAACACATTATAGACTCAACAGAAGATGATCATAAACTCCACACAACACGTCACAGACTCCACAAAGTAGTGTTAGATACAAGTATGCAAACATGTGGGCAGACTACAAGGCAAATAGGTGGGCAAGATAAAAATTATCAAAAACACCCAAGTCCATACATATTCCAACCTAAAAACACATTATAGACTCTACAGAAGATGATCATAAAATCCATACAACACGTCACAGACTCCACAAAGTAGTGTTAGATACAAGTAGGCAAACATGTGAGCAGACTGCAAGGCAAATAGGTGGGCAAGATTAAAAATTCCTGAAAACACCCAAGTCCATACATATGCCAACCTAAAAACACATTATAGACTCTACAGACTCCACACAACACAATACAGACTCCACAAAGTGGGGAAAGAAGTGGGCACTGAAGTGGGCAACGCCGTGGGCACTGATGTGGGCAAAGCACATGGCTAATAGGTGGGCAACAAAAAAATGTTCGATTAAAGCCAAGTACACGCACATTCCAACCTAAACACACCATTAACTCCGCAAAACATGAATCATTTAACTTTAAATCTCGTTTGGAGTCATATAACGAAACCCTAAACTGTTTATTATTTTGTTTTCAAAACAAAACCCAAAATGCTTCAAAAAAACTAACTAAAATATACATATAAGAGAAGAAAATGAAAAAAACAAATCTTTTCAACCGAAGAATGACCTTTGATTTTCAAAAACGGAGACGTCAAACAATCGTGATGGATAACACTAACTCGTCGGAACAGGTGCTCGTCGGAACAAGTTTTCGTGAGGACGTTCGCGTGTCGAAGAGAGAAGAAATGAAGTCGAGAAAACAGTGGAGTCGGACGTGGTTTGGAAGATGAGAAGAATGGAAGAAGATGAGTCGGACGTGTGAGAGTGTAATGGGCAAATGAAGGAACCCTTCCCGCCAATTCATATTCTTTTCCTTTTTTTTTGCTTTTTTTAAATAAAAGGGCATTTTAGACTTTTCAGGAGGAAAAAGGGTATTTTTCATTGTTTAATAATGAAGGGGTATTTTTCCTTAATACCCCTTGGTGGGGGGTATTTTACCTAATTTCCCTAAATTAAATACTATTTTGAGTGACAAATGACAAGTGATTGACAATAGGCCAACGGTATAGTAAACTGGCGCCAAACCTTATCAGCTAAAATTGGAGGAGACGAAGTTAGAGAGAGAAATTACAGAATCAACACACAGAAAATGTCCCTTTCTCTCTCATCACTCCTCTTCTCTCTCCACAAACCCACGCCGATCAATCCAGCCCACAACTCGAATGTGCTCGCAAAACCCAGTCATTATTTGGTCCGAGCTTCCTCATCAGCTGCTCCGGGAATCGATTTTACAACTCTCGAATCCGCCATCGCCAAGGTTCATTTTCTTTTTACAACTATGTCACACACATTCTCACAGTCCACAATTATGTGTGGTTTACAAAATTATTCATGGGCTTGTTTGTTGTTGGACTTTCGAACGTGAACTGCAGCGAATTAACTGCAGTTTGTTGTGTTAAGTGCTATTAATTGAATTCAATTGAATTTTTCTTGCTATATGTGTATCTACCTATATGTCTATCTGTGTGCATATATATATGTATATATGAATAGCTGTGCGAAGTGTTTGTATAGGAAATACAGCTGATAAAGATGTGGCTCCAAAAGAATTAAACTTAGGTTGCATTTGGATGTAAGGATTTGGATTTGAGTGGAGGATTTGCGGGAAGTATTTCAAATGACTTCACATAATAAGGTGGATTTCTAATTAATAGAATGCTTGGACACTGTTAAAGTTATTTGAGTCTTTTCCAGATTTTAAGGGCTTCTTAGTTAAACCAATATGATAAAAATTCTAGTGATGATTTAAGCTATTAAGCTCATTACAATGTCTTGTGTGGGACTCCAATTTGGTTGTGAATATGATCTGCTTATTTCAAATTTAGGAATGGCTTTAGATTCTAATTTTTATATTTTGCCAATTGTGTTCTATATTACTCAGAGAATGCTACTCCATTAGTCTTCATTTCTTAAAGTCTCATGTGTACACATTTACTTGCCTATGTCCTCAACACAGCACGATTGCAAGATCCGAAAGATAAATTTGCTTTTGGATATAGTTTCTTGAATTACATCTAGTGTATCCATGTGGTTCACTGCAGAAAGATAGTGACAGCGTCAAAGAGGCACTTGATCAGTTGAGGGAAGTTGGTTGGGCCAAAAAATGGAGTTCTCAACCCTATGTCTCTCGCCGAACGGTCTGTCTCTAAAACTACTACGACATTCCAGCCACGTGCTACTCAATTTTTTTTTCTTCTCAATTTCCAACTTAAGAATTTATTTTCAATGAATATTTGGCCAGAGTCTTGAGTAGGATTAATATGAATATGGTAATATATTGTTACTAACTGAAATTTTGGTGACAGACCTCTCTTCGGGAGCTGACATCTCTAGGATTAAAGAATGCGGAGAACCTCGCTATTCCTAGTACCAGAAACGATGTAAGTTGAATGAAAACTTGTGGTGCATTCTGCTTCTGGTTTGACTTTTACTAACAAATAAGTACTTTTGCAACTTTTTCACCAAACATAACCAACTTCTGATTCTCAACTACTTTTACTCCTGCTACAATGAATCACTTTTTTTAAAAGCAGAAGTTTTGCTAAACACTCCCATATAGAGCAGACATTTTGAGGCAGAAACTTTGGTTGTTCTCTACAGTAAGTCAAATAGATGAGTCTTGATAGAACCATCTTAACTGCTGATTGGATAAAGAACCTATTTCTGTTTGCACCAACTGGTGTGATGTATGCAATTGAATCTAATACTTATGCAATCTGCTTTTTATTTCGAGTTTCTCTTAAGTTTTGTATTTCAAAACTAGTGAATGAACTTTTATGCGTCTATTGAGTTGATTTTGTTCAGTGATGCAGGCAGCGTTTCTCTTTACTGTGGTTGGCACAACTGGATTTTTGGGTATTCTTGCTGGTCAGCTTCCTGGGGTAGCTTCTAATACCTTTCTACTTTAAAGCGTTTACTATTTTCTGTCTCAAGTGTATCACTATCCTCCATCATAAAAATCTCTAGAGTAGCTTTCTTTTTGCATTTCAGTAAAATGCAAGGAATGTTTGGTTAGCTTTTCAGAGGTTTTTGGGAGGAGTATTTAGGGAGAGGAGTTTTGTTTCATGATTGGATATGATGAAAAATATACAAATGAAATGTAAACTATGGCAATGTATTATGTCTTGATGCAGTAAAATTCAATTTTTTTCAAAGGGTGTGTAACTAAAACTTGGGCTAGTGGTAAAGGGCCCTAGTGGTTACTTGGTGAATTGAGTAGCATCATTTTCATAAGCTTAACTCGTGAGGTTAGGAGGTGCCTGCTTGTAGTTTTTTGTAATGGGATAATTACATATATTACTCCTAACCTAATTACAAAAATCTCCAGTTATCTTTCAAAACTACACATACCACTTGAAGTCTGTATGTACCTAACACATATCCCCCCCATTCCTAAGAGTGTGATTTGTAAAATAGAGACAAATGTCAAGGGTGTATTTTTAATTTTGAATGATAACTGGGTTTTTTGTAATTAGGCTAAACCTCATAGGTGGTTTTGGAATTATCCAAAATTTTGATAATACTACTACTGTTTTCCAAGAGAATTTTATGTTAAAAAAATCAGGTCTTTGACATTCTTGATCTACAACTTTCTTGTTTCACAGGATTGGGGTTTTTTTGTGCCATACTTGGTTGGAAGCATCTCTTTACTAGTTCTTGCTGTAGGGAGTATTTCCCCAGGGTAAGTAGTTGAAGAGCTATCTGTTCCAAACCATCTATATATAATTAAAACAGATGCTTGCGATAATATATTCTAATAATCTGAGATTTTCTTGTATATTGTTTCTTTTGCATACTCATATCGCAATGAACATAGGTTAACAAAGAAAGCACATATGCTAAAATAAAATGCTCATGCGCTACTATGCATAAATAGCAAGTTATAAGTTGAGCCTTTTGAATTTTCTGTGATGTAGGCTGCTTCAGGCTGCTATTGGTGGATTCTCTTCATTCTTTCCTGATTACCAGGAGAGAATTGCTAGACACGAAGCAGCTCATTTCTTAGGTATCATCTTTGTGAGATTCATCATGTCAAACCTATATCAGGCTGATAAAATAATACTTTCAAAAAGTTTGATGAAACTTCTGTTTTACATCATTTATAGATTATCTCACATAACAATGATTTTCTGATGCCATAATTCATGAAAAGGTGCAGAACACAACACATGCACACGCATATTCTGGCTATCCCATTTTATAAATATATTTAGGGATAGTTACAAAACTACACCTGAGGTTTGGCTTAATCAGGAAAAAACTCCAGTTTATCTTTCAAAATTACAAATGCCACCTTAAAGTGCTACAAACACCCCCTTGAGGTTTGTATTACTTAACAATACTTCCCTCTTGCGGGTGCAATTTGTAAAATAGAAACAAAGTCTAAGGGATTATTTGTGATTTTGAAAGATAACTGGGTTCTTTTGTGATTAAGCAAAACCTCAGGGATATTGTTTTTGTAATTAACCCATATAGTTATATGTGTAGAATGTATCAATATTTAGGCATCTCTTGCTATAGGATGAGTTACTTGAGTGTTCCTTTATTTGATCGCTTATGTAATAGTCTCATTTTATACACTATCATTGGGTTATCTTTTTTTTTTAAAAAAAAACCTCCTTTTCAACGTGTTGCTCGCTTTATATCTTAAATTCTTCTTCCAACGAGGCCTTAGTGTGTGGTTTAATAGGATGGTTTTGACTTTTGATATTGTAGTTGCTTACTTACTCGGACTTCCTATACTTGGGTATTCATTGGATATTGGAAAAGAGAATGTTAATCTCATCGATGAAAGGCTTGAAAAGCTTATTTACAGTGGACAGCTTGATGCCAAGGAACTGGACAGGTATCAATCTCAAAGCTGAAGTTGTTATATCCATGCTTACTTTTCCTTTCAAATCAGAAACATGATAATTTTTGTGCTTATAACCTTCTTTACATCCCATTTTCACCATCATCTGATCAAATTCTGATTTTGTGCAACATGAAGAAATTTGAATGTGGAAAATTGATTCAGATATTCATGACAATGTGTATTTTGTTGTTTCTCCTTTGTGCGTGACCACATGTGCTTGTGGATCTGTCGTCAACTGATATATAAAAAAACCCTACTATCTTTCAAAATTACAGATATCCCCTTGATACTAGTTTCTACTTTACAAATTACATCTTCAAGGAGATATTTGTTAAGTAAATACATACCTCAAGGGGGTGACTATAAAACCTTAGGGGGACATTTGTAATTTTGAAAGGTAACCGAACTTTTTTTGTAATAAAGCTAAACCTCAGGGTTTTTTACTATCTTTCAAAATTACAGATATCCCCTTGATACTAGTTTCTACTTTACAAATTACACGTTCAAGAAGGAGATATTTGTTAAGTAAATACATACTTCAAGAGGGTGACTATAATACCTTAGGGGGACATTTGTAATTTTGAAAGGTAACTGAACTTTTTTTGTAATTAGGCTAAACCTTAGGGATAGTTTTTTTAATTTCCCCTCAGTAAATTTTTTCAAGTTCTACTGTTTTCACTACCTCACCTTCAATAGTAGAGTTGTCAAATGGGCAGGGCCAGGCTGCCTTGGTGCTGGCGCACTGGGCCAGAGGGAAAAATCGAAACGGGCCGCTATTTTTGGAGCCCAACCCGGATAAAACACCTAAAGTGTTCGGGCCGGCCGGGCCGGCCTGGTGTTTCGGGCCAACTAGGTTCGGTTCATTTCAAGCCTATAAAATCGCAGCCCAGTCCGGCCTTTTCACCGGACCGGTCGGGCCGGCCCATCATACCGGGCTGGTTTTTACAGCTCTATTCAATACTACTCTTGCAAATACTTCATTCTCACAAGTTTTCCATGTTAGAACCCCTTATCCTACTTTGCCTTAAGACCTCATACTTCTTGAGAATCTGAAAAACGTAGAAACTAGCTGAGTGATGATCCAAGATTGTTTGCGCTTCTCAGGTTGGCAGTTGTAGCAATGGCTGGACTGGCCGCGGAAGGTCTACAATACGATAAGGTTGTTGGTCAATCTGCTGATCTTTTCACTCTTCAGGTTTGTTCATCCCACCAAGAGAAAACATACAAACAGGCCCTAAAATCAAAATCTAATTCATTGCCTTCTTTCATTTCAGAGATTCATAAACAGGAGTAAGCCACAGCTTAGCAAAGACCAGCAGCAAAATCTTACCAGATGGGCGGTAATTTCTTTATACAAGTTGTTAATGGATGGTTTAATGAAATATTTCCATTCAATTTCTCTAATGTAATAACTCAGCACATCTGCACATACAATTATTTAGGGGTTAATCACAAAAACTACTCTAGAGGTTTAGTCTAATTACCAAAAATTATTTTGACATTTGCTTTTTATTTCACAAATTACTACACCTATTAAGGGAGGTATTTGTAAAACAAAAATAAACAATTGTAATGACTCAAGGGGGACACACTAGATTAGATAGAATAAGAAATGAACACATTAGAAACAAAGTGGGAGTAGCACCAATAGACGAGAAAATTAGAGAAACACGATTAAGATGGTTTGGACATGTTTATAGGAGACCTTTAGATGCACCTGTGCGACGTTTAGAAGGTAGAGAATCACTCACACAAATCAAAAGAGGAAGAGGTAGGCCTAAAAAGACTTGGAAAGAAGCTATTAAACATGACATGTTATACCTAGAAATAAACGAAAACATGGCTTATGACCGTAAACGATGGCGCGATATGATCCGTATAGCCGACCCCACGTAGTGGGATTAAGGCTTAGTTTGTTGTTGTTGTTTTAATGACTCAAGGGGTTTTTTTTGTTAATTTTTAAAGATAATTGGTTTTTTATTTTTTTTGGTAATTTGACTAAACCTCAGGGATAGTTTTTGTAGTTGCAGGCAGAGATGGAGCAAGGGGGTTGGCGCAACTTCATAAAACTTCTAAAATTATTATGAATTTTATATATAATTATTAAAATTTAAATTCTTGCCCCTCCAAACAATTCAAACGACCTTTTTATCAACTATTTTCAGTAAAAAATAAATTTCGCTCTCCAATCTTTATTTTATGATTCCATCTCTTGTAGGTGCTATTTTCTTTGCATCATTGATAAAAAATAACAAGGTGTACTTCATGAAGCTACCGATGTCGGCTATGTCGAAGAAGGCAACAATTGTTGAATGCATAGAGGCTATTGAGAAGGCTGAGTAAGCCATGTATTTTTCGTTTTCAGAGAAAAAGAGTTTAAGAAAGCATAATGAGAAGCCTTGAGTAATTATTCTTTCTCAAAACTATCTTGAATTTGGATTTATCTTTGCAATTGCATATGGATTAGATATGTTATCACATATCTTTTATCCTGACGGAACGTAATACAAAAAAAGAGAGCAGAAAAAAGAATACTATCAAAAATGCATTGGGATTGTGTAAAATTAAAGCTCTTTCACTGCGATCGGTTTTAGACCAGGTTTGAATGAAAACTGCAAAACAATGTATGTGATTCAACCACAAGATCTGTTATATTTCGTATTTCGTTCCATTGAGATTCAATTGTCAAATTACTTGAACGAAGATATTGCAATGTCATGCCTACTATTAATCTTTTCAATCTTCCCACTTAGGTAATAGGAGGACATCTCACAAATTGTCTCGTTATCTCGACTTAAGCTTCCAAATCTCGAAATAATCACAATCATTTTGTTTTTTAGAATACATATACAAATTGAACCATAACCTACAACATATAACAATTCAAATAAGACTCAAACTGCATTTCCTCAATGCAATCAATCTACACACAAAAGTGGAAAATCAATACCCATGCCATCAACGGGAATCGAACATGAGACCTACTAGTCACAATCATATGGGCAGATAACAGGAAGACAAATTATGAAAATTATTGCAAACAATTTATGATTTTAAATAACTATAATGAAGTAGCCAAATTTATCAATTTAAAAAAAATGGTGTCTTAAATTTTGAGCAATCCATGTTCATTTCTTAAGATGTTAAGGAAATCTTATGCTTTGTATTGGATTGATGACAAAGCAAGAGATTTCCTTTAATTGATGTCAAAGTAATTAATATACTTTGGATATGGAATTATCTAAGGTATTGTAATTTCCATCTACGAATAGATGATGATGTTATTTATGAAGAACACAACAAAACAAAACAACGAGAGAGATAAATTGAGAGTCAGAAAATATTCTTGAGAGAAAACTCTATTGAGTGAATAGTGAGACTATTTTCTTGGGGGCATGTTGGGAGATATATTCTCTAATTGTTGTTATCTCTCAATTGTTATTTCCGTTATAAATGAAATTGCTCCTTTACCCATGGACATAGGCTTGTTTCTAGCGAACCAAATAAATTCCGTGTCTCTTATTTTTGCCACATTTATTGTCTCAATTTTGTCTTCCAACATAAATAGATGCATCAATTGATCTTGCTGCCACCCTAACAAACTCGATCGAGTGCGAGTTGTTAGCACATTTATTTTGCTATTATCCCTTTTAAGGGTGTCAACAACAAAATTTGACTTCGTGAAATTTGATTGAAAGATTAATTCCACTTTATGGCAAGTTTGGATGCGCGCTGTTCATGTTCAAAGTGGAGTTCAGAAAGCCGTTAAAAGTGTTAAACCAACCGAGATAAATGATGCAAACTGGAAGGAGATGGATGAAAAAACTCTTTTTGCTATTCAATTATGTCTCTCGGATTGCGTGAGGTTATTTCTGAAAAGACCACAAAGGCATTGTAGGAGAAACTTGACTCTTTATATTTGAAAAATACTCTCACAAATAAACTATACAAAAAGCAATGCATTGTTGTTGCTATGTTCATTGTCTTCCTCTCGGTACTCATATTGACGAGTTTGAATCTCTTTTAATGGATTAGGAAAATCTTGATGTCAAGATTGAAGATGAAGAGAAAGCTTTGTTGTTGCTATGTTCATTGTCTTCCTCATACAAACATTTTAGAGAAACCATGTTATATGGAAAAAACACGATTTCTCTAAAGGGTTTCAAAAATGCTTTGGAAACTAAAGAGAAGATTGACCAGATATCACTGGGAAATCTAATGAAAGTCAAGCATAAAGTCTATATGTCAGAGGGAGACCTGAACAAAGAGGTAGATCACAAGATCAAGCAAAAACATGGGAATGTTAAAATTCAAATCCAAATCTAAAAGCAAAGAAGTTAAATGTTGGCACTACAAACGAACCTGGTCATATTCGGAGCAAGTGTGAGACGTTGCAAAGGAAAATAGAGAAAACTCCACAAAATGAAGATGTTGCTCGGTCGGCCGATTTGAACAACGAGCGGATGGTAAAGTTCGTTCGTGACCGATGATCGATCCAAATCAAAGGATGAATGGGTCATGGATACCGAGATGTTCCTATCATATGTGTCCTACCTAGGAATTGGTTTTCAACTTATGAATCCATTGATGAAAGTATTGTTTTGATGGGAAGTAATGCCCAATGCAAAACAAATGGTATAGGAAAATCCGTATCCGGATGCACGACGGTATTGTGAGAACATTGTCTGATGTAAGACATTCTTAATCTGGGAAAGAATCTTTTATCACTTGGCACTCTTGACTCAAATGGGTGAAGTTCTAAAAGTCAGCAAAGGAGTGTTAGTCATTATGAAGGCTAAGAAAATTGGTAGCCTTTACATATTGGTAGGATCCACGATCACAGGCTCTACAGTCGTTTCTAAATCATCTATGTCTGATTCTGAAGTTACAAAATTATGGCATATAAGGCTCGGGCATATGAGTGAGAAAGGTCTAACTCTTCTGAGCAGATGAGGACTTTTGTATGGCCAAATTATTTGGAAAATAGACTTTTGTGAACACTGTGTGTTCGGAAAGCAGAAGTGGCTCAACTATGGTACCGAAATCCATAAAACCAAGGGAACATTGGATAACATTCACTGATCTATGGGGTCCAACACCGGTTCTATCAAAGGGGGGAGCTCGATATTTATTGACCATAATCGATGATTTTTCAGGGAATGTCTTCTCTTGAAGAGCAAAAATGATGTTCTTGACAAATTCATGTAGTAGAAAATTCTCATCGAGAAGTAAACATGGAAACAAATCAAAAGATTAGGACAATAACGGTTTGGAATTATCTCTCAATTGTTATTTCCATTATAAATGAAATTGCTCCTTTACCTATGGACATAGGCTTGTTTCTAAAGCGAACCAAATAAATTCCGTGTCTCTTATTTTTGCCACATTTATTGTCTCAATTTTGTTTTCCAACATAAATAGATGCATCAATTGATCTTCTTTGCCACCCTAACAAACTCGTATCAGAGTGCGAGTTGTTAGTACATTTATTTTGCTATTATCCCTTTTAAGGGTGTCAACAACAAAATTTGATTTCGTGAAATTTGATTGAAAGATTAATTCCACTTTATGGCAAGTTTGGATGCGCGCTGTTCATGTTCAAAGTGGAGTTCAGAAAGCCGTTAAAAGTGTTAAACCAACCGAGATAAATGATGCTTTGGAAGGAGATGGATGAAACAACTCTTTTTGCTATTCAATTATGTCTCGGATTGCGTGAGGTTATTTGAAAAGACCACAAAGGCATTGTAGGAGAAACTTGACTCTTTATATTTGAAAAATACTCTCACAAATAAACTATACAAAAAGCAATGCATTGTTGTTGCTATGTTCATTGTCTTCCTCTCGGTACTCATATTGACGAGTTTGAATCTCTTTTAATGGATTAGGAAAATCTTGATGTCAAGATTGAAGATGAAGAGAAAGCTTTGTTGTTGCTATGTTCATTGTCTTCCTCATACAAACATTTTAGAGAAACCATGTTATATGGAAAAAACACGATTTCTCTAAAGGGTTTCAAAAATGCTTTGGAAACTAAAGAGAAGATTGACCAGATATCACTGGGAAATCTAATGAAAGTCAAGCATAAAGTCTATATGTCAGAGGGAGACCTGAACAAAGAGGTAGATCACAAGATCAAGCAAAAACATGGGAATGTTAAAATTCAAATCCAAATCTAAAAGCAAAGAAGTTAAATGTTGGCACTACAACGAACCTGGTCATATTCGGAGCAAGTGTGAGACGTTGCAAAGGAAAATAGAGAAAACTCCACAAAATGAAGACGTTGCTCAGGTCAGTATTGCTGAACAACGAGCGGATGGTAAAGTTCTGTTCGTGACCGATGATCGATCCAAATCAAACGATGAATGGGTCATGGATACCAGATGTTCCTATCATATGTGTCCCTACCGGAATTGGTTTTCAACTTATGAATCCATTGACGAAAGTATTGTTTTGATGGGAAGTAATGCCCAATGCAAAACAAATGGTATAGGAAAATCCGTATCCGGATGCACGACGGTATTGTGAGAACATTGTCTGATGTAAGACATTCTTAATCTGGGAAAGAATCTTTTATCACTTGGCACTCTTGACTCAAATGGGTGAAGTTCTAAAAGTCAGCAAAGGAGTGTTAGTCATTATGAAGGCTAAGAAAATTGGTAGCCTTTACATATTGGTAGTATCCACGATCACAGGCTCTGATCGTTTCTAAATCATCTATGTCCGATTCGAAGTTACAAAATTATGGCATATAAGGCTCGGGCATATGAGTGAGAAAGGTCTAACTCTTCTGAGCAGATGAGGACTTTTGTATGGCCAAATTATTTGGAAAATAGACTTTTGTGAACACTGTGTGTTCGGAAAGCAGAAGTGGCTCAACTATGGTACCGAAATCCATAAAACCAAGGGAACATTGGATAACATTCACTGATCTATGGGGTCCAACACCGGTTCTATCAAAGGGGGGAGCTCGATATTTATTGACCATAATCGATGATTTTTCAGGAAATGTCTTCTCTTGAAGAGCAAAAATGATGTTCTTGACAAATTCATGTAGTAGAAAATTCTCATCGAGAAGTAAACATGGAAACAAATCAAAAGATTCCGGACCAATAACGGTTTGGAATTATGCAGTAGAGTTTTCAACAAGTTCTGCGAAGACAAAGGGATCATCAACCATTGCACTGTAGTCAAAACTCCACAGCAGAATGGTGTTGCTGAATGCATGAATAGGACTCTACTAGAGAGAGTCTGATGTATGCGATACCACTTGTAGGTCCCAAGGGGCGTCAGTTAAGTTTTTTTTTGGGGGGGGGATGTTGAATAGACTTAACTAATATTTCGATTTTGAATCAAATAAAAGTTTTCACAAGTAAACAACTAAGTTTCTTGAGAGACAGCTAGGTTGAATCTCAACAGGAGAGTTAACCACTCAACAGACTCGAGTGAGCTGTTGATAGAGTAACTCAACTCAGTGAAGTTAACTTTTTATAAAATCAGTTTACTTGGTTTTAATAGCAGAAGACTTACATCCTTTTTAGAATACGGTTTTCAATACTTGTTTTTATTTTAGTCATAATCAGTTGGATGAGCAAATAAGCACAAGAAAAATAAATATGCAGAATGTAAAGTGCTTAAAAGTAAATGGCTTTAATAATTTTATAGTGGTTCGAGGATGGGGTTCTCCAACTCCTGGAGGAAAATACTAGTGCAACTTGGCTGTTACAAAAGTACAAAATACAAATCGAGCAAGCCTTGATCACATAACTGGCTTCACTCCCGGGACTCAACTCTTCCGAATCAAACCTTTCGGACTTGATCACTTAGCCCTCCGATTGATTCGAACCAGGTTCTAACTTGAACCTAACTGCAATTCTTTTACTTCATGGATGTGCAGACCCCTTGTTATTTTTCAAACAAGTTTTCTCTTCAACTTTTGAAGTTGTCTTCTTCCTTCACTGAGTTGTGTTGATTAGAATCACTTCGAATGTTTAGGCTTGAGGATATTAAAATTTTAGGTTAGAGAGAATATTGCAGTTGCTTGCTTGAATGCTCAGATATCTCTTATGTCTCGTGTATCTATCAGAAATTTCCTCAGCCTTTTATAGTGAGAGTTTGAAAATATGTTTGTTGAAGAGATAAACAATTTTCAAGCTTCACTTCTTCTTCGTTGGCTTGTCTTGTTGTGCATCTTTTTATGTTTACCCAACTTTAACATTAATGCTCTGCAGGTGCCTGAATCGTACCAGGTTTCTGCAAACATCCCATTGGCCTCAGCTACTTGAACTCTTTCAAAAAGATAACTTTTAAGGTTGCGGGCTGTCTCTTACCATTTTGGGTAAGTCTTGACTTTTCTTTGTGACAGACTTCTTCAGCTTTCTCTGAGTCCTTCAACTGCTTTACCCCTTTAGATGAGTCTTTTCCTTAATTCTTGGATGACTCTGTTGTTGGTCTACTGAAAGACACAACTATTTGACTTGACTCAAGATCTTCTTTGATACTCAGTTGCGACACATCTGAATCTTCTCTGTGCTTCTTCAGTCAGTCTTCTGCATCTTCAACTTGGCTGCTTGATAAATCAGCTTTCTTCCTAACTACAAAGTTGAAATACATACAGAAAATGGGGTGCCAACTTTCTAATATAAATTTCTATGCATCATCAAAATGTATATAAACAAATTTCCTAACAACTTTCCTCTTTTTGATGATGCCAAAACTTAAATTACATCATAAATTTCTAAAATAGAATAATTGAAAAGAACGTATCATTTTATTGAATGAATCATTCAACACTTACATTATTTTTGTGTATTTACAAAAGAATGTAAAAATATAACAAAATTTTCTTGACAACTATCTTCTAAGGTCTCTGCTGTCTTCTTCTTCTTTTTCTTCTTTCTTCTTCCTCTTCTTGCCTGCGGTAATCTTCTTCAGCTCTCTTTCTCCTCTCCTCTTCTTCTTTTCTTTTCTTTCTCTCATAGCCCCTTTTCAACTTCTTTTCCTCCAATCTCTAAATCCTTTCAGCATCTTCTTTGTATTTTCGGTGAAGCTCTTCTACTGTGCGAGCAACTTCTCTATTCTTGGCTTCATTAAAGCCCATCCAATATTCAGAATCCTTTTTCAGAGGTTTTATTGACATGATTCCAATTGGTCTTCTTGGCGGAGAGCTTCTGCCTCTCCCACCAGACCTGGAATCCATTCCTCTTCTCTACCTCTGGCAGGGCCTTCTCCCCTGGGAGTTTGGCTAGGCTGTACCCTTGAAGTCTGCTGACTCTTTGATGATTTTTCTCAAGTCGGCTGCCTCTTGGTTGATTCAATGTCTCTTAGCCCTTTCTCCCAGTACAAATCCCAAGCTACAGGTAAGTCTATTCCCTCATAGTAACCTTCTGACCAAAGAGTAGCAAACTCTTCATTGGATCTTTCTTCCAATGGACTAGGAGGGGGAGTAGTTTCTTCTCTTTCTTCAGCTGGGAGTTTGCCTGTTGGCGGACCTCAAAATTGGACTTTGAGTTTCTAGATCATATCCTTTTGACTCTTGTTTATCTTTTCAATTTCAGCCTTGTTCTTCTGGAAAGCTAACTTAGCTTTCTCTTCAACTGATAAATCTTGAGGTAGATGAGAGTGGAATGAGGTGGTATCTTTGGATTTAAGAATTATCTTCATAGGGGTTTTTCTGACTTATCTTCCCCCTTTTTGGCATCATCACTTTGAGAGAGACTTTGAGAAAAGTGAGTACATCTTGAGAAGAGAATCGAGCTTTTTGTGCGTAGTGGACTCTCACGCTTTTGGTTGAGATGAGTGACTATAGCCGATTCTTCATGGCAAGAAGTTTAGCCTTCAATGACGCTTCCATATGCTCCATCTTATTTTCCATTGTTACCTTCAAACATCTCCATGTCGGCTAGATGGCTTCTTTTTCCGTCCTATCATGGTATCCATTGTCTCTGCTCAAAAGCGCCCAATCGATTCACGAGACAACTAACTTTGAAAACAGATTGTCTAAAGTAGCTAACTTGCTCCTGCGGAGAGAGTTTCTTGGTTTCTTGAGCCCATTCCCGATCCTTAACATTGCTCCTCGGATGTCCCCGGATATAGTGGCGTCATGATTGTCAATCATGTCATTCAACTTATCAAATCCTTTCTCCATGGCTTTCATTTCACATATGGCTCGAAAATCTACTGCTTTTGGACCTATCCTCAGGAAGGAGTGAATCAAAATCATTGCCAAATGGAACAATTCTTATCTTCGACGGAACATGCAGGTCAGCTCGGCCTATTTGAATTGTAAAATGAGTAGCTTCCTCCGTAGTTTCATCTTCGAATGGGATCCCTTCAATGAATGGAAGTGCATCATCTCGAATATGCCACTAGGTTCCGAGGAAGTTCCCGCTTCTCCTCCGGGAAGACTTCTCTCTTCACGCTGGCTTGCAGCTCTTTTTGCCTCAGCTGTGGAAGCCTCATTGACATGGGTAGCTGTGGGAGCCTACTGAGCTGACTGGGCCTCAACTTTCTCAATAGCTTCACTGCCACTAGTTGATTTCTTCTTTTGAGGCACCGATGCCTCAACTACCTTAGCAACATCACGGGCAGGAGAATGAGCTAGTGGGGGTGGCCCATCGACTAACACGAATCTCATCCTTGATGATTTCATTCTTTTTTCCAAGTCCCTGGCCTCTTGATCTGATTCAACTGATTCTTCAAGATCGTCATCAATATCAGAGTACTCAGCTTTTGAGTCAATGAGAGTGTCTATCACTATGGTTTCAATAGACTCGGATTCTGGGAATTTAGGAATATCATCCAAAATCGAAACATTTCCCCTGGCAGTCTCAACTGCCAATGGGTCTTCATTTACCTTGGCAGCAGTTTCAACCACTGCAAGGCCTTCTACATTCCCTGCTACAGACTGAGCTGCAGCTGGGTCTTCAACAGTGGCATCCTTCGAGGCCTCAACCTCTTGGATTACACTTTCAGGACCAGCAGTCTCAACTGCCTTGGTCTTTCCACTTCCATCATGTGCCTCAATTACAGGAATTTGGACCTCTGTAACTTCATTGGCCTTCAGTGCGGTTAAGTCCTCAGTTGTGACAGTCTCAACCATCATAACTTCATTGGTATTAACAACTTCTTTGTCAGCAGTATCACCTTCGCCTCCTAACTTCACATTTTCGTGGTCCCCTGCATCTCCTCCGACTGAATCGGTTTCCCCCTCGGTGGCTCACTACCTAATTGTTTTTGGATGGGGCCAACTATCACTGGGGACTTGGCTGTTTATTTTGAATTGTCGGCCAATTCCGTAGCTATCTCAACAATTTCCATTTGGCGTGGCTCTACTGGGTTGTCCTCTTCTACTTCTACAATCCCAGTATCATCGCCGTCTTCCATTGTTGCTTGTCCCTCAGAGTGAGCTGCCGAGGTAACTGCATCAAGATCCCTCACAACATCTTGAATCATGGGAGTCGGAGAGATAACAAGAGATGAGGATTCTCCAACACTCTTCAGTCTTGATTGCTCATGCAGCTTACGGGACTCCTTCATTGCTTTTCGCAGTTGAGCAGCCTCAACTGCATCAGCTCCCTCTATGGGTTCAACGTCACTACTGCTACCACTGCTAAATGTGCGATGCAGTATATTAGCGTCGATGATGAAGGGGCGACATGAGGCGCGAGACCCTTAGCCTTCTCAGCCTCCTTTTTCTCGAAAAGGACAATGATGGAGAATAGTTCGTCTAAAGCACACATAATAGATGGATTGTCCACGAACTCAAGAAGGTATTCATCCTCTTCAATCAATTCGGGACACATGGATTGGACTATGTTGTGCTCAACTTCCATAATCTCTACAAAAGCAGCTTGGCCTGAATCTCAGGATATGTTGGGGATCCTGGTTCATCAGAGGCAGCAGGGTCTCAGGGAGCTGGTTTCTCCTCCACTTGGGGCAAGATGGCGTCACCATCTCCAACAATTGTATCAACAGCTGCTTTATCAATCACATGTGCAACTGTGTCATCGATCTGCTGGGGGCACAACAACAGATGTGCCTATTGTAGCCGTTTCAGCAGGGTCTACTATAACAAACTTCGTCACAAGTCGTCTCTTGGAGCGCCTCTCCAAAGGGACTTCTTCATCCTCCTCACAACCTTCAACCATGACACGAATGGCTGATTCAGTTGTAGGAGTTTCAGCCGCAGGCTTATCAGCAGCCTTGGCAACTGACTCTTTTTCATCCCTCAAGCCAGCAGAGGCCTCAGTCTTCTACTTCTTAGTAGTTGCCTTCCGGGGCACAGATGTTCTTCGTTCTTTGTTATCTTGGGGGCAACGGGAGATGGTTCATGAGAGGGTACATGGGCAATTGTCTCTTCAGGGACGTTCTCAACTAATTGCCCCTCAGATGCGCCTTTCTTCTTTGCATGCGCCTTTTTCTGAGCAGCTGACAAGTTTGCCTTGAACAACCTCTTGTTGACATGAAAAGGGCTACCTTCTTCTCCAGCAGATACCCAGGACTAGCCCATAGCCCAGGGTGTTCTTAAACTTCCCTTCGTCCATCTTGACGTTCTAGACATTTTGGCATAATTTGTCACCTCTAACTCTTCCATAATTGCAACCATCACTATCAGCTTAGTCTGGGATAGCTGATTGTATGACCCAAGCTTGATGTCGACGCACTTCGCCACCACGTCCATCAGTTTGTGGTATTCCTCAATAACTGTTTTGGTAGCTGAGGAATTCAGCTTATCAGCTACCTCCTTCTTTTCTATCTCCTTCCAGATCTTCATATAATTGAACTCATATTCTTTTAGTTCCGTGAGTCCTCTATTGGGGAGATGTAACAGATCAGTCAAGTCGACTGCAACCAACTTGACCTTCTTTCCATTCACTGAAGAGTGAATGCCATCATCGTGAACAACAACATTCACGTAGAACATAGTTATTTCCTCTTGAAATGTCTGGGACATCTCCATAGATAAAAACTTCATCAAACCAGACTTTTCAAGATGCCCAACAATTTTTCTGGCTCTATCCTTGTCAGCATACTGCTTGACAAAGCCTTCAACATCTACAAGTGCATCGGAGTACACTTTTCGACTAGCTTTCCAAAATCAAGAACAAATTTCTTAGGTTCTATTGATGATTTCTTGAAATAACTTGAAGAACTTTGAGAGGTTTTTGCAGAGAGAATACCGAGGGTTTTTTGAAGGCTTGAGAGTGTAAAGTGAGAAGAGAGAGAAATGAATTTGGATATATATGAGATATGAAGAGACAATTTTGGGATCTCAGAATTTGAAATGTGATCAACGGTCATGATTAAAACGTGCAAAAATCATTAATCACATCACATTTAATGCAAGAAACATTTATAGCCAATTATTGGTTACTATCGTAGCCTTTAACTGTACATCATTTAATGATGCTGA
The DNA here is from genome assembly GCA_016081115.2 of Rehmannia glutinosa. NCBI lineage: Eukaryota > Viridiplantae > Streptophyta > Magnoliopsida > Lamiales > Orobanchaceae > Rehmannia > Rehmannia glutinosa. Next base: position 24,953,337 of record CM071932.1, on the reverse strand, counting down.
CATCATCGTTAAATATTCCCTCTTTAATACAAATGACCTCGTTTTGTCTCTTAGTTCATAAATAAGTCAGCTTTCTTCATCTATGACTCAACTCTGCTTCTCTTTATCTCTAGTCTGTTGATGGAGACTCAAATTGCTTCCTAACTCAGTCTGTTTCACTCTGCTGATCGAGTAAGACTTTTCTGAAATGCAACTCTCCCACTTTTAACTCTACTGAATGAGTCTTCTAAGCATATTAACATAACTCAATCAATCCAAGCTCATTCTTAAGTTCTTCAAACATTGATTCACATAAGGGCTTTGTGAATATATCAACTAACTGCTTCTTAGTTGATACATATTCCAATGTGATGTCTTTCTTTTCGACATGATCTCTTATAAAATGATATCTGACATCAATGTGCTTTTTCTTGAGTACAATACTGGATTCTAAGTAATTGTAATAGCACTTGTATTATCACACATGATTGGAATTTACTTCTCATCAATGTCATAATCTCTCAGCTGTTGCCTCATCCATAAGACTTGGGCACAACAACTGCCTGCAACAATATATTCTGCCTCATCTGTAGATGTCGATATTGAATATTATTTGTTGCTGAACCAAGAAACTAATCTATTTCCAAGCATTTGACAAGTACCAAATGTACTCTTCCTGTCAACTCTACATCCAACATAGTCTGAGTTTGAATATCCAATTAACTTGAATACTCCTTCTTTTGGATACCATAAGCTAACTTCTTGGCTTTCCTTTAAGTATCACAGAATCTTCTTAGCTGTAGTCATATGACTTTCTTTAGGAACAGACTGAAATCTTGCATATACACCTACTGCAAAGGCGATGTGTGGTCTGCTGGCAGTTAGATAGAGCAATGATCCAATGAGTGCTCTATATCTTGTCGGATCCACTGGTTTTCCTTCTGCATCCATATCCATATTGATAGAAGTGTTCGTAGGAATCTTAATAGATGACTTTTCTTCTATACTAAATTTCTTCATTAAATCTCTAGTATACTTGGTTTGACGTATGAAGGTCTCGTCCTTCATTTTCTTTACTTGAAGACTAAGGAAGAAAGTCAACTCTCCCATGATACTCATCTCAAACTTCCCTTGCATAAGGTTTGAGAATTTGTCACACAGTTCTTTGTTTGTGGATCTAAAGATGATGTCATCCACATATATTTGAACAAGCAAAATACTCTCTCCATCTTGAGTTCTGAAGAGTGTTCTACCAACTTTTCCTTTGGTGAATCCATTATCTATTAGGAATTGAGACAATGTATCATACCATGCTCTCCGTACTTATTTCAAACCATACAATGCTTTCTTGAGCTTGTAGACTTTATCTCCAATAGTTTTAAGCTCAAAACCTGGAGGTTGTTCCTCATAGACTTCTTCTTCTAAAAGTCCATTAAAAAATGCACTCTTCACATCGATTTGATAGACTATGAAGTTCTTGTGTGCAGTATAAGCAAGAAACATCCTTATTGCTTCCAATCTGGCAATTGGTGTAAAGGTTTCATCAAAATATATACCTTCCTCTTGGTGATATCCTTTGGCTACCAATCTTGCTTAGTTTCTCACAACAGATCCTTCCTCATTCATCTTGTTCCTGAATACCCACTTTGCACCAATGACATTTGTTGAGTAGGCATTTGAACCAAATCCCAAACTTTATTCTTTTCAAATTGATTCAACTCTTCCTGCATAGCTAGAATCCAGTGAGTGTCATCAAATGCTTGTGACACATCCTTTGGCTTAATTTGAGAAATGAAACAAATGAACATAGCTTAATGTTGAGTCCTGGATCTTGTCCTTACTCCTTCTCTTACATTTACAATGACTAACTCAGGTGGATGATCTCTCAACCATCTCACATCTGGTTGGAGTAAGTCTGTTTGGATTGGTTAGCCCTGCTTGACTAAATTGTGTTAAACAACTTCTTCTTGATCATCTTCATTCAGCTGCAAACCTTCCAGGTGTCTTTGAGATTCAACTAACTCATTAGATTGGCTTCAGCATAAGGACTCTTCTGGATAGTTGGTTGATTCATCTTCTCGGCTAACTCTTCTATGTCTTCTCACTTCAAATTAGGTTCATAAAAAACCACATGGATAGACGACATTACCATACCTGTTTAGCACTCGAAAGCTTTTACTCATTTGAATATCCTAGAAAGATACATTCATCAACTTTAGCATCAAAAGCTTTCAAATTATCCTTGCCATTGTTGTGAATAAAACACTTACTTCCAAAGATGTGAAATATCCAACATTAGGCTTCCTTCCTGTCCAAATTTTATAGGGGGTCTTGGACAGATGCCTATTAATCATACACCTATTATGAGTGTAGCAAGCAGTGTTAATGGCTTCAGCCCAAAACCTCTTAGGCAATACATCTTCAGCTAACATGGTGTTTGCAGTTTTCTTGAGGGTTATGTTCCTTCTTTCAACTACTCTATTCTGCTGTGGAGTTCTTGCAGCTGATAACTCATGAGCAATACCATTTTCCATGAAATATTGAGTTATAATCCCATTCACAAACTTAGTTCCTCTATCAGATCTTATCTTGATAATGGTTTGACTCTTCAAATTTGGAACTCTCTTCATCAGCTGAGGAAGCTTCTGCAAAGTTTCCTTTTTCTTACACATAAAAATAGTCCATGTGTATCTTGAGAAATCATACACCACCACTAGGGTGTATTTATTTCCATTTATGCTAGCTGGTTCAACTGTTCCAAACAGATCCACGTGCAATAAATGCAAAATCCTTGTTTAAGAAGAACTTGGCTTATCCTTGAAAGATGACTTGATCTACTTTCCTTTCTGACATGCATCACAGATGCTTTCCTTCTCGTAGACCGAGTCTGGAAATACTTCAACAAACGACTCCTTCCAAGCTTATTGATGGTCTTGAAGTTTAAATGACTAAGCTTTTTGTTCCACATCCAGCTTGATTCAGCTGTGCTCTTTGCCAATAAACATGTGCTTGGTGTAGCAGTGACCAATCCACTACATACATATTCTTCTTTCTTATTTTTAAAAGCACTAATTCATTGGTTTCAGTATCCTTGATCTGACAATCATCCATGTTGAATCCCACATTATAACCTTTATCACATAGTTGGCTGATACTCAGCAAATTGAAACTCAGGCCGACATAGGCAACATCTGTGATCTCTAGTCCATTTTTCTTGATGGATCCAATGCCTTTGATTTCCCAGGAGCTTAATTTCCTCCAAATATAACTTTGGCTCCTCTTGACACCTTGATGTTTGATAGATTCTTTTTGTTTCCTATCATGTGTTTGGAACAATCACTATCCATGTACCAGATTTCTTAGGACTCTGCTGTTCCCTAAACCTGCAATCAAGGAAATCAAGTTTTAGGTACCCAAATCTATCTGGCTCCTGAGGGGTTAACACTATAAGGTGATCCAACAACCTATAGCTAAATGATCTGACTCTAAGAGGTTTCTACCTATCACTTCTTTAATCATAATGAATCTTAGCAAATTGTGTTGGAGCTTTAGGAACATTCAACTATCTCTTTTGTCTGTATGCTTGTGTATGTGTTTATGTTTTGCATTTGCTTTTGGATAATATGGAAATTTTTGTGCATGATAGACATTATGCTTGGGTGCATATGTGTCTTTGATTTTTGCCTTGGGAATCACCTTTGATGAGTTTGAGGTCTTTGCCACTTGGGCTTGTATCCCTGATCGTGGAAATCTTTTCACTAAACTGCAAGTGTACAATTTAGCTTGTAGATAACAACGAGCAAGGTCGTATTCCCCAGGGATTGAATAAGAAATACTTAGGCTATAGTAAATATTGTATTTCAATTTTATTGAAGCGGCCAAAACTCACAAAATTATTTATTATCTAATCTAAACCCTAAAATAACAAGTAAAATATTTATAAATTAATAAAGACCCGAACTCCATAAGTTTCCAACAAATACGAAAGCAACTCTAGGCACATAATCTCAACATGCTTCTTCAATATTAAATCCAATTAATGTTTTATCAAAACCAGTTTAAGTGTATCTATGAGTTCAATTCCTAAATTAGTTTATTCTCCATCCCGAAGAAAATAAACAGTTGATTAATACCAATTGCTAGCATCCATACTCAACAATTAATATCAACTCCCAAAAGATCTTTGGATTGAAGTATTCCCCAAAAATAATTATAAGCCTCCCGACTATACCCGTTTATGTATCGATTGAATTTTGTTTGTTAGAACTCATCTCCCGAATTATGAACTAACAAACATGACATGCAAATTATTGACCAAATAATCTACCAGAAATAAGCATTCGAATCCATATAATAGAACATAAAAACCAATTAAGAAAAACAATCAATATAGATTTAACGTGATACCACAATTTTGATTATACCCTAGGATCAGAAATATTTAGCCCAACATATTTGACAACAATTTCATAGACAAACTTGAAATCAAATAGTTTGACATTGTTTAAGTACAAACAAGATATCTAAACTAAGAGGATAGAACCCTTCTTGTCAGGATGGATCCTTCTTCCCAGCCTTGAACCCTTGTGCTTCCGTAGATGCGAAATGCCTTGTTGTGTTCTTCGTCGATTAGTGCCTTCCTCTCCGAAGTATTTAGATTTTTGTAACCTTAGTGTATTTTGATGTATTTCATGATGTATCAAGCTATGTTTTCGTCCAAGGCTTGGTCCTCCTTTTATAGGTGATTTGAGAGATCACTGATAGAGTGCCAACGGAATTAGGGAACAAAATCAGACGCAGAACAAACCACACGACCGTGTAAATCACACGGTCGTGTACTTCATCTCTGAAATTCTTTCCTCGAACAAGTTGCACGGGCGTGTAAAACACACGAGTACTATTGACACGGTCGTGTGAATCCACATGGGCTGACCATGTGACTTGCTTTCATCGTTTTCTTCGCGTATTCAATCGTCTCTTTGCATTCCTCATTCTTGTCAGGGACATCTAACTGATATCTTCTCATTTTAGCTCCGTTTCCTACAAAAATTATAAGAATACGCAGTATCATGCCCTTCTAAGGAAGCCAAGTAAAATACATTATGTATACGTACAAATGTATCAATTATATATCAAAATAAGCCCCTAAATGCACGAATATTTTACACGTATCGAGTTTCCCCAAACTTAAATCATTGCTCGTCCTCGAGCAAAACTAAGAAAAATAATCATAAGGGGTAAATAGAACATACAAGAACACTATAAATACTTAATCTCAATCAAATCCATATTCTAGCAAACATGCAATTCATCATCAAAAAGTCATCAATCACATATTCGACATAATTAATACTCATCCGGGTATTCGACATCGCGACTCACAAGAAGTAGTGTATCACTCAACTATCAAATTAGATGGGACGTGTATACACTCAAATCAATTCAATGACGTAGAACTACCATAGGCTTGCAAATCGTCTAACATCTCTACCACTTAAGTGTGCACAATTTAAGAATCAAAAAGGACTTTTTCTTTGGTTGTAATGTAGGCTCTTTGGTAAGGATAGGAAAAATTTGGATTGAGTGACTTGACTTGAGTAAATAGAATTTAAGTACACGGACTTTCAACTCACCGACCCATCTAAATAAACATTCTTTTAAATTTTTTTTTCATCCCATACTCCACCTTTTTTTTTTATTTTTTTTTCATTCTTAGGCTCTTTGCCTTACGCTCTCAACTTTTCAAAATATCCAGAATTTTTCTTTTCTTTTCTTCTTTTTGCTCAATTTTTTTCTTTTCTTTTTCATTCAAAAATTTGCTATCTTTTTTTTTCGAGTTTCATCATTCTTTCAACTATTTACTGCTCACCCCTGTTTCTTGCCAACATTCTCTTTCCCTCAAAATATGTCTCTGTAAGCTCAAGTTTTGGGGTTTAAATTTTTATTCTTAAGTTCAAAGCTCAAAATGTGGTTAATAATAAAAAGTTTAGGCTCAAAGTGGCTAACTAGGTTACCATGAGTTCATCGGTAGACTTTTTAGGCTAAGTAGACTAAAACAAAATTGGTCTTAAATCATCTTCAAAAATTGCACACACATGTGGTTTCAATAAAGATACCATTGCAAGTTCTAGAGTTCTAACAATTATGAACGACAAACTTGTAGGTCCCAAGGGGTGTGGTGTAAGGTTTAGAGGGGGGGTTGAATAAACCTTACCAAATTTTCACTTTTAGTCTTTTTAAGAATTTCAACAGAGTTGACTCAAATCAGCTGTGTCCTTGTGGGACAACTAGGTTGGCTATATTCAGCTAAGTTACCCACTCAACAGACTCGATAGAGCTGTTGATAGTATAACTTGGCTGCTTGAGCTAACACTTAACTTTTAGTTGATTTGTTTTTTAATAGCGGAAGACGTAACACTCTTTTGATTGATTAAAGCTCGTTTTAAAAACACTTGTTTTAGTACTTGTTGTTTATCAGTTGGATAGCAAATTAACTAACAACAAATATAAAAATACATGCAAGAAAGTAAATGGTGAAAGTAAAATGAGACAAGTAATTTTTATAGTGGTTCAAGGATGGAGTAATTCCTCTAATCCACTCTTCTGCATCTCCTGGAGGAATCCACTAGGTAACAGATCAAGTTACAAAATAGTTCTCAGTCTAGAGACAACCTTGATCACACAGCTGGCTTCTCCCGCAGCTCACCTTCTTCACAAGACAACTACCTTGCTACTTCAGCTCACTTTCAAGTCTTTGGATTTGTTCACACAACCCTCCAACAAACTTGAATCTCCTGGTTCGACCTTTAACCTTTCTACACCCCCTTCAAATTGGAGAGTAGACCCCGTTTTGTTCTTCAAATGTTTCCTCTTCAACTGGTTGAAGTTATCTTCCCTTCACAGCGTGTGTTGGATCGAGTTTCTTCGAGTTTTAGGTTTGAGGAATTCTATGATAAGCTTTGGGAAAATTGCAGGTTATGCTTGTTTGAATATTGCTTGAAAGATCGATTCATCAGGTAATCAAGATAACCTTTTCACAAATGCTTCCTCAACCTTTTATAGTGCTCATTTGAAAATTTGCCCATTGAAGAGATAGGCTATTTTCAAATGACACTTCTTGTTCGTTGGCTTGTCTTATCTTGGTCTGCAACACTTGTAATGTTGACCCTTCCTCGTATTAAACAGCTTCGCAGCTTTACATGATCTGACACAAGTTTCAGTGTTTCCCATTGGCTTTTTCCTTTTGCATGTTTTTGGGCCAAACACTTTAAGACCTGTCAGCTTGGACATATCACTACATCGAGTAATATTCTTGATTTCCTTCCAACGGATCAACGTCAGTTGTCTTGACTTGGCTGCTGCCTTTACCCCTTGTGACTTAATTCTGCTCCAATCATAAGATTCACTCAACTATCACTTCAACTGATAGACTTGGCTTCTTTCATTGACTTGAATGACACTTCCTCAAACTTCACACAACTGTTCCTCAGTTGGCTCTCCTTCAGTCGAGTCCTTGTCTTCCTTCATGGCCATACTCAGCTGACACTCAGTAGAGTCTTCACTCTAATCTGTAGTTGACTTCTTGCATTCTTGACTTAGCTGACTTCACTCAGCTCTTTTAGTCCTATCTATTACAATACAGAATTACAAGAAAAATGGGGTGCCAACTTCTTAGTATAAGTTTTACATGGTATCATCAAAATCTAACAAATAAATTTCCTAACAAAACTCGAGAAATAATAAGACTGCACAATATAAAAGTAGTTAAAGAAATAAAATCTCACATGCTTATTTTTCGCATCATGCTCAAACACCCAAATTTCTCAATCAATGGCAAACATGCAATAAACATCTCCTCAACAATTCATCATATAATTCACCAAATACTTCTTTTCATGAAACCAAGTTCTCTTAGTAAAATAATATGAAAGTGTTTTTTGTACTCGCTCGAATTCTAATCTCAACTCACACTAAAACAATGAACGTGCTAAAGCGATAAACGTAATAAAACAAACTAAAAAATCGAATATATATATATATATATATATATATTAATTTTTTATGCAAATTTTATATGCTTCTACATGCAACCTAGATGCAATGCAAAAATGCAACAGTACTTAATCACGCATTCTTGACAACCACCCATAATCAAATCATGCTTCGTCCCAAATATATGAGGCAAAAGAAAGAGGAATGCGTGAAAAATACTTACATGGATCATTGTGGTGGAAGAGGTGGAGGATAGTGGCCCTGCTGGATGTGCCAATGGTCTATATGAGACATCATCTCGTACATCTGCTGTTGCTACTGCTGCTGTGTCATTGTATCAAAACTGTTAGGAAAATTTATGTTTAGATTTTGATGATACCATGTAAAACTTAGATTAGGAAATTGGCACTCCATTTTCTATGTAATTCAACTTGTAATAGATAGGGCTGTATAAGCTGAGTTGGAGTCAGCTAAGTTGAAGATTACAAGAGTCAATTGAAAATCAAAGAGGAGACCCAGCTGCGTGTCAGTTGTGTGAAGCCAAGTGAAGACTCAGTCAAGTGACAAAAAAGCTATCTCTTTCCAAAATGATTGGAATCGAATGTCAAAGAGGTATGCAACAGACAAGACTTGAAGAAAGCTGAAAGAGATCCGTTGTCAAGACAAGTCAAGGTTTTGCTAGAAATAGGCATGTGTCAGGCTGCCAGCAATAAAGATGTTTTGCTGAAAGAGTGCAAAAAGTAAGGAACCAATGGATGTACCTGAAAACTTGCAGAGATTAAGGAAAGGCTGTAGGAAGCCAGATGCCATCGAAGAAACTGAAGAGGAAGCGATTCCTCTTGTCAAAACCAAGAGAAGGAGATTAGTTAGAAGATCTGCCTTGAAAATCCAGCTAAGTCTGACACTCACATTGAAAAGGAGATTGCTGAAGTCGTAGAGCAACAGTCTAATGAAGTTGAAGGTGGTGAGGGAACCACCACTGTAGTTGAGAAGACTGCTGATGAAGATCAGCAGACTGAAGAAGAGACAACTGTTCGTGAGACATCTAAAGAAAAAGAAACTCAAAAAGCTGACCAAGGTGAGGAGTTAGCTGTACATTCCCCTTAGACGGATGCTCGAACAACTGAGGAGGAGAGGGCTCCCCTTGAGCCCATGCAGGAGGATGATGACCTTATGATGTTGTCTCCTGCATATCTAGACATACAGGAGAGGCTTAGAACATGGAGGGCCTGGAAGTTGAGCATGTCTAGGCACCAATTCAAAAGCCCGGAATTCATTGAGGAGGAAGAATATCTCCTAGAATTTTTGGGGGACATTGGTGTACGCACGACTCGATGAAGAATGCTACATCAATATTTTATTTGACAGGAAGGAGGATGAAAGGCTTAAAGCTATTTAGAAAGCTAAGGCCATTGCAGAATTAAAGAAGCCTCATTCTTGTGCCATCACAGACACCCCAGAACATGCCTTAGAACCAGCTGACAGCAGTGATAGTGATATTGAGGAAATTGACCCTGCTGAAGCAATGTAGAAAGCTGAGTATAGGCAAGCTATAAGGGAATCCAAAGAGCTGCACGAGCAGAGTATGACCAAGGGACCCTGGAGTATCTTCATCTATTATGATTACTCCTAGCCCAGATATAATGGAGGTTGTGCCAACTATTGATCCTACCATATCTCCCATGCACTCTGAGGATGAAAGTTCCAGGAAAGTTGGCGATAAAGCTAAGGAAGGTGATGTAAAGGGCACCTTAGCCAAGCCACTCCCTGAATAAGGTGTTAAGACACCTACCCAGACAACTGATAACTCAACTCAAAACACAACCGTATCTCAGGTTTCGAGTGACCTGACTGCTCGAGACTCAGCTGGTGCACCATCTGAGGGGGAAACTCAAACCACCATAGCTGGGTCGGATAAGGCTATGGGAGACCAAACTCAAGATAAGTTAGGAGGCAAAGGTGAGACTTTGACAGAACACCAGACTGAAGTTAATGAAGCTCAGATGGTTTCAAATGTCCCAGCTGAAACTTCAGCTGCCATGCAGACCGATGAAGCTGCTGATGCATCAAAGGGAAATGATGGTGTTGTGGCCACGAACATTGAGACTATTGGCCATGAAAGTGAAATCCAAGGAGTTGAGACTCCGATGGATACCACCAAAGATCCCAAAGCAGCTCCGTCTGCTGAAGGGATTTCTGTCGAAGACCCTGCTGTAGTTGATACTGCAAAAAGGAATGCTGAAGGCCCATCAACGGTTGAGACTGCTGAGGGTAATGAAGGCTTAGAGGAGGTTGAGACTTTCCTAGGTAAGAAAGTTGTTGAACAAGTGCCAGCCCCTCATGAAGAAATCATTGAAGAAGAGGAATCAATGCTTGATTCCCAAGAGAACTTTGATGTTGAGTTCTTGGGAAATGACGACGAAGTTGAGTCCAGCCCAATTGAAAATTCATCCAAGGACAAAGCTTTTAAGGAGGCACTTGCAAAAAGGAGGCAAGCCAGTGAAAAGGCTGCTCCTGTAAACTTCACAATGGTTGATGGCCCACCTCCCATGGTTCCATCACCTTCCAATGATGTTGATGATCAGCCGAGGAAAAGACTACCCAAAAGGAAGATACTATGATGCCGAGGAAGCTGTTAAGACCGCTGAGGATTAGCCAGCTCAGCAGGCTAACACAGCTGCACCAAATGTCAATAACGCTGAGACAGCTGAGGCACATAGAGCTGAAGAAATTTTGAAGAAAAAGGGAAAGGCTCCACAGGTCGAGGACGTGCATATTCCTATTTTTCCTGAGGATCTTTTTGCTGACTACTTTCCTTTCGAGGTGCATATACCCTTGGAAGAAGAGTCAGCTGCTGAAAGTGCTAGGTACATTGTCCAAATTCCAAAAGAAGAACGTGGAACTCCTGGTGATACAACTATGGTGCTGATTGGGTTTGATTTTGATGCTGCTTGTCCAGAAGAGCAGTCCGCTGATGCAACTAACTTTTGCAAAGCCTTTAAAGCCATATGTACAGAAATAGAAAACATAGAGCATGGATTCGCAACACTCAACCAACGGCTTGACAAACACGATGCAAATATCATAGGAGATATCCGATGAACAATTTTGAGAATAAGGGAATGGATTGGGCAGACAAAGGCACTCAGACGTGAGCAGGTCACATACTTCAAGTTTTTATTCGCTAAAATGGTGATCTTGAGCTCAGAGAACGCCAAGTTTCAGCAGCGTCAAAGGGACCACATTTTTAGGATGGATCAATCTCACAAAAGCGATATGGAGTTGCTTAAAGCTCAACATATGTCAGAACTTCAGAAGGTGGAGGCCAACATGAAGCAAGAAATCAGGGTGCTCCAAACTGAGATGAAGTTGATGGCAGCTGAGACGATGGCTCTAAGATCTGAATTCCGAGTAGCATACTCCAAGACTCATGACAAAGAAAATACTCGGAATGGAGATAAAGAGAAATCGAAAAGAAGAGAGATTTGACTCAAAGGGGCGACATTAAAAAGGGTTCGGAGAGATTTAGCATGAAAAATGCTAAGCCAGTGCCTACTTAAGTAGTTGCCCATTTCAGATTGTCAACAACTTTATCACCTAAGACAAATGCAGAAAATAGATATATGACTCAAGTACCCTACTCTAGAGCAGTTGGTAGTATTATGTATGCTATGGTTTGTACTCGTCCAGATATTTCACATGCAGTTAGTGTGGTTAGTAGATACATGTCTTTCCCTGGGAAAATACACTGGATGCAGTGAAATAGATTCTGAGATATTTGCATGGAACTTCAGAAGAATGTTTGGAGTTCAATCGGAGTAGCAATACTTTAGTAGGTATTTTCGACTCTGATTATGCCGATGATCTTGACAAAAGAAGATGTTAGAAAATTTATGTAATAGATTTTGATGATGCTATGTAAAACTTAGATTAATAAGTTGACACCCCAGTTCTGCTATAAAATCAACTATTTAATAGATAACGATCTATTAGCTGAGTCAAAGCATCCAAGTTGAAGATTGAAGAAGTTGACTGAAGATCAAAGTGAAGACTCTGCTATGTGTCATCTGAGTATAGTAAAGGATCAGTCAAGTGCCAAAAAGCTGTCTTAGTCAGCCGATTGACAGCTAAGTCATTCCAGTTAAGTGGAGAAGACTATCAAAAGGGTTAAGCAGCAAAAAGGACTCAAGAAAGCTGAAGATATACGTTGATAAGCAAGGTCAAATCTTTGCTAAAAGAGGAAACATGACAGACTGAAAACCATAAAGTTGTTTTGCTGAAAGAGTGCAAATAGCTGGGAACCAATGGGATGCTCCTGCAAACCTGCAGAGATTCAGGCATGCTGTAGATCAATAATATAAGGATTAGTCTACATCAAATATTGTATAACAAGACAAGCCAACAACCATGAAGTGTAGTTTGAAAAATGGATCTATCTCTTCAAAAGATACATTTTTCAAACAGGCACTATAAAAGGCTGAGGAGCTTATGAGCTGAGGAGCTTATGAGAGAGAAAAGAAGCAACAGACACATACCTGCAAACATTCAAGCAAAAAGAAAAAATACTCTCAAGCTATTCATTCAATCCTCAAGCCTAAACTCGAAGAAATTGATCCAACACACTCAGTGAAGGAAAGACAACTTCAAATTGTTAAAGATGAAACATTGTTGAAGAACAAGGGGTCTACACATGCAAGATTGAAGGAAGTGTAGTGACGTTTTTGTTAAACCAGGATTCGGATTTGCTGGAGGGCTACATGATCAAATCCAAGGATCTGAGGGAGTTGAAGTAGCAGGACAACCATCTTGTGAAGAGCTGAGTCCGAGAAGAAAAGCCAGCTGTGTGATCAAGGCCTAGCTTAGAATGTTGTTCTATTGTAACGAAGTCACTGTTACCTTAGTGGATTCCTCCAGGAGTTGGAGAAGAGTGGATTAGAGGAATTACCCCATCCTCAAACCACTATAATATTGCTCTGTGTCTTTTACATCAGCACATTTATTTCTTGCATATCTTATTTGATGTTTGTTAAATTTGCTAATTTACTAATAATAACTTAACCTAAAAACAAGTGTTGAAAACATATTTAATAAAAAGGGTATAAGACTTCCGACGAAAACAAAGTCTGTTGTATTTCTAAAAAGGTCACCTCACTCAGCTGAGTTATCTTATCAATAGCTCTTTCGAGTCTGTTGAGTGGCTAACTCTACAGTGAAGGTTGAACTATGTTGTCCCTCAAGGACTTAGCTGACTTCTGATTTAAAACTCTGATTTAAAGGATAAAATTGAAAATTTGGTAAAGTCTATTCAAAACCCCTTCTAGACATTACATTAACACCCTTGGGACCTACAAGTGGTATCAGAATGGTTGATTCATTGAGCCTTCTGCACTGGTTACTGAACTAGATCTCAATGTTTTTAAAAGATACAACACTTGTTGTTTTAATGTTTTTTTAAAAAATAAAGTTATTATCATGGAAGCAAATCTAACTCGCATTTCTATGTTTACTATTGAGGAATTTGATGACTGGAAAATTCGCATGCAGGCACATCTTTCAGCTTTACACGATGAAATGTGGTTCGTCATTGAGGATGGACCTCTATAGATAATGAAAGTAAACACAACTATAAGGGCTGCTGCAGCTCCTGCTGCACCAAGACCAACAATGGTTGAAAAGCCTAGACGCGAGGGGACAAATGAAGATTGAAAGAGATACAACTTGGACAATATTGTCAAGGACATATTGTACAAGACTCTTGACAAAGCCATGTTCAACAAAGTTAAATCATGCAAAACGGCTAAAAGAGATTTGGGAAAAACTGACTTTAATTTGTGAAGGATCAGAAAAAATTAAAGAAAATAAATTAATTGTTGCTGTACAAAAATTTGAAAATTTTAAAATGATTGCAGGTGAAACTCTGGATCAACTGGATGCCAGATTTACAGAGATCACAAATGAGATCTCAGCTCTTGGAAAAGAATACACACATAAGGAGATGTGTATGAAGATTTTGAGGTCACTCCCAGATGAGTGGGAAATGAAGGTGATGTTCTTGAGACACTCCATGGACTTGACAAGAATCTCCAACCATGAGGTATTATCAGATTTGAAAGCTTATGAATTCGAGCTCCGATGGAAAGAGTAAGAAGAGATAGTTGTACCCAAGTCAACTGCTCTATTAGCTGGAGAATCCAAGAGAGCTGACTCCAAGGATACCATTGACCAAGATGAGATTGCCCTTACGGTGAAAAGATTCAACAAGTTATTTAACAAGAACTATAAAAGGAACAAGGGTGAAACCTCCAGGAGACACTCAACACCTTCCAAGGCAAGGGAAGACAGACCACCTAAGAGAGCTGACCACCAGAGAGCTGATACTCAAAGAGTTGATTATCAAAAAGCTGAGAACCTATGCTGGAACTGCAGACAGTGGCGGTCCTAGGGAGGACAGGGGGGGTGTTATTGCCCCCCTAAAATTTTCCAAAATTTCATTTCCCACCCCCTAAAATTTTCAAATTTTTGTTTAGTTAAAATTGATGACTTTGCCCCCCCCCCAAATTTTTGATAAAAACTTCAAATAGTTGTCATTTGCAAGTAAAAATCCATTAATTATGGTTAATATATGAGTATTTTTTTCATTGTTTAAATTTATAAACTCGATCCGTTTTTCGCCCCCCAAAGTTACTGCGTTCGCCGCTGACTGCAGATAGCCAAGACACTCTGTTGTTGACTGTTCCTATCCACCAATCAACAAGTATAGAAATGAGGAAGAAAGAAATGTCTTCAGAGAAAGAAGACAAATAAAGAAGAAAACCATGTTAGCTGTTGATGCTGACACAACCAAGTGCAAAGAGACAAAGTGAGTGGTCGACAAAGAACGAGGCATATTATTCCTCTGACATTGAAGAAAAGGATTTGATATGCCTCATGGCCAAAAAACAGGAAGATGAGGTACATTCTAACTCATCTAGCTCTAATTCTGATGATAGTGATAGTGACACACACACACTTCATTATCAAGATGAGGTACATTCAATCTCATTTGACTGCATATCTAAGTAAACCATACAATTTATTATCAAGAAGTCATCAATCACAAGTTCGGCATAATTAATACTCTCTTGGGTACTTGCCATTGCGACTCACAAGTAGTAGCGTATCACTCAACTCTCGAACTGTATGGTAAGTGTTTGCACTCAAAATCAATTCAGTGAATGTAAAACTACCATAGGCTTGAAAATCGTCTAACATCTCTACCACTTTAGTGTACACAACTTAAGAATCAAAAAGGACTTTTCATTTGGTTGTAATGTAGGCTCTTTGGTAAGGGTAGGAAAAATTTGGATTAAGTGGCATTGACTTGAGCAAATAGAATTTAAGTACACATACATGCAACTCACCAACCCAATTTCATCTAAAAATCATTCTTTCAAGATATATTCTTTTTCAACTCAACTCCACCATTTTCTCCTTTTCCATTCTTAGGCCTTTCTGCCTTTTTTTCTTTTCTTTTTCTTTAGCCTCAACCTCTCAAATTCTCAAAATTTCCAGAATTTTTTTCTTTTGCTCGATTTTTCTCTTTCTTTTTAAGATATTTTTTTCGAGCTTCATTATTCTTTCATTTACCTAAGCACTGCTCATCCCTCATTATTTTGCCAACTTTCTCTCTTTTCCATAAGTTCACCACACCTCCCCCAAACTATTCATCTTCTATAAGTTCAAGTAATTTTAGGGATAAAAATCTACTTTCGATTTTAAAGATCAAAATGTGGCTAACAATAAAAAGTTAAGACTCAAAGTAGCTAATTATGGAATCATGAGTTCATAGGTAGGTTTTTTAGGCTAAGTAGGCTAAACAAAGATGGCCTTAAATTATTTTCAAAAGTTGCACACACACATGACTTCTATGAAGATACCAAGGCAAGTTCTAGAATTCTAACATTCATGAATGACACACTGAAGGAAAAATAAGACTGCATAACTTGAAAGCAGTTAAAGGCTCAAAAGCCACAGGCTTATTTTTCGCAACATGCTCAAATACCCAATTTTCTTAACTAATGTCATACAAGTAAAAGACATATCCTCAACAAATCATCACATTATTCACACAAATATTTCATCTCATAAAATCAAATGCTCATAGTAAAATCATACATAAATTTTTTTTGTGTGTACTTTTTTGAATTTTAGATCCTAAATCACACAAAAGTAGTTAAACGTGCTAAAGCGATAAACATGATAAAATTAAAAGAACAAAAATTTGAAAATTTTAAAATTTTATGCAAATTTTTATGCTCTACATGCAATCATATATATAATGCAAAATGCAACAGTACTAATTTACGCATTCTTGACACCCCCCCAAACTTAAAATATGCTTTGTCCCGAACATACGAGGAAATTATCAAAAGAAGGAGGAATGCATAACGAGTACTTACTTGGATCGTTCACATGGCCCATGTGCATTTCACACGGCTGGGCCGTATAGCCCTGGGGCAATATCTGTCTCCAGCCACACGGCCGTGTGCAGCTCACACGGGCTGCCCGCGTGGCTGTTCTCTGTGGTTTAGGTCGCACAACCCATGTGGAATTTCACACAGTCGTGTGAAGTTTTTTTTAATAACCCGGAGTTTGTCGCGACGCCTCTTAGGTTGCCTTCCATAATGCGCTAAGTTTTACGTCTTCAGCCAGACGTCAGATTTCTAACATCACTGTTGTTGAACTATGTTGGTCGAAATCCTTGAGCCCTCATATTCTGTACCATCCATAACACGAATGGCGTTGCACTGTTTTCTCATATTAAGTTCATTATCGCTTGGGAATTTGTCCTTTTGATGTTGGCCTCCCACTGCAGTAACGATTTGGGCTACTTGTGTCTCCAAAGATTTCAGTCTCGCATTCAACAAAAATAATGTTAGAAACAAAGCAATAAAAAAAATATTTACAAAAGAAGGAAAAATCGAAAATAAAAAAAAAAATTTACAAAACTCAAAAAAATAAAAATATTTACAAAAAAAATCGAAAAAATATTTACAAAATTTTTGCTTCAATTAAGATTGAACTACTTATTACTATATCTAAGTTGAATATTTCAATCTCCGGCAACGGCTTCAAAAACTTGTTCGCCAAAAATATTTGGATCTCAATACTGCAAGTGTACAGTGTAGTTTATAGGATAATGACAAGCAATGTCGTATTCATCAGGGATTGAATACGAAACACTTAGGCTATAATGACATTGTATTCCAATTCTATTGAAGCTACCAAAAATCACAAGTTTTTAAGAAATAATTGAAAAATAAAAATAAAAGAAATAAATTTGTAAAAACCCGAACACCACAAGTCTTTTCAACAAATACGAAAGCAACCCTAGGCACATAATCTCAACATGTTTCTTCAATATTAAATCCAATTAATGCTTAAAAACCAATTCATGTGTTTCTATGGGTTTAATTCCTATAATAGTTTATTCTCCCTCCCGGGTGGCACATAAATAATATATTAATAATAATTGAGGTCTCCCGATGCATCACAACTATTATTAACTCCCAACAGATCTTTGAATTAAAATACTACCCACAAACATATGTAGTCTCCTGATGCATTATCCTATTTATGTCTGAATTCGATTTTTGTCTTGCTAGAACTCACCTCCCGTATTATGGAATAACAAGTATGTCATGAAAATTATTGTTCAGATAATCGGCAATTAAAAATAAGCACTCGAATTCATAAAATAGAATACATGAATCAATTAAGAAAACAATCAATCAAAATTTAACATGAATCCACAGTTTTGATTATGTCCTAGGATCCAAAGGATTAGTCTAACATTGATAACAAATTCATAGACAAACTTGAAATCAACATTTTGACATCGTTTAAGAACATACAAGAGATCTAAACTTAGAAAGAAAACCCCTTATTGTCAGGATGGATGTTCCCTCCAAGCTTTCAAAACTCGTGTGCTTCCGTAGATGTGAAAGGCCTTGTGGTGCTTTTCATAGCCAAGCCCTCCTCTCTCAAAAGACATTTGATTTGTGTAATCCTGTGTATTGTATTGTATTTTGAGGTATCTTAAGTTTTTCCATGATGAAAATTTGTCCAGGCCTTGGTCCCCCTTATATAGGTTCTTGGAGAGATCACTTGTAGAGTTCTAACGGGATTAGAACTCATATTCAGCCGTAGACACATCGCACGACCGTGTGAATCCACACGGGCGGGTCATGAGATCGGATTTTGCTCCTGGGGTCTGATGAAAGTTGTACCCCTTTACCTTAGCTTTCCATAGCAACTTGAATCAGCTCAATATAAATTTTTAGAGAACGTTATGGCCAAAACACTAAACCCTGCCCGTGCAGAAAATTGTTAGGGTGTTTGGACGTTTTTGAAGAAATTTCCCTTTTGTTCGACCGTCCATGCTTTTTTCCATCACATCTTTGCTCGTATCTTGGCTTTTCACATATACTTTGGAATGTGGTATCGCTTTTTTTCCAATTTAGCTCTATTTTCTGCAAAATTCACAAGAGTACGCAGTATCACACCCAACAAAGGAAACCAAGTAAATAACATTAAATATACATGCAAATGCATCCATTATATATTATTTTAAGCCCATAAATGCACGTATATTTACACGTATCAAATTACTGATGATTCAAAAGGAGATAGGAGATAAAACTGGCTTAGGATTCAATTCCTCTGTCTGTTCTCAAGCTCCAAGAGTGGTTTTGGAGAAAGGATCCTCAAGCAATGAAGGAGTCCAAAAGCCCGAAGCATCATAGGTTGCACCCACTCACACTCGCAATCACACACATGTTGGCCTCGGTTACAAAGGCAAAGACAAGAAGCCAACAGAGTATGCTGAAAGGACAACTGAAACTAAATTCAGAACAATCCATCATCAGACTCTTAACAAAGAAATATTATGTGAAGGCAAAGCAGAGCTACCAAAAGCCCAGAGGTTTCAGCATAGAAAGCGATATGAAGGGGATGGTAGAAACTATCCTAGTTAGGTTGATTGGAATAATCAAATGAGATATCAGCCAAGTCCTAAGGGATACAAGCCCAAGAGGCAAAGACCTCAGACTCAAAATTGGTCATTCCCTAGGCAAAATAACCATTATCAGCACACATATGCACCCAAGCACAATGCTCATTATGCACAAAAGTTTCATTATAATCCTAAGAAAGCAAATGCACCAACACAAACACAAGCATACAGACAAAAGAGACAGTTGTATGAACCTAAAGCTCCCAAGAAATTTGCAAAAATTAATTATGATTATTGAATTGATAGGTGGCAACCTCTTAGAGTCAGATCATTTGGCTATAGGTTGGTTGGATCACCTTATATTGCTAACCCCTCAAGACCCAGACATGTTTGGGTACCTAAAAATTGATTTCCTTGATTGCAAGTTCAAGCAACAGTTGAGTACCAAAGAACCTGGTACTTGGATAGTGGCTGTTCCAGACACATGACTGGCAATAAGAAGAATCTATCAAACTTCAAGGAATCCAGAGGAGCAAAAGTTATATTTGGAGGAAATGAAGCTCCAAGGGAGATAAGAGGCATTGGATCTATAAAGAAAAATGGACTATTATAGATGTAGCCTATGTTGAAAGGCTGAATTTCAATCTGTTGAGTATTAGCCGACTCTGTGATAAGGGCTACAATGTAGGATTCAACATGGGTCTTTGTCAAATCAAAGAATGTTGAATCAAATGAAGTTGTGCTATTAGGATCAAGATAGAAAAACATGTGTATAGTGGATTGGTCAACTGCTACCTTAAGGCCTAAGTACATGCCTACCACCAAAGAGTACAGCCGAATCAAGTTGGTTGTGGCACAAAAAGATGAGTCACCTGAATGTCAAGACAATCAACAAGCTTGGAAGGAGTCATCTTATGGAAGAATTGCTAGACTCAGTGTACAAGAAGGAAAGCATTTGTGATGCATGCCAGATGGGAAAGCAAATCAAGTCTTAGTTCAAGGACAAGCCTAGTCCATCTTCAACCAGGACCTTGCATTTATTGCATATGGATCTATTTGGTCCTGTTGAACCAGCTAGCATAAGTGGAAAGAAATACACCTTAGTGGTGGTGGATGATTATTCAAGATACACATGGACCATCTTTATGTGTAAAAAGAATGAAACTTTGCAGAAGCTTCCGCGGCTAATGAGGAGTTCAAAATGAGAAGAGCCAAACCATTATCAAGATAAGGTCTGATAGAGGAACTGAGTTTGTCAATGGGATTATAACTCAGTATTACACAGAGAATGGTATTGGTCATGAGTTATCATCTGCAAGAACTCCATAGAAGAATGTAGTAGCTGAAAGAAGGAATCGAACTTCAAGGAAGCGCAAGGACCATGTTAGTCAAGTGGATTGCTCGAGAGATTTTGGTCAAGCCATTAATTTTTGCTACACTCAAAATCGGTTTATGATCAATAAACAGCTGCCCAAAATGCCCTGTGAAATTTGGATATGAAGGAAGCCAAATGTTGGATATTTTCATATCTTTGGATGTAAATGCTTCATTCACAACAATGGCAAGGACAACTTGAAAGCTTTTGATGTTAAAGTTGATGAAGGTATCTTTTTGGGATACTCTACCGAGAGTAAAGCTTTCAGAGTGCTGAACAAGAGGACTATGGTCACCAAAGAGTCTAACCATGTGGTTTTTTGATGAACCTAATGTTAATGGAGAAGACAATGATGAGTTAGCTGACAAGATGAATCAGCCAACTGCACTGCAGGCTGAGGACACTGCTGAAACAGTTGAGGCACAGGTGTACATCATACATGGTCAGTTGAGACTGTTGGTCTTGAAAGCTCAACCCAAGAGGTGGATACCTTGAAGGATGCCACCATCGAAGACCCTAATGCAACTAAGTCTTCAGAAGGGATTGCTGAAGGCCTGCAATAGTTAAAATTGCTGCTAAGGTTGTTGAAGTCCCCCAGGAGGTTGAGACTTCTAGGGATCTTGTACTTGAAAAGGAAAAACTACCAGTTCCTGCATCAGAGTCACCTAAAATTGAAGAAATCAGTGCATTGCATGACTTCGATGACAATGTGTCAGTAGAGTTCCTTGACACTAACAATGAAGCTGAGTCCACCCCCAAGGACCAAGCTGTAGATGACCTAACTATAGAGGAACAAGTGACAGAATTGAAAAAGGCACGTGAGAAAGCTGCCTTGTCTTAATTCATTTTGGTTGATGGCCCATCCCCAATGATGCCTTCACCAGCTCGTGGTGCTGCTAATGCGGCTGAGGAATCGAATACTCAAAAGGAAGCACCAACTAGAGCCAATGAAGCTGTTGAGATAACTGAGGCCCAGTCAGCTCAGCAGGCTACCACAGCTGCATCTGCCAGTGAAGCTTACACAACTGAGGTACAAAGAGCTGGAAGCCAGGGGTATAAGAGAAATGCTCCCGAATGAGCGAAGAGTAATGTCCATTTGTTGAAGAAGTCCTGCTGTAAACAGAGATTGCTCCCGATGATTTAAGAGTAGTCCCGTTCGGATTTTATTTTGACTCTATGTTACCAGAGGATCAGTCACCTGAGGCAGCTGACTTCAAAAAAGCCTTCAAGGCTATGTGCGCTGAAATGGAAGCTATGGAAAAAGGCTTTGCTGCACTCAACCAACGAATGGACAACAACGATGCAATGATTTCAGGCGACATCCGAGGAGTTGTCCTATGAATTTGAGAAAGGACTATGCAAACAAATGCACTAAGAAGAGAGCAAATGAACTACTTCAAATCACTCTACAAAACTTGGGATTTGGTGTGGTGAGCAAGCTCAATTCCAGCAGAGACATCGTTACAACATAAACAAGCTAGAAGCAACTCACAAGATAAACATGGAGCTGATGAGACTCCAATATAAACAGGATTTTCAAAATACTAAAAGCACTCTGAGTAGAAATGCTGCAAATGAGCGCATAGATGAAGATTCTTCGATCAGAACAAAGAGTCACCCAAGAAAAGCTGGATAGACTTCTGACGCACAGTCCTCATGTTGGTATTGATGAAGCCAAAAAGGAGAAAGATAGATTGAAAGATGAAAACGCAAGTAAGGGGGAAGAACCAAAGAAGACCCCCAACCCTTTGAAAATTATTTTGGATAAATCACAACTCGGCTCATCAACCAGCTCTCTCCATTTCCAGCTGCCACAAGATATGTCAGCTGATGCAAAAGCTGCCTTAGCCTTTCAGAAGACTGATTAGTGTGAGTTTTGCATGTATTTTGGGCATGATTTTTGATATAATAGGTTGATATACATGCATTAACTCAGTAAAATGGGCCGTGTTCTCATATTGTGGAAAGGATATTACCGCTATGCTCGTTTTGCAAGATTAACAATATTTGGAGTACTTTTCAGGCAATTTGGAGCATTGCAAGTTAGGACCAGCAAGAGTCGAGCGAATACGCAAAGTATGGAGCTGAACCGAGCAAAAAAGCCACACGCACGCCCTAACCATGCTCACAGGCACGACCCATGCGTGATTTATACATCAAGACTATACGTTCGACCGTGCGTCTGTGTGGGAATTTCAGAGTCTCGCTGCGTTTGGCCCGGGATGTTATAAATAAAGAGGAGACGGACCCAGAAGAGGGCACCCTTACTTTACCCTAGAAAGTAGAGAAAAGAGCACCTTTCCACCGGAGGAATCGAGAGAAAGATCGAGGTCGCATCCACACTTGAGGATTGAAGATTGATCGAGAGATCATCGATATCCCTGAGTTTTCTTACTCCATTGTATTTTATTTTCATCTAGTTGATATGGTTATGAATATTTTTTCTATGAATCTTCGTTTCCCCATGTCCGGCTAAACACCTTGTGATTCCGGGGTTTGGAATTAGGTCAATTGACTCTTGTTTGTTGTTTAATTTGAATTAAAGTTATTATTTCGAACCCTATTCGAGTACTTTGCTTTATTACTTGTTTTATCATATGACCAATGGTTTAACATGCTTGATGTGTTGATTCATAATTCAAGAGATAAGTTTCAATACTAGATCTTGAGTACTTGACATGAATATTTTGCATGATTGAGAAGTCTGTGAGTATTTGTAAAGATAACTGATCTTTTATACTTTCGGGAGTTGTTTATCTTATGTTGAGTAGAGATGCTAGCATAGATAATTCAATCAACGTATTTATTGTGTCTCGAGAGAGAGGATAAATTACTTTGTGATCGTCTTGTAGGGAAGATAGATAATAATTTTTGTTTTGATTAATCATATAACAAGAGGGAGATTAACTGAAACCATAACCCTGGAATCCATCCATCTACTTGATGTTTTCAATCGTAACTCTTGCTTTGTTCTTTTTATGATAAAATATTGTCTTAGTTTTACAAAACAACCATCACAATTCGATCGTCTAAATAAAAAAAGTGTTATTACAATCTCAATAATTAGTACATTAATTTATTTATCTATGTGGGATCGACCTTGCTTACCCTATCTATTAACTACGCCGTTCACTTGCGGTGAAGCTAAAAATAAGGCGAACAAGTTTTTGGCGCCGTTGCTGGCGACTAATTAACTTTTTAGTACTAATATTGTGATAAATAGTATTATTTTTAATTTAGATATTTTTTCTTTTTATTTTGTTAAGATTCCACTCCTACAGTGTTTGGTTGGTTTCTTTTATTTGGTTCAGGTAGTGCATGAACACTCGCTCAAATCGAAGGTAATTAGCACCGTTCATACCGGAAGTTGAAGCTTTTGCCAGGCAAATAAGCGCAGCTACTAAACGAGCAAAAAGATATCTAGATCATAATATGGAGGTTGTGGAAGAGAACAATGGGGGTAACCACAGAGGTAACAATGGAGGTAACAACCAGATCAATAGTATCAATAGTGAGGTACCGATACCAGAAGCTCTGGCAGTCCAACAACAATCGATTCGCAATTACTTTCGCCCTCAGAAAAATCGCAACTATGGTGGAATTACTCGTATCCTGATTAATGCTAATAACTTTGAGTTGAAGCCGACGTTAATTTCAATGATTCAACAAAACCAGTTTGGGGGATTTGCAATTGAGGATCCCAACTCTCATCTTGCACATTTCATGCAAATCTGTAACATGATCAAGATGAATGGAGTGTCGGATGATGCGATACATCTGCGCCTATTCCCTTTCTCTTTAAGGGATAAGGTTAGAAACTGGTTTGGCACATTGACTCAGGGTAGTGTTAATATTTGGGACGACTTGAGCCAAAACTTCTTATTCAAATTCTTTACACCAAGAAAGATACTGCAGCTTAAGAGCAAGATAACTCAATTGAGCATAGTTCGACTACGAGCCACGTGACGAGGCCTGGGAGAGATTTAGGGATTTGTTGAGGAGGTTTCCGCAACATGGGTTTCCAGAGGATCAACAACTTTGTCTCTTCTACAACGGGTTATTGGGACAGACAAGATCATTTGTGGATGCCACAGTAGGAGGAGCTGTACTAGCAAAAGTCCCATAAGATGCATTAATTTGCTTGAAGAGATGGCAATGAATAGCTATCAGTGGCCCTCCGAGAGGAAAAATGTGAAAATGGTAGCCGAAGTTTCTGATTCGGACCCAATCAAAGCATTAATAGCTCAGATGACAACATTGACAAATTAGATGAGTGTTTTAACAAAAAGGGTCAAGTCAACATGGGTACCAATAATGGGAGTTAGAAAGATCCTATGGAAGAGGCTCATTATGTCAATAACCGAAATTTCAGCAATTTCCGGAATAATTCAACTTCCACGCATTATCATCCAAGTTTGAGGAATCACGAAAATTTCTCTTATGTGAATACGAAACACGTTATGGAACCACCACTGGGCTTCAGTGCGACGAATGGAGTCATTAATACGGAAGCTAAGCCATCTTTGGAGGATGTTCTTACCTCGTTCATGAGTTAGATGAGTTCGTTTATGAATGAAATGAGGAACCGATTGAATAAAGATGAGGCTAAGATAGACAAGATCGAGGCACATGTCACACAATTGGCTAACACTGTGAGCTCACAAATGAAAAATTTAGAAACTCAGATTGGCCAGTTAGTTATAATCATCGGTGGACAGCGTCAGAAGGGCCATTTTCCAAGCAACACTGAAGTCAACCCGAAGGAACAGTGTAATGCCATTCATTTGAGGAGTGGTACGGAGTACGAGGGGCCAAAAATTCCAGAAAATAAAGAAAAACCGCATCCACGCATGACCCATGCGCATGCGCACGACCGACCCATGCGTGGTGCCGAACAATTGATTTTGACCCCTGGAGACAAAGACACTGCAACAAATGGCGACGTTGAGGTCGAAGATGGGAACAATGAACATAATGATAAACAAAAAGGGGCTGAGAAGCTTAAATCTTCTTCTAACTCTGATTTTTCAAAACTTACTACCCCCTCCCTTTTCCTCAATGTTTTCAAAAGAAAAAGTTAGATGCCCAATTTGCTAAATATCTGGACATCTTTAAGAAACTGCATATTAACATACCTTTTGCTGACGCATTGGAGCAGATGCCCAACTATACGATGTTTTTAAAGGATGTGATGTCCAAGAAGAAAATGTTGGCAGAGTTCGAGACTGTTAACTTGACTGAGGAGTGCAGCACCATCATTCAGAGAAAACTACCTCAAAAGCTCAAAGATCCGGGGAGTTTCACTATTCCTTGTAAAATAGGGGGTGTTTTCTTTGATAAAACATTGTGTGATTTAGGAGCAAGTATTAACTTAATTCCCTTGTCCATTTAATTTTCAGGAAACTTGGATTACGAGAGGTGAAGCCATCTACGGTCACCTTGCAACTTGCAGATAATTCACTCACATATCCTAAGGGGATCATAGAAGATGTGCTCGTGAAAGTCGACAAATTTATATTCCCCGTGGATTTCTTAGTGCTTGACATGGAGGAAGATCATGGCGTCCCTCTGATACTTGGGTGTCCATTCCTAGCAGCTGCAAAATCCTTGATAGACATGCAAAAGGGAGAGCTCACATTACGGGTTAATGATGAGCATGTTTTATTCTCTATCTGTAAGGCTGCGAAAACTCATGATAGTATAGAGAGCTGCAAACCCTTATCAGTCGTTAATTCATGTATTAATGCTAAAAACTGGAGTGATTGTGTGTGTGCTTTAGATCATGTGCAGGAATTACCGAAAAATGAGAAAGCAAAGGACACGAAGAAAGACAGCAGCTCAGAAGCAAGCATGTACTGTCGCTCGCACGGTGCAAACGAGAAAAAGATGGCATTTGATCGATGTGTGAAACCTTCACTAGAGGCATTCAAAGGAGAAATGCATGAAGAGGTGGCATACATCACCTTGTGGGATCATTAATCGAGATATACATGCGTCAAGCTATAGACGTTAAATTTAGCGCTTGTTGGGAGACAACCCAATGGTTTGTTTTTTTTTGTTTTTCTTTATTTAGATAGGATTTACTTGTTTTTTAATTCCAAAAAAAAGAAAAAGAAAACATTCGCATTGATTCACGTGAAGCCCGTGCGCATAGGCACGGCCCGTGCGCAACTGCAAAGTAGGGGAGGTGCTCTCGACTTGACGCACGGGCAGGTCGTGCATAAGCGCACGGCCCGTGCGTCTGTCCACTGAAACATTATTAGGTCGCGATTTGGGGTCTTCTTCTCCACTTCAAAAACCTACTTCTCAAAAATCCCTCTCGCCCCTCTCTCCTCATTTGCTTAAAGGTCGAATTTTCACTCGGTTTCACTACAAATCCGACACTTCCACCACACTATACACGAATTTTGCACAAACTTTAACTTTGGTTGGAGTTTTGTTGGAGAAAAGCACCTAGGGTTGGCAATTCATCCTATTTGCGAATTCTTGAAGATTTCGGTAAGAACTACACTCTTTATTCGATTTTCATGTAGAATAAGTATTGAGGATTTATATATGCAGCATTATGTGATTGATTTGCTATGATTTATTTTGATTATTCTATGGGGCATATTATCAAACACTTGGTAGGCATCATGAATTGGTGAATAATTATTTGAGTTGTTGATTGGTTATCGATTGGGCATTGATATTTAGAGTGTTCATGACTTCGATTCTCCACAATTGTATTGATGTTGAAATATGAGACTTAGTTCTTGATTTAAAACTTGAGGGATGAGACATTATGCTATAGATAGGAAACACTAGACATGAGTTCACCATATTCTTGTTGTTACTTTGTTCATTCGGAATCTCACATATGATTTTGCTAGGTACAACAGTTGGAACAAGTGGCTATGGCAGACAGAAGAAGAAGACAAAGGGAGAGGGCACAATAGAACATAGACCCGAATAGCCCCACAACTTACGGGGTAGAACTCTCTGAGGATGCCGACATTGAAAGATGGAATTGGTTGGTCACCCGACCTATGAACCCTACAAGATACGTTGATGACGAGTGTACCCGAATACTTGGGATACATGATGATGTCTGGCGATTTATGAGAGGGTCGGGTGGATTGCATTCATGCGAGGGAGATGGCCAACCTACAGAAGCCTCACACTCGAATTCTTGAGCACCTTCGAGTTGTTCAAGCAAGGCGGCGCAAATGAACCTTTTGAGATCCTATTCCAGCTGGGAAGAGTGAGACAACGACTTTCAATTGCCTAGTTGAACAATATTTTTGAGGTACCGGCTGACATACCTGCACTGAAGGGACTATAGTCAGTATGACTTCTGGCGATTACTCATGGAAACACCAAAAATAGGTGTTATGGTTTATGAGGCATGGACTGCCAAGTCCTCATGGGTGCGGAACCCGGTGTTTTGGTATATCTAAAGAGTCACCTCTACTTCCATATATGCGAGAGAGAACAATGGGGGAATGACTGTTAGGGAGCTTTATTTGATATGGTGTATGTTGACCAACACACCATATAACATATCAGCTTATTTTGCGGAGAAATTAGACCAAGTGGCCAATCAAAATTGGGGCACCATCATGATTGGGGGTATGATTACTCCAATCGCCCGACAATTCAACATCAATGTTAGGGCCCTGGATCCGGTTGAGGGTGAAAGGAGGATAAGTTTGACAATATTACACACTATGAAGATCATTACGGAAGAGGAGTGCGTGTACCTCTTCCAACAAAGAGCCAGATATCCATTCCCGCTGCCAACACGACTCTCACCACAGTGGAGAACATCAATGACAGGGCCAATTTTTTACTAAACTCTGAGGCACATGACAGAGTTATACAAGCCATGCTCGCATGGAAAAGGCAAAGGGTCGCCGGACTCCCAGATGGTGAGGACATGGTGGCAGAGGAGATGGAATACTTAGGCAACGAAGGGGGAGCCGGATAGGAATACCAATAAAGGGCAAAGGACATACCTGAGAGTTCTCACAAGGGTGAGGAGCGAGGGGGTTATGACTTCAATGATCAATTATTAGACCTCGAGGAGAGAGTCCAGCTGCACCATGATGAATTCCGAGGTTTTAGAATGGAGCAGCAGCACTGGAACTTGGCAGCCGACCGGCGGCAAGAGGAGCTCCTCAAGATGATGCAACAAATGACCCAGTGGCACATCTCTCATGGCCACTTTCCACCGCCATCCCTGCAGTGAGCCAGGTTGAATCCACACTTTCTCTTTATTGAAATTCTATCTTTCCTTGTATGCAATATAATTTCATTCACGTTTGGGGAGGGGGAGAAAGATAGTTAATTTTGATATGAAGGGTGTGGAGAGAAATTTTTTGAATTTCATATAGTTGCATGTAGAGTATTTAGGTTGCGTTGCATTAGATGCACGTTTATAATTTTAGCATATTTACCACTTTAGTAGGTTTTAAGGAGTGAGTAAAACGGTATTTGTTGTGAGCGTTGCGACTTGGGGGATATTTTGAAAAACATTTCTGCTGTTTTGATTGGGTATTGAGTACGAAGTGATCAAACTGAGAATGGATGATATAGAGCATGTGAATATTGAAAACATGGATTTTATGCTTTGATTTATGAATTTGCTAGCTTGTGAGCTTTTGAGCCTTTACTGCTTTCATTAAGCAGACTTGTTTATTGTTTTGAGTGTATCGTTCATGATGTTAGAACTCTATAACTTGCCCTGGTATCTCTGTCAAAGCCACATGTTGTATTCGTTTTGTGAAAATGATTTAAAGCCATTTTTGTTAAACCTTTCAAGCCATTGGCCTACCAAATGATATTGAATTCCCTAGTTAACCAATTTGAGCTTATTGCCTTATTTTTTGATAGCCACGTCTTTAGCCTTAACTTGATATATTTGTTGTCCTAAACTTGAGCTTATAGAATTGAGTAAGTGAGTTGAATAAGGTTAAGCGATTGAGATCAATAATATAGAGAATTGGGTGAGAGTTGGTTTATGTGAATGAAAGAAAAGAAAATGAGGAAAAGATTGATGAATACTCATGAAAGAGTCAAAAAAAAAAAGAAAAAAAAAAAGAAAATCGACTTTATGATTGGGTTTGATATGATAAACTTGTAGGCTGGGACTGTAATATGATGTGAAAAAGTTGAGTTTTATCAAAGAAGAGAAAAAAAGGGGATATGAGGAACTGATGAAAACAAGGGGTGGTTTGAGAAGCATAGTGGTTTGATATGAGGTTTGATAATTCGAATGAAAAAAAATATGCTTACCAATCTATATGATCGAGTTTGAGTCACTTTATCTATATTTCCCTACCCTAACCAAAAAGCCTTCATTACAACCAAATGACAAAGTTCTTTTTGATTCATGAATTGCACACACTTGAGTGGCGGAGATTTGAGACGATTTGCAAGCTTATGGTAGTTCTTCATCACTAATATGATTTGAGCGTCATCACATCCCTTATACACTTGAGAGGAGAGCATATACTTGATCAGTGAGAGTCGTGATTCAAAGCATTTGCCATAGTTTTATTGAAACGTGTTCTATGTTAGATATTTGAGGCTTGGTTGATTCATTGCTTGATACTTATGGATAAGCAACATGAGTTTTATTGTGTTGTTCTTGATTATTGCTTTTCATTCCTCCCACTTGTGTTTTGTCTTGTTTATAAAGCGTTGACCGGGACTGTCAACAGTTTAAGTTTGGGGGTTTGATTAGTGTGAGTTCTGCATGTATTTTGGGCATGATTTTGGATAGAATAGGTTGATAAACGTGCATTAACTTAGTAAAACGGATCGTGTTCTCATATTGTGGAAAAGATATTATGCTTTGCTCGTTTTGCAGGAATTAACAATATTTGGAGTACTTTTAAGGCAATTTGGAGCTTGCAAGTTAGGACAGACAAGAGTCGAGCGAAAAAAGCACACGCACACCCTGCCCGTGCTCATAGGCATGACCCATATGTGATTTATACATCAAGATTGTACGTTTGATTTAACGCACGGGCTGTTCGTGCCTATACGCACGGCCCGTGCGTTTGATCAAGAGAAAAACAAAGTTATGGCTTGACGCACGAGCAGCCCGTGTGCATAGGCACAACCGTGCATCTGTGCGGGAATTTCAGAGTCTCGCTGCGTTTGACTTAGTTTGGCCTAGGATGTTATAAATAAAGAGGAGACGGACCCAGAAGAGGATACACTTACTTTTACCCTCGAAAGCAAAGAAAAGAGCACCCTTCTATCGAAAGGAATCGAGAGAAAGATCGAGGTTGCATCGACTCTGGAGGATTGAAGATTGATCGAGAGATCATCGATATCCCTGAGTTTTCTTACTCTATTGTATTTTATTTTCATCTAGTTGATATGGTTATGAACAATTTGTCTATGAATTCTTCGTTTCTCATGTCCGACTAAACACCTTGTGTTTCCGAGGTTTAGGATTAGGTTAATTGACTCTTGTTTGATGTTTAATTTGAATTAAAGTTATTATTTCAAACCCTATTCGAGTACTTTGCTTTATTACTTGTTTTATCATATGACCAATGGTTTAACATGCTTGATGTGTTGATTCATAATTCGAGAGACGAGTTACAATACTAGATCTTGAGTACTTGACATGAATATTTTGCATGATTGAGAAGTCTATGAGTATTTGTGAGAATAACTGATCTTTTATACTTTCGGGAGTTGTTTATCTTATGTTGAGTAGAGATGCTAGCATAGATAATTCAATCAAAGTATTTATTGTGTCTCGAGAGAGAGGATAAATTACTTTTGTGATCGTCTTATAGAAAAGATAGATAATAACTTTGGTTTTGATTAATCAGATAACAAGAGGGAGATTAACTGAAACCATAACCCTGGAATCCATCCATCTATTTCATCTTTTCAATCGTAACTCTTGCGTTATTCTTTTTATGATAAAATATTGTCTTAGTTTTACAAAACAACCATCATAAAATTCGATCGTCTAAATAAAAATAGTGTCATTACAATCTCCATACTTAGTACATTAATTTATTAGTCTCCGGGGGATTGACCTTGCTTACCCTATCTATTAACTACGCCGTTCACTTGCGGTGAATCTAAAAATAAGGCGAACAAAGACAAGAGCAGCAATCGAAGCTGAATTTGCAAAAGTTGATCGCAGGCAACATGGTCGCATAGAAGGATTGAAATCCAAGTTCCATGGTCCCCCAGCAGGGTTACTCCCATGTTCGCCAGCAGTGAAATTTCTATAAGGACCTGCTCTAGATATAGGATTTGAGCCTAGGTCAGTTGAAGAATTGGAAACGCTCAAATCAGAAGGATTCTTCAAGGGAATGAATCTCGCAAAGGCATGAGATTTGTATTGGGAAAGAGGGTTGGATGTTGTTAAGTTAGCCGAGAAATAGCAGACTCAGTCGAGTAGTCAACATACTTCTAGGTCTCCACCTGTTCAGTACACTCCCAGGGGCAGAGCAAACTCACGAAGAGGAAAGGGAAGGTCTGGTGGAAGAGACAGAAGCATTCCACCAAGTAGACCTAAGGATATTCAGTATGTGAATCCCCAAAAGAAAGACATGTTATACTGAGCTGGACTAAGGGAACTGGAAAATAGAGACATTGCCAAGAGAAATGAAGAGGCAACTAAGCGCCAAGAAGAAGAAAATATCAGGCAGGATCAAGAATGAGAAGAAAAAGAAGGAGAGACCAAGCTCAAAAGAGAGCTTATGAGAAAAACAGAAAGGAAGAAGATGATAGGAAGAGGAAAAGAGAAGAAGAAGAGAGGATAAGGAAGCAGCAGAGACGCCGAAGGCTGCTGCAGACATATTCTTGTTGTATTTAATTGTGAATACACAGAAAAATTTGTAAGTACCTTGTAATTGTTTTTTCATTGTACATTGGAAATACATTGTAAATTGCAAGAATGATATATTCAATAAAATGACATATTCATACAATCATTCTTTTTTAAATCACTATTTACTTTGTTAATTTATTTAAGTTTTGGCATCATCTAAAATAGGGAAATTGTTAGGAAATTTATGTAATAGATTTTGATGATGCTATGTAAAACTTATATTATGAAGTTGGCACCCAAATTCTGCTGAAAAATCAACTATACAATAGATAGAGTTCTATTAGCTAAGTCGAAGCAGTCAAGTTGAAAATTGCAGAAGTTGACTGAAGATCAAAGTGAAGATTCTGTTGTGTGTCAGCTGAGTATTGCAGTAAATGATCAGTCAAGTACCAAAAAGTTGTCTCAATCAGCAGACTCACAACTAAGTCACTACCAGTTAAGTGGAGAAAAGGACTCAAGAAAGCTGAAGGTGTCCATTGATAAGCAATGTCAAATCTTTGTTGAAAGAGAAAACATGACAATGTGCAAACCATAAAGTTGTTTTGCTGAAAAAGTGCAAATAGTTGGGAACCAATGGGATGCTCATGCAAACCTGTAGAGGTTCGTGCATTTGCAGAAGAGCATTAATACAAAGATTAGTCTACATCAAATGTTGCATAACAAGATAAGCCAACGACCATGAAGTGTAGTTTGTAAAATGGATCTATCTCTTCAACGGATACATTTTTCAAACAGGCACTATAAAAGGCCGAGGAGCTTATGAGAGAGAGAAAAAGAAGCAATAGACACATACTTGCAAACATTCAAGCAAAGAGCAAAAGTACTCTCAAGCTATTCATTCAATCCTCAACTCTAAACTCGAAGGAAATCGATCCAATACACTCAGTGAAGGAAAGACAACTTGAAAGTGTTGAAGAGGAAACATTGTTGAAAAATAATGAGTCTACACATCCAAGGTAGAAGGAAGTATAGTGAGATTCTTATTGAACTAGTCTTTGGATCCGTTGGAGGACTACGTGATCAAATCCAAGGATCTGAGGGAGTTGAAGTAGCAGGACAATTGTCTTGTGAAGAGCTGAGTCCTAGAAGCAAAGCCAGTTGTGTGATCATGCAAGGCCTAGCTTGGACTGTTGTACTATTGTAACAAAGTCACTGTTACCTTAGTGGATTCCTCCAGGAGTTGGAGAAGAGTGGATTAGAGGAATTACTCCATCCTCGAACCACTATAAAATTGCTCTGTGTCTTTTACATTCAGCACATTTATTTCTTGTATATTGTTGGGAAATTTATTTATTAGATTTTGATGAATGCCATGTAAAACTTAGACTAGAAAGTTGGCACCCCATTTTCCTTGTAATTTGTATTGCAATAGATAGGGTTGTACGAAGCCGAGTCAAGTCCTATGCCTAGAAATACAAGAAGTCAACTGAAGACTAAAATGAAGACTCCGCTGTGGAACAACTGAGTATGGCAAGGAGGAGAAGTCAAGAACATGACTGAAGGAGTATCAGCTAGGATACAGTTGTGTGAAGTGTCAGTCAAGTCAACTCAAGAAGCCAAGTCAAGTTGAAGTGGTCGATGAGTCATTCAATCATTGGAGCAGACTCAAGTCACCTGGGGAAAAGGCAAAGCAAAGAGGAGTTAATCGAAAAAAAGAATCCGTTGTATGAAGTTAAGAATATTACCTAAACAAGTAATACTTCCATCTTTGCCATGTCTTAAACTGCTCAGTCCCAGAAGCGTATAAAAGGAATAAACCAATGGGAAGCACTGCACCTTGTGTCAGACTCTGAAAAGCTAAATGCTCATTTAATACGAGGAAATGTCAATATCAAGGACTGCAACAAGACAAGCCAACGAACACAAGTGAGTTTTGAAAATCAACCTATCTCTTCAACGGGCAGATTTTTGAAAGTTCACTCTAAAAGACTGAGGAATCACTTTGAGAAAAGGTTACTTTGATGACCTGAACCACGAACATTCAAGCTATTATTCGAACTGTAACCTGCAAAATATTCTCAAGTTATTCAAGCAAATCCTTAAGCCTAAATTTCGAAGGAAATCAATCCAACACCAAGCTGTGAAGGAAAGACAACTTCAAACTGTTGAAGAGGAAACTTTTGAAGAATCAAAAGGGGTCTACATTCCAAGGAGGATTGTAGAAAGGTTCAAGGTCGAACCAGTCTCAAGTTATTGGAGGGCTTCGTGATCAAATCCAAGAAGCTTGAGCAAGTGAGCTGAAGTAGCAAAGCGCCGCCCTGTGAAGAAGTTTCGAGTCGGATGAGAAGCCATTTGTGTGACCAAGGCATCTCAAGATCGAGTCCCAAAGGATCAAGTCAGGTTTGTGTGATCAAGACTTGCATCGACCGATAACCACTTTGTACTCTAATCAATACTTAGTGGATTCCTCCAGGAGTTGGAGAAGAGAGGATTAAAAGAATTACCCCATCTTGAACCTCTATAAAAATTATTGTGTCATTAACATTTCAAAGCATTTAATTTATGCATATCATTTTATATCTCACGATAATTTGATATCCAATCGATAATTAACAAAGTGCTAAAACCAAGTGTTAAAATAAACTTAAACCAAATTCAAGGGTGTTAAGTCTTCCATTTGAAAATTTCATATCACCAAGTTAAGTATTAGACTAAACAATTTGAGTTATTCTATCAACAGCTCAGTCGATTCTATTGAGTGGCTAACTCTGCTGGTTAACTAACTTAGCTGTCCATCATGGACATAGCTGTGAAATTAACTCTGAACTAATTTAAAAGGACTAAATTCGAAAAGTTGGTAAGGTTTATTCAACCCCCCCCCTTCTAAACCTTACTCACACCTCTTGGGACCTACAAGTGGTATTAGAGCGGTTGGTTCATTGAGCCTTCCGCACTGGTTACTGAACTAGATCTCCAATCTTTCAAAGAAGTTTTCTTTTAACACTTGTTCTTTCAAAAGCCATTTTTAAAACAGCAAAGTTATTATCATGGAAGCAAATATGACACGCATTCCTATGTTCACCATTGAAGAATTTGATGACTGGAAAATACGTATGCAAGCTCATCTATCAGCTTTACATGATGATATGTGGATAGGGATAGAGGATGGGCCACTGCAAATAATGAAGGTGAACACAACGGCAAGGAGAGCTGCTGCAGCTAAAGGAGAAGATGTTGCTCCTCCTAGACCAGCTATGGTTGAAAAACCAATAGCTGAATGGACAAATGATGACAGAAAAAGATACAACTTGGACAATGTGGCCAAGGATATACTTTACAAGACTTTGGACAAAGCCATGTTTAACAAAGTCAAATCTTGCAAGACAGCCAAAGAAATCTGGGATAAACTAACCTTAATTTGTGAAGGATCTGAGCAAATTAAGGAAAACAAATTATCTGTTGTTGTTCAAAAATTTGAAAATTATAAAATGCTTGCAGGTGAGACAATGGATCAGCTGGATGCTAGATTCACCGAAATTACCAATGAGCTATCAGCACTTGGGAAAATAATACACACAGAAGGAGATGTGTATGAAGATACTAAGGAGCCTCCCAGCTGAGTGGGAAATGAAGACCATGGCTCTAAGGCACTCGATGGACCTATCAAAAACATCCAATCATGAACTATTCTAAGACCTCAAAGCTTATGAGTTCGAACTGAGAAGAAAATATCAAGAGGAGACAGATGTACCCAAAACAGCTGCACTCATAGTCAAGGAAGGGAAGAGAGCTGAGACCAAAAAAATCATTGACCAGGAGGAAATTGCCTTAATGGTTAAAAGATTCAACAAGTTCTTCAACAAGAACTACAAAAGAAACAAAGGTGAATCCTCCAGAAGACATTCAGCTCCCTCCAAGTCAAAGGAAGATAGGCCACCAAAGAGAGCTGAGTATCAAAAGGTCGAATATCAAAGACCTGACAACCTAAGAAATGAGAGAGCTGATCAAAAAGTTGAAAACCTGTGTTGGAATTGCAGACAACCAGGACACTTTGCTATTGAGTGTCCATATCCTGTAGTCAACAAATACAGGAGTGAAGAAGAAATAAGAGTCTTCAGAGAAAGAAGACAAGAAAAGAAAAGAGCCATGTTGTCGCTTTGAGATCTTAAACAAACTAAGTCAAAAGATACAGCAGACTCAGAAAGTAGTGAAGCTGACTACTCAAGTGATTATGAAGAAGAATCCTTAATCTGTCTAATGGCCAAAGAACAAGATCAACCTGACCAAGAAGATGAGGTTCAAGGAACAACTGAGTGCCAAGGAACCTGGTACATGGATAGTGGCTGTTCCAGACATATGACAGGAAACAAGAAAAATCTGTCAAAATTCAAGGAGATTAGAGGTGCAAAAGTCATATTTGGAGGAAATGAAGCTCCAGGGGAAATTAGAGGCACATGATCCATCAAGAAAAATGGATTAGAAATCACAGATGTTGCATACGTTGAAGGCCTCAACTTCAACTTGTTAAGCATCAGCCAACTCTGTGACAAGGGCTATAATGTTGGATTCAATATGGGAGTATGCCAAATCAAAGACACGAATCAAATGAAGTAGTGTTGCAAGGATCCAAACAGAAGAACATGTATGTGGTAGATTGGTCGACTGCCACACCAAGCACTTGTCTCAGCTAGCAAAGCTAGCAAAAATCAATCAAGTTGGTTGTGGCATAAGAAACCGAGTCATCTGAATTTCAAGACAATTAACAAGCTTGCAAGGAGTAATCTTGTAGAATGACTACCAGACTCAGTGTACAAGAAGGAAAGTGTTTGTGATGCATGCCAGATGGGAAAGCATATCAAATCATCATTCAAAGAGAAGTCTAGTCCATCTTCAACAAGGATATTGCATCTTCTGCATATGGATCTACTTGGTCCAGTTGAGCCAGCTAGCATAAGTGGGAAGAAATACACTCTAGTAGTGGTGGATGATTACTCAAGATATACATGGACAATCTTCGTGTGTAAAAAGAAGGAAACTTTGCAGAAGTTACCTCAACTGATGAAAAGAGTTCAAAATGAGAAGAGTCAAACCATTATTAAGACAAGATCTGATAGAGGAACTGAGTTTGTCAATGGAATAATAACTTAGTACTGTATTGAAAATGGTATAGCTCATGAATTATCTGCAGACAAGGAGTCCACAAATGAGAATGGAGAGCGAGAAAGAAGAAACAGAACTCTCAAGGAAGCTGCAAGAACCATGTTGTTAGTTTGGATTGCCAAAAAGATTTTAGGCTGAAGCTATCAATACTGCATGCTATACTCAAAATAGATGCATGATAAATAGACAGCTGACAAAAACTCCCTATGAAATTTGGACAGGGAGAAAGCCAAATGTTGCATACTTTAGAATATTTGGATGTAAATGCTTCATCTACAACAATGGCAAGGATAATCTAAAGGCTTTTGATGC
Organism: Rehmannia glutinosa; assembly: GCA_016081115.2. Lineage (NCBI taxonomy): Eukaryota > Viridiplantae > Streptophyta > Magnoliopsida > Lamiales > Orobanchaceae > Rehmannia > Rehmannia glutinosa. Next base: position 24,915,735 of record CM071932.1, on the reverse strand, counting down.
TAAAGCTGATGAGGGTATCTTTTTGGGATACTCAGCTGAAAGTAAAGCCTATAGAGTGCTGAACAAGAGGACTATGGTCACAGAAGAGTCTATCCATGTGGTTTTTGATGAACCCAATATAAATGGAGAAGACATAGAAAAGTTAGCTAATAAGCTGAATCAGCCAACTATGCAGAAGAGTCCCTATGTTGAAGCTGAAGCTGGAGTAATCAATCAAGATGAAGGTAAAATAGCTGAATCTCAAAGACAACTGGAAAATTTGCAGCTAAGTGATGATGAGAGAGTTGCTCAAGACAACACAGCTGCAAGACGATTGAACCCAGCTGACTTACTCCAACCAGATGTGAGATGGCTGAGAGACCATCCACCAGAGCTAGTCATTGGAGATGTAAGACATGGTGTAAGAACCAGATCTAGAGCTCAACAAGAAGTTATGTTCACTTGTTTTGTTTCCCAAATAGAGCTAAAAGATGTGTCCCAAGCACTGAATGATACACATTGGATTCAAGCCATGCAAGAAGAGCTGAATCAGTTTGAAAGAAACAAAGTATGGGAATTGGTGCAAAGACCAACCCATCAAAATGTTATTGGCACAAAATGGGTTTTTAGAAACAAAATGAATGAAGAAGGTTCTGTGGTAAGATACAAAGCAAGATTGGTAGCCAAATGGTATTGCCAAGAAGAAGGAATAGATTTTGATGAAACATTTGCTTATGTTGCAAGATTAGAAGCAATAAGGATGTTTCTTGCCTATGTTGCACACAAGAACTTCACTGTATATCAAATGGATGTGAAAAGTGCATTCTTAAATGGATTGTTGGAAGAAGAAATCTATGTTGAGCAACCTCCAGGATTTGAGCAGAAGACTCTTGGAGATGGAGAGAGTATACTGCTTGTTCAAATATGGATTGAAACAGGCACCTAGAGCATGGTATGATACATTATCTCAATTTCTGACAGATAATGGATTCACCAAAGGCAAAGTGGACAAAACACTCTTCAGAATTCAAGATGGAGAGAGTATACTGCTTGTTCAAATATATGTGGATGACATTATTTTTGGATCCACAAACAAGGAGCTATGTGATAAGTTCTCAAACCTCATGCAAGGTAAATTTGAGATGAGTATGATGGGAGAGCTGACATTCTTTCTAGGACTTCAAGTCAAACAGCTGAAGGATGGAACCTTCATAAGTCAGACAAAGTATACCAGAGATTTAATAAAGAAATTTGGTATGGAAGAGAAGTCTTCTGTGAAGATACCAATGAATACATCTATCAAGATGGACATGGATGCAGATGGCAAGCCTGTGGATCAAACAAGTTACAGAGCACTTATTGGATCACTGCTCTATCTCACAACAAGTAGGCCAGACATCACCTTTGTAGTATGTGTATGTGCAAGATTCCAATCTGCTCCAAAAGAAAGCCATCTGACTGCAACTAAGAGAAACCTAAGATATTTGAAGGGATGCCAAGAAGTTGGCCTATGGTATCCAAATGAAGGTGGATTCAAGCTTATTGGCTACTTAGACTCTGACTATGCTGGATGTGGAGTTGACAGGAAAAGTACTTCAGGCACTTGTCAAATGCTTGGAAACAGATTGGTTTCCTGGTTTAGCAAGAAGCAAAACTCAATAGCCACATCTGGTGAAGCGAGAATACATAGTCTGCATGGCATTTGTTGTGCAGCCCAAGTCTTATGGATGAGACAACAGCTGAGAGATTATGTAATTGAAGAAAAAGAGATTCCAATTATGTGTGATAACACAAGTGCTATTGCAATCACTCAAAATCCTGTGTTGCATTCAACAACAAAGAACAGTGATGTTTGATATCAATTCATAAGACATCATGTTGAAAAGAAAGACATCACCTTGGAATACATCTCAACTAACAAACAGTTAGCTGACATATTCACTAAGCCATTGTGTGAATCACGATTTGAAGAACTTAAGCATGAGCTAGGGTTAATTGAGCTGAGTTGACACTCAGAAGACTCAAGGAGAAGAGATGAAAAATGAAAAGATCAAAATAGAGCAGAACGTGTGAATCAGCTAAGTGAATCAGCCATATCGGAAAGTCAGTTGTATCGAGTTAGCTGACAGCTGAGTCACTACATGAATAGAGAGAAGAAGAGTTGAGTCAGCTAAGGAGTAAGTTGAATCATTTATGAGCTAAGTGACAAAAACACAGTCGTTTTTAATAAGCGGGAATGGTTTTAAGGATGACGTCAGCGTAATAATGACAGGTACAATCAAAAGCTGCACGACAAAGCCTATGATTGGATATAAATGCTGTAGCATTAAATGAGAGAAATTAAATGCTAATCGGCGTGCTAAATCTGAGCCAGCGATCTTGATCAAATTTCAAAAACCGAAAGCACGTCCTTTCATAACCCATATATACCATTTTGTTAAGTTTCTCACTCACATTACTAAAAAACTTTTCATCTCTCCAAAAGCAAAGAAATCTTTTTTCTCTCAAAACCGTACCATATCTTCAGAGCAAGTTCGTCCATTCAAAAACTCAGAGAAATGGCATCAACCTATGATTTCACCAAGCTAGGGAAGCAAATACACACTGGTTCTACCATGGATTTCGAAGGGATGGTTAAACAGGGTTCCGATGAAACCCTTGTGAAGACGATAGCCGACAAAATCAAGAAATCTGGACTGAAACCCTTCCTCACGATGGAGTTGCAGATGACATACATTGAGGAGGTAGCACAGTTCTACGTAAATGCTGAGGTTCATGACGAAGGCATCAAATCCTCTGTTCACGGAAAGGACTTCACCATCGCTGCTGAAGATCTAGCGGAGCATTGTTTGCTGTCGTCAGAAGGAGTGCAGGAGATATTTGAGACCGATGTAAACTTGGCTATTGCATGGAAGGAAGTGGCTAGACCTGAATGTTTGCGAAGGTGGTTTACACGGTGATAAGAAGTCTTTGAAGGAAGATTATCGAAGCCACCTGGATATGATAGCCAAATGTGTAGATATAAAATTTGGAAGCTTTAATCAGCTGTCCAAAACTAAGCTGATCGTCATGGCTGCGATCATGGAGGAGAAGAAGGTAAACTAGGCTGAGTTTGTATACAACAAACTCTGCCAGAATGTTGGAAACAAGCCCTTCAAGGACGATGGATCATTCGGAGGATCCTTGGGTTATGGCCTTGTAGTTGGCCGGTTGATGGAGGTGAAGGGTGTTCCACTCAGACATGGAAAGGCGTTTCATGTCAACAAGAAGATGTTCCAATCAAATATCTCAGGAGCCCAGAAGAGAGCTTACGCCAAGAGGGGGGACACCAGTGAGGGGAATCAGCTGATCCAGACAAAACAGCTGTTGCCTCCCCTCCAAAGAAGAAATCTGCCCATGCAGCTGGAAAGAAGACTACTGCCCCTGCAGCGAAGAAAAAGAAAAATGCACTTGCCCCTGCAGTCGAGTCACCTGCCCCTGCAGCCAAGTCACCTGCCCCTGCAGCCGCAGTGGAGAAGGAATCCGTAATACCTTCTCCAGAAATAAAGAAGAAGAGGACTGCCAAGGCGAGAAAGGCAGCTGCCTCTAAGGCAACTCCAAAGGCCTTTACCTTTGAGGAACCGGAGGAAGTAGAACCAGACATTTCTCTTGGTGAAAAATAAGAGAAGGAGAAGACTTACCAGGCGTTCAGAGCTTGAGCGCAAACAGATTCGCCACTCACCGAAAAGATATCAAAGATTCGCCGGAGAAGTGCGATCTCGAGAAGTTGTTGATGAAAACACCCAAATCTGTTTTTGTCCAGAGAGCAAATTGAAGACCCATTGTGGATAGAACAACGAGGAAACAAAATGGAGACATTAGAATCCCCCCCCGAGGATCGTGTCTCCACCACCCGATCGATTTGAAGGAGTTGAGCAGCTGAGTATGTTGCCTTCCATTCTTTGAAAAGGAAGGGCAACAAGGAGAAGATGATGAAGATGATGTGATCATGCTCTCTCCACCATATCCGGACATCTAAAATCGCCGAGAGAATGGAGAAATGGAAGCTTAGTCGATCAATGGGAGCGATTCGCACACCCGAATTCATCGAAGAAGAAGAAGAATTGATGAACTTCCTCGGATTGACCCAAATGGTCTAGGCACTTGATCTAGATATCTGCGCAGATCTTCAAGGAAAAAGAGAAGAAGAGATTAGCGAGGAGGAAGTCAAGCTCGTGAGAAGGCCAAAGATTTGTCCTCTGTGGAACCATCGACCATACTCATCCTCATCTCGACATACTCTCGAGACAAAGTGATGAGGACTTGTACCCCGTTCGCACAAGAAATGATGGACATGCGGCAAGCCATGAGGAATCCACTGTTGCATGAGAAAGAGCGATGGAAGGACCATGAGAGGCTTCCAAATCTTTGGAGATTGATCCGTTGGGAGTGGTGCACAGATTGCCCACTGTTATTCTTTGCAACCATGTCCCCGGTTCACTCAGAAGACGGATCTAAGGGACTTGGCGATGAAACTGGGAACTTGGGGACCCAGGTTGAGCCAACCCCTGTTGAAGGTGTCTTACCACCTGCCCCCACGGCTGAGCACTCAAAGGACACAGCCGAGAGTCTGGAGAAGAGTGACCCCATCACAAGTCAGTCAGTTGGTGTGCCAGCTGAGGGGGAAGCTCCCTCCACTGCAGCTAGGACGGAGGATGCTGCAGATGACTCCACCATGAATCTAGGAGGAAAAGTGGAAAAGGAACAAGAAAAGGAAACACAGCAAGTTGTCACTGAAGAAGCTCAGACAGTTGAGTCTGTCTTAACTGAAGTGCCAATTGCTCTGCAAGCTGAGGACGCTGCTGATGCAGTCGAGGCACAAGATGGATGCCCCGGGAGTTAACACTCTGAGCAATGAAAGTGCAATCCACGGAGTTGAGACTCCTGTGGATGCCACTGCAGAAGATCCTAAGATAGTTGCGCCTGTCGAAGGGATTGTACAAGTCCCCGCTGCAGTTGAGACTGCAGGAGGTAATGAAGGCCTACGGGAGGTTGAGACTTCCCTAGGTAAAAATCAAGGCGATAAGAGCATTCCTCAGACCATAATTGCTGATTCAGATGAGGAAATCAGTGCTCTTCATGACTCCTAGGATGATCCTGATACAACTTTCCTGGGATCTGCAGATGAAGCTGAGTCTACTCCAACTAAACATCACAAAGACTCAGTTGAGGGCGCTCTACCAAGTACGAGTAAGCCGGAATTCAAGACTGCTTGTCAAAAGTTCAATTTTGATGATGAGCTTAGCCTTCAAGAATCATCCTCGTCCGATGACACTGATGGTGCAGCTGAGGACACACAAATTCATTTAGCAGAAACCACTGAGGCCGAAGAAGCTGTTAAGACAGTGAGGCTCAGTCAGTTGGCCAATCATCTCACCAAAGCCCAGCTGAGACCGAGTCATCTGCGCAGGCTCCCAAATTTGCCGCATGCTCGACTCAACCTGAATCATCACAAGCACGAACAGCTGAATCCTCAATTCCTTGTTGAGGGGAAGGTTCAAAGGATATGACTCTAATGGTTGCTAGAACCCCTCAACAAGGACTTGTCACAACTTGTTTGAAAAATGGTTTTATCATGATTTTGATGATTTTGTTTTTACACCAAAACAATGGTTTTAAAGGTTGTCCAAACACTCCTAAATGTTTTAAAATAGTTTTAATATTTTCTCGGAGTATTTGCTCAAGTCTATTTTCGATTAATATTGGACAACACTTTCAAAGTTTTTATGTCAATGGGTTTTCACATTGAAACTATATTTCTAATATTGTCCTAAATACTCCCGATTAGTTTAAAATGTTTTTACGAATTTTTCGGAGTATTTCTTCAGGTTTATTTTCGATAAAAATTGGACAATATTTGTCTCTTGGTCGACCGGTTATCCATAGGGCAACCCGTGCACGAAGATGATTTTGAAACGAAAAATGAGACGGAAGAAAAATCAAGCGGTCGACCGGTCGCCGGGGGCGTCGGCCGTCCCCGTCGGCCGCCGCATGGGGGTTGACCGTGCACTGCAAGTGTGCAAAATCTCCCTGTTCCATTTTTGGAGAGGTCGATGCTAGGGTGATGTCGCCGGTCGAGCACCCCTCGGCCGCCGCCCGTGTAATTTTTCAAGATACAATTTCAAACGTCCTTTTGTGCGCAACCGGTCGCCCTTTAGTTTTGAGCAAAAAAATATAACCGTTGTCCGCAGACCATTCTTCCTTAAAATGTGGGATTGTTCTATAATCGATTTTTGTATCCTTATGAGACAACCATATTTATTTTAATCTATTTGTCTTATTTGTAGACAAAAGAAAACATGGAGAGCCCATGAAGGAGCCTATGTTGGAGGAGCCTTTGGAGGAGCCTATGTTGGAATTCAAATTTGAAGGCTCTCCTATAAATAGATGAAAGCTTGAGGGATCATATATATGACTTGATACAAACAACAAGAGATATCACAAGAGATAATCTTTGTTATTCATTTCAACATTCTTGTTGTAATAGCCTAAGTACTATCACTTTCACATCTTGAGGTCTAGGCTTTCATTCTTGATTACACTTGCACTTTTGAGTTGTAATATTTTTCAAAGTGTAATCTTGATTGTAATTCATCAACCAAACACAAAATATCTTTGTGAGTATTCTTGTGGTAAGAATACACTTGGGTGATCTAGGTGATAGGTGTTTCAAGAGTGTGGTGCTCTTGAGGTGTTGAAGAATTTGGTATTCTTCAAGATTGAAGATTGTGGTGATCTTCAAAGGTGCCGTTGAAGGAAGATTGTGGTAATCTTCAAAGGGAGATTGTGGTAATCTCCAAAGGTGGTGTTGGAGAGTTCGGTGCTCTTCAGGTCGGAAGATTGTGGTGATCTTTGCAAGGTGCCGTTGAGGATTGTGGTGATCTTCAAAAGAGATTGTGATAATCTTGAAGGTGTTGTTGAAGAAGAGTGTGGGGCTCTTCAAGGTGTTGTTGTAAGTTGGTGTTGTATTAATTTTTGGTAAATTAATAAAATCTTTTTCTTTTTGAAATCCATCCCGGATATCTTGGGGTGGTAGAGGATTAGGCCCTAGGTGGGTTGAACCTCTTTAAATCGACGTGTGTTGTTTACATTCCGCACCTTTGTTATTATCTTTGAGCTTTCGGTTGGAAAAAGAGGGCGAAATCGAAAAGATGGAGATAATCTATTCACCCCCCTCTAGATTATCGTAGCCGCTTGGACTTACAAGTGGTATCAGAGCCAAACTCTTTGGCAAGCTCGTTTCACATCGCGAGTGAAGAGAAACGATCGTCGGCTACGAACGAAGCTCATCTATTCGGCACCTCCACCACCAAGCCACCACTATTTGATTCTAAAAATTTTAATTTTTGGAAAGAAAGAATGGAATGCTATCTACAAGGTTGCGGGTTCGACATTTGGAACACCGTCATTAATGGAGAATCCATTCCGACGAAAGATACACCACACACCTCAAAAGGCTTCAAAAAACTCAATGATGAAGAGAAGAAAATCATCTCCTTAAACGGTAAGGCTTTAAATATTTTGTATTGTTCATTTACTAATTTAGAATATGAACATATTGTAGGAATAAAGTCGGCACATGAAGTATGGCAAAAATTAGAAGCCATCTATGGAGTATTTGCAAATGAAAGGAGTCAAACAAAAGCATCTACTTCTCAAGGTCATACAAGCTCAAATCTAAGGAACAAGCCTCCTACAACTTCCAACTATGAAGAAGTTGAATATTGTTTTATGGGCATAAATGAAGAAAACGAGGTATGTCTTAAACCTCTACTTCCTATGATATTGTCGTTCAAAATGATTATCGTGATTTACAAAATGATTATGATGAACTTCAAAATGAATTCCAAAGCTTACTTGTTAGATACAAAAATTTGAAAAAGGAATTCAATATTTTGAAAAATGATAAGGATAGTTTATTTACTTCCTATGAATCACTATCATGTGCTCACACCACCACTCTTGACAAGGTTAGAAACCTTGAAAAAGAAAATAGTACTCTTGTTGAGAATATTGATTGCATGAAAAAGGATTTATTAAAATCCAACTTGAGTACCAATAAAATGTCCAATATTGTTGATATTCATAATTGTGATAAAGGACTTGATCATAAGCCTAATGTTGTTAATCATATGAAAAATGATCAAGTCACTATGCATATTGGTCATTATGCTCCTAGATTTATTACTTGTTTTTATTGTGGCAAAAAGGGTCATACGGCTAATTCTTGTCGGGCTAGAAATAGCTCTAATTATTGTTGGAGACCTAAAAGTCTCAAAGCTAATCCTAAAGGACCCAAACACATGAGGGTACCACAAAACAATGTCATATTAGGTACCGTGAAATAATGATCGAAGAAAATTCATACCGCCAAGAAGGCATCAAATGACCGTTTCATTTGATCAAAGAATGAGAAACTATTCTCAACAAAGCCAATTTCAAGAAGAGGATATAATCAAAAATGGGAAGAACACAATCCTTGAAATGGCAAAGACATCATCAACAAGATGATTTTCAAAGAAGAAGAGACCATCAACAATGGGAAGGTAACCAACCTTGAAATGGAGTAATCAAAGAAGTCATCATCAACAAAGTGACTTCTCGAGGGAAGATATCATCAACAATGGGAACGGACAACCCATGGAAATGGCGTAATTGGTAAACCGTATCTCCCCATTTAAAATATGCATTTTATCTAGTTAGCATGCATGTTTTTATTTGTACCTATATTGCAAATGAATTTCCAAGTATTTATTTTGTTAATTAAGGTCTTCAATATATATTTGTGCTTTTAAATTTTTTTTTTTGAAAAAGAAGACCTCATATGATGTTTTTAAAACTCTTGTGCATTTTTGTAGACTAGAGTGTGTTATCATCTCCTATGGATTTTTATGGCATGAGCTTACTTGTGATATCTCTTAGCCTACACTTCTATCATTATGATTTGTGCTAGATTTGTTTTAAGATTTGTGTAAGATTTACATATTTTCACAAATGGCCATTTACGTCATTATTTGTCAAGAAAGACATAAATTATCGAGGTATGTTTACTTGTGTTATTCTTACTCTTATAGACTCGATATATGTATTGCCATGTGCCTACTATGTGCTTGTTTTTCATAGTATTTCATACAAATGCCATTAAGAGGATTTTTAGATTTTTGAAAGGCACTATTTGATATTTGATTGCACATACTTGCTTTGTAAACTTTTGTTCAAATATTTTTTAATGAGGTCTCAATTATATGCTATCGGATTCTCAAATTTCAAAAGAGACCTTTTATAGCTTTCTTAAGCTTATTTGAACTTGCATTATTTATTAGACTCTTGATGATATTCTAAATGCATAGTATGTGTTTCTTGCTTCATGGTCTATATATATAGTGTCTATTTCTACTATGCTCTTATGCAAGATATCTTGTGATTGATGATTGAGGCATGTTTTTACACTTGGGCTATTTTTCTCTTGCTTATATAAGCGATACCGTTAATGAGTTTGTTAAAGTTGTGTAGATGAGAAATGAAGTACTCCAAATATTATTACCTCAAAATATTTGGATGTAAATGTTCTATTATGAACACCTTAGATCAATTGGATGCCCTATGATGATAGTGATGAAGAAGACAAAAAAGGGTATTAGGAACAAACTCGATGACCAAGGCAACATTGGTCGAACTAAGGAGAGATATTTTTCTAAGTTGATACTAGGTGAACTCGAGATGAGCTTGATGGGGGAGCTCAATTTATTGCTTGGACTTCAAATTATTCAATGCCAAGAAGGTGGTTATATTTCAAAAGAACTCTTGAAGGAGTTAGGCATTGAAGAAAGAAGAACTATCTCAACCTCTATGGCTAAAGATTGACAAAGGTTGAGAAAGGCATGTCGGTCGACAACAAATTCGAGGTATGTCTTCTTGTATTATTCCTATAGACTCGACATTCCATATACCGTATGTCTATATGCTCGACTTCAAAAATTATCCCAACGGATCTCATTAAAGTGCCATTAAAAGAAATTTTCAAATATTTGAAAAGACTTCTTCTTATGACTTGTTGTATCCAAAGCTTTAAAACGTTCTTATTTTTCGGGATAACAAGTTCGGTATCTATTATACGGTTATTCGTATTCAAAATTTGTTCTTCATAATCGAACTAAACATATTGAGATTCGATATATTTTAAGGGATTGTGATTTTTAACAAAAACTTGAGACATGTTTAATTCCGTCTCAAGGATAACTCGCGGACTTTTTGATCGTTAACCGTTGAGTATTTTACCTTATTTCGAGCTTGATTATGACATAATGTATATTGAATGAGGTCTACGTTTGCATTTTGCACGTTTTAAAACTTAGGGGGTGAAAAATTGGATTTTTGGATCAAATTTCGGATTTTCAAAACGAAAAAGAACCTTTGGCTTGGGCAAGGCCGACCCGGTCGCCCAAGCCATCGCAATCGTCGCCGCCTCGAGCCCTGGACAATTTCTTGGTTAAAAATGGTTCAGACTTAGTCATTTTGGCTCTTTTGGTTCATTTTTCGTCCCCTTTGCAATTTGCACACACAATTCACTTCAAATGTGTTTTGTTGCATAAATTATATATCTTGGGGATTGTCTAGCTCGTTTATCATCATTGATGCTCATCTTTACCGATTGAATGGTAAGAATTCACTCTCTTTAGCTCAATGGGTTGAACCTGAGTTTGTGGCTTATATGTATCTTTCTTAATGCAATTCATATATTTTTGTGATGAGCTTATTTGATTGTTGATGATTGACTTGTGTTAAATTGCATTTGGTGATAAAAAAAAATTGGCTTGATTTCATTTACAAGGGCTATATCTATTCTTCTCAATTTTTGACGCCCGAGTGTTCGATAAAATGTTTCAATGAAAAATTCATCACCTACATGATTCTCTCGATTTCAAAAGTCTTATACATTTATAGAGATCATGTTTTGCTTATCAAATGAGTTTTCATAAACCTCTACAAGTCGTATGATTCGACTTTTCCCTCCTATTTGGTTTATAAGCTTCAATGCTCAAATAGCTCGATACATCGGTTTAGTTGCGCACTTTGATATGAATATATGATGTATTTATCGTGCTAACATTCTTTTTATGATTCCAAAGGGGAGAAACAGGTGGAGAAACAGGTTATAAGCTCTTTAGCTCATAAAAGCTAAGATATGCTTAACGAAAAGAAGCTATAAGCTATGGCTTCATAAAGCCGTAAGTTGTGGATCATATTTAGTCCACTTGGTGCATTTTGGTTATGTATGAATCATGGTCCATTGGTTGTAGTATGGACTTATATATGTTTCTAACGATGTCTCTTTGGGGAGTTTTTAAGTTTTGATACTTAAGCTCAATATTGAAAAGCTAAGCCTTTAGCTTATGTTTAAGTTGCTTCTATATAACTCTGTTGTGCATGTTGATAGGGGAGCATTTGCTATATGTGTTTAAATATCTCTACTCCCATCCTTGTGTTTTTATTACATGGAATGTTGTCGCTCACAACGGAAAGTTCCTTTTAGGTAAAATTGTTTTGTTTTCAAAATCGTTTCGTTAAAATTGTTTTGGTTTGTAATCATCAAAAGGGGGAGATTGTTTGAAAAATGGTTTTATCATGATTTTGATGATTTTGTTTTTACACCAAAACAATGGTTTTAAAGGTTGTCCAAACACTCCTAAATGTTTTAAAATAGTTTTAATATTTTCCGGAGTATTTGCTCAAGTCTATTTTCGATTAATATTGGACAACACTTTCAAAGTTTTTATGTCAATAGGTTTTCACATTGAAACTATATTTCTAATATTGTCCTAAATACTCCCGATTAGTTTAAAATGTTTTTACGAATTTTTTGGAGTATTTCTTGAGGTTTATTTTCGATAAAAATTGGACAATATTTTGTCTCTTGTCGAATCATCTATAGGGCAACCCGTCTGAAGATGATTTTGAAACAGAAAATGAGACGGAAGAAAAATCACAGGTCGGAGTCGCTTCAGGCGTCGGACGGTCGGTCGGCCGGTCGCAAGGTCGACCGGTACGCAAGTGTGCAAAATCTCCTGTTCCATTTTGGAGAGGTCGACCGGCTAGGGGTGATGTCGGCCGAGCACCCCCTCGGCCGTCGGAGTGTAATTTTTGATACAATTTCAAACGTCCTTTTGTGCGCAACCGGTCGCCCATTAGTTTGACAAAAATATAACCATTGTGCGTGAGACCATTCTTCCTTAAAATGTGGGATTGTTCTATAATCGATTTTTGTATCCTTATGAGACAACCATATTTATTTTAATCTATTTGTCTTATTTGTAGACAAAAGAAAACATGGAGGAGCCCATGAAGGAGCCTATGTTGGAGGAGCCTATGTTGGAATTCAAATTTGAAGGCTCTCCTATAAATAGATGAAAGCTTGAGGGATCATATATATGACTTGATACAAACAACAAGAGATATCGAGATAATCTTTGTTATTCATTTCAACATTCTTGTTGTAATAACCTAAGTACTATCACTTTCACATCTTGAGGTCTAGGCTTTCATTCTTGATTACACTTGCACTTTTGAGTTGTAATATTTTTCAAAGTGTAATCTTGATTGTAATTCATCAACCAAACACAAAATATCTTTGTGAGTATTCTTGTGGTAAGAATACACTTGGGTGATCTAGGTGATAGGTGTTTCAAGAGTGTGGTGCTCTTGAGGTGTTGAAGAATTTGGTATTCTTCAAGATTGAAGATTGTGGTGATCTTCAAAGGTGCCGTTGAAGGAAGATTGTGGTAATCTTCAAAGGGAGATTGTGGTAATCTCCAAGGTGGTGTTGGAGAGTTCGGTGCTCTTCAAGTCGGAAGATTGTGGTGATCTTTGCAAGGTGCCGTTGAGGATTGTGGTGATCTTCAAAAGAGATTGTGATAATCTTGAAGGTGTTGTTGAAGAAGAGTGTGGGGCTCTTCAAGGTGTTGTTGTAAGTTGGTGTTGTATTAATTTTTGGTAAATTAATAAAATCTTTTTCTTTTTGAAATCCAGGATATCTTTGGGGTGGTAGAGATTAGGCCCTAGGTGGGTTGAACCTCTTTAAATCGGCGTGTGTTGTTTACATTCCGCACCTTTGTTATTATCTTTGAGCTTTCGGTTGGAAAAAAGAGGCGAATCGAAAAGATGGAGATAATCTAAGATTATCGTAGCCGCTTGGACTTACACAACCGACATCATAAGCAAACTTCGGTGACTTGCCACTCCAACACTACTGTTGTGCCCATGTCCGAGAAGAGGAAAATCGTGAGAAGAGAGATGAAGGAGGTCGAAATAAAAATGGATGCCCGTGCAATGGACATATTGAAATAATACGGAGGCATTCCGGCAGGAAGAGACGCTGATGCTATTTCAGACATCAGAAACAATCCTAGATCAGTTGATGAATTCAAAACGCTTGAATCCGAAGGATACTTCGAAGGCATGTCAATGGCCCAAGCCTGGGACTTGTATTGGGAAAAAGGCCTCAAGTTGTGCGAATAAGCGAAGAGACTACTAGCAAGCGATCGCTCTGTTTGGAAAGAAGAAGGCCCCAGTACAATACACGCCCAGAGGAAGAGGAAGAAGAGGTGGAGGAAGAGGTTTCAAACCTAGACCTCTACCCAAAAACATCGAATACATAGATCCAGGAAAGAAAGGAGAGATCTATTGGGCTAGGTATGACGTAGTACCCAACATGGAAGTGGCTAGGAAGAATGTTGAATATGTAAAAAGGATTGAAGAAGAAAATAAGAGACAAGATCAGATGTGGGAAGAGAGTCAACGAAGACAAGGAAGAAAGAGAAAAGACGAAGCTGCTAGAAGAGCCTACGAGAAAAAGAAGGCAGCTGAAGAAGAAAAGAAGAGAAAGAGAACAAATGACGACAGAGCTGGAGAAGAAAGAAGGAGGCAGCGAAGGCAATGAAGTGTTGTTGTCCACCCCTTCATGTATTTTACTATTGTAAATACATATATATGTAAGTCTTCTGTACGATGAATAAAAGTTATGCAATTTCTATATTTTTGCTTAGATATAGAATACCATGTTGCTCGATACACTTTTGTTGACTATGTAAAGGACAAGAATGTTATGATCAATAAAAAGATCGATTCTACGCATACATTCTTTGTTTCTACATTGTCTGTATGTATCTTTGCTATTTACATTTTGTATATATGTTATAAGTTTTGGCATCATCAAAAAGGGGGAAATTGTTGGGAAATTTATTTATTAGATTTTGATGAATGCCATGTAAAACTTAGACTAGAAAGTTGGCACCCCATTTTCCTTGTAATTTATATTGTAATAGATAGGGCTATACGAGCTGAGTCAAGTCAGTTATGCCTGGAAATACAAGAAGTCAACTGAAGACTAAAATGAAGACTCACTGTGGAACAGTTGAGTATGGCAAGGAGGAGAAGTCAAGAACACGACTGAAGGAGTATCAACTAAGATACAGCTGTGTGAAGTGTCAGTCAAGTCAACTCAAGAAGCCAAGTCAAGTTGAAGTGACAAATGAGTCATTCAATCATTGGAACAGACTCAAGTCACCTGGGGAAAAGGCAGCTGCAAAGAGGAGTTAACTGAAAAGAATCGTTGCACATCAGTCAAGAATATTACCTAAACAAGTAATACTTCCATGCTGCCATGTCTTAAAGTGCTCAGTCCCAGAAGCGTGCAAAAGGAATAAACCAATGGGAAGCACTACACCTTGTGTCAGACTCTGAAAAGTTGAATGCTCATATAATACGAGGAAATGCCAATATCAAGGACTTCAACAAGACAAGCCAACGACAAGTGAGTTTTGAAAATCACCCTATCTCTTCAACGAGCAGATTTTTGAAAGTTCACTATAAAAGGCTGAGGAATCAATTTGAGAAAAGGTTACCTTGATGACCTGAACCACGAACATTCAAGCTATTATTCGAACTATAACCTGCAAAATATTCTCAAGTTATTCAAGCAAATCCTCAAGCCTAAATTTCGAAGGAAATCAATCCAACACCAAGTTGTGAAGGAAAGACAACTTCAAACTGTTGAAGAGGAAACTTTTGAAGAATCAAAAGGGGTCTACATTCCAAGGAGGATTGTAGAAAGGTTCCAGGTCGAACCAGTCTCAAGTTATTAGAGGGCTTCGTGATCAAATCCAAGAAACTTGGGCAAGTGAGTCAAGTAGCAAAGCAAGCACCGCTGTGAAGAAGAAGAAGTCGAGTCGGACGAGCGTTTTGTGTGACCAAGGCATCTCCGGATCGAGTCCCAAAGGATCAAGTCATTTTGTGTGATCAAGACTTGCATCTGGACTGATAACCACTTTGTACTCTGATCAATACTTAGTGGATTCCTCTAGGAGTTGGAGAAGAGAGGATTAGAAGAATTACCCCATCTTCGAACCTCTATAATAATTATTGTGTCATTTACATTTCAGTTTTTAATTTCTGCATATCATTTTATATCTGCTGATAATTTGTTATCCAACTGATAATTAACAAAGTGCTAAAACCAAATGTTAAAACAAACTTAAACCAAATTCAAGGGTGTTAAGTCTTCCGCTGAAAATTTCATCTCAGCCAAGTTAAGTATTAGACTAAACAGCTGAGTTATTCTATCAACAAACTCGATCGAATCGTTGAGTTGCTAATCTCTATTTGGTTAACTAACTTAGCTGTCCATCAAGGACATAGCTTTGAAATTAACTCTGAACTAATTTAAAAGGACTAAATTCGAGAAGTTGGTAAGGTTTATTCAACCCCCTCCCCCTTCTAAACCTTACTTACACCCCTTGGGACCTACAAATATCTTATCTATTGTTTGTTAAATTTGCTAAGTCTACCGATAATAACTTAACCTAAAAACAAGTGTTGAAAACATATTTTAATTAAAAGGTGTAAGACTTCCGCTGAAAATCAAGTTGGCTGTATTTCTAAAAAGGTCACCTCACTCAGCTGAGTTATCTTATCAACAGCTCTCTCGAGTCTATTGAGTGGCTAACTCTACTGTGAAGGTTGAATTAAGTTGTCCCTCAAGGACTTAACTTACTTGTGATTTAAAATTCTGATTTAAAGGATAAAATTGAAAATTTGGTAAAATTTATTCAACCACCCTCCCTCTCTAGACTTTACATTAACACCCTTCAGACCAACAAAAAATCAATTACAGGATATGTATTCATTCTCGGAGGAAGTGCAGTAAGCTAAAAAGCTACTTTGCAACTTGTGGTTGCGTTATCCACTACGGAGTCTGAATTTATATTTCTATCATAGAGGTGATAAAGGAAGCCATTTGGCTTCGAGGATTATATGGAGAGCTTAGTTCGGGTGCTGATGCCACCACAATTTTCTGTGATAGTTAAAGTGCGATTCATTTGGCTAAAATTTGGATGTTTCATGAAAGAACTAAGTATATTAATATCAAGTTTGATTTTGTTCGCGATATCATTGCTCAAGGAGGTATTACTGTGAAGAAGATTAGTACTCAGGACAATCCTACAGATATGCTTACAAGGCCTCTTCCGAATGTAAAGTTCAAGCATCTTGGACTTGATTGGGGTTGTTGTTGTTGATCTTGGAATTCCAGTCAAGGTGGAGATTTGTTAAGAAAATGGTGTCTTGAATTTTGAGCAATCCATATTCATTTCTTAAGATGGATATCTTATGCTTTGTCTTGGATGGATGACAAAGCAAGAGATTTTCTTTGATTGATGTCAAAGTAATTAATATACTTTGGATAAGGAATTACCTAAGGTATTGTAATTTCCATCTACAAATAGATGATGGCGTTATTTACGAAAAACACAACAAAACAAAATAAAGAGAGATAAATTGAGAGTTGGGAAATACTTGAGAGAAAATTCTATTGAGTGAAACCATTAGGGTTAGCCTCGTGGCCATGGGTATTACTCTTTAACGAAGAGGCCGGGGTTCGAGTCTCTACAATGATAGGACCGATTTATTTTTAAAAAAATAAATTCTATTAAGTGAATAGTGAGACTATTTATTGGGGTGTTGAGATTAATTAGATATATATTCTCTAAATATTGTAACCGCTCAATTGTTATTTTCTCTTATAATTGATCGCTACTCTAGTCGTGGATGTTGGCTTGTTTATAGCCAAACCACGTAAATTCATGTGTCGCTTATATTTGCCATATTTACTATCTCAATTTTGTCTTTCAACATAAATAAATGTATCAGTTGATCATGTTGCCATCCTAACAACCAGATCAATCCTCTAATTCAGCTCAAACTTAATTCCTAACATCTCAATTTTGTCATATTGAGTTGATGTATTTGATATTATATATTTTTCAGTCTTTTCAAACATGAGCTTATGGATTTCCCTTGGCATATGTGCAATTGCACATGAACATTCCCATTAGGACTCAACAGAGTCTGAAAGGTCAGGGTCACTTTTGTTTAAAAATATATATACAAGTGATTAAATTTGAAGAGGTCATAATTGCATGGACCAAAAATTTGGTTTTTTGACATAGATGGATGATAAAATTTATATTTATCCATAAAAAGATTAGCATATTAGCTGTTACAGAATTGGCAAAAATTTATGTAGGACCGTCTTACGGGTCTCAAACCGTAAGATGGATCCCAACTATTTGACCCGCGGATCCTATTGACCAGGTCCGCAGGTCAAAGCATCTGCTGCCTTTTTTTTTCTGTTTTTCTTCCTCAGTTAAAGTAAGAGTTTTATGAGAAAAAATATCGGTTATTTTAGATAAAGTATCATATTTTTTAATATAGCCACATATTATGATTACATTACGTTGAAGGAAAAATAAATATATCAGAGTTAAAGCAACACCTTTATGAGTAAAAATATATATTTTTTGAGACCAAATATCATGTTTTAAGAGTAAAAATATCTGTTTTTCAAATAAAATATTATATTTTTAATAATAAATACAAAGAAAGATGAATAATAAATATGATAGAGTTAAAGTAATACTTTTATAAGTAAACGTATTTGTTTTTTGAGATAAAGTAACATATTTTTTTAATATAGTCACAAATTATGAATATATTACAATAAATATATATACAACAGAGTTAAAGTAATACTTTTATACGTTAAAGTATCTATTTTTTGACATAAAGTATCATGTTTTTTAATATAGTAAAAAATTAGAAATGAAAGAAAGAAGAAAAATAAAAAATAAAAATGATATAGTTGAAGTAACACTTTTATAAGTAAAAGTATTCGTTTGTTGGGATAAAGTATCAGATTTCTTAATACTACAGTTACAAACTAGGAACAAAAAAAGAGGAAAAATAAAAAATAAATATGATGTAGTTAAAGTAACACTTTTATAAGTATCCATTTATTGAGATAATGTATCATGTTTTTGAGTAGACTTAAGTTCGACTCTTAGCCTTTGCATTTAGAGGTATTTTTATTTATTTTTAATTACCAGTCGTATTTATGAATGAGTTTATATATATTGTTATACTAAAATTGCACAAAAAACACTAGTGGTATAGTTGTAGAATACCACCTTGTGTCTATCAAGTGCGTGGGTTTGATTCTCCTGTGAAGCGCTTTTTTTTTAAATAACAGTTGGGCGCAGATGGGGCTTTAGGATCCGTAATAAGTACAAGTCGTTTTACCATAATCACAATCCAATCAACATAAGCATCAAATGTACGTAGAAAATCAACATGAACATAACTCGTTAAAAAATTGAGTGTCGTTTTACTTTTACTCGTAAAACGACAAAAATAAACATGTACCTAGAGAATCTACACGAAGATAAAGGAAAATGAAACATGGTTTTTCATATCCCTATCTATTGCAAATATTTATGTTCAAAAAGTAAGAATAATTCCTTTTAAAGATTTTTTTGCAGAACTTTTGTCAGGGAAAATATTTTTTGTCGACATACAATTGTTTGTGATTTTTTTCTCTCTAGAAAATGTATTATTCATTTAGTTCTACTCCAATCG
Organism: Rehmannia glutinosa; assembly: GCA_016081115.2. Taxonomy (NCBI): domain Eukaryota; kingdom Viridiplantae; phylum Streptophyta; class Magnoliopsida; order Lamiales; family Orobanchaceae; genus Rehmannia; species Rehmannia glutinosa. The sequence goes on along the minus strand of CM071932.1, from coordinate 24,896,751 downwards.
CCACTTATAATTATCATTTCACTAAAAAAACACATTTCATTCATCTAACCTTATACACTACTCACTCTCAATTTTTCAATACAAAGCACATTTTATCACTATTATATTGGGAAAAAAATCACATCAACTATTATCATTATGTTGGATAAAAACTTATATAAGATCGTCTTACGGATCATTTTCTGTAAGATGGGTTACACTCACCCCGCCCACTCATCTGACCCATTTTTTTTACAGGTATTTGGTTTTTTTTTCTCTTTCTTCTTTTTGCCCAACTTTTTTTCCTCTCATCCTTTTTTTCCACTCTCTACCTCTCTGTCTCTTGTTTTTCTTTCTTCACATTTTTTTCTTTTTTTTTTCTCCCATCTTTTCCTGCCACTCTTCCTCCCTGTGGCTTCCCTTGATATTCAGCAAAAAATACCAAAAATAAAAGGATATTGTTGTTGAACTTTGGACGGAGCTAGACATGAAACAACTTTTACAAGTCAACAGATTATTTGACTTCACGCCATGACTGTGAGGAGAAAATTTCTTAAGTGGTAATGGTAGGCACCACCAAACAATTGTCTAATGAAGAATCCAATAACTCTAATCAAAGATTTTGAGAAATAACTCAACAAAATCAACTAATTGGGGAGTTAAAGTCAAACGTTTCATTTTTTGAAGTTTTTATTTCTTTCTCCTATGACAAATTATAACAAAGTTAAAGTAATACTTTTAAAAGTTTCCTTTTTTGAGAAAAAATATCATATTTTCTTAATAGAGTAATTAGGAATTCAGTACAACGAAGAAAGAAAAATAAATATGACAGAGTTAAAGTAAAACTTATATGAGTAAAAGTATCCATTTTTTGAGATAAAGTATCATGTTTTGTAATACAGTCACGAATTAGGAATTCAGTACAGTGAAGAAAGAAAAATAACTATTACAGGACTAAAGTAATACTTTTATGAGTTAAAGTATTCATTTATTGAGATAATATATCATTTTTTTTTTATCATAGTCACGTATTAGAAATTCCTTACACTGAAGAATGAAAAATAAATATAACAGAGTTAAAGTAATATTTTATGCGTAAAAGTATCCATTTTTTGAGATAAAGTATCATGTTTTGTTAATACAGTCACATACTAAGAATTCAATACAATGAAGAAAAAAATAAATACGATAGAGTTAAACTAACACTTTTATGAGTATATGTATCCATTTTTTCAGATAAAGTATCATGTTTTTTAATATAATCTTAGGAATTCAGTACAGTGAAGAAATAAAAATTATGATAGAGTTAAAGTAATACTTTTATGAGTAAACTATCTATTTTTTGAGATAAAGTATCATAGTTTTAGTACAATCATAGATTAGGAATTCATTACAGTGAAAGAAAAATAAATATAACTGAGTTAAAGTGACATGTTTATGAAAGTATTTATTTTTTGAGAAAAAATATCATTTTTTTGCTGAATATGATTGTACTTAATGTTTTATGCAATTTTGTATCAATATAGAATCCAAAATCCAGAAATCCATGTATGAATCAAAAAAGGCATGCTACAACCACAATCTGAAAATTGGGGGATTGAGGAAAGATGAAAACAGAGAGAGAGAGAGAGAGAGAGAGAGAGAGAGAGAGAGAGAGAGAGAGAGAGAGAGAGAGAATGAAGAGAAAAAAAAAAAAAGAGGAGAGAGAGAGAGAGAGAGAGAGAAGAGAAAAAGAAAAAGAGGAGAGAGAGAGAGAGAGGAAGATGAAAAGAAGATGAGAGAGAAATTTTGAATTTTTTAAATTATTAGATCCGATATGCTACCTGAATCTGAATCATGGGATCCATCTTACAGATGAAGATCCGTAAAGTCCTATGAGATAAATGCTTTTATAATTTTTATCCCATGTCCGATCACACCTTCAAAATTATTTCATATTTTAAAAAAATTCTCATTGTTGCGGGTAAAATTATTTTTTCCGTATTTCATTTATTTAATTCTCTTTAATTATTTATTAGCCCATAAAAATTATCAATTGGGCAAAGTCAACGAAAGCGGCCCACGGGCGGGCTCTCGCACAAAGCACGAGGCACAACCCATACTAGGTCTTAGAGGCCCAATTGGGTAGATTCGGCCCATGCGGCCCATATATAATCTCAGGTATAAATAGCTCATCCCTCATTATTTTCCATTAAACACAATTAACTGCTAATTTCATGAAGTTCTGGATTTTTCTCTTACACTTTGTTGACTTTGGCATCATAGGGGCTTCTCGGGGACAACCACCGAGGCCCTTCTAACATGTTTGCGTGTTGCAGGCCGATTTCATACATGTGGATTGTACTTCGTAACGGAGTCAGATACCTTAGTTTGGATTAGCGTAATTCGGAGTGGGCTACGTGGATTTTAGCAGCATCACTCGTGATCTTCAAAATGAAAATGAATGGCAAAAAAAAAAAAAAAAATACAAGAATTTACATCTGAATTTTCTTTTGTTTTAGTGCAATATATAGTGGAAAATGTGATAGGTTATGTGCGTACCTTGTTCAAGTACGGACACCATTTATTTGTGTTTTTTGTGCATTCTCAAGAGTCATATGAATATTTTGCTGACTTTCATTTTCTCTCCTCGTGATTTGATCAGCAATCCGAATCTTTTGCTGGATCAGAAAGGTGCCCAACAAGATAAATCTTGGCACCACTTTCTACAGTTGGTTCATAGCATCAAATTATACTTTTTCTCCGAATTTGTATCATGTACTGACAAGAATTAGATAATATTGGGTTTTATCTATTGATATTATGCATGATATCAACAGCTGAATCAGATGTTATCACGAATAACATTAGATAATTATCATATTTTCTCGAATTTCCTATATAGTAAGCTATATAATTAAGCTTAACTAATTTTTTTTTATTGTCCGAATAATTTCTTTTTAATACGTACTATAGTGTAATGAATGTATTAATTGTGATACATACAGTGGATGTTAATCAATAGTACAAATGTGAGTGTACTCTTAATTTCATGTTACAAGTTAAATTCAGCAACGACTTTATATATGTTTTACTCTATAAACGTTTGGTATAATAAAAGAAATTTATGTTACATATATATATTGTTGAAGTTAGATTGGATTTGAAAATTGACATCCATATTTAATTATAGACTTATATATATAAAAATATGTCGCTCATATTATTGCTTATTTGCTTTCACTTATATTTTTATCATCGATATCATGACTTTGAACTATGCTAGATGTGTACACCTTAGCGACATCTTTTCAAGTTCTCTAGCTATAATAATTATATATGGTCCAAGACTTCAGTATATATATAAATACGTGTGTGTGTATATATATATAGAGAGATGATCTTGTGAGACTACCCTCCTAGCACTACAACATAAATGACATTAGGTAACACAAATTTTGTAGCACTTTTTACATAAGGTACATATGTAACACATGTTTGTAACACTTTTTACATTACAATATTTATGTAACACTTTTGTAGCACTTTATCAATATGTAATACTTATATGTACACTTTTATATAAGTAACACTTTTTTAGTATCACTTTTTTTTGTTATTTCTTTTGTAACACAAATAGGTAACATTTTTATCAATATGTAACGCTTATATGTAACACTTTTATATAAGTAACACTTTTTAAGTATCATTTTTTTTGTTATTTTTTTGTAACACAAATAGGTAACACTTTTATCAATATGTAACGCTTATATGTAACACTTTTATATAAGTAACACTTTTTAAGTATCACTTTGTTTTTGTTATTTCTTTTGTAACGCAAATAGGTATCACTTTATTTAAGAAGCACTCTTGGCAACACTATATTTTATTGATTATAATATTTTTTAAGTTATATTTTAGTAACACAAAATTATATAACTATCATTAAATCATGTCAAATATTTGTTTAATTAATTGATGTCACCAAATCTAAAAATTGTAGACATCATGTACTCTGTTTTTTTAACTGAATTTTTGTTTTCTTTTTACAAAGTATTTTAGTTTTGCTTTTATTTTTTTATTTTTTACGAAGACAATTAATTTCGTCTTAATATCGACGGAAAATGCACATGTATATATTTTATTATTATTATTTATTTTTTTTTTAATTTTTACTAACGGAGACCAATTTCATCGTTAACTTTTTTTTTATTTTTTTATTTTTTAAAAAAAAATTACCAATGAAAATTGATGTTTTTTGGTAATTACTTAGGAATTTTTTCCGTCGGTAAATTATTTTTTCGTTATTTTCTTTATTATTTAATTTTTTATTGTTAGAACTTTTTTATCTGTCGGTAAATTAATTTTATATTTTTATATATTTTTATTTTTACCGATTGAATATTTATCAGTCGATAAATTTATTTTATATATTTTTGATATTTTTAATTTGTTGTGTCCTTTAATATATAATATAATATGATTTTCAAACTATATACTATACAATATAAAATTTGATATATACAGTGTATAATATAATTTAATACATATATTATAAAATACAATCTTTATTATATAAAATATATTATATATACATATAATATATATATATATATACATATGTGTGTGTGTGTATTTGTATATATAAAACAAAGCAAAACTTGTAATAGCTTAGTGGCAAATTGCCACTTGCATACATAACAGGTCGTGGGTTCGAATCTACTTGGTGGCAAAAAATAATATTTCTACGAAGTGCTACAAAAAAAGTGTTACATAAGATTCATATCTAACACTTTAGAAGTATTTTTTTTAAAGTGTTACAAATATAAAAAATGTTACAAAAAAGTGTTACATAAGATTCATATGTAACACTTTAGAAATATTGTTTCAAATTATTACCAATAGAAAACTTAATGTAACGCTTAGAAAAAGTGTTACTAAAAGCTAATAAAAGTGATACCTTAGACTATAGGTAGCACGGGCAAGTGCAGCGCCATAAAAGTGCTACCTATTGTCTATAGTAACGAGAAAAAATCACTTTTGGTCCCATTAGAATTACCCTCTGATAATTTTAGTCCCATGTCTTTAAAATAGTCCCATAAGATTTTTCTTGTCTCACTAATGGTCCCACCGTTAAAAAATTAACGGTCAAGCCTGTTAAATTGAAAGTCAAATCTGCGATTTGGGACTAAAAGTGAGAACAATAGGACTAAAATCATCAGATGCTCAGTCTAATAGGACCTAAAGTGAATTTTTCTTTAAAATCTAAATATAACTAATATCTATTTTAAAAAATATATTATCATTAAAGTTACTATTTTTTTATACAAGTAAATTAAATGATAAAATCTATAATTCAACTTATATAATATTAATTTTCTGGAAAACAATTTATAAAAATAGATGTTAATTAATTTTTTTCTTGAATGAGTAATACAAAAAAAAAAGATGAAATACATGTATCATTTATTTTAATTAGAAAATTAACAAAGTAAAATAAATGATAAAATTTATAATTCAACTTATATAAAATAAATTTTCTGGAAAATAATTTTAAAAGATAGATGTTAATTAATTTTTTTTGTGAATGTGGAATACAAAAAAAAAAGATGAAATACATGTATCATTTATTTTAATTAGAAAATTAACAAAGTAAAATAAATTATAAAATTTATAACTCAAATTATAAAATTTAAATTTTCTGAAAAATAACTTTTAAAAGTAGATGTTAATTAATTTTTTTTTTTGTGAATGTGTAATACAAAAAAAAAAGATCAAATACATGCATATATAACCCAGTGCATGTATGTGTATATATATAAAGTTTTTTTTGGTCCCTATGTTCTTGTCCCAGGATACTAGTCTCATATAACCCGGTGCATATATGTGTAAAGTTTAATTTTTTTTGAGAAAATATAAAGTTTGATTTAAAAACATAAAAAATAAAAATATAATATTTGAAAATAAAAAAAATGTGAACTAGGTTAACATTACTAAAATATTTTTAATAGTATTTTTCTAAAAATATTAAAAATAATGCCTATATTTAAAAATTCTGAAATTATTTAATATCGTAAACTTTTTTATTTTATTGATAGTTGAACTACATACATTTTCCAATACATAAATGTGATTTTTGTAATTATTTGAATTTTCAAAATCAAGAAGTGACTTAAACTAAAAAAAAAATATAGGAAAATTTTTTGTTTTTCTAAATATTTTAAGTAAGAGAATTTGTTTTAGTGAAATAAAATGCACTGGAAAAATATATTTTTTAGATAAATATTTGAAGGACAAATTTTTTTTTTAGTTTTCAAGATGGACATTCACAATATTAATTTAAATAAATAACTCAAAATATAAAATTTAAAATAATTTTTATCATCAATAATATTAAATTTAACCAAAAAAAAAGAATAATGGGACCATTTTTGGTTAAAATGTTAACTTTGGTGTCCTATGGGACCATTTTTGTCGTTAACAATTTAATTTTGGTGTCCTATGGGACCATTTTTGTCATTACTAACGGTTTCCGTTAGTTTTTCAACGGATTTTCAGTTTCCAGGTCCTATGGGACTATTTTTGGTGAAAAATGTCGATTTGGGACTAAAAGTGAGTCTAATGGGACTAAAATCATCTGGGGGTAAGTCTAATGGGACCAAAAGTGAATTTTTCTCCTATAGTAACATTTTATGGCCATTAGGTATTATTTTTTGAGTGTTACCTAATGTCATTTATGTTGTAGTGTAGGTTAGTCCATAGGACTAAATATACACCATCCAAATAATAAATCAATGGCCAAGATATATTACAATATATATACAACATTTCAGAAGTATACAACAGAAAGGATAAAATAGGATTCCAGGAAATTAAATATAGTAACCGCTTCCTAAAAGTTAGGGACGTGATTTTGTATTGATCACGTCCCCAGAACCAAGCGATTCACCTTTCCTTTCTCTCCCTTCCCATTCGAACCTGCAAATTATTCAAATATGGCAACAAAATCGGGCAACAATTAATGAAAAGTATACAATTACAATAAACTAACTATACATTAAAGCATTACTAAGTATACATAAACAATTAACTAAGTATACAATTATACGGGATCAACCTTGTGCTTTAGTGGTTGAGACATATGTTGTAAGGGTGAATGACCCGGGTTTGATCCCATACGAGTGCGTGTGTCCCCTCCCCATGTTCCCCCCATTGTACTAAAAAAAGTATACAATTATACTAAACTACCCGTATATTAAAACTTTACTAAGTATACAGAAACATTTAACTAAGTATACAATTACATTGAACTAACTATACATTAAAATAATAACAAGTATACAGAAATATTTAACTAAGAATAAAATTACATCGAATTACTTATATAACTAAGTATACAATTCCATTGAACTAAGTATACAAATCCACAGAACTAAGTATACAAATTTACTAAACTACTTACTAAACTACTTATATAATTAAGAATACGATTCCACTGAACCAAGTATACAAATCCACTGAACTAAATATACAATAAAACATGACTAAGTATACAAGTCCACTGAACTAAGTATACAATAAAATGACTGTTCACAAATATGGCGGAAAGAAGTATCAATTTTGAAAAAAACGCTTGAAGTTGAGGATTTTTCCTCCCTAAAAATCTGGTAACTGAAAATGTAGGATTATGTTTCCTTAAAAATAGCTAATAAACGTCCAATTAACATAACTAATTAAATATAAAAGTACAATTATACCTTTATATGCCTAAATTAACTAAAATGATCTACATCATCCAAAATTTTAAATCAAGAGTCCATAAGTATTCTTATGGACTAACCTAAAGGGATTGGTCTCATTTGAACCAATCCCTATATATATATATATATATATATATATAATCAGGGCCGTGTGAAGGGAGCATCGGGTCCGAGGCAAGATTTCAGAAAAGATCTATGTAAATAAAATAGAGAAATTTTCTGTTTCTTGCTTTTTTTAGTTGGAAATCACTTATTAAAGTTTAATGTTTAAGACGTTCTAACATATTACTTTCATTGACAATCCATTAATCTATCTTGCCACAGTAAAGGAATAAACATGCTACCTTCCTTTCCCAGCCGCAAAATATTTTGATTAAATTTTCTGAGTTTTGATATGTAAATAATGTGAAATTTCTAACTACCAGGTGAATAGAACAGTAAAACTTGGAGTTTCATCATTAGGTGCAGAAAATGTGACTGTGACTTCTAAAAAGGAAATACAGCTGAAGGCCCATTATTTATATGTGGTGCCAAGTATTAAAAGTGTTGAACATAACAAAACATAACAAAAACGTAATAACAAAAATGCGACTAATGAAATGTCAATATCCCCCCCTTAAGATGGAACGCGGTGAACATCTTGCAATCCGAGACGAGCAACAAACTTCCGAAAAATCAAAGGGCCAAGAGCCTTAGTGAACATGTCAGCAATTTGTAACTGGGAAGAGATCTTCTGAGGATGCACAAAACGCGCCTTGAATTGATCACGCACCAAGTGACAATCAATTTCAAGGTGTTTAGTACGTTCATGGAAGACCGGGTTGGCAACAATATAGAGGGCCGCTTGATTATCACAGAAAAGAGTAATGGGTGTAGGAATGGAAAGAAAGAGATCAGGAGCAATGTAGCTGAGCCACTACAACTCACAAACAGTCATACTCAAGGACCGATATTCAACTTCAGAGGAAGATTTGGAGACGGTCTGTTGTTTCTTAGTCTTCCATGAAATGAGAGACCCACCAAGAAAGATGCAATAACCAGTTAAGGAACGACGGGTGTCAGGACATGAACCCCAATCCGCATCACAATAAGCATTAAGTGTAGAATCACAAGAAGATGAATAGAATAAACCTTGAGAAGGACAACCCTTAAGATAACGTAAGAGGTGTAACGCAGCATCCCAATGAGGCACACAAGGGTTGTTAACAAATTGACTAAGTTGCTGAACTCCGTAAGCAATATCTGGTCGTGTCAAATTAAGATAGAGTAGTCGACCAACGAGCGTGTGGTATTGGTCAGGATGAGGAAGAGAGTTCCCAGTGTTATGTGCCAGCTTCAGGCCAGGGGGCAGAGGAGTTGAAGCTGGCTTGCTGTTTAACAAACCAGTGTCAGCAAGAAGATCCAAAATATACTTACGTTGATTAAGATGTGTTCCAGCTGAGGTCCGCACAATCTCCAATCCCAAAAAATATTTTGCAGAGCCCATGTCTTTAATGGTGAAAGCCTTGTCCAGAAATTCCTTTAACTGAATAATCTCAGTTTCCTCAGTCCCGGTAACGAGAACATCATCAACATACACCAACAAAGCCAAATAGGATTGAGAAGATTTCTTGACAAAGAGACAATGATAAAAAACTAACTGCTTAAAACCATAAGTAAGTAATTTTTCACAAAACTCTAAATGCCATTGCCTAGAGGCTTGCTTAAGCCCGTACAAACTTCTCTTTAGATGACAGACCTGTCCAGCAGCCCCTTTAGTGTATCCCTCAGGTGGAGTCATGTAGATATCCTCATCAAGAAAACCATGCAAAAATGCATTATTAATATCAAGCTGATGAAGCTCCCAACCTTTCATGGTAGCCACTGCAATAAACAATCTCACAGTAACAAGTTTAGCTACAGGTGAAAAGCTATCCAAGTAGTCAACTCCAAAAACTTGATGATAGCCCTTTGCCACTAACCAGGTCTTATATTTATCCACTGAACCATTTGGATTCAACTTAATCCTGAACACCCATATACATCCAGTCTGCTTTTTACCAGGGGGCGAGTCAGTCATCTCCCAAGTATGATTTTTCTCAAGGGCTTCCAACTCCTTATTTATTGCTTCCACCCACTTAGAATCAACACAATCCTGTTTGTAAGTGGAAGGCTACTGGAGGCCAATGACATTTGCAAGAAAAGAAATATAATGTGCACTAAGGTGTGGAGATACCTGATAAGGGAAAGTGTGCAGGGGATAAGAAGAAGCAGGAGTCCTGAGAGACTGAGTAGGTGTTGCTGCTGGGAGAGTCAATGGTTGGGCTGTAGCACATGTAACATAATCATGAAGCCAAGAAGGAGGTTTATGAGGTCTTGAACCTTTTCTAAGAGCAATAGGGACTGAAAGATCAAGAGATGGAGTAGAATCTGTAGCAGGAAGAGGAGAGGATGGAGCTGAGTTGGAAAGAGAAGTAGTAGAGGAAGAAGGATCCAAAAATGGAGGTAAGCAAGGCAAAGGAAGAGAAGAATCTGGAGGTGAATGCTTATGATAAGGAAAGATAGTGTCCACAAAGTGAACTTCCCTGGTGACTGTGAAGGTATTGGTATGCATATTGAACAGCTTATAGCCTTTCTTACCAGATTCCTAACCAAGGAATAAACACCTATGAGCTCTAAGATCAAATTTGGATTTGTGTGGGAGGATGTTGGTTGCATAGGCAAGGCAACCAAACGGTTTAAGAGCTGAGTAATCCAGGGCTTTGTTGTAGAGTATTTCATATGGAGATTTCCAATGCAACAAACAGCTGGGAAGTCTGTTGATTAGATATGTGGCAGTGAGGGCAGCAAATGGCCAAAAATTAATTGGAAGGTTTGACTGAAAAAGAAGTGCCCTTGCTGTGTTTAATAGGTGTCTGTGTTTCCTTTCTACAACTCCATTTTGTTGTGGAGTGTAGGTACAAGATCTCTGGTGAACAATACCATGAGACAGGAACAAGGGATTGACAAATGTTTCCAAGAAATTCAGCACCATTATCTATTCGAATGGTCTTTATATTTGTGTGAAATTGAGTTTTTATCAGCAAAATGAACTTTTCAAGAAACTTTGGAACTTGACTCTTGTGTGTCATGAGGTATGTCCAAGTTCCCCGACTATGATCATCAATAATGGTTAACATATATGGAGTCTTACAGAATTTTGTTCCCATATGATAGGGTCCCCAAATGTCAACATGCACAACATCAAACAATACATTAGCATGGGAATCACTCAAAGGAAAAGGTTGTCTATGTTGCTTGGAAAGATGACAAGTATCACAGTTTATCAACAAAGATTTATTTTCAGGAGTACACAAAGACCTCAGAAATGGTATATGTTCAAGAGTACTATATGAGGCATGCCCCAATTTTTGATGCCAATAAGTTAGTGTACTATTACAGGGAAAAGTAGCATTATCAGAGTTACAGGGAAATGAAGTGATGAGCTGAGTACAAGAAGCTGAAGCTGGAATGGATGGAATTTGAAGAATGTACAGTCTGCCCATTGCCTTCCCAATAGCAAGCACCTTATCAGTCTTCAGGTCTTGTATCAAGCAAAATGTGGGGAAAAAAACACATTTACATTGAGAAGTTTGAGACAACTGTGCAACAGATAAGAGATTATACTTGAACGTAGGAACCAACAGAACATCTTTAAGAGTGAGAGTGTTAGTGAGGATGGCATCTCCTGTGTGTGTAATAGCTTTTTGTGTTCCATCTGGAAGAAAAACAGTGATATGTGTGTGCACAGGTGTAAGGTGTATCAAAGAAGCAGAGTTAGTGCACATATGTCGACTGGCCCCAGTGTCAATGATCCATGAACCACTGTCTACCCCTTCAAAACTGCTCAATGCAAAATGAGACGATTTAAAATCACAGATACCTGTATAGTCAGCAAAATGTGCAAAGTTAACCTCATTCTCTGCTTTTCCAGCACCAAGAGACTCCATATACTTAGCAATTTCCTTATGAATAAGCCCGGCAATGTCAGGCATTTTAGGCCCCTCAGTTACTGCATGCATGGGTTCTTCTTTGGCTATATCAACAGCATTAGCAATCGGTCTTCCTCTTGCTTCCCTAGACTTCTTAAACCACTCAGGATAACCATGGATCTTAAAGCAGTCTTGTATCTCATGCCCTGGCATTTTGCAATGCACACATGTCAATTTTTCCTTCTCCTCTTTGGTGAGAAACCTTCTTCCATTAGATCTCCCCCTACCAGCCTGCCATGAGCCAGTATTAGGTACACCTCTACCAAATCCACCTCTGTTCGCAGCAGGTGCATTTGCCATCATGACAGCACCTTCCAGACCATCTGGAAAGAATTGTTGGACACTTCTCTGTCTCTCAACTCTAAGTATCATGGAATAAGCCTTATTAACAGGAGGCAAAGGCTCAATGAGTAAGATCTGGTTTCGAACATTGTCATAAGCTTCATTCAGTCCCATTAAGAACTGCATGAGCTTAACCGTAGCATCAATCTCTTGTAATTCCTTCTTAGCACCACAAGTACATGCTGGCAAGGAAATCAATATACTATACTCATCCCACAACCTCTTCAATTTAGTGAAATATGCAGCAACAAACATATTACCTTGAGATATACTAGCTATTTCCCTCTGCAATTGATATAAGTGAGGGCCATTACTCTCACCATATCGTTGTGCCAATTCCTCCCAAAGTTCCTTAGCATTATTAGCATAAATGAAACCTTCAACAATGTCTCGAGAGATCGAGTTCAATATCCAACTCGTAACCATAAAATCAACCTTCCTCCAGTCATCCAGAGTAGGATCATCATCCTCAGGCATTTCAATTTCACCATTTATAAATCCTAGTTTTGATTTAGCTCCAAGAGCTAACAACATCGATCTACGCCACGGAATGTAATTCATACCTGTCAGCGGATTAGAAACAAGGATCATCTCAGGGTGATCCGATCCGTGTAACGCAAGTGGACCATTTTCTTTTGGAACATTTTCCTTCGCTGCAACTTGATTCGCGAGCACCTGGTTTTGCTGATCTTCGCGATTTCCAGCAGGAATAATATTCCAGGGGACAGATCGAGACTTATTCATGATTGAAATTTCAAAGACCTCACTCTAGATACCATGTGAAATTTCTAACTACCAGGTGAATAGAACAGTAAAACTTGGAGTTTCTTCATTAGGTGCAGAAAATGTGACTGTGAGTTCTAAAAAGGAAATACAACTGTGTAGGTCCCAAGGGGTGTGAGTGTAAGGTTTAGAAGGGGGGGTTGAGTAAACCTTACCAACTTTTCGATTTAATCCTTTTTTAAAATTCAGAGTTGATACTACAAGTTGTGTCCTTGGTGACATGACCAATTTAGTTAATCAAGAGTTAGTCACTCAACAAACTCGACTGAGTTGTTGATAGAATAACTCAGTTGTTAAGACTGAATTAGCTCAACTGCAGTTTGTTTTCAGCGGAAGACTTAACACCCTTAAATTTGGTTTAGTTATGATTTAATGCTTGGTTTTAGTACTTAGAGATTATCAAGTGGATAGCAAATTTATCAACAGAGTTAAACAAATAAGATGCAGGAATTAAAATGCTGAAATGTAAATGACACGATAAGTTTTTATAGAGGTTCGAAGATGGGGTAATTCTTCTACTCCTCTCTTCTCCAACTCTGGAGGAATCCACTAAGTATTGATCAAGTATACGAGTGGTAGAGTCCGGATACAAGTCTTGATCACACGGTGACTTGATCCTTTGGGACTCGATCTGGAGATGCCTTGGTCACTCACGGTGGCTTCTCGACGACTCATCTTCTTCACAGGCATTTGCGCTTGCTACTGACTCACTTGCTCAAGATTTTTGGATTTGATCATGAAGCCCTCCAAAACTCGAGACTGGTTCAACCTTGAACCTTCCTACAATCCTCCGTGGAATGTAGACCCCTTTTCTTCAAAAGTTTCCTCTTCAACTGATTGAAGTTATCTTTCCTTCACAGGTGAGTGTTGGAATGATTTTCTTCGTAGTGTAGGCTTGAGGATTAATCTTGAATGATTTTGATAATATTTTGATTACAGTTCAGATGTTAGCTTAAATGTTCGTGGTTCAGGTAATCAAAAGTCTCTTTCGAGTCATTCTCGGCCTTTTATAGTGATCTTTCAAAAATTTGCCCGTTGAAGAGATGGCTTATTTTTTGAAAATCACTTGTGGTCGTTGGCTTGTCTTGTTGCAGTCCTTGAAATTGCCACTTCCTCGTATAAATTGTTCTTGACTTTTGAGTTCGACACGGTGTAGTGCTTCCCATTGGTTTATTCCTCTTCCACGCTTCTAGATCGAGCACTTCGAGAAAGGTAGCATGGAGATATTACTTGTTTAAGTAATTCTCTTGATTTACGGCAACGGATCTCTTTCGATTATCTCGACTTGTTGCATTTCCTTGCTTTCCCAGGTGACTTAGAGTCAACTTCCAATCATTGGATGACTCTTCACGTCACTTCAACTAGAGACTTGGCTATCTTGAGTCAACTTGGTGATGTTTTACTCAGTGCATCTCATTGCACCTTGATCGAGTTCCGTCTTCTCTTCTTTGCCAAACTCGGCTATCTCAGTGAGTCTTCCTTCTAGTCTCCGATTGTCTTTTTGCATGTTTAGGCATAAGCCGACTTAACTCGGCTTGACCATTACATTTATTACAATGCGTTTACAATGAAATGGGGTGCCAACTTCCTATTCTAAGTTTTACATGGCATTCATCAAAATCTAAACAATAAATTTCCCAACAATTTCCCCCTTTTTGATGATGCCAAAACTTAAAACATTCAAAATGTAAACAGCAAAGATACATACAGATAGTGCATTCACAGAGAATGTATGCATAGAATCAATCCTTTTATTGATCATAACATTCTTGTTCTTTTACACAACTGTTTACAAGGTGTATCAGAGCAAACATTTATGTCTACGCAAAAATAGAGAATTTACAGATTTATTACAGAAGACTTACATGAAATGTATTTACATAGTAAGATACATGAAGGGGTGGACAGCAACACTTCATCTACTTCGCTGCCTCCTTCTTTCTTCTTCTTCAGTTTTGTCATCTTCTGCTCTTCTTCTCTTTCTCTCATCTTCAGCCGCCTTCTTCTTCTTTTCATATGCCTTCCGGGCAGCTTCATCTCTTCTTAGTCTCTCTTGTCTCTCCTCCCAAAGCTGAGTTTGTCTTTTATTTTCTTCTTCGATTCTTTTCACATACTCAGCATTGTTTTTAGCCACTTGCAGATTGGCTACTTGGTCAAGACACCCAAAGAGATCCCTCCTTTCTTGCATGGATCTATGTACTCAATGTTTTTGGGCGGAGGTCTAGGTCGAAGCCTCTTCCTCCACCACACGCTTCTTCCTCTACCTCTCCCCTCCGGGCGTGTATTTATCTTTGGGGTCTTCTTTTTCCCGGTGAGTGACTAGCGGAGTGACCAGAGAGTGACCGCGGTAGTCTCTGCTGCTGTCGGCTTCTTCACATAGCGTGAGACCCTTTTCCCAAGTACAAGTCCTAGGCTTGACCCATGGACATGTTTGCAAAGTATCCTTCGAGATGCGGCGTTTTAAATTCATCAAGCGATCTTGGCTCGATTCGGCATACGAGATGGCATAAGTGTCTCTGTCTCTTTGGAATGCCTCCATGTTGTTTCAAGATATTCATAACTCGGGCATTCATCCTTCTTCTTCTACTTCTTCCATCCCTCGCTTCAATTGTCTTTCTCTTTTCACCATAGATACAACAGAGTGTTGGAGTGGCGAGTCATTGGGAGTTTTTGTTGATAATATCGGTTTGTGACAAGACCTTGTTGGGGGGTTTGTGCAATCATCAAGGTCACATCTTTCGAGCCTTCCCCCTCAATAGACTTTCCTTTCTTTTCTCTTGAAGTTTCCTTAGCTGTCTTTCCCTTCACAGTTGCTCCCTCTTTCTCAACGTCAGATCTCTTCAGCGCTTTTAGGTATTCCTCTTCCCCCTTTTTGGCATCATCAAAGGAGAGAGGAACCCCTGGACACATACTAGCAAGCAGGAAGTCGAGTCTGCTGATAGCCGAGTTCTGCTTCGAGTCTGCTGCGGAGTGTGCGGCGCGAAACTCAGAGCGAGTAGCGTTGGATTCAGCTGAAATTAACTTCATTTCAGCCATGAGAAGGCTGAACTTTCGATTCATGTTTTCTTCCATACGCAGGAGCTCACTCTTATTTTGCTCACGCAACAGCTTTATCTCAGCAGTGTGAGATTCATGCATGTGCTCAATGTGTTCTCTCAATTGCGTCTTTGCATCAGCATTCTCAGCTCGCCATACCAACAGCTTGTTGAACAATGCCCTGAAATATCTAGCTTGTTCCACACGCATTGTTTGTTGTTGTTGCCACCACTCCCTGATTCTGACTATTATGCCTCTCAAGTCAGCAGTAAGGTTGGCATCTATGTTATCCATCTCATGTCCATCGAGGCCTGGTGCCTCTCCATCCGTTCAATTTCCGCAAATAATGCTTTGAACACCTCCCGAACTTCGAGTTGTTCCCTCATTGCGGTGATGGCCAAGCGGCGTCAAAATCATAGTCATTTGGAATGATGGTATCGATGGAATGATAGGATCAGTGTCGTGGAAGCGCGCGAGATCTCTTTTCGACTCTTGGGGAGGTCGGGTACCTCCGGAGAGAAGGGAAATGATTCAACAAAGGAATCATCACGGGCAACTAGGATTTGTTCAATGATGAGTGGTGCGCGTGAAGTTCCTTGTGGAGTCGAACCTGCTGCGGCTGGGGAGCTGCGCGATGGACTTTGTTTTGTTTGGGGTTTGTTGTGAAGTTGACCCGACTTGCTGAGCCTCATTTGTCTCAACAACTTCGTCGGTCTCAAATTTGGTTTCTCCAATTGAGTTGACTGGTCCTCGGCCTTATCGAGCGTCATCGGACAATGATGAGATTTCCATGGGTGGCTCATCATCAAAATTGAAAGTTTGTGAGTAGTCTTGAGGTCGACTTGCTCGTGGTTGGAACATCCTCAGTGAGTCTTTTGGATCATCACGGGGGATGACTCACCTTCATCGTCTTCTTCCGATCCCGAGAAAGGTTACATCGGGATTATCCTAGGAACCGTGAAGTGCGCTTATCTCCTTTTCCCGGATGGATCAATGATAGCGGGAGGGATGTTCTCTACTTGACTTCTTTACCCCGGGAAGTCTCAACCTCCCGTTGGCCTTCATTACCTCCTGCAGTCTCAAGCTGCAGCGAGGCCTGGACATCCCTTTCGACAAAGTGTCATTTGTCTTAGGGTCTTCTGCGGTGGCATCCATTGGAGTCTCAACCCCATGGATTGCACTTTCATCGCCCAGTGTTAACTCCCGGGGTTGTTCCTTCATGTGCCTTTTGCATCGCCAGCGGCGTCATTAGCCTTTCGAGTAGTTGGTACCTCGGTGACCGAGACAGTCTCAATGTCCGAGCTTCGTTGATGACAACTTGCTTTGTGTACTTTGTGTTTGTTCCTTCTCCACTTCGCCTCTAGATTCGTTGTGGAGTCATCTGCAAACATCCTCCGACCTTGCTGCAGTGGAGGAGGGAGTTTCCCCCCTTAGGTGGCGCACCGGTGAGTGACTTGGAGTGGGGTCACTCGTCTCCAAACTCATTTGTTTCTCGAGTGTTCAACCGTTGGGGCAGGTGGTAAGACACCTTCATTAGGGGTTGGCTCTCTTTGGGGTCCCCACTATCCCGGTTTCATCGCCGATTCCTTAATTCCTTCTTACGAGTGAGTGGGGAAGTGGTGGCAAGCAACAAGCGTGGCAATATGTTGCACCACTCCCATTGGGTCTATCTCCAGCTGTGATTTGGAGGACTCTCCTGGTCCCTCCATCATTCTTTGCTCATGAAGAATTTTGGATTCGTGCATTGCTTGCTGCATTTGCAACTCTTCTATGGCAGGAACAGGGTCCAGATCCTCATCACTTTCTGATAGAACGTCAAGGAGAGGATGTGTATGTTCTGTGGTGCCGGTGATAGGGCAGATGTTGGCCTTCTCACGTGCCTCAGCTTCCTTTGCCTGTCTCTCCTTCTCCTTGTCCTTGAAGATCTGCAAGATGTCTGTGTAGTTTTCTTCATCCAGTGCTTAGACCACAGTCGTCACTCCAAGAAAGTTCATCAGTTCCTCTTCTTCTTCGATAAACTCGAGGCCTTTTGAACTGTTCCTGGATCGACTCAACTTCCACTTCCTCCACTCTCATGAGACGATTTTGGATGTCTGGGTAAGGTGGGGATAGGATCATCACATCATTATCATCTCTATCAGCTTCTTCTTGTTGTCCCTCATTCTCAGGGATAGAGGTAGCAAGCTACGGTGCTCCATCTTTGTCATTTGCGTCATGTTGTAGGAGGGGCTACGATCCCTGTTAACAGCGAGTGTGCTTTCTCGGCTACTTCTTGTGTCGGTTGTTGTTCGAACTACGGTGGGTCTTCAATTTGCCTCTGTTGATCGCCTTGACGAGACTTAGCGGTTTCATCAATAGTATCGGAGACTCTACTCCGGCGAGTCTCGGAGTGTCTGTTTGGTGAGTGGTGACTCATTTGGTTTCTCAAGCTCGGAGCGCTTGACGATTCTTCTTCGTCTCTTAGTTTGTACCGAGAGGATTTTGGTTTGGAGAGAGTGTCTTCGAGTCTTGGCGGCGGGGGCGTCTTTGGTGTTTTCTTCCCGAGGAGTGGCCGTCTTGGCTTATCGTTCTCTTATTTTTGACAATAGGAGAAGGTATTTGAGATTCTTCTCGGCCGCTGCTCTGGGAGAGCGGGGAGACACAGTGCGGGGCGGATGACTCGGCTGCGGGCGGGAGCAGATTTGTTTTTCTTTCTTTGCGGGGCGGGAGTTCTCTTAGCAGTGCGGGCGGCCTTCTTCTTTGGTGGAGAGGAGGCAGTTGTATCTTGTGGTGGTGATTCCCCCTCACTCGTATCAGCTCTCTTGGCGTAGGCTCTCTTCGTGCGCCGAGAGAGGTTTGATCTGAACATCCTCTTGCTTACATGGAACGCCTTTCCATATCTAAGAGGGACTCCTTTGACCTCCATCGGCCCGGCCGATCACGGACCATATCCCGGGGATCCTCCAAATGCACCATTCTCCTTGAAGAATTTGTTCCTACGTTCGGCAGAGTCTGCTTTGTAGACAAACTCAGCCAGATTTACTTTCCTTTCTTCAATGATCGCGGCCATTACGATCAACTTCGCGCTTTGGACGATTGGTCAAAAGCGCCAAATTTGATGTCTATGCATTTGGCAACTATGTCCAACAGATTTGTGGTAGTCCTCCTTTGACCTTGTTGTTGGTGTGTAGACTATCTTTTCAACATACTCGGTCTTGGCTACTTCCTTCCAAGCGAACCAAGTCTACATCGCCTTCATTGATTTACGGTGCTCCTTCCGCCGCTAATAAGCGGTGTTACGCCAAATCCTTGGCGAGAGATGATGAACTCCTTCCCGTGAACAGGAGGATTTGATCCCCTCATCGTGAATCTCGGCGTTCACGTAGAAAGCGTGCGACCTCTTCCACATAGGTCATCGAGAACTCCATCGTCAGAAATGGTTTTAGCCCGGACGTTTCGAGCTTTTCAGCGATCTTCTTTATGAGTCATCGGACCCCTGTTTGATCATACCCTCGAAATCCACAGTAGACCCGGTGTGGATTTGCTTTCCTTGCTTGACAAAATCATAAGTCGAAGCCATTTTTCAGTATTTCACCGAAAGAAACTTAGAAGTTGATTTGAAGATTGATAGGGTTTTGAGAGAGTTTTGCCTTTGCTTCTGAGAGAGAAATGAACAGTTTTGGTAATTTGTGAGAGAAACGGACGAAAAAAGGTTTAAGTATGGTTCATGAAAGGACGTGCGGGTGGTTTTTTGAAATGTGATCGAAATCAACGGCTTAGATTTTGCACGCCGATTTAGCATTTAATGTCTCGTATTTAATGCGGCAACATTTATATCCAATCATAAGCTTGGTGTGTAGCTTTTGCTGTACACGCGTCATAATTATCTTTGACGTCATTCTTAAAAACATTCCCGCTTAGTAAAACGCATTGCGTTTTTGTCACTTTGCTCATAAATGACTCAGCTTTTCCCTTAGCTGATTTAACCCTTCTTCTCACAGTTCTCTTTGTGACTCAGTTGTCAGCAAATTCAGTATAGTTGTCTTTCCGATACGGCTGATTCACTTAGCTGATTTGAGAGTTCAACCCTTTTTCCCTTTTTGTGTTTCATTTCTTTTCTTTGATTCTTCTGAGTGTCAGCTCAGCTCAATTAATCCTAACTCATGTTTGAGTTCTTCAAATCTTGACTCACATAATGGTTTTGTGAATATATTAGCAACTGTTTATCGGTTGAAATATATTCAAGGTGATGTCCTTCTTTTCAACATGATCTCTTATGAAGTGATATCTGACCGATATGCTTTGTTCTTGAGTGCAACACAGGATTTTGAGTGATTGCAATTGCACTTGTGTTATCACACATGATTGGAATTTCCTTTTCTTCAACTTCATAGTCTCTCAGTTGTTGTCTCATCCATAGGACTGGGCACAACAATTTTGCCCCGTAGCTATGTATTCTTCTTTTGTTGTAGAGGTGGCTATTGAATTTTGCTTTTTGCTAAACCAGAAATTGCTTTGTCTCCAAGCATTTGACATGTGCCTGAAGTGCTTTTCCTGTCAACTCTACATCCAACATAGTCAGAGTCTGAATAGCCAATTAGCTTGAATCCACCTTCCTTTGGATACCATAAGCCAACTTCTTGGCTTCCTTTCAAATATCTCAAGATCCTCTTAGTCATTTTGATCATATGGCTCTCTTTTGGAGCGATTGAAATCTTGCACATACACCTACAACAAAGGTGATGTCCGGCCGCTTGTTGTGAGATAAAGCAATGATCCAATAAGTGCTCAGTATCTTGTTTGATCTACAGGCTTGCCATCTGCATCCATGTCCATTTTGGTGATGTATTCATTGGTATTTTCAGAAGACTTCTCTTCCATACCAAATTTCTTCATTAAATCTACGGTGTATTTTATTTGACTTATGAAGGTTCCATTCTTCATTTGTTTCACTTGGAGTCCAAGGAAGAATTTGACTCTTCCATCATGCTCATTTCGAATTTGCTTTGCATGAGGTTTGAAAATTTATCACATGACTCTTTGTTTGTGGATCCAAAAATGATGTCATCCACATATATTTGAACAAGCGATATGCTCTTCTTGTCTTGAATTACGAAAAGTGTCCTATCTACTTTTCCTTTTGTGAATCCATTCTCGTTAGGAATTGTGACAAAGTATCATACCATGCTCTCGGGTGCTGTTTCAATCCATACGAGCTTTCTTGAGTTTGTATACCTTATCTCCAAGAGTCTTCTGCTCAAATCCTGGAGGTTGTTCAACATATACTTCTTCTTCCAATAAACCATTTAGGAATGCACTTTTTACATCCATCGATATACAATAAAATTCTTGTGAGTTGCATAGGCAAGAAACATCCTTATAGCTTCCAATCTTGCTACGAGGGACAAAATGTTTCATCAAAATCTATCCCTTCTTCTTGGCAATATCCTTTGGCTACTAATCTTGCTTTGTTTCTTACCACTGAACCTTCCTCGTTCATCTTGTTTCTGAACACCCACTTAGTGCCAATAACATTTTGATGGGTGGGTCTTTGAACTAATTCCCAAACTTTATTTCTTTTAAAGCGATTCGATTCTTCTTGCATAGCTTGAATCCAATGTGTGTCATCCAATGCTTGTGACACATCTTTAGGCTCTATTTGTGAGATAAAGCATGTGAACATGGCTTCTTGTTGAGTTCGGATCTTGTTTTGACACCTTCTCTTATATCTCCAATGACAAGTTACGGTGGATGGTCTCTCGGCCATCTTACATCAAGGTTGGAGTAAGTTAGCTGGATTGATCGTCTAGCATTTGTGTTGCTTTGATCAGCTCTCTCAATCACTTATTGCAAATTTTCATTTGTTTATGAGACTCAACTATCTCATCTTCATTTGAGTTTATAATTCCTTCGGCTTGACATCAAAGGGACTTTTCTTCATGGTTGGATGATTGACTTATCGGTGACTCTTCAATGTCTTCTCCATTTACATTTGGCTCATCGAATACCACATGAATGGATTCCTCTCGCAACCATAGTCCTCTTGTTGAGTACTCTGAAGGCTTTGCTTTCATTTTGAGTATCCCAAGAAGATACCTTCATCGACTTTAGCATCAAAGCCTTTAGATTGTCTTTGCCATTGTTATGGATGAAGCACTTACATCCAAATATTCTAAAATATGCAACATTTGATTTTCTCCTGTACAAATCTCATAGGAGTCTTTGTCATTTGTCTGTTTATCATACATCTATTTTGAGTGTAGCAAGTTGTGTTGATTGCTTGACCCAAAATCTTTTTGGTAACCTGCTTGACTAACATGGTCCTTCTTTGCTTCTTTGAGAGTTCTATTCCTTCTTTCTCGCAACTCCATTCTTTGTGGAGTCCTTTCTTTGCGAGATAATTCATGACCAATGCCATTTTCAATACAATATCGAGTTATTATACCATTGACAAACTCGGTTCCTGCATACGATCTTATTTTGATAATGGTTTGGCTCTTCTCATTTTGAATCCTCTTCATCGAGTTGTGGTAGTTTCGTAGAGTTTCTTTCTTCTTACACATGAATATTGTCCATGTATATCTTGAGTAGTCATCTACTACCACCAAGGTATATTTCTTCCCACTTATGATGGTGGTTCAATTGGACCAAATAGATCCATGTGTAGCATATGCAATATTCTTGTTGAAGATGGACATGTCTTTTCTTTGAATGATGATTTGATTTGTTTTCCCTTCGACATGCGTCACATATACTCTTCTTCTTGTATCTCGAGTCGGAAGTCCTTCCACAAGATTATACGGCAAGCTTGTTAAGTGTTTTGAAATTCGGGTGACTTAGCTTTTTGTGCCTGACCAACTTGATTCAATTTGTGCTCTTTGCTAATAGACAGTGTTGGGTGTTGCGGTTGACCAATCCACTACATACATGTTTTTTTGTCCGCATCCTTGCAACACAACTTCATTTGATTCAATATCCTTGATTTGGCATATACCCATGTTAAATCCAACATTATAACCCTTGTCACGAGTTGGTCGATGCTTAGCAAGTTGAAGTTGAGTCCTTCAACATATGCAACATCTGTAATTTCTAATCCGTTCTTCTTGATGGATCCAATGCCTCTTATTTCTCCTGGAGCTTCATTTCCTCCAAATATGACTTTTGCTCCTTTGACTTCCTTGAATTTTGTGATTTTTCTGTTTCTGTCATATGTCCGGGCGACCACTATCCATGTACCAGGTTCCTTGGCACTCGGTGTCCGCCCCTTGAACTCCGCAATCAAGGAAATTAAGTTTTAGGTACCCATACTTATGCGGGTCTTGAGGGGTTAGTATTGTAAGATGATCCAACCAACCTATAGCCAAATGAATTGACTCTAAGAGGTTGCCATCTATCAGTGCCATAATCATAATTAATTTTGGCAAATTGCTTGGGGATTCTAGGTTCATACAAATTTGTCTCTTTTGTCTCGTATGCTGTATATATGTTTTAGCAATTGCCTTCTTTGGGTAGTTGTGATATCTCTGAGTGTAGTGCCTAGGTGCATATGTGTGCTGATGAAAGCTCTTATACCTTTGGAATGGCCTTTGTTGAGTTCTAGGCCTTTGCCATTTGGGCTTATATTCCATAGGTCTTTGCTGATAGTTCACATCATTCCAATCAGCTTGGCTCGGGTATTTTCTACCATTTCCATCATATGTGTTTCTTTTATTGAACTTCTGGGGTTTTTGGTAGCTCTGTTTCTTCTTTACAGAGTATTTTCTATTTGGAGTTTGCTGAGGAACTCGGCTGGATTTCTTCTCAGTTGTCCTCTCAGCACACTCAACTGGTTGTTTTCCTTTTCCTTTATAGCCAAGGCCAGTCTGCTTGTGATTGTGCTTTGGAATAGATGTGTGTGCACCTTTTGGAGTTTTGGATTTTTGGGATACTTCATTGCTTGAAGATCCTTTTTCCAAAATCACTTTTGGAGCTTGACATAGCATAGAGGAACTAAATCTAAGCTGTCTTATCTCCACATTCTCTTTGACTCATAATAAGATCATCCAATGATTTGGATGCCTTAGTGAATGAGGCAATCACATTTTGAGGTCATTTTCCCTCTTTTCTATAGCAGCTATCTCTGCTATTAGCTTGGTATTTTCGGTCTTTAGACTTTCAATCTCATCGCCTATTTGACTTAGAGTACTTAGCTCCTTAGTCAATTTGTGAGTTTTGGCTCTTGAGTAATTTGTTTTCCTCATTTAGTAGTGTGTGTGAGGATTTAATGTGTCAAAATCTTTCATCATTTTGCCTAATGAATCATAAAGATCGAGTGGGTGATGAAGTGTGTGTGTCACGATCACTATCACTAGAATCTGAGTTTGATGAGTTAGAGTGTACCTCATCTTCTTGGTCGAGGTTGGTCTTGTTCCTTGGCCATCAAACGGATCAAGGCTTCTTCTTTGAGTCACTTGAGTAGTCGGCTTCACTACTCTCTCGAATCAACTATGTCTCTTGACTTGGTTTGTCTCGGCGATCTCTGCATGACCAACATTGCCTTTTTCTTTTCTTGTCTTCTTTCTCTCGAAGACCTTTCTTTCTTCTTCATTCTGTATTTGTTGACTACATGATATGGGCAATCAATGGCATAGTGACCTGGTTGCCCCTACGGTTCAAAGCATAGATATTCAATCTTTTGATCACTCTTTCCATTCTTGGATTGTCACCCTTTGATATTGACCTTTTGATGATCTGTTCTTTTGGTTGGCCTATCTTCCCTTGACTTGGAGGGAGCCGAGTGTCTTCTTGAGGATTCGCCCTTGCCTCTCTTGTAGTTCTTATTGAAGAACTTGTTGAACCTTTTAACCATCGGGCTATTTCCTCCGGGTCAATGACTTCTTTGACCTCGGCTCTCTTGCCCATCCTTCACAATTAGAGCGGCCGTTTTGGGTACAATTGTCTCTTCTCGATCTATTCTTCTCGGCTCAAATTCGTAGGCTTTGAGATCCGAGAATAGCTCATGGTTGGATGTTTCGATAGGTCCATGGAATGTCTTAGTGCCATGACCTTCATTTCCCATTCGGTGGGAGACTTTTTAGGATCTTCATACACATTTCCTTCGTGTATATTATTTTCCAAGTGCGAGATAGCTCGTTGGTGATTTACGTGAATCGAGCATCCAGTTGATCCAGGTTCTCTCCTACGATCATTTTGAAATTCTCAAATTTTGACTGACCATTTGATAATTTATTTTCCTTGATTTGCTCTGAGCCTTCACAAATCAATGTTAGCTTGTCCCAGATTTCTTTAGCCGTTTTGCATGATTTGACTTTATTGAACATGGCTTTGTCCAAAGTTTTGTAAAGGATATCATTGGCCACATTGTCCAGGTTGTATCTTTTTTTGTCATTATTTGTCCATTCGAGTTCTTGGTTTTTCAACCATAGTTGGTCTAGGAGCAACATCATCTTCACCTTCTTTTGCGACTCTTCTTACAATTTGTGTTCACTTTTAAAATTTGCGGTGGCCCATCCTCTATCACTATCCAAATCTCATCATGTAATCTTTGATAGATGAGCGCATACGAATTTTCCAATCATCAAATTCTTCAATTGTGAACATAGGGATGCGTGTCAAATTTGCTTCCATGATAATAACTTTTAATGATAAAAGGAGTTTTGAAAAACTTAAGTACTAAAACAGACTTTGAAAAATTTGGAGATCTAGCTCAGTAACCAGTGCGGAAGGCTCAATGAACCAACCGCTCTGATACCACTTGTAGGTCCCAAGGGGTGTGAGTGTAAGGTTTAGAAGGGGGGGTTGAATAAACCTTATCAACTTTTCGATTTAGTCCTTTTTTAAAATTGAGTTCATACTACATTTGTGTCCTTGGTGGACAACCAATTTAGTTAATCAAGTAGAGTTAGTCACTCACGGACTGACCGAGTTTGTTGATAGAATAACTCATTTGTTAAGACTGAATTAGCTCAACTGAGTTTGTTTTTTGGAAGACTTAACACCCTTAAATTTGGTTTAGTTACGATTTAATGCTTGGTTTTAGTACTTAGAGATTATCAAGTGGATAGCAAATTTATCGTGAGTTAAACAAATAAGATGCGGGAATTAAAATCTTTGAAATGTAAATGACACGATAAGTTTTTATAGAGGTTCGAAGATGGGGTAATTCTTCTACTCCTCTCTTCTCCAACTCTGGAGGAATCCACTAAGTATTGATCAATATACGAGTGGACTTGATCCTTTGGGACTACAAGTCTTGATCAGATGTGACTTGATCCTTTGGGACTCGATCGGAGATGCCTTGGTCACTCGGTGGCTTCTCGTGCGACTCAACTTCTTCCGCAGGCATTTGCCTTGCTACTTCTGACTCACTTGCTCAAGCTTTTTGGATTTGATCACGAAGCCTTCCAAAACTCGAGACGGTTCGACCTTGAACCTTCCTACAATCCTCCGTGGAATGTAGACCCCTTTTCTTCAAAAGTTTCCTCTTGGCTGATTGAAGTTATCTTTCCTTCACGGTGAGTGTTGAAATGATTTTCTTCGTAGTGTAGGCTTGAGGATTAATCTTGAATGATTTTGAGAATATTTTGATTACTGATTCGGATGTTAGCTTGAATGTTCGTTGTTCGGGTAATCAAAAGTCTCTTTCTCGAGTCATTCTTGACCTTTTATAGTGATCTTTCAAAAATCGCCGTTGAGAGATAGGCTTATTTTTTGAAAGTCACTTGTGGTCTTTGGCTTGTCTTGTTGCGATCCTTGAAATTGCCACTTCCTCGTATGAATTGTTCTTGACTTTTCGAGTTCGACACGGTGTAGTGCTTCCCATTGGTTTATTCCTCTTGCACGCTTTCGGGGGTGAGCACTTCGAGAAAGGTAGCATGGAGATATTACTTGTTTAAGTAATTCTCTTGATTTACGTGCAACGGATCTCTTTCGATTATCTCGACTTATTTGCATTTCCTTGCTTTCCCAGGTGACTTAGAGTCGACTTCCAATCATTGGATGACTCTTGTCACTTCAACTAGAGACTTGGCTATCTTGAGTCAACTTGGCTGATGTTTTACTCAGTTGCACCTTCAGTCGAGTTCCCGTCTTCTATTCTTTGCCAAACTTAGCTATCTCGCAGCGGAGTCTTCCTTCTAGTCTCCAGTTGTCTTTTTGCATGTTTAGGCATAGCTGACTTAACTCAGCTTGACCAGCCCTGTTTATTACAATGCAGTTTACAACAGAAATGGGGTGCTAACTTCCTATTCTAAGTTTTACATGGCATTCATCAAAATCTAAACAATAAATTTCCCAACAAGCTGAAGGCCCACTATTTATATGTGATGCCAAGTATTAAAAGTGTTGAACATAACAAAACATAACAAAAACGTAATAACAAAAATGCGACTAATGAAATGTCAATAAATAATTCAATAGAAAATAAAGAAAACTATAAATTATAGGGGGTTAAGTGAAAACATTAATAGAGAAATAGTAGATGTAGTTTACAATATAAATTAGGCTTTTAGATTAATATATAAACCAACAATGGAACGTTAATTTACAAGCAAATTAATATCTAAAGAGAGTAAAGAATTCCTATTTTGCAGGCACTTAGTTGTCAGTTGATTCCAAATTGCAACGTTCAATTCTTATTCTTCAATTTCATTAATCATCTAATATTTTAGTTTTGAAAAGAAAAATCACTCTTTAATTATATAATATATATACACATAGGGGAGGATCAAGTGAGACCATGTCTCTAGGTGAGACACAATGGACTAATCTCAACCATCCCCCACTACTAATCAATGGGTATGATTTAATGGATAAAAAATCTATTAAAATATTAATTTAATCAATATAAGGGTACTAGGGTAAAATAACATAACAAGTTAATTACAAAAATGGAATCAAATCTCTTTCTCTCTCATACATCTTCCAATTTCCCCAATCTCACGTCTCTCTCTCTCTCTCTCTCTCTCTCTCTCTCTCTCTCTCTCTCTCTCTCTCTCTCTCTCTCTCTCTCTCTCTCTCTCTCTCTCTCTCTCTCTCTCTCTCTCTCGTTCTCTCTCATTCATCCATTAACGCAAAAAAAAAGCGTGAAGAACTCGAAAATTACAGTTCATGAAAATTACAGAGAAAAAACAAGAAAAATCGGTGCAATATTACAGAGAAATAATGAACAGTGAGTTCGAAAACTAAATATGCAACAAAACTCAACTAAATATGCATTATCTGAAAACTATCTATGCAGCGTAAAAAAACTAATATGTAGTACAGTATATCCAACTATGCAAGACGTCATAAACTATGCAACAAAATCAACTAACTATGTATTATCTAGAAAATATTTATGCATTGTGGAATAACTAAATATGCAGTACATTATGTAACATCCCATTTTTATAATTTCCAAAAGCAACATCCCATTTTCATAACTAAATATACATTATATAAAACCTATTTATGCAGTGTAGTATAACTACATATGCAGTACGTTATATTCAATTATGTCTTGTTTTCGTAAAACAGTGCCAACAAAATAACTAAATATGCATTATTTGATGTCTAATTATGCAGTAGAAGAACTCTAACTATGCTGTAAAATAAAAATATTTGGAAAGAAAACAGGTTCCTTAAATTCCGCCACAAAATCCGTCAGTGTCAATTTCAGCCCATAAAATCCGATGGGACCACTAATCTGAATTACAAAATTACAATCTTACCCTTAAAATTAGCAAAAATTAGGAAATAATTAAAAAACTGAATTAATCACATCCCTTCAATTTTAAGATCAATGGGTAAGATGAGTGCACACTGTCTCACCTAGGGAGGGTGATCTCATTTGAACCAAATCCTATAAAAAATATATTTGACATTAATGAGCATCCATTCTGTCAAGACCTGAGGCAGTTGGTTTTGCATGCCACTTTCATTAATTAAGATTTAAGCTAGAAACATAATGATAGAAAGCCTTTTTCTTTCCTTGTCAATATGATCACTTCAGTAGAAGAGATGGTACTTGTTCTAACCTATTGGAAATGCAGTTAAGGGTTCAAACCTCATTCCTCTCCTACAATCTCTTTTGCAACAATTTGAATTTGCACAAGCAAAAAAAAAAAAAATATATCATTTGTAAGATGTAACCATATCAAATTATGGAATAAAAAACCCTGTATCACACTATCTAAACATGTAAACTTCCCAGTAGTTCATATAAGCAGGGCGAATGAACGAGACTCCAACTTCCAATCAAACTCAAACCCCCAGGTCAGGAAAAGCAACTCAAACTGAATCAATAGCTGGGGTTGTAAAGGAAGCACAGGCGTCGGTAATATGTAGCGATGGAGCTCCTACTCCGAAGTTGGAGCGACAAGCAACGGATTGAGACGGAGTATTTATCAACCAATATGATTGATAAGGATAAGATCACAATGACAATTTTGCCATCGCTAATCACAAAAATAGTAAAAAGGCCCAAAGATCGGCATCTTTTTATTCCGGTTCATACCCAACCCGACCCTAGGTCCAAACGATCCAACCACGTGAAAGTAGTCGAAGTCAAGTCCATAAATATGGCATATATAGTTCAACCACCTTAGGTATCTCATTATAGTTCTTCCAGTCAGGAGCGGTTCTGGGACGACGTTAGTGGTGCTGCCGCACAGAGGTACCCTCGGCCTGCAAAGGTCCCCAAAGTTTATAAAAATATATTTGTATATATATATATATATATGTCTTGGTTATATATTTATAAAGATTGATATAAGTGTTAAAAAGGCAAGATGGCTAAGTGGCTCAGGCTCTATCTTTAATTCTTGAAGTCTTGTGTTTGGGCCTTGATAACCACAAAATATGTTTTTTTTTCCCATTTCCTATCTCTAACTTTTTTTTTTGGCAAAACAAAAGCCAAAGTTAAAGTGGATTTTTGTTGTCTTTGAATAAGGTTAAGATTTTACTTTGCTAATTCATTAATAGCTTTTTTTGTCTTCGCTATATAAATTATATTGAATAATTTTTTTGTAACTCTATTTTAATGAGATCGAAATGTTAAAGTTGGAGTATGATATTTTTGTTATTACATATATCTTATTTTATATGTTAAATCAACGAAATTACATTTGTAATATTATTTTTAATTATTTTTACGTAAAAGGGCTCCAATTATTTTTGGCAAAAACTTGTATAAGACGGTCTCATGGACATTTTTCATGAGACGGATCCTATATGTAAATAAGATTTGAACCCAAACCCAACTCCCGAAAATGACCCACGCTTTTTGTGTATTGTAAGATCCATCTCACGAACTTAATTAAGTCCATGAGACAGTCTTACATATGACTATCTCTTATTTTTTTGGCTCCTGGCCCCTCGAAACCTAGGACCAGCACTACTTTCAGTCCCTAACGATTTGTATTGACGTAAGCATCAGAGAGTCTTAGCCGGAGACCACCACGACTAGTCTAATGTTTGTTGTATTTCATGTCATCCCGAATTAAAGTATCTAGTTAGGCTCGTGGCGAAGCTATGTACTTCGATTTCACCCAAATCATGATCGATCTTTTTACAAATTATGAAAAAAAAAATTAAAAACAAAGAAGGGAAAAACCAAGGACACGTGGTAGAAATTTTATTCAAAACAAAAGAAAAGGAATAACATTCCAGAATATCAGAAAGGAAATCTTTATCCCCAATTATGTGATTTCTGCAAACGTTCAATTCCTATGCATGCAACTTGCAAGCCATCGATGACACGTTAAAACCTTTAATTATCAGATCCAATATATGATCAAATCCAAAAATTCCCCGCATATATTTTATGAAATCTCTGGACTAGTCTTGATGACCTTTTTCGATCCGTAGTACATTCGCCTATATATAAAGGGGTCTGATCACAAACCTAAACAACTAAAAGGTTTAAGTCGAGCCTCATATATAAAATTTTCACCAAACACACTAATCTTTTTTAGGACACTTTTAATTTAGAGATATTGAAAGATGGATGTGGTGATGAAAATGGGGAGTGATGATCCCGTGGTGATATTCAGCAAAACAAATTGCTGCATGTCCCATGCAATCACCACACTAATACTTAGTTTTGGTGCAAACCCTAAAGTTTATGAGCTTGATCAGCTTCCCAATGGAGACCAATTGGAGAAGGAATTGATGGTATTAGGGTGCAACCCAAGCGTGCCGGCTGTGTTCATAGACAACAAGTTTGTTGGTGGTTCTAATGAGATTTTTAGCCTCAATATTAGAGGCAAGCTCAGGGCATTGCTCATCAAGGCTAAAGCTATATGGATATAACGATTTTTTTTTTAAAAAAAAAAGTTAAGATCTTATGCTAATATGTTTTATATATCTTTTAATTTTCTTTTTTGCCTATATAGACTCTAGCTGTCAACCTAATTGCTGTCTGAGTACGGTGAGGCCCTCTACGCCATTTTGTGTATTGGTGTGAGGGCCTCTTTTTGTATGATTTTAAGTCTATTAATGAGAAAAGTTATTTTTCATTCCATTAAGATAAATTAATTTTCAAATTTTTTATTGGAAAATGTGCAAAAATGAAAATATATTGGGTAGTTATAAAAATTTTGGTCAAAAATTTATAGGGTGAAAATTTTGGAATATGTTTGGTATAATTTTTCTTTTTCTTGGATTTTTTATTGAAAATGTGATAAAATTATAATGTAGAATACTACCACTCAACCTTTCAAAATCGAACGAAGAGCCGTCAAAAATTTCACCAATCATTGTTCTTCTAGGCGTGTAACATAGGGCGAAAAAGCTCGCAAATCGCCAGATTGATGGCGACAATTGATCCCACAAATCGGACATAGCGGAATAAAACTCCTGAATACTCATATCCTTCTGTTTCAAAGCGCGAATATCAACCTCCAATTGATACTGTTTGGCAAAGTTGGACTGTGTATACAACAGTGCCAGATGGTCCCAAACTTCCTTCGCAGTCTCATACTTCGCCAACTGAGCCCCTATAGATTGCGAATCCGAATTATTAATCCAAGTAATAATCTTTGAATTATCTGCTTCCCAAGCCACCAACGAATCTGCACCATCCAAACCAGGTTTCGTAGGTTTAACATTTGTCTCAGTAACATAACCCCACATAGATTTACCTCACAATTTTTTTTTTCATAACATAACTCCAATTCGAATAGTTTTTCCATATAATTGCACGCTAATTGCCTGAAGAGAGTCATCCTTACCAACATCCTTGATGAACAGAAATGATCCCCAAATTGTAACCCCAACACAAATAAAAACTAATCAAATCGGAACACAAAACTAGCGATAACAAAAGCGAAATGGAACCAAGAAATGATCCAGAAAGAAAAGCGAACAAAATTGTTTTTATTAAAATACTTGCATTCTTACTATGCAAAATCAAAAGTGACTTACAAAAGAAACAAATGAGAGTCTTATATAGGCAAATAGAAACAAATAGGAAATGTAACCCTAAAAGGACTAAAATCCTAACCATAAAAGGATTACACTTAAATAAGAAAAATAAATATATATTATATTTCAATACCAAGAGTTGCACAATGGGAAAATTAAATTCTAAACAAATAAAAGGCAATTGTGACAAAGGATGAGTATGATCACAAGGCTACACATTCTGCTTCATGAGCAAAATAACAAATAGATAGTCAACAATTTGTGAGTGAACTGATGGTAATGGATAATAATAACCTATCAGAATCAAATCAATATGCAGTTTATTGTTCAAGCTTATACGTATAGTAGTGTAGCTTATGTTATGTACCATGGGAAGGGGTAACATTGGACTCATTGAAGACAATGTATACTGGGCCGCACGATCGACTCTCTACCGATATGTAAGTGTGCGGGACTAGTTAAGTGATGTTATTCGAGAAGTAACAATAAATAATTGGATGAAATTTATAGCGGATGGATTATTTCACGTTGATAGTTTAATTTGAAAATGGTAATTTTTGACGTATTATTTACAGATTATAATCTATATAAGTGGTAATAATAAGTTTCTACTATTTTACTGTTACTCTTTTTATTGATTAATTGTTTCATATATTTATCAATCATCGATCGATATACACAATAAATACAATTAATATTTACTACTACTTTCTTGGTATTGCAATATGGACTGTTGAAATCAAATAAGCCATAAAATACTTGTATTCTTATTATGCAAAATCAAAAGCGAATTACAAAAGAAACAAAGGAGAGCCTTATATAGGCAAATAGAAACAAATAGAAAACCTAACCCTAAAAGGACTAAAATCCCAACCATAAAAGGATTACACTTAAATAAAGAAACTAAATATATATTATATTTCAACACCCCCCCTCAAACTCACGATGCAACCGCAAGAAGCACTGAGAGCTTGTCAAACAAGAAACGAAAACGCGAAGAGGAATGTGCCTTGGTAAACATATCATCAATCTGCACAGAAGAAGAGACAAAAGGCAATATGATGATACCAGTCTGATAATAATGTCGAATAATATGAAAATCAATCTCAATATATTTAGTCCTCTCATGAAAAATCGTATTGCGGACAATCTAAATAGCACTCTTATTATCACAATGCAGCGGAGTGGGACGATCAAGAGAAACGCCCACATCTACTAGCAACCAACGTAACCAAACTATCTCACAAGTCGTAGTAATTGCCATGGCACGATACTCAGCTTCTGTGGAAGATCTACAAACCACATCTTGTTTCTTACTTTTCCAAGAAATGAGACAGTCACCCAGGAACACACAAAAACCAGTGATAAATTTGCGATATGTAGGATCACCAGACCAATCAGCATCAGAGTATGCACGCAGCTCCAAAGAAGAACTAGACGGAAGTAAAAGACTCTGAAACTGAGTTCCCGAAGATATCTAAGAATACTTAGAACAACAGCCCAATGAACTGTAGAGGGAGAAGTAAACCGGGATCCGACAAGGGAGAACCATCAGAGGGAGAATATCGAGCATTAGTCTCAAGCAGAGAATCAACAATCTTGTTATCAGTAATACATGCACGCTCAAATATATCAGTAATGTACTTTGATTGAGACAAAAGATAACCATATGGGGAAGAGGCAACCTCAATACCAAGAAAATAACGGAACGGACCCAAATCTTTCATAGCAAAAGAACGAGCTAACGTAGACTTCAAAGTTTCTATACCATCAAGATCATCACCAGTAATAATCATATCATCAACATATAAAGCAAGTAAAATATGACATGTTGTAGTAATTTTGACAAACAAAGCTGAATCATGATGACTTGGTCGAAAACCAAGAGAAGTAACAATCCAAGTAAACTTTTCATACCACGCTTTAGAGGTTTGCTTAAGGTAATAAAGATCTTTACGAAGCTTACAAACTTCAACTGGTTGATGGGCAACACCAGATGGAGGCTGCATGTACACTTCGTCAACAAGATCACCATTCAAAAGGCATGCATCACATCCATCTGAGATATACCCCATCGACGAACTGAGGCAACTGCAAGAATGGTACGAATAGTTGTCATCTTTGTAACAGGCGCAAATGTCTCCTCATAATCGATCCCATACTCCTAATCATAACCCTTAGCATCCAGTCGGGATTTATATCTTTCAATAGACCCATCAGATTTGGTTTTGATTTTGTAGACCCAACGACATCCAATTGCATGTTTTCCTGGTGGTAAAGGTACCAAGTCCCAAGTATGAGTATGATGCAAAGCAGTAAGTTCCTCAGCCATAGCATCCTGCCAAAGTGGATCATAAATCGCCTTTCTATAGGATGCAGGCTCAGAAATACGATGAAGATACGCCAAAAAAGAGACAAATGAACTAGAATAACAAGAGTAAATGAAATCTAGTAACTTAGTAGACTTACAGACACGTATGGATTGATGAGGAGCAACATCAGGAGCCGCAGTTGGAGAAGTTGAAGGGACATCATCAATAGCAGAATCAGTCACATCAGAATCAGAAGTCAATGTACCAGAACCTGCAGAACTGTTAGTAGCGGATTCGTCACCATGAAAAGGGTCAATATGAATGACGTCAGACCTGGATACATTATGGGAGCTAGTTGGGACAGAAAAGAATGGAATATGTTCAAGAAACACTACATGACACGAGACATATAATTTTTGGCTAATAGGATCAAAACAACGATAACCATTATGTCCTTCCCCATAACCAAGAAAAATGCATAAGGCAGACCGCGAGGTCAACTTAGTACGTTCATTTTGAGGTCGAAGGACAAAGCAAGTTGAACCAAAAATGCACAAAGACAAATAATCAGGAGCATACCCATACAACTTCTCAAAAGGTGTCAAACCCGAATAATGCGAAGTAGGAATTCTATTAATCAAATAGGTAGCAGTGAGAACTGCTTCCCCCCAAAAAATACTAGGAACACTAGCAGACAACAAAAGAGACTGGCGGTTATCTATAAGATGTCTATGTTTTTCTCTCGCAACACCATTTTTTCGGGGGTATCCGTCTAGATGTTTGTCGTATCATACCATCAGAAGCAAGTAAGTTAAGAAAATTATTGGAAGAATATTCCCTACCCAAGTCACAACAAAAACACTTTATGGTGGCTGAATGTTGGGTTTTCACAAGTGCTCGAAAGTTGCAGAAGATGTTGAAGAAATCAGAACATTGTTTCATAAGATAAACCCAACAATAACGTGTATAATCATCAATAAACGAAACCCTTTGTATTGACAGGGAAGGTCCCCATACATCAAAATGAACAAGATCAAAAGGCGCACGAGTAACAGAAACACTTTTATTGAAAGGTAAAATAGAATTTTTGCCAGTTTGCAACCATTACAATCCGAAATATCATGAGATTTCAAATCTCCCAAGACACCTGTACAAACTAAAAAATGTAAACGAGAAGTAGACACATGACCTAAACGAGAATACCATAAGTAGAAATTTAAAGACGAACGACTCAAACGAAAAGATGACAAATCCACACTAAAAGCTGTAGCTTCTAGTATTTTGAGCTGATCCAAAATATAAATTCCCCCCTACTTATGGCCTGTCCCAATTAGCTTCTGGGACTGCGGGTCCTGTATAGAACAAGTAGAAGAAGAAAAAGAGACTAAATATCCAGACGCACATAAATGGCCAATTGAAACCAAATTCAGGGTAAGATTAGGAACATAATAAACATTAGGAATGGGAAAACAAGGTCTGACAATGGAACCAATTCCTGCTAATGCCATTGGAGTACCATCAACAGTTAGAATTGACACAGACAGACTAGGAGACAAAGAGACAAAAGACAACATATTATGTGACATGTGATGGGAAGCTCTAGATTCTGAGATCCACAATAATGGAGACATACCTGAAGAATTGGAATGAGACAAACCTATATTTGATGAGGAAGACATAGCATGTGGTTGTGAGGCACTGCACTTTTGAAAATTCTCAAATATATACGCATCCAATGATGGTGCAGCGACTGAATTTCTCAGCAGAGGTGGTCTAGGAGACCATTGGGATGGCGATGGTGTTGGTGGTCATTGTGGAGGATGTGAAGCTCATTGTTCTTTGGAAACCTCAATTTCTTCTTCTTTGTTAGGATCTCGGCTATTATGTTTTACATTTATTCAATAATAGGGGATATTGAGCCTTCCATTGATTCTTTTGGTGGCAAAATGCACATTCATCAGAAGGTGTCCTTGAATTTACCTGATTGGGATTATTATTAATCACCTTTTGTGGTGCGGCAAAAAATGATGCAATAGATGTTGAAACAATCCCCTTATCAGCGTGAGTCTGAAGTCGTATCTCTTCAGCTAAACGTTCATTGACCATTGAATCTACAGAAGTTAATGGGCTTCAATTTGAGCTCATTCTTTCGATTCACATATCTTGAATTGAATGCTCTTAAAATTATGATAACGAACATCATGGAACTATTTTGCTTTAGCAGCAAAAAGAGCTCTCTTTAGAAAGACTGTTTGTTTGAGCCCATTACTGCTGGTATCGAAGCAGCGTGTAATGGGCTATCCAAATTTTCTACATATGAGCTAGGAGGTTAGCCCAACTTACATAGAATACTCTAGAACATGTAGGAGTTTTGTAGAGAATTATAGGAGCATTCTAGAAACTCTTCTTTGTAAATATCTTGTAAAATATTCTAGGAATATTCTATGGAGATGTCTAGATATATACTCCCAACAATAGGATCAAATGAATCACCATCGTCCATTTAGGGGGTGGAGTAGTGTAAATAGGGGCATGACCTCATTTGTAAACCATCAAGCATTGTAAGCAAGTGTGAGTGAATACAAGAGTTCTCTTCCAAGCTATCTTGTGTGTTCTTTTCTTAAGTCATCTTCCTACATTTCTTCACACACTAGCACTTTCGAGAGAGGCTGACTTAGCACCACGAGGGGTGGATAAGCACTAAAGCTGCACGGTTCATTTTTAAAGGAACAAGTCCGTGACAGGTGGTATCAGAGCCTGGTTCGAGCACATGTGTTGTGAAGTAGAACGTGATGGCAAGCGAAGATATTGCGTCAGGAGTGATTGACACCTGTGGGAGGGAACCCATGCAGTCTAAGGATAAGAAGAAGCGAGACCAAAGCAAGGCTTGTGGCGAGTCTTTTCCGTGGGAACTTGCCACTAGCGAAATGGGTGAAAGGCTCGAGAGAGTCGAGCATAACGTCGAGACGTTGGAGGGCCACGTACTCGGACAACTAGACTCTGCCAAGGAGTCATTGCAAGGATGCCTTGATGCCAACACAATGTTGTAAGAACACTTTGCATGGCTAGAGGCAAGAGTGGTAGACATTGTCCAAACCTTTCAAGCAAGCATCTAGGGGATGTAGAAGGAATTGGCATTATGGAAGAAGGTCGTTGCTAGTAGGGAGCTAGCACGCCTATAACCAATCCAGGGTGAAGCGCCTAAGCCAACAGAGCTTAACAGGGCACAAGACGCCAAGGAAGATCAGAATTACCTATGGCGTATGGAATAGTACTTCGAGGGACTCAATCTCACCGATGAGCTATCAAAGGTAAAGACCGCTTCTCTCTACCTTACAGATACTGCTATGTTGTGGTGGCACAGAAAACACGCCGATATTTAACAGGGCACATGTCAGACTGATACGTGGGACGATTTCAAGAAGAAGCTCAAGCGCCACTTCTATGTTCGTCCACAACAGAAAACAATAAAAAAATTATTCCAGAAAACTTCACAAATTTAAATTGTAAAAATCTCATAAAATTTTCATTCACAACACACAAAGGTGATATGTTCGTCCACAACGAGAAAACAATAAAAAATTATTCAGAGAAAACTTCACAAATTTAAATTGTAAAAATCTCATAAAATTTTCATTCACAACACACAGAGGCTGTTTAAATCTCAGGAAATTCAAATTTCAAAATAAAAATAAAAGTAATTTAAAGGAAATTACTACCATGTAAAATTCTGATTTAAAATTAAAAATATTACTTTGATTTAAAACTGAAAAAAGGAGTTTGTTGTTGAGTTTTAATGATGCAAAAGAGAAAAATGAGAAAAATGCGCTAAAGGTAAGAAAAAAATAGAAAACAAAAAAAAAGGAAAATGACCAACTGTATGTTTTTATTTAATTGTTTTTTAGTGGTGGACGAAAATATAATGGAAAATTACTAAATTATAATTTAGAATTGAAAATATAACTTTTGATTTAAAAGCGCAAAATAAAAAAAAAGTTTGTTGATGACCAACTTGCCACATGTTTTTATTTAATTGGTTTTTGTTATGGATGAAATGTATATAGGAAAATAACTAAATTATAAAATTCTATAATTTAAAATAGAAAATACAACTTCTGATTTAAATTGGAAAAGAAAAAAGGAGTTTGTTGTTATAAGTTAATGCAGAAAAAGAAAAAAAAAGAGAAAAAGAGGCAAAAAGTAAGGAAAAAAATAGAAAAGAATAAGGAAATGGCACACTAGCCACGTGTCTAATTTTGAGCGTGTTTAGGGCACTACCCGTCGGGTAGCGTCGAATGAGCCGATTTATATGATGTTCAAGGTGGATTTTTGTTGAATAAAGCCGGGATGTTTTGGCTCTATTTATTTTTCATATGCTTGTTGTTGTACCTCCTTTCTTTAATTATGTCATGAATCTGGTGACATGTACTATGCTTTTAGGTGGTTGATTAATTTAGTGTGTTCAGCAGATCTCTATGCTCTTCTTTGTTGTAAACTATGAAGCAGATCCATCTGACATGTATTATATTTGCTTTTATATGCTTTAATAATGAAGTCATCTTAATATATTTGTCTAGCCTCAATATCCAACACAAATGATTTGGTAAATCACTAATAATAGTCATAAAATGCAAGTAATAATGAAATATCTACATAAATAGTAATAAATTATGCATACTGAAATAGCTTTGAACTTGTTGACAATCCAAATTCTTATTATAATGTCTATTATATATTATTTTAATTTATCAGGACATTGAAAAATGAGTGTAGCACGTGAGTGGATGTATAAGAGGTTTGAAAGTAGAGGAGTCCTATCTAGTGAGTTCTTAGAAGGACTAGAAAAATTTATTGACTTTACTTGTAGTCAAGTAGAGTGGATGGATGTGGATAAAATCAGATGTCCATGTAATCATCGTAAGTGCCATAATCGCCAGTATCGACACCGTGATGAAGTTAAATACCATCTTGTAAGATATGGATTTGTGCCAGAATATTATGTTTGGGATAGACATGGAGTAACACATGTAGAAGCAAGCAACACCCAAAACGTACATTATAGTAAAGATGTGGAATCAACGATGGATTACCATACAATGGTGATGGATGCAGCGGGTCCCGAGTTTGATCCGAGTGAATTAGAGGAACCTCCGAATCCAGATTCACAGAAATTCTATGACATGCTGAATGCAGCAGATAAACACACACAATTATCATTTGTTGCCAGAGTGATGCACATGAAGGCTGAACATCACATGTCTGAAAGAAATTATGATGACGTGGTGCAACTTATCAATGAGATTCTTTCCGATAATAATAAAATGCTCGATACCTTCTACAAAACGAAGAAGATGTTGCGAGGCATGGGCCTGCCAGTGGAAAAAATTGATTGTTGCAATATGGATGTATGTTATACTGGGGTGAAGACAACATTGCTATGACTTGCAAGTTCTGTGGGCATGCTCAATTTAGGAGGGAGAGTCGAGGGAGTGGTACACGACATAAAAATAATATTGCCTACAAAAAGATGTATTATTTTCCATTAACAGATAGATTGAAAAGATTGTACGCATCTAAAGCAACTACTAAGGAAATGAGGTGGCATGCAGAACATATGGTCGAAGATGATATTATGAGTCATTGCTCGGACTCCCTAGCTTGGAAGCATTTCAATGACACTCATCCATAATTTGCAGCAGAGATACGAAATGTGCGATTGTGTCTTACACATATGGATTTAAACCATTTGCACAATATGGAGCACAATATTCTTGTTGGCCAGTGATAGTCACACCGTTGAATTTGCCACTGTGGTTATGTATGAAGGACCAACACATGTTCTTAATTATGTTAATACATGTGCCAAAAAACCCAAAGATAAGTTGGATGTGTATTTGCAGCCTCTTATCAAGGAGTTGAACCAATTGTGAGATGTGGGAGTCCAAACCTATGACATCTCGAAGAAGAAAAACTTTCAAATGAGAGTTGCTCTCATGTGGACGGTTAGTGATTTCCCAGCTTATTCCATGTTGTCTGGATGGAGTACCGCAGGATGATTAGCTTGTCCGTATTGTATGGAGAGTTCAGATGCATTCACTCTTTCCAAGAGTGGTAAACAATCATGGTTTGACAACCACCGCAAGTTTCTGTCGTCTAACCATACATTCCGAAGGAATAAAATCTCATTCCTTAAAAATAAAACAATCACAAAAAATTGCACCTTTTGTTTCTATCGGGAGTTCAAATATTAACAGAGATATAGGATCTAGAGCTAATGAAAGCCATAGACATCGGTGTTGATGAGAACAATAGAGCAAAATGTAAGAATTGTGGTTGGAGGAAAAATGGTATCTTTTGGGAGTTGCCTTATTGGAGCACAAACCTTATCCGACATAATTTATATGTAATGCACATTGAGAAGAATGTCTTTGATAATATTTTTAATACGGTTATGGATGTACAAGGCAAAACAAAAGATACTTTGAAATCTCGTCAAGAGTTGAATGAATACTACCGTCGACCTGAGTTGGCACGAAATGAGGAAATTGGGAAATACCCTAAGGCTTGCTACACATTGGATAAGAAGGGCAAAGAAGAATTGTGTAAATGGGTGAAAGAACTTAAATTCCTGGACGGTTACATCTCTAACCTATCAAGATGTGTAGACATGAAGAAACGGAGGTTTTTTGGCATGACTGCCATGTATTTATGTAGAGATTGATACCTATTGCATTCAAGGAATTTCTTCCCCCACACCGAGCTGAGCCTTTTCTTTAAGAAGCTCACTGCCACGGTCATACGGAAAGAAGATATGGACCAATTACATGCTGAAATTCCTATTATATTATGTAAGATGGAAAAGATATTTCCACCAAGCTTCTTTGACTCGATGGAACATCTTCTAGTACACTTGGCTTATGAAGCAAGCATTGTTGGTCCAGTGCAATATCGTTGGATGTATCCCTTCGAAAGGTAACGTGAATTTGAAAGTTCACTTGAATTATTATGACTTTATAGTTGAATTTCATTGCAAATAAAAACATCGACTATTATAGGTACCTTCGCAAACTGAAAAAGAATGTCACTAATAAAGCTAGAGTGGAAGGCTCAATATGCAATGCATATTTAGTTGATGAGGCATCATCATTTTGTGAGTATTACGTTGAAGAACATGTCAACACATGACATAGAAAAGCACCACGTAATGATACTGGTTGTTCTCAATGGGAAGAATATGAAGGGTGTCTTTCTATATTCAAATTTCACGGTCGGCCACTTGGACGGGCAAAAACAAGACATTTGACACAAGATGAATACAATGCTGCTCGTAGTTACATCCTACTAAACTATGCCGAGATTGGACCATACAGTAGGTTAGTAGAATGATTTCTCTCCACTGTTTTTGGCCCTAATCTTGAGTTGTATAAATAAATACATTTCAAGACTTAACCTAATTTAGTCTCTCTTAAGATCATATACATGTGAAGTATATATGTTGCTTCATTGACGAGACATCGAAGGAACATATCAAGAAAAGAGATCGATGCTAAGCTTGAAAATGATTTTCCAGATTGGTTTGATATATATTCATGTGTAAGTGTTTTCTAACTTACATGTAGACACATGATCCTTTGAATGACATCTCCAATGAGCATATTCAGGATCTTGCCAAAGGGCATTTAACAAGAGTTAAGTCATATTCTGGCTACATTGTTAATGGTTATAAATTTCACACTCTCGGATACGGGTCTTCCAAAAGTACTATGAACAGTGGAGTATGTATAAAAGGCTCAAATTTGAGTGTTGAGAATGATTTCTACGGCCAATTAGTAGACGTTGTTGAAGTGGAATACCCTGGGTTTCATACAAAGAGAACCGTATTATTCAAATGTGAATGGTTTGACCCCACTTCTCGGGGAATGAATATTCATGATGAATATAAACTTGTGGAGGTCAACCATAAACGCAAATTTGATAGATATGAACCCTTTATATTGGCAATGAAAGCAAAACATGTGTATTTTTGTGAATACCCTGGTGCAGGTCGTGATAAAAGAGACTGGTGGGCTATTTGCAATATGAAAGCTAGAGCAACTGTAGAAATTCCATTATTAGGTGAAAACAATGGTCAGACGCAAGTTGTGCCTCCATTTCAAGAAGATGACACGAATATCCATCATTTAGGACATATTAACGTGGAAGAAGAAGTTGAACTGTTGAATGACCCTAACGGTGTGTTTACATAAATAGATGATGAAGTTGAGGAAGAAGATGAACTTAATGTTGAATCTGAAATGGGAGATGATTTTGAATCAAACCTAAATGAAGCTTTAGATTTTGACCCTGATGAAACTGATAGTGATTAGTGTACGGGTAAGTTAGTCTTTCTGAAATATTTATGTCCTATTTGGTCAAACACTTCTGTTGTGCATTTTTAAATAGTAAATACACATGCCATTACATTACTAGCATGCAGTCTGTCACAATATCATCATAATATCATATAGCATTGATATATTTAGTTTACTTTACTAATTATATGGAAGAGCCTAAATTGCTTAAGATATCCAAACTAAAATCGTAGAACATGATGCATGGCTAATTAATTTTAAATGAACTGATAATCTTTATTTATTTGCTTCATATCATTATATCATGCTTATCATGCACAAAAAGTATCATGATTTAGTTTGATTTAATAATTTTGATTATGCTAAACATATATTGCACTGCAGATACCATGGTGAGATCGACCATCAGAGGTGGAGGTTATCCGAGTTTAGCAGCAGCACGAGCGGCACATTCACGTGCTACAACATCACGCGGTGGACACAGGGGTGTCCATTCCACACCATCACATGCTCCACTATCAGTACCATCAGGTCCACTATCATTTGCTCTGTTAAATATATATATATATATACACACATTAATTGGATGTTGTTTATGTTATAAATTAATTAAAAGATGTATTAATATGGTTAATATGTTATAGGTCATAGGTCTGGTAAAGCCAACAGAGTTCCTTTGCCATCATCATCATATGCTAATGATGCAGATGATATGTTGTATGATGTACTACCATCACATGCTCCACCATCAGTACCATTCGGTGCACTATCATTTATTTTGTTAAATTTAGACAGTCAATTGATGTCTGTTATGATATAAATTAAATAAAAAATGTATTAATATAGTTAATGTGTTATAGGTTATATGTCCTGGGTAGACCTAATAGAATTCCTTTGCCACCATCATCATCTGGCGCACGAGTAGATAATGCATTTGCATGATGCACTACCATCACCATCTGATTCAACATTAGATTAACTACATGCTCCATCATCAGTACCATCAGGTGCATTA
Source organism: Rehmannia glutinosa (assembly GCA_016081115.2). Classification (NCBI taxonomy): domain Eukaryota; kingdom Viridiplantae; phylum Streptophyta; class Magnoliopsida; order Lamiales; family Orobanchaceae; genus Rehmannia; species Rehmannia glutinosa. The sequence continues at coordinate 24,852,801 of CM071932.1, read as the reverse complement.
TCATTTATTTCGTTAAATTTAGACATTCAATTGATGTCTTTTATGAAATAAATTAAATAAAAAATATATTAATATAGTTATTGTGTTATAAGTCATTGGTCTGGTAGACCTAATAGAATTCCTTTGCCACCATCATCATCTGTCCCACGAGTAGATAATATGTTGCATGATGCACTACCATCACTATCTGATTCAACATCAGATCCACTACATGATCCACCATCAGATCCACTACATGATTCACCATCGATCCACCGTCGTCAGGGACCCTCCATCTTGTAAGTCCAAGCGCTACGATAATCTGAGGGGGTGAATAGATTATCTCCATCTTTTCGATTTTGCCCTCTTTTTGAACCGAATGCTCAAAGACAATAATAAAGGTGCGGAATGTAAACAACACACGTCGATTTAAAGAGGTTCAACCCACCTAGGGCCTAATCCTCTACCACCCCAAAGATATCAGGGATGGATTTCAAAAAGAAAAAGAATTTTATTAATTACCAAAATTAATACAAATTCAACTTACAACACCTTGAAGAGCACCACACTCTTCTTCAACACCACCTTTGGAGATTACCACAATCTCCCCTTTGAAGATTACCACAATCTCCAACGGCACCTTGTGAAGATTACCACAATCTTCACCCTTGAAGAGCACCACACTCTTCAACACCTCAACAAGAAGATTACCACAATCTTCTTACACCTAACACCTAGATCACCCAAGTGTGTTCTTACCACAAGAACACTCACAAGGATATCTTGTGTTGAATGATAACCCAAAAATTCAAGATTACAACTCGATAATGAATTATACAATTGAGTGCAAGTGTAATCAAGAATAGCCTAGACCTCAAGGATGTGAAAGTGAATAGCTAGGCAAATTACAACAAGAAATAAGACAATGTAAGAACAAGTGTATTCTTGAGTGTATCTTGTTGTGTTGTAGTTTTCTCTCTTATTGTGTTGCTTCAATTCTTCCTCTATTTATAGGAGATGATTGATACTTGATAGGCTCCTCTTGGAATCTGATTTCTACAAAAAAATTGCAATTAAAATCAAGATTATAGCTGTTAGAAATCAATCCCACAATTTAGGGAAAAGTCATCACTGCACAACGGTTAGAATTTTCTTTGTCAAAGCATAGGGGCGACCTGGCCGTACGTAAATAGAAGTTTGAAACATATAGCACCAAATTAACACAGGCGACCGGTCAAGTGCACCTCGACCGGTCGAGCCTATGTGCAACCGGTTCAGACCGATCAATTTTGAGAGTTCTCAAGTTACATGTTTCACGAAACTTGTTCCAGTGCACGGTCGCTCGCCGGTCGACCGGTCGACCTCCTCAATGACAAGTTGTCCGATTTTTATCAAAAATAAACCTCAAGAAATACTCCAAAAAATTCGTAAAAAATTTTAAACCGATTGGGAGTATTTAGGACAACATTAGAAATATAGTTTTGTGAAATAAAACATTTACACAAAAAGTGTTGTCCGATATAAATTCAATAAATACTCCGAAAAATAATAGAAACATTTTAGATCAATTGGGAGTATTAGGACAACATAGTTTCAATGTAAAAACTCATTGTCTTAAAATCATTAAATGTGTTGTCCAATTTTATATCGAAATAAACTTGAGAAAATACTCCAAAAATATTAAAACCCTTTTAAATCATTTAGGAGTATTTGGACAACCTTTAAAACCATTGTTTTGGTGTAAAAACAAAATCATCAAAATCATGATAAAACCATTTTTCAAACAATCTCCCCCTTTTTGATGATTACAAACCAAAACAATTTTAACGAGATCGATTTTGAAAACAAAACAATTTTACCGGTTAAAGAGAACTATCCGTAGTGAGCGACAACATTCCGTGCAATAAACACAAGGATGGGAGTAGAGATTCAAACATATATAGCAAATGCTCCCCCTATCAATATGCACATCAATAGTAATATAGAAGCAACTTAAACATAAGCTAAAATATTAGCTTTTCAATATTGAGCTTAAAAGCTCCCCCTGTCAAGGAGACATCATTAAAAACATATATAAGTCCATACTACAACCAATGGACCATGATTCATATATAATCATAATGCACCAAGTGGACTAAATATGATCCACAACTTATGGCTTTATGAAGCCATAACTTATAGCTTCTTTTCGTTAAGCTTATCTTAGCTTTTATGAGCTAATGAGCTTATAACCTGTTTCTCCCCCTTTGGAATCATCAAAAAGAATGTTAGCACGATAAATACATCATATATTCTTATCAAAGTGCGCAAGTAAACCGATGTATCGAGCCATTTGAACATTTAAGCTTTTAAACCAAATAGAAGAGTCGAATCATACGACTTGTAGAAGCTTATGAAAAATCATTTGATTTGCAAAAACATGATCTCTATAAATATATGAGACTTTTGAAATCGAGAGAGTCATGTAGGTGATGAATTTTTCATTGAAACGTTTTATCGAACACTTGGCGGGCGTCAAAAATAGAAAAAGTTATATATAGCCCTTGTAAATGAAATCAAGCCAAGTTTTTCATCACCAAATACAATATAACAAATATCATTCATCAACAATCAATAAGCTCATCACAAACATATATGAATTACATCAAGAAAAATGCATATAAGCCACAAACTCAAGGGTTCAACCCAATTGAGCTAAAGATAGTGAAATTCTTACCATTCAATCGGTAAAGTCGAGCAATGATGATGATAACCGAGCTAGATAATCCCCAAAATATAAAATATATGCAATAAAACAAATTTGGAGTGAAATTTGTGTGCAATTTTGCGAAGGGACGAAAAATGGACAAAATAAGCCAAAATGGCGAAGTCCTGGAAACAGAACTATTTTTAGCCAAAAAATCATCCAGGCGACGGTCCGGGCATGGGCGCCGGTCGAGCTAGTGGGCGGCGGTCGGCTTTTGCCCCAGGCAGCCCAATCGTTATGGTTCTGTTTTTGAAAAATCCAAGTTTTATCCAAAATCCGATTTTTGCCCTAAGTTTTGAAAGCGTGCAAAATGCAAACGTAGACCTCATTCAATATACATTATGTTATAATCAAGCTCGAAATGAGGTAAAATACTCGGTGGTAAATGAACAAATGTCGCGAGTTATCCTTGAGACGGAATTAAACACATCTCAAGTTTTTGTTAAAAACGCAAACCCTTAGAAAGTTTTTTGAATCTCAATATGTTTAGTTCGATTATGATGAACTATATTTTGAATAATTTTCACCGGACTTGTTATCCCGAAAAATAAGAACATTTTAAAGCTTTGGATACACAAGTCATAAGAAGAAGTGCCTTTCAAATATTTGAAAATTTCTTTCAACGGCACTTTAATGAGATTCGTTGGGATAATTTTTGAAGTCGAGCATATAGACATAAGGCATATGGAATGTCGAGTCTATAGAAATAATACAAGAAAACATACCTCGAATTTGTTTGTCAACCGACATGCCTTTCTCAACCTTTGTCAATTTGTTCATTGGTAGCCATAGAGTTTGAGATGATTCTTCCTTCTTCAATGCCTAACTCCTTCAAGAGTTCTTTTGAAATATAACCATCTACTTGGCATTGATTAACTTGAAGTCCAATGATGAAATTTGATCTCCCCCATCATGTGATACCATGTTCATCTCAAGTTCACCTACATCAACTTAGGAGAATCTCTTGCACAAAATATTCATTAGTAGCACCAAAAATATTCTCATAAATATGCACAAGCAAACAATCTTGCCCTTTTTCAAAAAACAAGGAGAGTAGTATCAACTTTACCTTTTGTAAAATCATTTAGCAAAAATAGCTAAGTCTATCATATCATACATGGGGTACTTGTTTGAAACCATACAAGGCCTTTTATAAAGATCATTTGGCCTAGAAAAATTTAAACCCCGATAGACTTCTACTTGAATAAAACCATTTAGAAAATTGGATTCAACATCCATTTGGTAAAGCTTGAAATTTTCTTAAAGCAAGAATGGGCAAGTAAAATGCAAATAGCTACAAAATGTGCTATGAGTGCATAATGTTACACCAAAATTAATTACCTTCTTCTTGAAAATACCTTCGAGCTACTAACCTCGCCTTAGTTCGACCAATGTTGCCTTGGTCATCGAGTTTGTTCCGGAATACCCTTTTTATCTTCTTCATCACTATCATCATAGGGCATCCAATTGATCTAAGGTGTTCATAATAGAACATTTACATCCAAATATTTGGAGTACTTCATTTCTCATCTACACAACTTAACAAACTCATTAACGGCATCGCTTATATAAGCAAGAAAAAATAGCCCAAGTGTAAAAACATGCCTCAATCACAAAATATCTTGCATAGTAGAAATAGACACTATACACGGACCAAGAAACACATACTATGCATTTAGAATATCATCAAGAGTCTAATAAATCATGCAAGTTCAAATAAGCTTAAGAAAGCTATAAAAGGTCTCTTTTGAAATTTGAGAATCCGATAGCATATAATTGAGACCTCATTAAAAAAAATTTGAACAAAAGTTTACAAAGCAAATATGTGCAATCAAATATCAAATAGTGCCTTTCAAAAAATCTAAAAATCCTCTTAATGGCATTTGTATGAAATACTATGAAAAACAAGCACATAGGCACATGGCAATATATATCGAGTCTATAAGAGTAAGAATAACACAAGTAAACGTACCTCGATAATTTATGCCTTTCTTGACGTAAATGGCCATTTGTGAAAATATGTAAATCCTACACAATTCTTAAAGCAAATCTAGCACAAATCATAATGATAAAAGTGTAGGCTAAGAGATATCACAAGTAAGCTCATGCCATAAAAATCCATACGAGATGATAACACACTTTAGTCTATAAAAATGCACAAGAGTTTTAAAAACAAAAAAAAATTTTAAAAGCACAAATATATATTGGAGACCTTAATTAAAAAAATAAATATTTGAAAACTCATTTTGCAATTAAGACACAAATAAACGCATGCATAATAACAAAATAAAATGCATATTTAAATAGGGAGATACGGGTTACCAATTACGCCATTTCCATGGGTTGTGCCGTTCTATTGTTGATGATATCTTCCCATTGAGAAGTCACTTTGTTGATGATGACTTCTCCATTTCCAAGTTTGGTTACCTTCCCATGGTTGATGGTTTCTTCTTCTTTGAAAATCATCTTGTTGATGATGTCTTTGCCATTTCTAAGGATTGTGTTTTCCCATTTTTGATTATACGCTCTTCTTGAAATTGGCTTTGTTGAGAGTAGTTTCTCCTTCTTTTATCAAATGAAACGTTCATTTGATGTTTTCTTGGTGGCATGAATTTTCTCCGATTTTTGCTTTGTCGGGTACCTAATAGCACATTGTTTTGTGGTACCCTCATGTGTTTGGGTCCTTTAAGACTAGCTTTGAGACTTTTACGTCTCCAACAATATTTAGAGCTATTTCTAGCCCGACAAGAATTAGCCGTATGACCCTTTTTGCCACAATAAAAACAAGTAATAATTCTAGGAGCATAATGACCAATATGCATAGTGACTTGATCCTTTTTCATATGATTAACAACATTAGGCTTATGATCAAGTCCCTTATCACAATTATGAATATCAACAATATTGGACATTTTATTGGTACTCAAGTTTGATTTTAATAAATCCTTTTTCATGCAATCAATATTCTCAACAAGAGTACTATTTTCTTTTTCAAGGTTTCTAACCTTGTCAAGTGTGGTGGTGTGAGCACATGATAGTGATTCATAAGAAGTAAATAAACTATCCTTATCATTTTTCAAAATATTGAATTCCTTTTTCAAATTTTTGTATCTAACAAGTAAGCTTTGGAATTCATTTTGAAGTTCATCATAATCATTTTGTAAATCACTATAATCATTTTGAATGACAATATCATAGGAAGTAGAGGGTTTAAGACATACCTCATTTTCTTCATTGATGCCCATAAAACAATATTCAACTTTTTCATAATTGGAAGTTGTAGGAGGCTTATTCCTTAGATTTGAGCTTGTATGATCTTGAGAAGTAGATGCTTTTGTTTGACTCCTTTCATTTGCAAATACTCCATAGATGGTTTCTAATTTTTGCCATACTTCATGTGCCGACTTTATTCCTACAATATGATCAAATTCCAAAGTGGTAAGTGAACAATGTAAAATATTAAGAGCTTTACCATTTAAGGAGATGATTTTCTTCTCTTCATCATTGAGCTTTTTGAAGCCTTTTGAGGTGTGTGGTGTATCTTTCATCGGAATGGACTCTCCATTAATGACGGTGTTCCAAATGTCAAACCCGCAACCTTGTAAATAGCATTCCATTCTTTCTTTCCAAAATATAAAATTTTTGGAATCAAACCGAGGTGGCTTGGTGGTGGAGGTGCCGGAAAGATGAGCTTTGTTCGTAGCCGACGATCGTTTCTCTTCACTCGCGATGTGAGAGGAGCTTGCCAAAGAGTTTGGCTCGATACCACTTGTAAGTCCAAGCGGCTACGATAATCTAGAGGGGGTGAATAGATTATCTCCATCTTTTCGATTTTGCCCTCTTTTTCCAACCGAATGCTCAAAGACAATAATAAAGGTGCGGAATGTAAACAACACACGTCGATTTAAAGAGGTTCAACCCACCTAGGGCCTAATCCTCTACCACCCCAAGATATCAGGGATGGATTTCAAAAAGAAAAAGAATTTTATTAATTACCAAAATTAATACAAATTCAACTTACAACACCTTGAAGAGCACCACACTCTTCTTCAACACCACCTTTGAGATTACCACAATCTCCCTTTGAAGATTACCACAATCTCCAACGGCACCTTGTGAAGATTACCACAATCTTCACCCTTGAAGAGCACCACACTCTTCAACACCTCAACAAGAAGATTACCACAATCTTCTTACACCTAACACCTAGATCACCCAGTGTGTTCTTACCACAAGAACACTCACAAGGATATCTTGTGTTGAATGATATCCCAAAAATTCAAGATTACAACTCGATAATGAATTATACAATTGAGTGCAAGTGTAATCAAGAATAGCCTAGACCTCAAGGATGTGAAAGTGAATAGCTAGGCAAATTACAACAAGAAATAAGACAATGTAAGAACAAGTGTATTCTTGAGTGTATCTTGTTGTGTTGTAGTTTTCTCTCTTATTGTGTTGCTTCAATTCTTCCTCTATTTATAGGAGATGATTGATACTTGATAGGCTCCTCTTGGAATCTGATTTCTACAAAAAAATTGCAATTAAAATCAAGATTATAGCTGTTAGAAATCAATCCCACAATTTAGGAAAAGTCTGTCACGCACAACGGTTAGAATTTTTTGTCAAGCATAGGGCGACGGTCGCATTTAAATAGAAGTTTGAAACATATAGCACCAAATTAACACAGGCGACGGTCAAGTGCACCTCGGGTCGAGCCTATGTGCAACCGATTTGACGATCAATTTTGAGAGTTCTCAAGTTACATTTCACGAAACTTGTTCCCAGTCACGGTCGCTCGCCGGTCGGCCTGGTCGACCTCCTCAATGACAAGTTGTCCGATTTTTATCAAAAATAAACCTCAAGAAATACTCCAAAAAATTCGTAAAAAAATTTTAAACCGATTGGGAGTATTTAGGACAACATTAGAAATATAGTTTTGATTTAAATAAAACATTTACACAAAAAGTGTTGTCCGATATAAATTCAATAAATACTCAGAAAAATAATAGAAACATTTTAGATCAATTGGGAGTATTAGGACAACATAGTTTCAATGTAAAAACTCATTGTCTTAAAATCATTAAATGTGTTGTCCAATTTTATATCGAAAATAAACTTGAGAAAATACTCCAAAAAATATTAAAACCCTTTTAAATCATTTAGGAGTATTTGGACAACCTTTAAAACCATTGTTTTGGTGTAAAAACAAAATCATCAAAATCATGATAAAACCATTTTTCAAACACATCCATGACCTCCTCAACGATTTCAAAGTATTATATATAGGACAGGTATATATATAGCGAGTAAGGATAGGTAAGTAGTAAGGGTGCATATTTTATTCAATATAATTTTATTGAATAGTCAATATTAATTGTGCAATTTTCTTGTTTGTTAGGTTGTTTCCAGGGGACAAAGTTTCAGGGTGATGACAGACCTTTATAAGCAAAGACTTTGTCGAGGAAGACTACATCAGTACGCATTGAGCCAAAAGACGCGGGGTTGGTATTGGAGGCTCTTTCAGGTTAGAAGTTTCAATATATAAATGTTTATCATATTAACTACATGATTTGGATAAACCAAGTTGACTATCTTTGTTTGAATTAATTGCAGAAATTCTTCACATTTCTAGCGGACATGGAGGAGCAAATCTATCAGGTCTGGCATAGACATGCAGGAAAATGGTATGCTGATTATATGTGTGAGCTTCGGAATGCATCTGAAAAGCCTGGTGGTGTATCCAAACCAACTTGGGATGCATATTGGAAGAAATGGGATACACCTAAATTTCGAGATAAGTTCGATAAAATGTCAGCCAACCGTAGGAGTGAAGTAGAAGGGGAAGGATCGGGGATGTCAGTCCATACTTGGGGGGTCTAAGTCTGCTGATAGATACGTTTTGGATATGGTAACGTCATTTATTATACAGTTAAATAAATATTTCTTTTTGTGTTTATTATCCCAATGTATGTTTCTTATTTTTTTCAGGCTCAAAAATTGGGAAGAAATACCAATAATTTGAGGTTTACAAAGCCCTGCACTAGGATAAAAAAAATAGAAAATGGGTCGATGCTCGATCAGAGAGAGTTGATGTAAGTTCATATTACATAAGATTCATATTTTTTATGTGAATATGTGATCACCATTCATTTGATACTAACATTATTTTAGATTTTGGATTGTGGGCATGACTGATCTGAAGTTATTATTTTTGACAACATAAAAGTATTATGCGTGTAGAGAAACTGTAGATGAAAATTTTGATTTGCTCAAAGCTGGAAAAGAAAAGATGGTACTTCACCCTCTACAACACTTTCTTTTGTTGATTTTTGTTTTCTGCATCCATGTCTTTGTATTCATTTTACTCTATGTGAATGTGTACTCTTTCGGAAAACTTGTGAGAAAGCTTATTTAGTGCTAAATAAAGGGCTAAACATTATTCAAGTTTTAAAAGTTGATGTCCTTAGACGTAATGGGTTCTTTCTTCTCTGATTGTTGATATTTAAATTTGGGAAGACCAAATTATTCTAAACTACGCATAGCCAGGCATGTTGAATCTGACCATTTTATTTTGGTACGTCATGATTGTTGTATATGTATGGTTACTGATTTTCTCTCAATAGCTGACCTCTAAATTATTTGGTCTAGAGCTCTGATTCATATTACGTGGCATGAATAGAAAAGCATATAAGTTAAGAGAGTGATACGGAAATGATATATTGTTAGATAACTTGGCATCTGGGCATGGATTGTTAGCTAACTTGGCATATGAGAAAAGGACATTGAACCATAAACCATTGCATCTTTGCGCTTTAGTGTTCAAAACAAAGTGCTAGGGACCTCGATAGAAACATCATCAAATACATGAACTTTTTTAAGATTGAGACTGAGCTATCTGCAATGTTTTGTTCTCATGGAGTCATAGAATAGAAAACCTCGTCTCCTGATTATTGGCTTTATTGTTTCATGTGTCCATTTAGAAAGTTCATTCTTCTAAAAGTAAACATGGTCCAGTGACTGGTACAATGCATAAAAGTTGAATTTTTTTATTATTTCGGACATTCCAACGGAAAGTAAGCCATTGGTAACGATTTGAAATAACCATCTTTTTCAAATACATTTTTTTAGCCATCTTGTTCATGTTCGAATATTTTTTTTCTTTTTGGTAGTTGGAGTTGGAGTCTCTTATAGCAAATGATCAATCTTTGGTTGCCGACTCCAACTTAGACCAATCACAGCGTAATAAGAGGATTGATGATCACTATATTACAGCTGCTGGAGGAATTTTCAAGAAACAACGCATCTTTGGCATTGGTAATTATGGCGACTCACAAGTATTTTTCTACTTTACATATTATCGATTGTTGCTATTTTCATTCATTATTTATATTGACTGTTTTAGGTATTATAATTGTTGTTACGGATAGCGTCTGAAGGAACCTTGATGTCTCAGGCAGTCGTAGAGCACCTCAAAGAGGAGGCAAGAGCTGAGGGTCGAGCCGAGGTACAAAAGAAATTGGATGAGTATATTACTCGGACGAGCGCCCTTGAGGAACGGGTGGAGTGGATGATGGCAACCATGAGCACCACTCAGACTTCAACTACCTCCCCATGGCCCACAAAGCAATCATGATGGTGATGCCAGTCTTACTGATGATTAGACTATTACTTTTGGTTGTTGGATAAGGGTAAATTATGGATATGATTTTATTTTTGGATGTTGCTTTGGTATTATGTTTTTTATGTTGGATTTTTGAATGTTGGTTTACTTTGTAGTTTATGTTGGAGTTTTGGATGTTAGTTGTTGAATCTTCATGTTGGATGTTAAATTTCGGATGTTGGATTGTGTTGTGCTGGATTTTCATGTTTGAGTGGTATTATTTGTTTTGTGAACTGATATGGTTAAAATTGATTTTTATAAAGCAACAAACAGGAAATTAAAAATTATAACTGAAAAAAACTAAAATATACACAAATACTGACTGATTGTTGATAGAACAACAATTGCAAAATTTCATCGGTAATCTGTCGATAACTATCTGTCGCCAATCTGTTGGAATATTTGTCGGGAATCTATCGGTAAATATGTCGGCAATATATTGGCGTTCTATCGACAAATAATCTGTCGTTGTTCCATCGGCACCTTTCCGCTTCGGTGTTCTCGCCGGCAATTTGTCATTAGTTGTCGCTTAACTTAGCGACAGACATCAATTGCCGGCGAAAATTTGTCGGGTCTTATCGCCATTGTGTTATTGTCTTTCGTCGGTGATCCGTCGGTACATTCACCGACAGATTCTTTAATCCGTCGTTAAGTCGTTGCCGACAAGACCGACATAAATTTCCATCGGCATTCCGTCGCCGATCCATCGATAAAGCTATTTCCCGACAGATTTTTCCGTCGGCAAAATTTTAATTTCTGATAGTGAAGTTTGACAAGATGAGCTAGAAAAATCAACAATGACCAACATGAGGACTTAGATACTTAGGGAATCACATGTGGTAAAAACCACAAACCTATTTTTTTGTGGATCTTACTGCCACATCAAAAGCAAAAAACCTCACTCTTTTCTCCACAATAAAAAAACCTCCAACTTCTTTTTTATGGGTCCCATATTCAAACACATTTCTTTAAAAAGTACTTACAACACCTTTTTTATTATTATTATTTAGAAAAAAACCTGGGATTGTAAGTAAGGAGTGGTTTGTATTTATAAACCTCAAACCCCTTTATCACAATGGTGTTGGGTTTTTCTAGAGCATTTTTCTCCAAAAAAGCCCTCCAGAAAACCTCCACTGGAGGTGCCCTTAGTACCAATTAATAAATTGTAAGATATTATTTATCCAACATGCAACCCATGCAAGACCAAAAGATAACAAGTGTCTCATTCATACTTCAAATAATCATTACTTCTCCACTAATTGTAAGTATAATTAGAGGTCATTTATAACTGATAAATGACTTTTGATACTATAATTAATGTTCTAAAGTAAAATTCCCTGATAATTACCCACCAACCCCGACCCCCCTCATTTTAATTTTTTTTTACTCTGTAAATTTTTTTTTGAGAATTTTTATTTAACATACGTATGGTTTTCCTTTTAGTATTGTATCAGGTCCACCATAATTTCGTGTATCGATCAACCTCTGTTTTTTACTGGCTATGCCATTGGCTGCTTTATTACTTTCTTTCAATTTCCAGTTCATTTTCCTATTGCATGCATTTTGTGGTGTTGACCATAAAAGTCGCCAACAAACCTCACTTCCAACAAAATTACAGGGAAACAAGGCTGCTAGACCACAAGGTTAACATGGTCATTAATTAAGGAGGTAATTTGGTTTCTAGGCAACAAAGGTTCACGCTTTATTAGGGTTAGCCCTTCCAAGCTTTGGTGTACAATTAATTGGGGAAAAGGACATAAATACCCCATTTTCTATACCCAATCCCTGCACAATACCCATTTTCTACAGATTTTGTACAAAAATACCATTTTCCGCTGAATTTTGACAAAAATACCCATTTTCCGCTATTTTTTTGACAAAAATACCCATTTTTCGCTGATTTTTTTGCGTTGGTTTCTTTGTTGTTTCAAACATGTTTCTTGTTTCTTTGTTGTTTCATACCTGTTTTATTTAGGTTTCTTATATTTTTCACTTAGCCAACTTTTCATTGAATTCCATAGTTGCATAGAGAAAATCTCAGTGGTGGTATGCCACAATGGACAATGGGAAGAAAATAGAGAGTATACCAACTTTGAAATAACAAGAATCCGATTCCAATTGATCGCACATTCAAAGACCCTAAAGGAAATCTTGGAACAACAAATTCAATTCAGAAAATTTGAGCTTACTTATCCATCATTGGCTACGAGAAATGGACACGGCTCCTTTATCGGACCAAAAAATACTTTGTATTGACTTCCAACATCGTAGAATTATTGAATGCATCAACTGTAGCGGGGAAAGACCTACTAGTAACAACTTTGCTAGAGTACGTGAGATCTTTAGTTCAAGATTAGGCATGCAGGCATCGAAATGAAGCAAGATCAACATTCACAAGGATGACAAAAAAAACTGAAGAGTACATGGGGAAAAACTACACTATTTCTCTAAATTTAAAAATAATTTACTACAAACTTTTATCACATGATCCCCTGTTTCACAATTGTTTCTTACATGTTTCATTTATGTTTCTTACATGTTTCAACTGATTACACCATCATTAAGATTTACGTAACAACAATTCTCTAAAATCATTAGGGAGTGAAGGTAGAATCTCAATGTTGTTGTCATCGTCATCACCATTTTGCAGCTTCAACTTAGCATGATTGTGAAGTAGATGACTGAGCCTTGCTTGTTCATTCTCTATCTCGAACGCTTCGACGTCCATAGTCTTCCCAACAATAAAGTGTTTGGCATAACAAGCAACAAAAAATCCCACATTCAATATAAAAGAAATAAAAAAAAAAGATACACAATCGGATAGATAACACAACAAATCAAAAACAATAAAAAAGAACAAAATAAATGGAAAATACATAAAAGAACAAAAGAAACATAAAAGAAACAAGCTGAGAAAACAACATCGAAACAAATGAAAAACTTCAAACCACAAAATAATAAAAGAACACGGAAAAATCATGCATCAAACAACACATACTAGAAATTGGTACTCAAATACTTACAAACCGAGCATTACTTAACCAAAAGTGGGAAATAATAAAGGACACTATCTCAAACGAACCCCACATGTAAATAATATCAAAATCGCAGTAGAAAATACCGCTCTACCGCTACTAATTCCAAAAGAATAGACTTTGAGAATTTATTTACAATCATTACAATATAGACAACAGAATCTTACTTGAGGTGGATGTGAATGGGCGAGTAGTGGGGATTGTCTGCGGTGATGAAGAACCCGGCGAACGGATCATAGTCGTCGGGATCGAGTCGATCCGCGAGTGTGATTGCCGATGGGACTATTGTGGTGGCGGTGGCGGCGATTGGTTCGATCGATAGAAGGGATAGAACTAAGATCCAACCCGATACCAAATGGATTCTAACTCCGACCGAGATCGGGAACTCCGATTGTAGAATAGCTCAAGCGCTCGTCATACAAGTTACAACTCCAAATTAGCAACCGCAGGCTCCCACTTACTGATATGTATCCTGCAAATAAATTGTGGTGTATTTATGCAAAGGGTAAGCTGATAAAAAATGTGAATCCTCAGCGGAGAAGGAGGTGATGAAATCAAAGGTTGGGTATTTATATGCTCAATTATGCTCAATTAGCTAGCAATTTTGGTTAGGGATAAAAACACTTAACCATCCCAATTATGCTCAATTTTACACTTTGCCTACCAAACATTATTTTATTATACTATGTCTCATGTACTATGCAAATTTTGCACTTTACCATGTATGAACATTTTTGCCCCTATAGTTTTGACAATTTATTTTAATAGTTTTAGAAATCCATATAAGCTCCAATTTGTTGCATATGACCCCCAAAATTTATAAAATTATCACATAATTTAATAAATGAATTTAATTCCAAGCTTGACTTGTTCTGAATTTATCAAGACATGGAACCAAACTGGGTATTTTGATTTAAATTTGGATATAGTCCATTACGACCATATCAAGCCCAACATGCTTCCGTAAAATTAAAATATCCCTTAAATATCATACATTTCTTTGACCAAAACAGCACCGGGTGAGATGGTTCGCAACAGCACCAATTAAAAATTTCTGCCCCTAGATCGTTTGACAGATGATAACAATCATCCAACTTCAACTAATCAGTGGACATGATCTACAAGTTATCCAACTAATCAAGAAAGATGATCTACAAGTTATCCAACTCCAACTACAAGAACATTTTCATGAGATTTTGTAATGACAATAACATAATCGTAATGTTGACATTGACTTGCCATCTAAGTAGTCTAGCCTTTTCTGGTTTTGATTCAATTTTGTTTTTCAGAAAAGCCTTGACACTTGAATTATCAATTTTTCAAGTAAATTTTTTTGCCAGTAAAAATAGAGGCCATTTTTAGAAAGCCTTTCTGACTACAAAGAATTCTGTTTCGTTAATATACCATCGATTTGCTTCATCGATTTGTACATAAAATGCCGCAATATATGCATGATATTTCTCCATTTGGTGTGGTTTTTGTAAGGATTTTGCTACCCACCAATAATCAATGGCATCTTTATATAGAATTAATTCATCCTTGTCTGTGGTATAGCAAGTTTCGGAAGTTTTTTGCAAACTTTCTTAAGTTGCTTTATCCCTTCTTGATGTTCATCTTCCCATTTGAATATTGCATTCTTGTTTAGTAATGGGCCAAACACCGTCATGTAATGTGTCAGGTTGTTTATGAACATTCCAAAAAATTAATAACTCTCGGAAAACATTGAAGTTGTTCTTGTATCTTTTTTTTTCACTACAAGAAAATTGATTTATAATGAGAGGAAATTTCGTCATTATATGTCCAAAATCCGTCATTAAAGATCTTTAATGACGGGAATTTTCCGTCATGGAACCCTCATTATTGGCCTCCTAGGTAAAATTAAATAATGACGGGAAATAGGTCCCGTCATTATTATTTTAATATATTTAATGACGAAATTATACCGTCATTAAAAATTAATTTAAATGATAATAAATTTCGTCATTATATAATGATTTACCTCTCATTAAATATAACTTTATTGACAATATATCCCCTCATTATATGGTCATTTGCCTCTCACTATTATTGTTTTATTGATAAAGTTTTGCGGTCATTATTAATTATTAGTCTGTCACTAAAAAATAATTACCAATATCACTGCCTCTAGAAAATCAATAATTATCCTCACTAAATATTATTATTTTTTATTATGAAATTACCACCATATTTCATATGAATTGCTCATTACAAATCAACACCTCATCAATAATAAAATATGAATATCGCTAAATAAATTTTCAGAACCATATAAAACAAAACTATATAAACAACTACATCCACATTTGTTCGAATATACTCTGTACAACAATATGAGTTTCATCTCGAAGGAAAACTAAATCATTCTCTAATATTTACTAGATGGAGACACTCACCAACAAACAGAAAATATTCTGATAATGTCCATTCATTTTTTATCTTATCTTGATTTACATTCATGGTCAAATTTCAATAAGTTTGAAACTAACCCAACTAATAAACCAAAACAACTCTAAAACATAAAACAAAAACTAGTACAAGATAAATAAGTCTGACAATTTAAAATACTATGCAATTAAGAGAGACTATTGTTAAACACTATGTTGTAAGTAGTATTGCAGAGAATGGTAATTCCCTCTTGTTTGTGTCAATCCAATGTAGGTCACATCTTGCAAATTTAATTATGTCCGATGCATGCACCTCCATTATTTCTCTTCTTCTTTTTTTTTATTAATTTGTTTTTCTTTCTCATTGAAATGACTATACCTTTTCTATACACTGTGATATATCTCATTTCTTGATTCATGGCCATGCAATATATTTTTTTTTATCAAGATAAACAATATTATTTAGGGAGCACAAGGGTTCCCCAACTCTTGTACAAAAGGTTTAGAATTGCTTTGCATTATAATTATTCCCTCAATAAAGAGAATAAAGCTTTAAGTCGACAATTTAAACTATGCAATTAAGAGAGACAAAATAATTGCAAGAGGAGGATAAGTCAAACAGAGCAATTTTAACAAAGAAGAAATCGACTTCATTATTCATTAACAAATTGTCAATATTTGCAGATATAGAAACCATCCAACAATATGCTCAGAATATTTTCTCGTATAACTCACGTCCGCAATCAAAATCCAATTGACATGGCTCACGAATAAAAAAGAAAGAAAATTTATATACCTTGATAAAAAGACGTGAATTTCGAAGACGGA
Source organism: Rehmannia glutinosa (assembly GCA_016081115.2). Classification (NCBI taxonomy): domain Eukaryota; kingdom Viridiplantae; phylum Streptophyta; class Magnoliopsida; order Lamiales; family Orobanchaceae; genus Rehmannia; species Rehmannia glutinosa. The sequence goes on along the minus strand of CM071932.1, from coordinate 24,836,145 downwards.
TACTAGAGCGAGGACTCGGCGACAAATGTTCTTCAACAAAAATTGTGGGCAGCCTCTCGAACTTCCACGGCTTCAATTTCGGATGATTTTTGACTAAATATTCTGTTTTCGCCTGAAATTGTTGTGATTTGAAAATCCACAAAAAACAAGATTGCAATCAGAAAACCCACATCCAAAAAATAAATTGCAAATAAAAGAGCATCAACCAAAACCAAGAAACACTCAATCAAAATCAACAGAATATGGATATCTTACAAATTAATAAACTAAACTAAAAAAATAAATTAAAAAAATTGATAACAAAATTTAGTGATTACCTACGGTTTTGAATTTGAAGGGGCTTTACGTTGTAAAAAGTAGAGCTCGAATTGTGGTTGTTTGAGACAATCTGCAGCGCACAATAAAACGAGACAACAGAATCGAGATAGTTTAAATTGACGAAAGAGAGAATCGAGACCTGGAGTATCTCCAAAAAATAATCTTCTTCGATATCAAGAACTCAAGACAAACATGAAAAAGCAAATTCATAGCAAAACGGCTTAATAAAAGAACGTAAACCAATCTCTCGAAAAGGGGGTGGGGTGATATGATATTAAATCTCGAAAGAATAACGCGGAAATTACTAATCCAAAATAACAAACCTCGGTCCGAGCAATGGTGAATAGAGCGTGAGGAGTGTTCTTATACGTAGGTAGGGTCGACAATCTCCGTCGTTGAGTAATCAAGAAAATGAAATCAATCAATTATTATTTCATAACTTTTTTTTAAAAGAATTGCAAGTTTTTATGCATTAAATTACGTAGATAGATAGAGACCTTGAAACGTGTGCGGACGAAGTCGAGAGGGTGAGTGAAGGTGACGGTGGCGAGGCGGCGGCGAACCGAGCGTGCAACAAAGCGAGGCAAGAGAGAATCGCCCAATTGATGTAGGCAAAGTTGAAGGAAGATTTCGCCTAGAATCGGTTGATTCGAAGGAGACGTGTGAGTGGGAGGAGAAAATTTAGGCTAAATTAGGCTAAGATTCACGTAATTGAGTGTTAGATGATTTATCTAAGTTTTACTAAAAAAATCCAACAATATAAGGGTTATTCTTATTTTTAATAGTAAAAACGTAATTATTTGGTGAGAAGAGTGTAGCACCAAAAGTTATATAACAAATAATGAGAGGAATTGTTTTTGGACACAAATAGTGACGGAAAAAGTTACTAATAACTAGGAAATTAAGAGTTCCTCACTAATAGTTGCAATTTTTAACTACAAATTTATTTACCCTCATTGAAAAGTCTAATATCTTACTTTTAATGATGATTTCTTCCTACCCTCACTAATTTTTTGTCATTAAAAAGCAAGATTCTTGTAGTGTTTCTTTCTTCAAATCCCTCAAAATAGTTGATTTACAACTATTTATTTTGATGGGTCGTTTCCTCGACGATTCATTAGATCAACATATAATATTTGATTTACCATAATGGCACTCAGATTATATGTTTTTGTTTATCGCATTGTCTCAAGGTTTCCCTATCGGCACATGCGAGTTCTTTTTCAATATATTGATTGGTCCAATATGTTATTTTGTCCTGTGTTCTTGTGCATACAAAGATCGAAACTTGACGATATCTCCCGTAAGGTGTACATCTTGACGATTGTCCATATCCATTTTCTTGAGAAAATTCTCCTCTCTATTTGTTAATTACATAAATATAATAAATTTAACTAAAAATTCTTAATAAACCTAGGCTCGATACCGATTTTAAGGGATTGCAAAACCCATTATGAGTAACAATAAAAGATGTAATGATTTTTATCAATAGGATGTAAAGTACAACAACTTTAAAGTTCGAGGGCTAACTAAAAACAAGCTCTTTTGTATCCATAGGGGTAACTGAATTTTCGGGCCATTTTCCGGAGCTTTTGGCAAGGTACAAATTTTTGTCAAAGTTCGGGAGGTAAAGTGTCGATTTTAAAGTTCATATGATAGTGTAAAAATGGTATAGTTCAGGGGCAAACTGTTTTTATCCCTTTTGGTTATATAAATATTTTAGGTTGTAATTTTGATCCCGTAAGATTTTAATTTGTATAATTTTGATTCTATAAGTTCTAATTTGTGCATTTTGAGTCCTAAAAGGTTTTATTTTGATAATTTTAGTTCCAATTGGGTGTTTCCATATTTTATTTGCTTCACAATATCCTTGTTTCAGGGATGACAAGACATGACGAGTAGACGTGGTACCCATCTCGCCCACCGAGACGGGTATGGGTAGTCTTTTTTGGATTTAGGATGGGTATGGGGTGGGAAATTACTTTGCATTTATATACGGGTAGGGTACAATTTTACTCATCGAGTGCCCACTATCCGAACCCATTTACCCCTTAGTAACTTCCACTTATTTTTTTTTGTCATGATATATTTCTTCTTAGAAGCCAACATAAATTTCCATTTGTACAAAGAAAATATGAAGATATTATTTTCTTTGAATCATGTTATCATATCAATTATGTTTTATCTTTGTCAAGCATGATAGAACTACATGTTCGGCGATGTGGTTTTATAAATTAAATGATTCACTAGTGTTGATTCCGGAGTGTTAAGGAATTCATTAATTGAATTTGTAACGATGTTTGCTTTTGATTTAGTTGATGAAAAATTAAAATGGTTAATTGCTATATTTATTAAGAATTTAATATATTAAGCATTTTCTTATATGATTATTAATTTTTGATACGGTGTCAATTTAAATAGTCGTTCAAATATTTATATAATTATAAAGTTTTATATAAAACAAACTGGTTTTGGCGGTGCGGGTAGTATGCAGATATCGGCAAATAGATATGGGATGAGCATGTGTAATAGGTGTGGATTCTTAATGGGTTTGAGACGGGTACATGTAGTACAAATATTATAGGGTTCGGTATGAATATCCTTAAATGGGTGGGTACTATATATGTCATCCATATCCTTGTCTTTAAGCATATATATTAAAATATCTATGACCGTTAAAAGTTCTGAGAATTGTTATTTTGACTAAAGAGTAAAATTGTCGATCCAAAAATCGTCACATCAAGAAGTTACAAGACTAAGATTGCCAATACCTAATAATTATAGGACTAAACTCGCAATTAAACCCAGTTTATATTTTAGTTAAAAAACATATTAATTTAAAGATCAACCCGAGTTTCGTTAAAGATAGTAATCCCTTCTAGGGATGGCAAAATTCCCGGAAACCATCCTCGTTAGTACCCGAATAAATTGGGATAGGAAATCCCCAATTAATTCAAGATGGGAGCGAGGATGGGGATTTCCGTTTTTTTAAAATCGGGGGATGAGACGGAAATGGTATTTATATCTCTCATCCCCATCCCCATCCCCGATTAGATGAAATGGAGATTCTCCATCCCCGTCCCCATTCATCGAAATATATATGTTATATGTGTATATAACATATACAATTTACAAACACCCCCTCTTGACTCTTGTGGGTATAATTTGAAAAATAAAAGTAAATGTCATGGGGTTTTGTAAATTTGAAAGGTAGCTGTTATTTTTTGTTTGGTAATTGGACTGAATTTCAAGGTTTTTTTAGTAATTGTCCTTACATATTAATTAAGTAAAATCATGTCTATTAATTTACAAGTTACAACCAGATTCTTCGTTTCCCTTGCCATTTTGAGCTGAACAATGGATTAATTAAACCAGGACATCTCCCTTAGGAGGTATTGAAAACCACGACTTGATCAAAGTTTCGATATTACAATATTCTTACATCTCTGGCGGCAGCTAACATCATGCAATTTCACATTATGTGTTAATAATTAAGCATTCTTGCCAGTTTCCACATTGTTTTTTTGTTTTTTTCTTGACAACGATGAAGTTGTATTAAATAAAAGGGATAATTACAAAAAAAAAAAAAACTGAGGTTAGGCTTAATTACAAAAAACCCAGACTTCTTTCAAAATTACAAAAACCCCTTATGGTTTGATTCAGTCTAACAATTCAATCCAACCGTTAAATAACCTAACGATTTTTCTGACATCATCAATTTTTCTTTTTGAAAATCCAAAAATGCCCCTCGGATACTGTTCACATAATATTTGAAGACAAAAATACCCTTTGGGGCTATTTGTAATATTTATAAAATTTAAAGGATGTAATTATAATATTGTAATCAGGCATAATTGAAGTATTTAACAAGTGTTCTGTTTTTTTGCTTTTTTTTTTTCTTCAAGAAAAAGGCCAAATGGATGAAACTGTAATAAACTTAGATTTTGAACTAATGGACTTGGTACATTTTGTAGTAAATTTTCTATCAAAATTTTCCCAGAATTGAACATTACAACCCTTGAGGTATTTAATTGAATGTTTTATCATATATTAGAACATTACAAAATTCTGCTAATAGTAGTAAACCAGTTGCAAGAGAACAAATATGAATGCCAAAAATAAAACAATTGGAAAAGTCAGACAACTGAATATTATATCATAAGAACAACTGAATACCAACATTTTTTAGCACATTACAACCTGATTGAGTCTAACAAGTCAAGCCTTAGCTGGTTGTTCATAAAAAAAAGCTTACAAAAAAACCCTGCCACTATTATAAATTACAAAAGCAACCCTTAGTTTCAACATAAACTAATCAAATAGCAGTGCAACTGTTTTATACAATATCATCCCCAAAAAACAATCCAGCAAATCAACCAATATAGTAGTACAACTACTATATCACCATCAGTCCCAAAAAAATTACCCAACAAATATACCACATAGCAGTTCCACTGCATCACAAGCATACTACAAATCAACCACAAGTATTTTGTCCATTCAAATTAGTTTACGTTAAAACCGAGTTAGAAAACATCTAATCATCCTGGGCGGCAGTGGTGGCGGGGCTATCAGCAAGATCTATAGTAGATTTTTTCTTCCTTTTGATTGCTCTAAGCATTTCTCCAAGAGAAATGTTTTCGTCCCACTTCATTTGATGCCCTCTACAAGAACATAAACACAGTTAAAAAATTACAATTAAATGGACCGTAAGCTTTAAAAAAAAACTACATTGGTGCTAGTTGTTTGAGAACAAGCTGCATTGCAGGTTCTCTTGTTGTGGCCAGAACCGCCACATTTGCCACATTTAAGAGAGGTGGTTCTCTTAGTTTGAGTGGGTGTTTCGCCAGGCTCTTTTCTTCTATATTTCTTTGGCCTACCAGGGAGCTTTTTCACTTTTGGAGGGAGCAGCGTGGCAGGATGAGGGTCCAAGTCATGTGGCCAGAAGGCAGTGTCAGAAATTGGGTGAATTACCTCAATGTACGCCTTCAAGTACATGGAGGTATAAAAGATGATATCTATGTACAGCTCAAGTGACTCTCTCCTACAGGCTATTCCTAGTGCAGCATGTTTGGAAGGGATCCCTGATATATCAAATTCCCTACAATCACAACTTCGACTGTTCAAATTGATTATATAGTGCACACCACCATCTTTCACCTGGAACTCACAAGAACTACTAACAGTAAAATGGCAATGGACACAATCCTCCTTGACACCATTTAGTTCAGTCACCACATTATCACACACTGCATTAGTCCACCTAAGTTCTCTTTCATACCGTGTCCTCATCCTACTCATCAATTTTGTTCTTCTACCATCTAAAAGTGTTAAAATTGGCTTAGCTCTAAGCTCACCTATCCAATTATTGAATGATTCTGAAATATTATTCGTTACATGATTGTTTTTTAGCCTAGCATCAAAACCATGCCTAGACCAAAGATGGCTAGGAATTTTTTTCAGCCATTCATAAGCTGCAGGCCATATCTCCTTTATCTTCCCCATTGCAAAGTTGAAACCTTGGATATTATAGGACCTTGCAGCAATCCAAAAATACTTTTTCAACATTAAACCAGCAAACTGGAGTCTAAAGTTGGCATATATATGCCTACAACATTTTCTGTTGATAGCATTCGGTGCAAGTTCAGTGATTGCTTCTACCAAGCCCTACAAAAAATGAACAAACAAACAAAATCTAACATCAGCCCCTGGAGTCAAATGAAAATTACAATAAACCCCCTATAATGTTTTAAACATATCATTTACCCCCCTTTACTTCAAATAACTTTACAACTACACCCAGCTGAAATGAAACAATATTATAGTGTAGACCATACCTTTTGTCTGTCAGTCATGAAAGTCCATGGTTTTGCAGTGCTGAACCCTCCAAGCATGGTATCCAAGCATTGAAAGAAGAAACCCCAACTATTTTTGCATTCACTTTCAACAACTGCAAAGGCAATAGGGTATAAACCATTTTTCCCATCAAGGCCAACCGCAACCAACAAAACTCCTCCATAAGGACCTTTCAGGTGGCATCCATCAAATCCAATGAATGGACTGCAACCATTCAGAAAGCCATCAGCTAATGATTTCAAGCCCATGAACACCCTCTTGAATGTAGGTGTCAATGGTATATTGTTGTTGGTTCCATCAACCTGACCCTCATCATTATCAAAAGCTTGTCCATATTGTAGTTTGACAATGGAACCAGGATTGCTCTTTACCACCATCAAACTATAAGCATGAATTTTTTTGAAGGACTCAATAAAGCTGCCATCAATTGTTGTCATTGTTTTTTTCTTGGCTCTGTACAATTTCATATAGGGAGGTGCAACACCAAATTTCCTCAACTCAGATACTAATCCTTTAGGTTTCATGTTTGGATTTTCCATAAGTACATCAGTCAACTTTCCTGCCATCCAATCAGAAGAGGCTGCCTTTTGATCATCAATTCTAACACAAGTGTGATTAGGGACACACGTCTTAACCTCAAAAGTACAACCATCATGCTTCAAAGATGCATGAATCCTCCATGCACATCCAGTTGCACCACAACCTGCAGTGACCCTTTGTTTATCATTCTTGATTAGCTTCAACTTAAATCCGGTCCTAACCACATACTCCCTCAATGCCTTCCTAAAATCATAGACATCGAGAGAACCTCATCTCTTTTTCCAATTTAGGTCGTTCAGGATCATCGGGCACCTGAACTCTTTATTAGATGAAGTTTTTCCCAACTTCTCATTTGTAAAGCCATCATCGGACCAATTATCAACCTCGTCATCGATTCATAATCGACAAGTGTGAGACACTTTGTCATCATTATAGTCCGAGTCGGACTCATTATCATCTCTAGAAGCATTCCCAGTATTATCCCCAGAATCATTCCCATAATTCTCTTCCTCATTATCATCACATTGATCACCCTCCCCGCCATCCAAACCCCCACCCAAAGTCACCACCTTCAAATATCTGCTTATTTTCTTCACTCATGTCAGCCATATTTTTGTCCAAATTGTCAATAGATTCATCCACAAATGGCTCATCAAATTTCCCCCAGTCAGTAGTAGTCCATGGTTCAAGTTCATCAATAATTTGCTCCCATGTGGGCTCTACATTGGATTGCATATGTTCTTTCCCACTTCGCTGCCCAGGATCAGTAGTCACATTCTGTTCACCCTCAGCAGTTACATTTTTTTCACCCTCAAAAACTACCTCAGTCACATCCTCAATAGTTATATTTTTTTCACTTTCAAGAATCACATTTTTTCACCCTCAATATTAACATTTTTTCACCCTCAACACCTTTATGGACAATAATGTTCTTCAATGGAGGAGCCATCTTATCAAGGGAAAAAAAAAACATTTTAGCAAATATAGAGCACAACTTACGCATAACCCTTACAAAACAAAAGAACATTTCGAACACACCCTTACAATTATACATATCTTACAATTAGCCCCCTATATACTTAGCAAAAAGGTTTTAAGCATACAAACTTGAACATATCAGAAGAACCACCTTAGCAAATATTTCACATGTTCATTACTATACTGAGCTTTATTAGTTATTACCAAAAAAACCCAACATCAACAATATTAAACATGCACTATAAACTTCCAAAAACTAAAATAGACATAATTTATAACACTATAAATTATTTACTACAAAAAAACCCCTTATGATTCTGAAAAAGTAACATTTAACACCCTCTGATTTTTCCATACACTACGTAACAGCCCCCAATCTATGTAAAACAACAATACCATGTTTATCAATAGATTTTTGGTTGTATTTAACAGAAATCTGAATTATTTGAACATGCCCATGATGTATCAACTGTAAAACATCTAAAAATCCACTCTTTGAACTAAAAATCAGAAAACCCACACAAACTAACAGAAACCCAACAAAAATGACGTCCCAAAGTCATTTTAAAACTACATTCTTGTACAATACCAGGAAATATAAGGTTTCATGTGAAGATCGAATCCAAAAGCAAAAAGAAAATGGTGTTAAAACTTACATTCATTCAGTTTGAAACCCTAATAAAAATCCCAACTCACCTCTTCTGCATCTTTAGATAGCCGGCGCACGACCGGCAATACTAGGCGGAATGGCCGACGATATCTCTCCGGTGGAATGAAAGAAGAAAATGTGTGGTTTTTGGGTTTTTCTTTTGAGTATGGTAGAAGCTTTGTCTGATATGATAGTATGAAGTGGCGAGAAATAGAGACCCGTATCTATTGAGAAAAGGCGCTAATGTAAACAGGGGTAAAGTAGTCCTTGCACAATTTGGTCTTTTCTTAAAAAAAAAATCATCAGGGGTAAAATTGAGAAAAAACCAAATCCGTTAGTTTGACTGGACGATCGTTAGTCAGAGGGTTTCTTTTTGTAATTTTGGAAGAAGTCTGGTTTTTTTGTAATTAGGCCTAACCTCAGGTTTTTTTTTTGTAATTATCCTAAATAAAATGCGGAAAAACCGCATCATCAATAGATGATGCGTTTATCTTCTTCAACACAAATATATGTGATAATAGGCGAAATTGGCTTTATGTTTTTTAGAATGAAAATAATCATGTTTTTCAAAAACATGATTTTAGCCATTTTGCTAAAATTGACGGTCATATCCATCTTGTATTTTTCAAGAATTTGGTCATTTTCAAAAAATTGGCGCGATACATTTCTCAATACGAGAAATGATTCTGAATATAATGACATGTTTCTCGGTCTGGAAAAATGAAAAAGTAGCAAGTTGTGATTGAAATTAAAAATGGCTAAAAAACATGTTTTTAAAAATATAACTAAAAATATTTTTGCTATTGAGAAATGACCAAAAAACCAACGGAAATAGAAAAAAAGGATGAAGATATAGAAAAAAAAAGCTTCAATAGAACATCAAAAGTCCCAGATTCGACTCAAATGACAACGAAACTCCATAGAGTGACCGCTTGCACAACCAATAGAGAAGTGGATGATCCAGAATCTGGATTCTATCTAAATTTGCAGATTTGACAAAGAAAAACTAAACTCGCCCAAAGAGGGAAGCAAAACAATTTTAATATGATCGGAAAAAACAATCACGTAAGATAGGAGAGAAGAAAACCCCACTTGAGAGACTTTCTTTTATCAAATTGTTGGGAAGTAGTCGAATCTTCCTCTTTCCCTTGGAAGATAGCGTGAGAAAGGGTTTTGTCCGGCGGGGTGACCTGGGAATTGAGATAAGGGGACGGAGAAGCTTTTTCGCTCCTACCACCCTCCGGGAAAGAGAGCGGGGAATAATGGATTAGTTTGATTAGAAGTACATCGTGGAAAAAGAGTTCAGGGACGGGTCACATCCAAAATAATATAACATAGAATATATCAAGAATTGCGGAGGAAGCTAGAAAGTTGCTGTCCGAAAAAGCGATGGAAGAAGCTAGGATAGTCTGGATAGAGAAGCTTACCTTCTCACAAAGAGGGAAGAGACCAGCTTCCACAAAAGGGAAGAACACTCCTCCATAAGAAGGAAGAAACATAAAAAAAAAAAAAAAAAAAAAAAATGAAATGAACATTCTCTCCAATCCTCCAATGGGGATGAGAGGCTGATTGCAGTCTGCAGAGGTCAACTCAGAGGCTGAAATATTTGTGTACAATTTCTTCTTATGACAATTGCAGCTCACCAGGAAAAAGGAAAAACATCACAAATGTATACGAAGAAAACAGCACTTCAGGCTCAAGAATAATTGGATAAAGCGAATTATAACTGAAGAATAATGCTATTAATAAGATTATATTACAGTATAATTCATCACTCCATAGTACAATCACCTTGACTGAATACAACTGAACAAAAACCAGTATCCTCCCACTCCCAGCAAGCATGCATTATTTACACAGACATTGACTATTCGTTTAGATAACATCGATTATCTAACCATCTCAATCTTCTATCGGCTTTTCACCTTACAGCCAGCACATATCAGCTATCTACAAGCAGTATATCAACATAACGTTTAATAAAGTTCTTATATATATGGATAATTTCAAAAACCATTGCAGAGGTTTAGCCTAATTATAAGAGAAAAAACCAATTATCTTTAAAATTTATAAATACCTCCTTGACATTTGTTTCTATTTTACAAATTGCATTCTCGGTTTTTGTTAGGTAAATACAAACCTCATGTCGGTGTTTGTAACACTTTAAGGAGATATTTGTAATTTTGAAAGATAACCGGAGTTTTTCGTAATTAGGCTAAACCTCATGGTAGTTTATGTAATTCCTTATCTATATATATGTTACTGCTAGGATACTATAGCTATAGACGAAGATATCAAATCGCAGCTCATCAACTGTGTACGTAGTTTGTTTCTCATAAACATTTAGATTTCATCGGACCAGTCACTAATATCAGTCTCGTAAAACAATCCATCGACGATTTGGTCAATGAGTGCATCGATGAAGGTGTTGCAGCTGACGGTAAAGATTCGACCTACTCTGTTACGGTTACTTGAAAACCAAGCAAAAACGGCGGCACTTGTTATGGCTGCCAAGGAAACACCAGCACCTTCCTCAATTCCTTGCAAATCCATCTTCCTGAATATTGAATTTCCAGTTACAATTTCCATGCCTACTGTTGCTGCAAATACGATCTGGAAAAGCAATTGGGAAAGAAAAATGAAATATTAGTCATTGTCAATGATAGAACTCATATTTGCATTAAATAAGCAGTACCATGCAATGTTACAGCAATTCGGATTATCTATTAATTCATATTGTGTTTCATCTCCTATTTGAATGTGTAACGAAATATCATTTGGAATAGAGGATTCGGTTTGATATTACAGTCAAGTGTGATAGTACATGAATAACTAAAAAACTGAGTTGCTCAATTAATCAAATCGACATGTACAACTCAATCCTACATAGCCCATCTCTTGTTCAATAAAATTCATGTCTAGTAATGTTAAATCATTTCTAAATAGGAGTGTAAACGAATCGAGTATCGTCGAACATGAAGTAGATTCGTTCAAGCTTGTTTGAATTTCTATCGGAACATCCAAAATTGTGTTTGAATTAGGTTTAATTATTTATCGAATCAAGCTCCAAAGAAGTCCAGTAGAGCCAAACACGAATCGACTCAGAGAAGTTTCATAATATTACACATTATTTTATTATACTATGTTAATGAACCTCTCGAGTCGAGTATCATATTTCTCAACAAGAAAGTATTAACAGACTAATAATTAACTACATAAGCCTAAAAATTCATTCTCAACATCTAATTACTACTCCTAATTTAATTCGATAGAAATCCTAAAAAACCAGACAAAAAAAAATGATTTTCATTTTTCTAACAATACAAGCTCAACAAAATAACCAAGACAGTTGCGAGTTGTTAAATCCCTTTATTTAAAAAAAAGCAAAAGATGAAACCTTTGAGATGAATTTAAATAAAAAAAATTGAATAAAAGAGAAAAATTAAAAAGAAATTATTACCATGGCAAGACGACCAGATATGATCTCAAAATCGTGACTCTTTTTGGAGCTCTCAACATAATCCGACAGAGTATCAAAAAAACGCGACACTTCATTCTCCCTGTTTGCTCTAATCACACCACCACGTTCACCCCCAAACGACCTAAGGGTGCAAACCCTCGGCTGCAGCACGATTTTCCCGTTGCCATCCAGCGGCGTCTCCGTCGCTTTCAGCTTTTGAAACTCCGGTACCGCCGGTTTCTCCGCCCTGAGCTGACAGAAGATCGGCCGCGCAGCACCCAGGGCCATGAGAATCTTGATGATGATTCAGGAGTGTGTGTGTGTGTGTGTTTTTCTTTTTGGTCGTAGGAATCTGAGATGTTTTGTGGGTCGTTTGGTGGTAAGTGAAGATTCCACGTCGCAGAAAAGTTTCCAACGAGGGAGGTGGCGTTGGTGATTGGTGGTGGGTTTTGGCTGAGGGACGTGGAGCTAGTGTTGTTCGTTAACGTTGTTTTCACTTTTCCATGTAGTTAATGAGAATCCAATTTGTAGCGTATTTTTCCATGGAAAAGTTGCGGCCTTGTGGGGCTCAAGGAATGTTCTCGCAACCGAGCGACCCACATTACATTGTAGTTGTCAATTTCCAATCCCATCTATGGGCCGGCTCAACCAGCTCAAGGATATGGCCGAGCTAGACTACATTTATACTAGTAGTCCAAAATAAGAATGTCAATGGGGCAAATCGAGGTGAGTCAGTGAAGACCCCAAGCCCGCCCGTGCCTAGAATGGGGTGGGCGAGCCACCCATCGTGAGGCGAGACAGATTAGGACACTGTCTCTACCCCATTTTAAATTAAATTAAATACAAAAATGAAGAGATACAAAAGTTGTTATTATCACTTTATAAATGTTAGATATAATATAAGAAAACATAAAAAGTATATTATAATATATATTATATATTAAAGTATATTTTAAAAATAAAAATTCTATACGGGGCGGGGCGGGTACTCTTGGGGCGGAAGTGATATCCGGACTGTCCGCTCTCCGCCTATCCGCGGGTCACGGGCGGGGCTGGTATCCGCGGGTAGGGTCAAAATTGTCATCCCTAGTCCAAAATATACTAAGCCTACTTTGGATTGACCCGGGCGGCCTTAATTCCAAGTTGGTCTGACTGGTCTGATGCAATTTAGTTGGGCTTTTGACACTATTGCCTCACTTTTTGAAGACAATGACAGCCTTTTACGCCTCCCGGTAATTTTTTGCCCAAATTTATGCTCCTGCCCATTTTTTACACAAATTTATGCTCCCGCAAAAATTTCCAGACTTTTTTATGTTGTTGTTTCAAGATTGTTTCGAACATGTTTCAAACATGTCTCTTTCAATAAGATTTCGTGAAAAAATAAATTTTGCCCCCATTAAATAATCCATTTTATACTCGAAGTCTAATAAAAAAATCAAGAAATATACATATAAAACAACACATATTAAAACCAAACGAATTAAAAATATTATAGAAACAACATTAATTAAAAAAACACAACCCAATTTTTGATCCAATGCATGAAAACATGAAAAACATGGAAACAATATAGAAACAAACCGGAAATAATATAGATAACACCATACGAGCAAAAAGAGTTAAAAATAGGTAAAACTTGTATTCAAACATCCAAAATTATATGGAAACAACAAAGAAACATCTGAACAACATTAAAAACGATGGAAACAACCCGGAAATAACGTAAAAAATATTAAAAACACCATATGAATAAAAAAAGAGCTTAAAATAGGTAAAATATTATATTTACACATTGGACACTACATGTAAATAACAAAAAATAATTATTAGAACAACATTAAAAATATTATAGAACAACATCGCAACAATAGAAACAATGTACAAAATAATACATAACAAAAAATAGCATAAAAATAGGTAAACGTTGTTTTGAAACATCGAAACAACAAAAAAACAACATAGAAACAACATAGAAACAACAAAGAAACAAATTTAACCAACATCGAAACAACATATATAACATATAAAGAATACAAGAACAAAGAAAAAACAAAACAAAATTAAAATATTCAAAAATATGCGGGAGCATAAAAAAAAAAAAAAATAGGTACAAAAGGAAAAAAAGGTACAAAATTGATAGGAGCGTGTTTTGTGGTATGTTTACCCAAAAGAGGGCATTGTTTATAATTTCCCCATTTAGTTATAACATGGGTTTAGGTGAAACAGGACCAAGAAATTAGTGGCCCAATTGAATTTGGTGGGATTGGTGAGGCCGATATTCTGCATTGACCCCAAAAAATGGGTAATTATCAAATAGCTTGTTTTGTTTTTCGCCTTTAATGAGATATGGTGTTTCAATCTAACGTGCAACCACCATGTTAATGACATGTGTATAAGATAATATTAATATTGTACACATGACTTTTCTCGTGGTGTAAAATGTATTGAAACACAAGATCAAATGCTAGGAAATAGGATATTTGAATCCTTAATTTAATTTTATGATATTATATATTTTATTTTATTAATATATATTGTGTATAAATTAATAACTTTATCAATATATTTGTAATATATATTGATAACATAAAATGTAATTAAGATCAAACATAAAATCATAATTGTTGGGGGCAAAAATGGTATTTAATAAATTAATTATATTTCAGTTTATATAATTATTTAATATTTATTGCCCCAAAGGGAAGAGTATTTTGGTCAAACCCGTGGACTTGGAGTGATCTCGCCTAAAAAACAACAATATTTTAGCGCGATCTGGGAAACAACCAAAGTATACAAAGATGGCGAGAAGCCACCAAGACCACCAAGACGGTGATAGGCCAACGAGTGTCCATTGGAAGGGCGCCTCTCCAAAGAAGAAATAAGTGGCGCCCGCCTCCTCCGGAGGTGCTCCGCCCGATGAAGAAATCTATTTAACCAAGGAAACCTCGAATCTGTTAGAAGAAGCCGCTGACGAACGCCTCGAGGCATCAAGTTGCGATCGGAACCATGGGAGCACTATCCCAGGCTCCGCCCGCCATTGAAGACCTTGACCTAGAAGGATAATGGAAAAGAGATGAAGGACGCAGTAAGAGCCGAGAAGAGCCGCCAGTAGCTGAAGAGTCCCAAACAACACAACCTAGTCATACTCATGCACAAGCTATCGCTTCAAAGAAAGGGAGTCTATTGAGCCCTGATATCCTGGAAGAACAACTACTCTCGGGAATTAGGACATCCAATATCCCGGAATATGATGGAACTGGTGATCCCCAGGAGCATTTGAACAAATTCTATGCTGAGGCAGACCTCTATGAGATGACGGATGTTGCCTAGTGCATAGCCTTTCTAAATACCCTAACCAAGCAAGCCCAGGTTTGGTTCGATCAGCTTCCAGGGGATTCTAGTACTATGATGCACAAATTCGCGGAGGCTTTCGTACAATAATTTTGCGTCAACAAGGAAAACCACGAGACCATCGCAAACCTATTTCAGCGTAAAATGGGAGAACCTTTTGTAACATAGGGGTCAAGAGGCGGGAGTGATCAGTGCAAGAAGGCACGGACAAGGAGCGCTCTGGCGGCTTCTAAGGCGGAGGGAGACATGAATGAACCGATCCACCGAATAAGAGGAGATTCTCGAGACTGTGTAGGTATGGGACTATACTGATTGAGGAGAGCTTAAAAGATTTGATAGGTACTACTCATATCAACAAGATGCATCTTCTTTTCTGGTGCTCATCATATAAAAACTCTGAAGTTAAGCGTGCTTGGCCCGAGCAATTATATGATGGGTGACCCCTGGAAAGTCGCTGCTCTCGGTGCGCGTGAGTGAGGACAAAGCTATTTGGAAAGACTTGTGTTGGTTTGTGGGGACGATCGTCGATCCGGAAGGCGGCCGTTCTGGAGTGGTATCGAGCGGGGCCTCTCCTAAGACGGTGTGGTTCGGGACGAACCAAGCGGAAGCCGGAGATCGATTCATTCATGTCTCCCTCCGCCTAGAAGCCCGCCAGAGCCGCTCCTTGTCCATGCCTTCTTGCACGGGCGATCACTCCCCCTCTTCAGCCCCGGCGTCACACTTTACGCAATTTCATGGGACAACTCGTGGAAGCTGTAAATGAAGTCACCAACATCCAACAAGAGACATTGACAAGGGTTCAACAACGTGTTGCCCTCAAGAGCATACTCGGGGGTATGTCGAAAGGAGGATCTCTCCTCACTCCGGGAAAAATCGCTCGCTGCAGAGCACCGGCAGGGAGACGAAGTAATGAAGCGACTATGATGGAACAAGCGTAAGGCCGAAGAGGGTGCAAGAATCAGCCCAAAGCCGCAAAATGAACTCGGGACAAGTAACAATTCCCTTAAATTCACGATTATCGTAGGTACTATCCACCACTCGGAGATATAGAATCATAGAACCACCACGGGAGATGAGAGATAGTTTTGGACGACGTCGACCCAAATATTTTTGTTACTTCCATTATGATAGGGGACACACAACCGAGACTTGCATGCGATTGAGGTTCGCCATCGAAAAGTTAATTCGAGAGGACACGTACAAGAGTATGTGGACTACCCGGATCATGATCGGACACTGGGAAGATAGCGAGGGGACACCCTACATCACACGGGGAGGACAATGCGACTCATCACCTTGAAAAAAATTACCCCGACAACACGGACTTGGACATCACATTTTATATTGGTCTTGGATCATTTTATTCGCATCGCCCTTTAGCCGAGACTCGCCAAAGAGTATGATATAAAGACTATCGGGACATAGGGATTATCCGAAACATTAATGATGACAATGAAGACGAAGTGCATTCTCACCAACCGACAAAGGTGTAGGTCCCAAGAGGTGTAAGTAAGGTTTAGAAGGGGGTTGAATAAACCTTACCAACTTTTTGAATTTAGTCCTTTTAAAACTATTACGAGTTAACTCAAACAAATTTGTGTCCTTGAGGGACATCTAAGTTGGTTATTCAAGAGTTAGCCACTCAACGCACTAATAGAGTGTTGATAGAATAACTCATTTGTTTAACCACGAACTTTAACTCGTATGTTTGTGTTGGTTTTATCAAGGAAGACTTAACACCCTTTGATTTGTTTTAAGCTTGTTTTAACACTTGATTTTAGCACTTGTTTATTAATCGAGTTGGATAGCAAATATGAGTTTATCAAAGAAATATAATGTAAGTATGCGAGAAATATAAATGTTTGAAAAATAAATGACACAATTAATTTTTATAGAGGTTCGAAGATGGGTAAGTCTTCTAATCCTCTCTTCTCCAACTCCGGAGGAATCCACTAAGTAACAAATCGTTTACAAAGTGGTGAACAATCTAGAGACAACCTTGGTCACACAACCGGCTTCTCTTCCGACTCAACTTCTTCGGGGTCGCTTTTTGCTACTTCAACTCACTTTTCTCAAGCTCTTGGATTTGATCACGAAGCCCTCTAATAACTTGATCTTGGTTCGACCTTGAATCTTTCTACAATCCTCCTTGGAAAGGAGACCCCTTTGTATTCTTCAAAAGTTTCCTCTTCATGATTTGAAGTTGTCTTTCCTTCATGACTTGTGTTGGATAGATTTCCTTCGAGTTTCGAGGCTTGAGGATTTGCTTGAATAATCTTGAGAGTATTTTCTGAGTTAATAGGTTGAATAATGTTTGATTTCTCGGTGTGCAAGGTCACATTTTCTCAATGAATTTCCTCAACCTTTTATAGTGAACTTTTGAAATTTTGCCCGTTGAAGAGATAGGCTAATTTCAAAAGTCACTTAAGATCGTTGGCTTGTCTTTCCTTAGTCTTTAATCTTGAGATGTAGACCTTTCCTCGTTTTAAATGACTTTGCGGCTTTTCGTGTTCGACACGAGGTGCGATGCTTCCCATTGGTTTATTCCTTTTGCATGCAGGATAAGCGCTTTAAGACTGGCAACATGGAGGTATTACTATATAAAGTAAAGTTCTTGACTTACGGCAACGTATTTATCTCGCTTAACTCCTCTTGGCTCGCCTTTTTCCCAGTGACTTGAAATCGCTCCAATCATTTGATGACTCATCTGTCACTTCAACTTGAGACTGGCTTCTTGAGTTGAGTTGGATCGACTCTTCACACAATTGTTTCACGCCTTATCCGCCTTCATCGAGTTCTTGACTTCCCTTCTTAGCCATACTCGGATGTCTCGCAATGAGTCTTCACTTTTAGTCTTGATTGACTTCTTGTATTTTCCGGCGTAGCTAACTTGACTAAGCTTTTCCCCAATCTATTACAATGTAAATTACAAAGAAAATGGGGTGCCAACTTCCTAGTTTAAGTTTTACATGGCATTCATCAAAATCTATGAAATAAATTTCCCAACAATTTCCCTCTTTTGATGATGGCAAAACATAAAAACATTAAACAACATGTAAGCATACAATCATAAACAATTTCCCCCTTTTTTGGCCCCCTCTCGCTGCTCCCACCAACATAACTAGTAGTCATACAATCAACTTTGTAGAATATATATGAACTAAAACGCCCCCGAGAATAAAATATAAACTTCAATAAAAGCTCATTCATTCAAAGTATAATTTCATTCATGTATTCAAATAAAACAACACTCATGTGCTTGACAAAAATATAAGACAACCAAAAAGAGCCTAACAAGGCTCATTCATGTGCTTGACAAAAATCTCCGTACTTGCTACTTATGAGAGAACAAAAGAGTAATGTTTTTCTTTGAGGACTCGATAGCGGCCACAATTTCCTCTTTGATGGACTTGTTTCTTGGTGGCGATGTCTGGATAAGTTACAACAAATCCTACGAGTTGTTATAAGCGATTATCAAACATACATAAATATTTTTAAATGATAAATAATATTGTGTTAGTCAGTGGCTACGATAATCTAGAGAGGGTGAATAGATTATCTCGGTTTTTGATTTTACCCTCTTTTTCGAAAAACTCAAGCAAAGATGAAATGCTAAGTGCGGAATTTAAACAACACACTTCGATTTATAGAGGTTCAACCCACCTAGGGCCTAATCCTCTACCACCCCAAAGATATCCGGGATGGATTTCAAAAAGAAAAAAAGATTTTATTAATTTACCAAAAATTAATACAACACCTTGAGGATTACCACAATCCTCTTACACCACCTCGAGGATTACCACAACCCTCTTACAATACCTTTGAAGATTACCACAATCTTCAAACACCTATCACCTAGATCACCCAGTGTATTCTTACCACAAGAATACTCACAAGGATGTCTTGTGTTGAATGATGACCAAAATCAAGATTACAACTCAATAATGATTGATACAATATGAGTACAAGTGTAATCAAGAATTGAAAGCATAGACCTCAAATTTGTGCAAGTGAAAGTGCTAAGGCTAATACATACAAGAAATATGAAAGTGTTTGCTTGATTGCTCTTTGCTTGTATAGAGTGTTGTATCTTGTTGCTTGAATGAAGCCTCTATTTATAGGAGAGGACTTGACTTTCATTTCCAAACATAGGCTCCTCCTTGGGGAGTGATTTCTCACGCAAAAGAAACCATTTAAAATCATCAATATAGTGTTAGAAATTAATCCCATAAAATAGGGAAAAATTTGTCGAGAAAATGCAACGGATAGTTTTTGATAAAACAAAAGTGCGGCCGGTGGCGCAGAGATAAGATTGAAATTGAATTTTGCGAATTTTACACGGGGATCGGTCGGAGGGTGCGACGGTCGCCTGACTATGACCGGTTGGGGTTGATAAAAATACGAAAGAGAAGATCGAACCAAAAGAGGAACTCCTAGGTACCGGTCGCCCAGGGTGGGTCGACGGTCGCTCCTCCCTCTTTTTTTCTACGTCCCATTTTCTGTTTCAAAACTCAACTCAGTGCGTGTTGCCCTGGGGCGGCCGGTCGAACTGAAACAAATGTGTTGTCCAATTTTTATCGAAAATAAACTCCAAAAATACTCGAAAAATAGTAAAAATATTTTAAGTCGATCGGAAGTATTTAGACAACATTTAGGGACATTGTTTTGGTTTAAAAACTCATTTGAACAAAATCGAACAAAATCATGATAAAAACATTTATCTAACAAACTCCCGTTTTTGATGATTGCAAACCAAAACAATTTTCTCGAGGACGGTTTTGAAAATAATTAAATTTTCCGGTTTTTACGAGTGAACTATCCGTTAAAAACATTCCATACAAAGGTCCCCTATCTATGAGCATATCAATAAGAGATATAGCATAAGCTAGAAGCACAAGCTATAACAAGCTTATATAAGATGCATATAAACATCATAAGCTAAGAAGCTCCCCTGTCACAATACTTATAATCTTTTGCAATTGAGTCCATAATACAAGCCATGGACTAGGTATTCAGGCTTTAGGAAGCCATAGCTTATAGCTTTTACAACGAGCTTTTTTGGCTAACGAGCCAATTTCTGTTTCTCCCCATTGGAATCATCAAAAGAATGTTAGGATGATAAAAACATCATACAATTTCATCAAAGTGCGCTAAAGAGACGGTTTATCAACCATTGAGCAATTTAGGCTTAAAAACCAAGGAAAATGGGAGAAATGTATCATGAAGAGTTCATACGCTCGTTTTATTTGGGAAAACATGATCTCAATAAGTATTGAAGATTTTGGAAGCAAGAGAGTCATGTAGAAGTTGAAATTTTCATTGTGACATTTCATCGAACACTTTGTGGGCGTAAAAATTAGAAGAAGTTGTATATAGCCCTTGTAAAAGATTCAAGCCAAAACATTTCATCACCAATTTACATCAAACATTATACAATACAACATAATAACTAAGCTCATCAAGATCATATGCAAAATATACCAAGAAATATACAAGAAAGTCATAAACTCGAGGTTAAACCTAATTGAGCAAAGGAAGAAAAATTCTTACCATTTGATCGGAAAAGATGAGCTATGATGATGATAAACATGCGATATAAGGTCCAAGTTGTGAATTGAATGCATGAAAATAAATTTTGAGTGAAATTTGTGTGAATTTGGCAAAGGGGACGAAAAATGGCAAAAAGAAGTGAAAATAACGAATGCTAAAGACAGAGCGATTTTAATCCAAATTTTGGCTTAGTAGGCGACGGTCGTGGTTGAGGGCGGCCGGTCGGCGTTGAGGGCGACAGGTTGCCCTCAACCTCTTCGACCCACTATTTTGTCAAGTTTTTCAAAATCCGAATTTTCAACCAAAAATCCGGTTTTCGCCCCTAAGTTTTAAAAACGTGCAAAATGCAAACATAAACCTCATTCAATATGCATTATGCCTAACCGAGCTCGAATCGACGCAAAAAGTCTCGGAAGATAGCGGTTTTGTAAAAATGTCCGCTAATTGACCTTGAGATGGTACAAAAGATATCTCAATTTTTCGTTTTGAAACACAATCCCTTAGAAAATGATGTCGAATCTCAATATGTTTAGTACGGTTATGATGAACCGGGTTTTGAGCAATATTTATAGCGGCTATATTATCACAAAAGATAGGTACGGTTTCAAAAGAGCATTTGTAATCCGCTAAGGTTTGTTTCATCCAAAGAAGTTGAGTACAACAAAAAGCGGCGGAAATATATTCGGCCGGCCGTTGAAAGAGAAACATAGTTTTGCTTCTTTGAAAACCAAGAAACTAGGCAATCGCTTACAAATTGACATGATCCAGGAAGTACTTTTCCGATCATCAATATTTCCCGCATAATCCGAATCACTATAACCTTTAAGAGAATTTTTTTCATTCTTTGGATAAAATAGACCATATTGAATAGTGCCTTTCAAATATCAAAAATCCTTTTAACGGACTCATATGAGATTCTTTGGGATTGCTTTGAAAATGAGCACATAGGCATACGGCATGAATAATGTCCGGTCTACTAGCGGTTAAATAAAGTAAACTATCAATCATACCTCGATACTTTGATTCATCCACGACTTGCCTTTTTCATCTTTGTCAATTTTGACATTTGTTGCCATGGGAGTAGAAACGGTTCTTCCTTCTTCAATGCCGAACTTTTTCAAAAGTTCTTTTGTATATTTTGATTTAAATGTATATGCCTTCTTGTGCTTAATTTGGAGTCCAAGAAAGAAGTTGAGCTCCCCATCATACTCATTTCAAATTCTCCTTGCATCAATTTAGAGAATTTCTTGCACAAAGAATCATTAGTAGCACCAAACATAATATCATCAACATAAATTTGCACAAGTAAACAATCTTGCCCTTTTTCAAAAACAAAGAGAGTTGTATCAACTTTACCCCTTATAAAACCATTTTTCAAAAGAAAAGAGCTAAGTCTATCGTACCATGCACTGGGTGCTTGCTTTAAACCATACAAGGCCTTTTTAAGTTTATAAACATCATTAGGCCTAGAAAAATTTTCAAATCCGGAGGTTGTTTTACATAGACTTCTTCTTGAATAATACCATTTAAGAAAGCGGATTTAACATCCATTTGGTAAAGTTTGAAATTTTTAAAACAAGAATAGGCAAGTAAAATGCGAATAGCTTCTAAACGTCTTCTGGTGCAAAAGTTTCATCATAGTCAATACCTTCTTCTTGACAATACCCTTGAGCTACTAACCTTGCCTTATTTTGAACAATGTTGCCTTGATCATCAAGTTTGTTAGGAATACCCATTTTGTACCAATAATAGTTTGAGATGGAGGACAAGGTACCAATTCCCATACATCATTTCTTTCAAATTGATTTAACTCCTCTTGCATCTCTAAGAACCAATCCTCATCCTCAATAGCCTCCTTAGCATTTTTAGGCTCCTTTTGAGAAATAAGAGCTTTCTCGGCAAATTTTCTCTAGGTCATCACTTTGTCAAGGGGATCACCAATAATAAGATCTTTTGGGTGATCTCCTTAAATTTCAATGCAGGAAGATCCGAGGTATCACTTCTATCTTCTTGAGGACCATTTGAAGTGGAAGGTTGATCATTTGATGTAGACGGTTGATCATCAACTTGAACAATTTGTTCAATAATATCCTCTTCATCACTTTCATCATTGGGTATTCTTTCAACACCGAAGCTTCATTGAATTTGACATGGATGGATTCTTCAACAACTCCACTAGTCTTATTGTAAACCCGATATGCTTTGCTTTTTGTTGAATATCCCATAAATATCCTTTCATCGGCCTTAGGATCAAATTTGTCCAATTGATCCTTGGTATTCAAAATAAAGCATTTACAACCAAATATCTTGAAATAACTAATATTTGGAGTTCTACCTTTCCAAAGCTCATATGGAGTTTTATTCATTTTAGGACGAATATAAACCCGATTAATAACATAGCAAGCGGTACTTACGGCCGGCCCAAAAATATTTTGGAAGTGAAAATTCATTGAGCATGGACCGACTCATCTCTTGTAGTGTCCGATTTTTCCTTTCGGCTACTCCATTTTGTTGAGGAGTCCTTGGAGCCGAAAAGTTATGAGCATATCCCTTAGTTTCACAAAAGACTCTAAATTCACCATCAAATTCTCCACCTCGATAACTTCGAATGACTTAATAGTATCTTCCTTTTCATTCTCAATAAGTCTACACAACTTAACAAACTCATTAACGGCATCGCTTTTATTGGTAAGAAAAAGAGCCCAAGTATATCTAGAAAAATCATCGACAATAACGAAAGTGTAATGTTTTTCACTTAGACTTGCGTATTAATATCCCCATACAAATCAAGGTGAAGCAATTGTAGGGGTTTGGTTGTGGAAATTTCATTTTTGGGCTTAAAACTACTTTTAACTAATTTGTTCTTTTGACAAGTGTCACATAAGCCAAGATTTTCAAAATTCAATTTGGGTAGTCCTTTCACATGTTGGTTTTTGTAAATATTTTTCAAATTCTTGTATCCAACATGTCCAAGTCGCCTATGCCATAAACTAGTTAAATCATTATTGGCGACTAAACAAGAAACATTTTGACTAACCAAATCACTTGTACAAATTTTGTAAAGATTGCCTTTTCTATTTGCTTCACAAATAATTTCACCATTTTTAAGTATAAGGCATTTTTCTTTATTGAAGGAAACATCATAATTTGAATCACAAAGTTGGCTAACACTTATCAAATTAAACTTAAGCCCTTCTACTAAAAGAACATTACTAAGAGAGAAAGAGGAGTTACCAATTTCTCCATTTCCAAGAATTCTTCCTTGCCATTGCCGAACATGACCATACCTCTTCTTGGAGCTTGATCTTGGTAAAAGTTCTCTCCTCCCGGTCATATGGCGTGAACATCCGTCCACGAGCCATTTTGAATCTTCCATTGTTGTTATAGCCCCTATTACCTACAAAAGAATTTCTTTTAGGTACCCTATAATTTTGGGGTCCATAGGGGTTAGTCTTGAGACCTTTGGGTCTCCAAACATGTCTAGAGCTATTTCTCAATTTGCAATTATTAGCATAATGTCCAACTTTGCCACAATAAAAACAAGTAGGAGTATTAGAACTATTAGCACGTACAAAAGTCGGACCTTGGTTAATTTTTCTTAAAAACACTTTGAAATGGCTTATAACCAAGTCCCAATTTGGAATGCTCACCTCTTTGTGCATCTAAAATTTTTGTCACTTTATCCGTGCTTATGTTGAAACGATGCACATCATTTTTCAAACATTCAATATTTTTTGTGAGCAATTCCTTTTCGGTTTCAAGAGAGTGAACTCTAGTAAGAGTAAGAGCATGATCTTTGTCAGAGATTCATAAGAGGTAAATAATTTTTCTTTTTCAACCTTAAGCTCCTTATGCTCCTTTTTCAAATTTTTGTATTTAACAATTAAATTTTGAAACTCAATTTGCAATTCATCAAAATCACATTGCAAGTCATCAACTATGGAGGAAGTAGACGAATTAGAGCGCACCTCATTATTCTCATCGTCTACGCCATGAGACCATGTTCGGTTTCTCCTTCCTCGCGTCGGTTGTTTCGAGTAGTTCATCCCACGTTTTGACCTCCGCATTTAGAGCCTTCTTTTTCGTGAAAGGCTTCTTTTCTTTTGCTCCTCTTCATCGAGCTTTGGGCAATCGGCAATGAAGTGCTCGGGTTTTCCGCATTTAAATCAAGCATTATCTCTTGGTTTTCTTGCTTTATTTTTATTCACAAATTTTGCAAATTTTCTAACAAGTGCGGCCGTCTCCTCCTCATCATCATCATTATCATAGTATGCATTATTAGAAGAAGAAGCAAGACCTTTAGGAATAATTTTCATACCCGATTGATTTATGGATGGTTTGGAATTTTTCCTCTCTTTGAGATAGACTTCATAGATGAGGAGATTTCCAATAAGCTCGTCAAACTTGAGTGTCTCGAGGTTTTGTGCCTCCGTGATTGCCGTTACTTTTTCGGACCATGAGTCGGGAAGAGCATTTAATACCTTAGTCACATTGTCTTCTTCGGAGATGATTTTACCGAGGGCCACAAGAGGATTGACAATATTGTCAAGCCTTTCCACCATCTTGGAGATGCTTTCACCATCATGCATGTTAAAGTTTTCAAAGTCTTTAACAAGCATGGTCTTTCTTGCTTGCTTGACCTTCTTGGTCCCTTCATAGATTGTCTCCAATTTTTCCCAAACCTCATGTGCCGACCTTATGCCTCTTATGTGATTGTACTCGGTGACGGTAAGAGAACAATGTAAAATATTTAAGGCCATTGTTTAGAGAAAAAGCCTTTTTGTCGTTTTCATCGAACTCCTTGAAAGGTTTAGTAGCCGAGGTGCCATCCTCCGATTTCTTGGTTGGTTGATCAACTCCTTCAATGACCACATTCCAAATGTCGAACCCGCACTTGTAGGAAGCACTCCATGCGGTCTTTCCAAAATGCGTAGTTGTTAGCGTCGAATAGTGGTGGCTTGTTGGTGGAGGCACCGGTGGTGAGATGAGCATCATTTGTAGCCATGGATCTTTCCTCTTTACTCTAACGAGCTACCCAAAGAGTTTGGCTTTGATACCACTTGTTAGTCAGTGGCTAACATAATCTAGAGAGGGGTGAATAGATTATCTCGCTTTTTTGATTTTGCCCTCTTTTTCGAAAAACTCAAGCAAAGATGAAATGCTTTAAGTGCGGAATTTAAACAACACACTTCGATTTATAGAGGTTCAACCCACCAGGCGTAATCCTCTACCATCCCAAAGATATCCAGGGATGGATTTCAAAAAAAAGAAAAAAAGATTTTATTAATTTACCAAAAACTAATACAACACCTTGAGGATTACCACAATCCTCTTACACCACCTCGAGGATTACCACAACCCTCTTACAACACCTTTGAAGATTACCACAATCTTCAAACACCTATCACCTAGATCACCCAAGTGTATTCTTACCACAAGAATACTCACAAGGATGTCTTGTGTTGAATGATGACCAAAATCAAGATTACAACTCAATAATGATTGATACTGATATGAGTACAAGTGTAATCAAGAATTGAAAGCCTAGACCTCAAATTTGTGCAAGTGAAAGTGATAAGGCTAATACAACAAGATATATGAAAGTGTTTGCTTGATTGCTCTTTGCTTGTATAGAGTGTTGTATCTTGTTGCTTGAATGAAGCCTCTATTTATAGGAGAGGACTTGGCTTTCATTTCAGGACATAGGCTCCTCCTCGGGGAGTGATTTGCACGCGAAAAAGAAACCATTTAAAATCATCAATATATCTCATTAGAAATCAATCCCACAAAATAGGGAAAAACTGTCTCGAAAATGCAACGGATAGTTTCTTTGATAAAACAGGGGTGCGACGGGTGGCGCAGAGATAAGATTGAAATTGAATTTCGCAAATTTTACGTGGGGGCGGTCGGAGGGGGTTGCGACCGGTCGCCCTTGACTATGATCGGTTGGGGTTGATAAAAATACGAAAGAGAGAAGATCGAACAAAAGAGGAACTCCCAGTGCCGGTCAGGGTCGATCGGTCGCCCTCACCGGTCGACCACCTGGTCGATCGACGCTCTCCCTCTTTTCTTCTACGCCCCATTTTCTGTTTCAAAACTCAACTCAGTACGGGTTGCCTATAGGGCGACACCGGTCGAGCTGAAACAAATGTGTTGTCCAATTTTTTTATCGAAAATAAACTCCCAAAAATACTCCGAAAAATAGTAAAAATATTTTAAGTTGATCGGAAGTATTTAGTCAACATTTAGGGACATTGTTTTGGTTTAAAAACTCATTTGAATAAAATCGAACAAAATCATCAAAATCATGATAAAAACATTTATCTAACATATTGAAGATCAACAAGTTGCATATAATGTCAAAAACTAAATATTCACAATCTTAGAAAACAATTGGCCAAGACTAGCACTTAATACACTTCAATAAATTTCTTCAAAAAAAAAAAAAAAATACACTTCAATAAAAAAGACAACTTTTGATAATCCAGCTAATGAAAAACATTTCAATTATCAACTGAGTTACTTTAATTTACTACAAAGACATGTATTATATGAGTCATCAATACTTTCATGATTAAAACCTAAAAATTAAAGTGCATATATAATTTAAGTTATCATAAATATAATGCAACGCTTTTATTGCGATGCTCACTTCGCATGGATAAGAAACTGTGATGAGCTTATGTCTTGGCAGCCAATCAACTCTCAGAAAATATTCTCATCTAGCACAAATGACAAAATCAGGCATGTGTGTATTTTAGCATTTTCTTCTGGTTTTCAAGTGCGCACCAACCCGTTAAATCCCTCTCTTTTAATCACTATAAAGCCTCAAAGTATCCATTAGCTTTTCATACATTATCACTTAAAAACATGCATATGTTGATAACTTGAAGAAATATTTCAAAGCTATAAAAAAGACCACTTAATTATCATGACCACCCAATGACCTCAGATACAAGTTGGCCTTTTTGGCTCCCAATTCCCTCTTACGGCCAACCACCACATGATAAATTTATCATGGCGATATACACTCTTTTTACATCTCGTATCATCACAATATGTTTAGCACGAAAAATAAAGGAAAAATTATAAAACTACTCCGGAAATCAGCATAATTACAAAATAACTATTGTTACCTTTCAAATTATAAATACCTCTAATGGTTCGGAGGATGCAGTTAGTAAAATAGAAATAAATGCAGAAATCAATCAACAAAATTATTTTACCTTATGTACGGTTAGGAAGCCTTAAATCAATAAAGCAGCACACAAGTTTCTTCCTTTCTCGATCAATTTTTTTCGAAAAAGAAACATAATCTTTTGTCATCATTAACAATTACGAATCAGGTATAAGAATCTCCAATGTTGCAATCATATTATACAATTAATATCATCTAAGATGAAATGAACTTGAAAATTGATAGACCCCACTATCTTAAGATTCGGGGCTGCTACAATCTGATTCAACTTTATGCATCAACCGAGTTATCTAACATCACTGAATATCTTCATTTTTGTTCCAAGTATTTTTATATTTATACTTTAAGTTGCACAATAAACTTTCGTGCATCACTGGATATTACAGAAGCATCCGTATTTTCTCAATCAAACAATAATTTATGACCTCTCAAAGATATAATGGATCATATTATTCAGATAACACTCCTCGTCTAATGCTAACAATACCTAGCGCTTGATAAAAAAATTGCAAATGCCATAATATTCAATTTCTCATACAAAATGCAAAGTCCAAAGTTGTCTTCGTTTATATCCTATTTAACACTTGATATTGTAATTGAAGGTATGATCTTGTATCCTTCATGGCTAAATAGGTAAACACATTTCTTGTCAAGAATAAGGCATTGCTGTAAATTTTCATCAATGGACTACATGAATATAATAGTTTTCATTATATTCATTTTTTAAATTAAACATATTTAAGTTAAGTAGTCTTACATCTAGTTTTCCATTTTTTACTGAGGTTTAATCGCAGTTCTTGAAACTAGAAAACATCATTGTTAAAATATTAATATATGGATTTCGACAATCAAATTAGTTACACAGAATGAGAAATAGAAGTGAACTAAATATATTTCATGCAAGTTGATAAATCTGGAACGGTCTTTAAGATATCATCAAGAAGATATGTGTTCATCAGGTGCATAATAATGTAGCAGATGTAAACCAATTATAGTCACTTTCATGAAAGTCCAGTAGAAAGAGAAAAACGACAGACAATAATTGTTCTTATACTCAACAACTTCTATAAAGATATTAACTTACAATTGGATAACAAAAGAATACAGGAGAAACAAAAGCATTACAAAATTATGGTTTGCATATAGTACTAACCAAAGACAAGAATATGAATCTCGATTGGATGTTATTCTTTTGACAAATTTTCCACGTCTTAACAATTCTTAACAATGTTGGTTTGCATGCCACTAAACACAATGTAGTTCCCACAACTGAATAGTTATTACTTTTACCCAAACATCTACAAAAAAATTACTTTGTGCTTAATCAGATAGATTAAGCCCAAGCATATACAAAAATATTACTTTATGCTTAATAAGATAGATTCAGCCCAAGCATCCATGCTAAACATGATTCGACTCTCGAGGCAAAAGTATGCAGCCACAATTTGTGAATCAAAACTTAACCCATTAACATATTCAAGAAATGAGAAACCATAAAAAATAAACAGATTATAGCAGAAGTTTGGTTCTTGATATTACCCTACTTACACGCCTAAGTCGAGTCAAACGATCAATCTAGAAATCGAGGACGACACACATGTAACTGGCTTGCAAAACCCGAGGTCGTTGATCGTGAATCACAATTGAGAGACTAAAATACAAATCCAGAGGGACCGAGACCGAGCCGAGGCGAGTCAGAAATAAATTAGAGCCCACAAATCACAAAAGAAAAATCTCACAAACAATCCATAATTACAATAAACAAATTTCCCAAGTCGTATCATATAAAAGAACAAAAAAAAACCTAAAACAGAATCTACAACATAAAACCTACTATAAAAACGCCCAAACAAGCATGTCCGAAGGAAATACAGATGCACTATGCAATTTCATAAAATCCTCTAAAACAGTGCTCCTTAGTTCTCTTTTTTTAGTGAGTCTACACTTAATTAGTCACAACAATTGGAAAAAATAGAGCCCCAAATTCGAAAGTAGAGACAGAGATAGAGAGAAACCTTAGATATGACTTGAGCCAGTGACAAGTTAGAGATTAGACAGAGGCGACAGTGAATTACCGATTGGTAGCAGCGGTGAACTCTGCTTTCGAGATGAGAATTAAGAGGGAGAGACAATCGTGTGTTGAGAGGGGACGTGATTTTGTGAGGGAAAAAGAATGATTGTCTTCGAGTGGGCGCGAATAAAAATTAGAAAACGCGGGTCTTAAATTTTTTTATGACGTACAGAAAAACGTCTCAAATTCTAATATTTTGTGACGATTTTACTTAAACGTCCCATATACTTTAATTTTCTAATAATTTTTTTACTTAAACTTTTTTTGGTACACCATAAATTATTTAAGGAAGTCATCAGTTTTTAATTAAAAAAAATTCTATTAAAGAAAAAGAAAATTTGACAAAGGTAAATATTATAAAATTTTAGAAGAAAAAGTAGCTTTTGAGACTTTTTCTGAATCATCACAATAAAATAATATGCTAAGTTGTGTTCGAACAAAAATAAAAATGTCACAAAAACATACTTAGACCTTCATGATTTAATTTTATATGTCCCTAATAGTTAATTTTTTTCTGACAAACAAAACCGTCCTTAATTGTTAATTTTTTGTCGCTTAAAAATCTGCTGGAATGAAAAATTAGAGGTGGAAATTTTTGTACCGTATTTGAGACGATACCGAAATAACGTCACTAAAAATAATCTATTTGAGACGATACCGAATATGTCCCAAAAAAAAAACGTCTCAAACTGCCTAATTTGTTGCAGTGGCATCAAAGATACATACAGATAATGCAGTAACAAAGAATGTAAGCTTAAATAGATCGTTTTATTGATCCTAGCATTCTTGTCCTTTACACAGCTGTTTACATTTGGTATCAGAGCATTTTTATAACAAAGCAGAATACATACATCTATGCTAAGATACAGGAATAAATACAAAGTGAAAAACTACAGAAAAATTCACTAAGTATTACAGATGACTTACAAAAATGTATTTACATAAGTCATCGCTCTTTCTTCTTCTTGACTCTGTCAAAGTCATCAGCTCTTTTCCTTTTTCTTTCTTCTTCTTCAGCTTTCTTCTTTTTTTCATAGGCTCATTCGGAAGCTTCATCCCTTCGTTTCCTCTCGAGCCATTTCTCTATTTGCCTCATGTTCTCCTCTTCATGTCTTCTTATTGCCTCGATATTCTTCCTTGCCATTTCCATGTTTGCCATTTCCTAGCCTAGTAGATCCTCCCCTTCTTTCCGGGATCTACATATTCAATATTTTTGGGTTGTGGTCGAGGTTGAAAACCTCTTCCACCAACACTTTTTCCTCCTTCTCTTGGTGTATACTGTGCATGAGTCTTCTGCTTACCAGCTGAGTGGCTGCTGGTAGTCTACTATTTTTCTGCTTCTTCGCACAACGCAAGACCCTTCTCCCAAAGATAAATCCCCAGGCTTGGGCTAGTGACATTTCCTAAAAATAGTTTTTCGGATTCGAGCATTTTGAATTCTTCAACTCGATCTCGACTCATTCATTCATTGTCAGTGCAACATCTTGATCTTTCCCTGCTGGAATGCCACCATACTATTTCATTACTTCTTCGATGCGAGCATCCGTCTTTTTGTCGAACTCCTCAATCCCTGCTTCGATACTTCGCCTTTTCTCCGACATTGGCACAACAGAATGCCCAATGGGTAGGGTTATGGGGAGTTTGCTCAAGATGGAGGCAGTAATTTGACCCTGCTGAGGGGTTTCAGCTATCAT
The DNA here is from genome assembly GCA_016081115.2 of Rehmannia glutinosa. Taxonomy (NCBI): domain Eukaryota; kingdom Viridiplantae; phylum Streptophyta; class Magnoliopsida; order Lamiales; family Orobanchaceae; genus Rehmannia; species Rehmannia glutinosa. The sequence goes on along the minus strand of CM071932.1, from coordinate 24,804,480 downwards.
TAACGTGAGATCTTTCGAACGTTCCCCCTCAGCTGGCTTTCCCTTTATCTCAGCTGCAGATTCTTTCAACTTCTCTTCTTTCAATTTTCTTAGGGACTCTTCTTCCCCCTTTTTGGCATCATCAAAGGAGAGAGGGACCTCTAGGAACATGCCTTCAAGCATGAAGTCGAGTCTTCTGAGAGCGGAAGATTGTTTGGAGTCTGCTGCAGCATAAGCCGTCCGAAATTCAGAGCGAGTTGCCTTGGACTCGGCTACCACCAACTTCATTTTCAGCCATGAGTAGGTGAATTTGTCATTCATTGCGATATCAAGGCGCATAATTTCTTTTCTTTGGAATTCTTGCAGTGACTCCATTTTTGTTTTTGTGAGACGCATGTAACCTTTCTATATACGCCTGCATCATTTGCTTCAGATCAGCATTGTTAGCCATCCAGACGAGTATTCTGCCATACAGTGCTTTGAAATAATGAACTTGTTCGATTCGCATGGCAGATTGCTATTGAGACCATTCTCGGATCCACACCACTATCCTTATCAAGTATGTTGTGAGGGTAGCGTCCTTGTTGTCCGATCTTAAGTCGAGTGAGGCCTCGATGTCTTTCAATCTTCTCAATCTCTTCTGATTTTCTTGAAGATCTCACAAAACTCATTTGTCTCACTTGATTCACCGCAGCCACTCTTGACAAAGTTGAACTCGGCTAGAACAATGGTGTCAGTGGGAACGATTGGATCTTCTCTCATAAAGAATCTTCATTGTTCAAAAAAGTCTCTTCTTCCAAATCCGGTAGGATCGGCGTGAAAGGAAATACCTTTAGAAAGGCATCATCACTCACATATGGGATGGTTTGTGAGGTTTGTGCCTGTGACGATGCAACTATATTTGCCTCGATCGCGGTAGCTTCATATCGGCAGTGGGTCACAAACTTTGTGGGAGCCTGTGACGGAGCCGGTGTAGTCGCATCGCTGCACTGGTGTGGAAGCTTGCGCTTGTGATGGATCTGGTCAGACCGGGGATTGAGAGATTTTGCTTGGTGATCGAGCCTCGGTTTGTCTTAACAGCGTCTTCGGTCTCAGTGGATTTTTCTAAATGAATAACCGGTTCCTCTTGTTGCATTATCGGCATCGGATTATGATGAGACTTATGGGTTTGGCTCATCATCGAAGTTAAATGTTTGACGAGCAGCTTTGTCACTTGGGCGGGCTTGTAGTCTTGAGAACATCACCGGTGGGTCCTTTGGATCGCAACAGAGTGGACTCGGCTTCATCTTAAGACCCCAAGAATGATGTGTCTAAGTTCTCCCGGGAGTCATGAAGTGCACTTATCTCTTCTTCTATTTTCGCAAGATTGAATCGGAGGAATGTTCTCGAGTCTCTTCACCCTTACCTAGGGAAGTCTCAACCTCCCTTAGGCCTTCAATACCTCCAGCAGACTTAACTACTGCGAGGCCTTCAATGTTCCCTTCGACAGTCTCAACTGTATTAGGGTCTTCGACCATGGCATCCATAGGAGTCTCAACCCCTTGGATTACACTTTCACTGTCCAGAATGTTAACTCCCAGGGCATCTCCATCCTCGTGCCTTCGATCAGGAACAATATCATCACCTTCAAAGTAGTGGACATTTCAAATTTGGGACAGATTCAACTATCCGAGCTTCGTCAATATCACTCTACTGTGGTTCTTTCTCAGTTTCCACTTTGCCTCCTTGCTTCAAATTTGAGTCATCCACAAGAACCTCCAACCCTGCTGTGGTGGAGTGAGTTTTCCCACCGGTGCACACCACGGTGAGTGACTAATGGTGGTATCACCCTTCTCCGACTTGCGGAAAAACACCTTCTTCGAGAGGTTGGCTCAACTTGGGTGCCCAAAGTCCCGTTTCATTGCCAATGCCCTTCGATCCATCCTCCAATTGTACGAGGGACATGGTTGCAGTGACGACTGATGCAATGTGTTGTGCCACTCCCAGAGGATCGGTCTACAGGAGAGATTGAGACAACTCTCCTGGTCCTTCAAATAGTTGATGCTCATGCATTAGCCTAGATTCCTCGAGCTGTTGTTGCATGTCCGACTTCTCTTGCGGCGATGGGATCCATATCCTCGAATCGTCTGTGTACTCAACAAGTGTTTCATGAGTATGCTCGTGAGTACCAGTGAACATGCATATCTTGGATTTTTCTAGTGCATGGGCTTCCTCCTCAGCTTTATATTTCTCATCAGCTTTAATGATGCGGAGGAGTTCCATACGATTGTCTTCGTCAAGGGCCTCGTAGAGGGCCGAGACCCTAAGAAAACGAAGCAACTCTTCTTCCTATTCAATGTACTCAGGATGAGCGAACTGCATCCTTGAGTGATCAAGTTTCCATTCCCTCCATTCTCGTAGATGTCTCTGGATGTCTGGATATAGTGGAGAGTACATGATGACATCGTCATCATCATCTTCGTCTTCTTGTCCTCTTTTTAAGGAATTGAAGGCAAGAGACTTTGCTCCTCCTCGCCTTCAAAGAACATTTGTAATGTGGAGAGACAACCCGTTCAATCGGATGTTCGATTGTCTCGCCGCTTTACTTCCCTCGATTGTCGACGCCCAGCTGAGTCTTCATCGGGACTCTGCTAATTTTCCTCAGCAGTCTTAGTGGATTCATCAATCACTTCAGGAGACTGCACTTCCTGAGTGTCAGCAGTCTCAGATGCTTTCTCCGCTGAGTTGCAGATTCAGCTATCTTCTCCAATTCAGACTGCCTAACCAGTCTTCTTCTTTTGGGACGAACCAGAGGAATTTTCGGTTCGGGGATTCAGTGGTTTCATCCCCGGTGAGGGCTTAGGTATTCTTCTTGGAAGAAGTCGCCTTCCTCGACTTAGCGAGTCCTCTTCTTTCGTATGGTCAAGAAGGGATTTGGGGTTCCTTCTCGGCCCACCGCATGGGCAGCGACTGACCGCAGGGGCAGTGCATCCCTTTTCTTAGTCTGCAGGGCAACCTTCTTCTTCTGAGTCTGCGGTGGCGGCTTTCTTCTTAGGAGGAGGGGTAGCAATTTTGTGTCTTTAGGGTCAACTCGATTCCCCCTCACTTGTGTCTCCGCCTTTCTTTGCATAGGCTCTCTTCTAGGCACTAGGAGAGGTTAGCCGGAACATCCTTTTGTTGACATGGAAGGATTTGCCATGTCGAAGGGCAATACCCTTCACTTCCCGCAGGCCAATCACAAGGCCATATCCAATAGATCCTCCATAGGATCCATATTCCTTAAACGTCTTATTCATCACATTCAGGCAGAGTTTGTTGTACACGAACTCGGCCAGCTTAACCTTTTTGCCCCGCATGATCGCATCCATGACGATCGCCTTAGTCTTTGACACCGTGGTTGAAGTTGCCAAACTTCATGTCAATACACTTGAGACGACATCCATCAGCTTATGATAGTCGTCCTTCAGTAGTTTCTTGTCAGCTGTGTAGACCACCTTGGCAAAGCACACTCCGGTTTGGCTATCTCTTTCCATGCAACAACCAAGTCTACATCAGCTTCATTAATTTCCTTTATGCCTTCCGACGGCAACAAGCAGTGCTCCGCAAGGTCTTTAGCATTTATTATTATGTCCTTGCAGGTGTGAGAAGACTTGATCCCTTCCCCTACACCTCCGCGTTTACGTAGAATCGAGCTACCTCCTCAAGGTAGGTGTGGGAATACTCCATGGTTATAAAATCCTTGAAACCTGACTTTTCTAGCATCTCAACGATCTTCTTAACTAGGGTTTCATCGGAACCCTGTTTTACCATGCCTTCGAAATCCACTGATGCTCCTTAGTGGTTTTGCTTAGAGAGCTTGACGAAATAAAACTTTGGTGCCATTTTTAAAATTTTACCGATTAAAACCGACGAACTTGCTTTAGAGTACTTAAGGTTTCCGAGAGAGAAATATAGCTTTCTTTTGCCTTGCTTGAAGATGAACAATTTCTTTAAGTGAGAGAGAAGGTGAAAAGCATATATATAAGGGTTATGAAAGGACATGTCTTTGGTTTTTGAATTTTGATCGAGATCAACGGTTCGATTAGAACGTCAAAACCTCATTTAATTCCTCGCATTTAATGCGACATCATTTATATCCAATTTTATGCTTACCATGCGTTTTTTGTACCGTCATTATTTCCCGACGTCATCCTTAAAAACATTCCCACTCATTTAAAATGATCGTTTTTGTCACTTAGTTCATAATCGACTCACCTTATATCAAATATGACTTAACTCGCTTCTCTATTTTTATTAAGTAACTCATTTGTCACCTAACTCGATGCACGGTGACTTTCCGACATGGTTTTCTTGGGCCGATTTGTGAAACTTGCTCTTTTCTCATTTTCTCATCAACTGTCTCTGTTGATTGAGTCTTCGAGTGTTAACTCACTCAATTAACCCTAGCTCATTCTTAAGCTCTTGAAATCTTGATTCACATAGGGGTTTAGTGAATATGTCGCCTAATCGCTTATCGTTGAGATATATTCCAAAGTGATGTCTTTCTTTTCAACATGATCGCTTATAAAATGATATCGACAAAGAATGTGCTTTGTTATTGAATGCAACACAGATTCTCGAGTGATTGCAATAGCACTTGTGTTATCACACAAAATTGGAATTTCTTTTTCTTCAATCTCATAGTCTCTCAGTTGTTGTCTCATCCATAAGACTTGGGCACAATAGTCGCGCAGCCTATGTGTACGTCACCTTGTTGTGGATGCGTCTATCAAATTTTGTTTCTTGCTAAACCAGGAAACAAATCTATTTCCAAGCATTTGACATGTACCAAGTACTCTTCCTGTCAACTCTACATCCAAAGATAGTGTGAGTCCGGGTAACCAATAAGCTTGAATCCATCTTCCTTTGGATACCATAAGCCAACTTCTTGGCATCCCTTCAAATACCTTAGGATTCTCTTAGCTGCAGTCATGTGGCTCTCCTTGGTGCAGATTGAAATCGCACATACACCTACCGCAAAGGTGATGTCCGCTCTTGGTGTTAAAAAAGCGATGATCCAATAAGTGCTCTATATATGGTTTGATCTGACCTTGTCATCATCCGCATCCATGTCCATTTTAATCGATGTGTTCATTGGTATTTTCGAGAAGACTTCTCTTCCATACAAAATTTCTTCATTAGATCTCTGGTGTATTTTGTTTGACGTATGATGGTTCCATCCTTCAATTGTTTGACTTGAAGTCCTAGGAAGAAATTCACTCTTTATTTGTAGATCCAAAATGATATCATCCACATATATTTGAACAAGCGAGAATACTTTCCATCTTGAATTCTCAAGAGTGTTCTGTCGACTTTGCCTTTAGTGAATCCATTGTCGGTTAGAAATTGAGACAATGTATCATATCATGCTCTTGGTGCCTATTTCGATCCATATAATGCTTTCTTGAGCTTGTACACCTTATCTCCAATAGTCTTTCGCTCAAAACCTAGAGGTTGTTCAACATAGACTTCTTCCTCTAAATCCACTTAGAAATGCACTCTTCACATCCATTTGATACATAGTGAAGTTCTTATGTGCAACATAGGCAAGAAACATCCTTATTGCTTCTAATCTTGCAACAGAGTGAAGGTTTCATCAAAATCTATTCCTCTTCTTGGCAATACCCTTTGGCTACCAATCTTGCTTTGTTTCTCACCACAGATCCTTCCTCATTCATCTTGTTTTTTCAAAACCAATTTTGTGCCAATAACATTTTTTGATGGGTTGGCTCTGCGCACCAATTCCTATACCTTGTTTCTTTCAAATTGATTCAACTCTTCTTGCATGGCTTGAATCCAATGTGTGTCATCCAATGCTTGAGATACATCTTTTGGCTCTATTTGGGAAATAAAACAAGTAAACATTGCTTCATGATGTGCTCGCCGTTTCGGTTCTTATGCCATCTCTTACATCTCCAATGACTAACTCGGTGGATGGTCTCTCGGCCATCTCACATCGGGTTGGAGCAAGTTATTTGGATTTAGCCGTCTTGCTTGGCCTAAGTTGTCTTGAACAACTCATCTTCATTTATTTGTAGACTTTCCGCCTATTTTTGAGATTCACTATTTCATCTTCATCTTGGTTGATTGCTCTTATTTCACTTCAACATATGGACTCTTCTCGCATAATTTGGTTCATCTTGTCGCCTAACTCTTCAATGTCTTCTCCATTTACATTAGGTTCATCAAAGATCACATGGATAGACTCTTTCGTGACCATAGTCCTTTTATTCAACACTTTATAGGCTTTGCTTAGCCGAGTATCCCAAAAAGATACCTTCATCGACTTTTAGCATCAAAAGCCTTCAAATTATCTTTGCCATTGTTATGGATGAAACATTTGCATCCAAATATCTTCAAATAACCAACATTTGGCTTTCTCCTGCCCGGATCTCATAGGGAGTCTTGGTTAATTGCATGTTTATCATGCATCTATTTTGAGTATAGCATGCTGTGTTAATGGCTTGACCCCAAAATCTCTTAGGCAATCTAGCTTGACTAACATGGTCCTTGCACCTTCTTTGAGAGTTCTATTCCTTCTTTCAATTTACTACTCCATTCTCGTGGAGTTCTTTCCGCAGATAACTCATGAGCAATACCATTTTCAACACAATATTGAGTAATTATCCCATTTACAAACTCGGTTCCTTAGTCGGACCTTATTTTTATAATGGTTTGACTCTTTTCATTTTGAACTCTTTTCATCAACTAAGGTAACTTCGCAAAGTTTCCTTATTTTTGTACATGAAGATTGTCCATGTATACCTTGAATAATTATCTACAACTACTAAGGTGTATTTCTTTCCACTTATCTTTGGCCGGGTTCAACGGGACCAAATAGATCCATATGCAAATGATGTAATATCCTTGTTGAAGAAGGACTTGGCTTATCCTTGAATGAAGATTTTATTTGTTTTCCCATCTCACATACATTACATACACTTTCTTTCTTGTACACTGAGTCTGGCAATCCTTCTACAAGATGACTCCTTGCAAGCTTGTTGATTATCTTGAAGTTTAGATGACTCAGCTTCTTGTGCCACAACCAACTTGATTCGGCTGTGCTCTTTGCTAACAGACAAGTCTTGGTGTAGCAGTAGACCAGTCTACTACATACATATTCTTCTGTCTTGATCCTTGCAGCACTATTTCATTTGATTCAGCATCCTTAATCTGGCACACTCCCATATCAAATCCAATATTGTAGCCTTTGTCACAGAGTTGGCTGATGCTTAACAGGTTGAAGTTGAGGCCTTCAACATAAGCAACATCTGTGATTTCCAATCCATTCTTCTTGATGGATCATGTGCCCTTGATTTCCCCAGGAGCTTCATTTCCTCCAAATATGACTTTTGCACCTCTAATCTCTTTGAATCTTGACAGGTTTTTCTTGTTTCCTGTCATATGTCTGGAACAACCACTATCCATGTACCAGGTTCCTTGGCACTCAGCTGTTCTTTAAACCTGCAATCAAGGAAATTAGTTTATAGGTACCCATACTTGCCTGGGTCCTGAGAGGTTAGTGTTATAAGATGATCCAACCAACTCATAGTTAAAGGACTTGACTCTAAGAGGTTGTCATCTATCGTGCCATAATCATAGTGCACATTAGCAAATTGCTTGGGGTTTTAGGTTCATACAACTGTCTCTTTTTGTCATGACGCTTTATGTGTGTGTTTTAGCAATTGCTTTCTTGGAATAGTTGTGATATTTTTAAGTGTAGTGCCTGGGTGCATATGTGTGTTGATGATAGCTCTTTTGCCTTTGGAATGGCCTTTGCTGAGTTCTAGGCCTTTGCCATTGGGGTTTATATTCCATAGGTCTTTCCGATATTTCACATTATTCCAATCACTTGGCTTGGGTAGTTTCTACCATTCCCATCATATGTGTTTCTTTGATAAAACTTAAGGGTTTTTGGTAGCTCATTTACTCTTCAGAAAGAGTACTTCCTATTTGGAGTTCTTTGAGGAACTCTTTGGATTTCTTCTCATTTGTCCTCTCAAAGATACTCAATCGGCTATTTTCCTTTCCCTTTATATCCGAGGCCAGTTTGTTTGTAATTGTGCTTAGGAGTGAATGTGGGTGCAACATTTGGTATTTTGGGTTTTTGGGATGCTTCATTGCTTGAAGATCCTTTTTCTAAAATCACTCTTGGAGTTTGACTGTGCACAAAGGAATTGAATTATATGCCTGTCTTATCTCCACATTCCTTTTGACTCATGATAAGATCATCCAATGATTTGGATGCCTTTGTAAATGAGGCAATCACATTTTTGAGATATTTTTCCCTCTTTTCTATAGCAGCTATCTTTGCTATGATTTTGGCATTCTCAGCCTTCAGCTCTGTGTTCTCAATAGCTATGTGACTTAGAGTACTCATCCTTAGTCAACTGTGAGTTTTGCCTTTTGAGCTGGTTGTTTTCCTCATTTAGAAGTGTGTGTGAGGATTTAATATGCTCAAAATCTTTCATCATTTTGCCTAATGAATCATAAAGATCGAGTGGGTGATGAAGTGTGTGTATCACAATCACTATCACTTTGATCTCGAATGAGATGAGTTAGAGTGTACCTCATCTTCTTGGTCTGGTTGATCTTGTTCTTTAGCCATAAGATCGATCATGGCTTCATCTTGAGAATCACTTGAGTAGTCACTTCACTACTCTCGCACACCGCTTCTTTACACTTAGCTATCTCAGCGGTCTCGTGAGCCAACATGGCTTTCTTCTTTTCTGTCTTCTTTCTCTCAAGACTTTTCTTTCTTCTTCATTCCTATATTTGTTAATGGTGGATAGGAAGAATCAACGCAAAATGTCATGGTTGTCTGCAGTTCAACACGAGTTCTCGGCTCTTTGATTAGCTCTTTCGTCTCCCTCGCTTATCGGCTCTCGATATTCTACCCTTTGATGCTCGGCTCTCTTGGGTGGCCTGTCATCCCTTGACTTAGAGGGAGTGAATGTCTCCCGGAGGTTTCACCCTTGTTTCTTTTATAGTTCTTATTGAAGAACTTGTTGAATATTTTAACCATTAGGGCAATCTCTCTCCTGGTCTATGGCTTCCTTTGGTTGACTCTCTTTCCATCCTTAACTATCGGTCTGTTTGTCTTGGGTACAACTGTCTCCTCTTGATCCTTTCTTCTCACTCAAACTCATAGGCGGTCCGAGAATAGCTCATGGTTGAATGTTTTTGAGAGGTCCATTGAATATCTTAGAGACATAGTCTTCATTTCCCATTCGGTGGGAGACTCTCAAGATCTTCATACACATTTCCTTTTGTGTGTATTCCTTCCCAAGAGTGAAAGCTCATTTGTGATTTGATGAATCTTGCATCCGGTGATCCATTGATTCACCGCAAAAATTTTGAAATTTTCAAATTTTTGAACAAAGAAACAATTTATATTCTTTAATTTGCTTTGATCCTTCGCAAATTAAATTTAGTTTATTCCAGATTTCTTTTCTTTGTTTTGCAAGATTTGACTTTGTTGAACATCGCTTTGTCCAAAGTCTTGTAGAGTATGTCCTTGGCCATATTGTCCAATTTGTATCTCTTCCTATCATCATTTGTCCACTCGATCCTTGGTTTTTCAACCATGGTTGGTCTTTTTCTTCAAGAAGAACTTCTTCTCCTTCATTGCGGTGCTTCTTCTTACAGTAGTGTTCACTTTCAATATTTGCGGTGGTCCATCCTCTATTACAAGCCACATTTCGTCATGTAGAGCAGATAGATGAGCCTGCATATGAATTTTCCAATCATCAAATTCTTCAACAGTGAACATAGGATTGCGTGTCAAATTTTCTTCCATGATAATAACTTTGCTAAAAATGAAAGATTTTTGAAAAAACAAGTGTTTGAAACCTTTTTGAAAAGATAGAGATCTAGTTCAGTAACTAGTGTGGAAGGCTCAATGAACCAACCACTCTATTACCACTTGTAGGTCCCAAGAGGGTGTAAGTAAGGTTCAGAAAGGGAGGAGGGTTGAATAAACCTTACCAACTTTTCGAATTTAGTCCTTTTAAAACTATTATAGAGTCAACTCAAACAGTTGTGTCCTTGAGGGATAGCTAAGTTGGTTATTCAGCAGAGTTAGCCACTCAACGGACTCGATAGAGCTGTTGATAGAATAACTCAGCTGTTAAACCTGAACTTTAACTTGGCTGTGTTGGTTTTATCAGCAGAAGACTTAACACCCTTTGATTTGTTTTAAGCTTGTTTTAACACTTGATTTTAGCACTTGTTTATTAATCAGTTGGATAGCAAATATGAGTTATCAGTAGATATAATGTAAGTATGCAGAAATGTAAATGTGCTGAAAAATAAATGTAACAGTTAATTTTTATATAGGTTCGAAGATGGGGTAATTCTTCTAATCCTCTCTTCTCTAACTCCTGGAGGAATCCACTAAGTAAGAGATCAGTTTACAAAGTGGTGAACAGTCTAGAGACAGCCTTGGTCACACAGCTGGCTTCTCTTCCGACTCAGCTTCTTCACAGGGCGGCTGCCTTGCTACTTCAGCTCACTTTCTCAAGCTCTTGGATTTGATCACGAAGCCCTCCAATAACTTGATACTGGTTCGATTTTGAACCTTCCTACAATCCTCCTTGGAAAGTTGACCCCTTTTGATTCTTCAAAAGTTTTCTCTTCAACAGATTTAAAGTTGTCTTTCCTTCACAGCTTGTGTTGGATCGATTTCCTTCGAGTTTCAGGCTTGAATATTTGCTTGAATATTCTTGAGAGTATTTGCAGGTTAATAGCTTGAAAAATGCTTGATTTCTCAGGTGTGTAAGGTCATCTTTTCTCATTGAATTTCCTCGGCCTTTTATAGTGAACTTTTGAAATTTTGCCCGTTGAAGAGATAGGCTAATTTGGAAGTCACTTAAGATCGTTGGCTTGTCTTTTCTTGGTCTTCAATCTTGAGATGTAGACCCTTCCTCGCTTGCGACTTTTCAAAAGTCACTTAAGATCGTTTTGCGACTTTTCGTGTTCGACACGAGGTGCGAGTGCTTCCCATTGGTTTATTCCTTTTGCATGCTTCGGGATAAGCACTTTAAGACCTGGCAACATGGAGGTATTACTATATTAAGTAAAGTTCTTGACTTACGGCAACGTATTTATCTCGATTAACTCCTCTTCGTCGCGCTTTTTCCTGGTGACTTGAGTTCCGCTCCAATCATTTGATGACTCTGTCACTTCAACTTGAGACTCGTCTTCTTGAGTTGAGTTGGTCGACTCTTCACACGCTTGTTTCACACCGATACGCCTTGATCGAGTTCTTGACTTCCCTTCTTAGCCATACTCACTGTCTCACAATGAGTCTTCACATCGATCTTGAGACTTCTTGCATGTATTTTCGGGCGTAGTAGTCGACTTGACTCGGCTTTTCCGGCCCAATCTATTACAATGTAAATTACAAAGAAAATGGGGTGCCAACTTCCTAGTTTAAGTTTTACATGGCATTCATCAAAATCTATGAAATAAATTTCCCAACAAAAAGCATCACTTTGTAAGTCCAAGCGCTACGATAATCTAGAGGGGGGGTGAATAGCTTATCTCCATCTTTTTGATTTCGCCCTCTTTTTAGAATCAAATGCTCAAACACAATAATAAAGGTGCAGAATGTAAACAACACACGTCGATTTAAAGAGGTTCAACCCACCTAGGGCCTAATCCTCTACCACCCCAAAGATATCAGGGATGGATTTCAAAAAGAAAAAAAGAATTTTATTAATTACCAAAATTAATACAAATTCAACTTACAACACCTTGAAGAGCACCACACTCTTCTTCAACAACACCTTTGGAGATTACCACAACCTCCCTTTGAAGATTACCACAATCTTCCTTCAACGGCACCTTGTGAAGATTACCACAATCTTCAACTTTGAAGAATACCAAATTCTTCAACACCTCAATAAGAAGATCACCACAATCTTCTTGCACCTATCACCTAGATCATCCAAGTGTGCTCTTACCACAAGAACACTCACAAGGATATCTTGTGTTTGAATGATAACCAAAAATCAAGATTACAACTCAATAATGAATATTACAATTTGAGTGCAAAGTGTAATCAAGAATAGCCTAGACCTCAAGGATGTGAAAGTGATAAGCTAGGCAAATTTACAACAAGAATAATAACAACAATGAAAGACCAAGTATTTGTTTGAAGTGTATCTTGTTGTGTTGTGTCTCAATTGTTGTATTGGTTGCTCCAAAACTTCCTCTATTTATAGGAGATGATTGATCAAGCATAGGCTCCTCTTGGGGATTGAAAATCTACAGAAAAATACAATTAAAATCAAGAATATAGCTGTTAGAAATCAATCCCACAATTTAAGGAAATGTGTCATTTGTCAAACGGTCATATTTTTTTTGTCAATACACATGCAGGCGACCGGTCGCACGTAAATAAGAGAATTGAAGAACACTTTGGAAATTACAACAGGCGTGGTGGTCGACATAGGCGACCGGCCGAGCCCTGTTTCAACCGGTCTTCCTCATTCATTTTGTTGGAAAGAATCAATCTGTTTCAACGCCAACTTGCAGGTGAAGGCCGACCTGGCAGGCGGCCGACGATCAGGCGACCGGTCGACCTGCCTGGTTTTCCTTCCGTCTCATTTTCTGTTTCAAAAATCATCTTCAGGTACGGGTTGCCCTATAGGGCGACGGTCGACCACGAGGCAGTAAATGTTGTCCAATTTTAGTCGAAAATAAAACTCAAGAAATACTCCGAAAATTTAGTAAAAACATTTTAAACCAATCGGGAGTATTTAGACAACATTTAGGAACCTTGTTTAGAAGTAAAAATCCATTGATATAAAATCATTAAAAGTGTTTGTCCAATATTGTCGAAAATAAACTTGAGGAAATACTTCGGAAAATATTAAAACCATTTTAAATCATTTAGGAGTATTTGGACAACCTTTTAAAAACATTGTTTTGGTGACAAAATAAAATCATCAAAATTAAGATAAAAACATGTATCAAACAATCTCCCCTTTTTGATGATTACAAACCAAAACAATTTTGACACAAATTGGGAGAACAATTTTAGAAGAAATTTTAGGTAAAAAATATTTGACCGTTTGAAAGCAACCGAAATTTCCAAAATATAAAAGCAACCAAGTAGGAGTAAATATAATCAATAGTAAGCACAAGCTCCCCTATCAACAAGCATATCAAGACTAATGTAAAATCAAATATCCATAAGCTATAAGCTAAAAGCTTTAGCTTTTGTTCAAGAGCTTATAAGCTCCCCGTCTGTAACATCATTAAACACTTGTATAAGTCCATCAAGCAATAATTGGACTAAAAATGAATCATAACTTATGGCTTTTATGAGCCATAGCTTATAGCTTTTATAACAAGCTTTTATTAGCTTCTTTGAGCTAATGCGCCAATTTCTGTTTCTCCCCTTTGGAATCATCAAAAAGAGTGTTAGGATGATAGAAACATCATATAATGTCATCAAAGTGCACAAAGGGGCGGTTTATCAACCGTTGAGCAATTTAAGCTTAAAAATTCCAAAAACATTGGAGAAATATATCATAAGAAATCCATAAGCTCATTTTTTAGCCAAAAACATGATCTCAAAATGATTTTAAGACATTAGGAAGCAAGAGAATCATGTAGAAGTTGAAATATTCATTGCGACATTTCATCGAACACTATGTGTGCGTGAAAAATAAAAGAGGTTGTATATAACCTTTGTAAATGGTTCAAACCAAAAATTTCCATATCATCATCAATCATCCTCATTTCAAAGCTCAACAATATCATATGCAAAATATGCAACATTAGTCCATCAAATAAGAGGCTCAAACAAGGTAGATTCTCAAGGGTTCAACCCAATTGAGATAATATAAGCTAAGAAGGATCAAGGCATTACAAATGCCAAAAGTTAGAGCATCCATCAAGTAATACAAGTCATGCCTTAAACAATACATGTATGATATATCAAATGTCCCAACATATCCAACTAAGCATAATGATCAAAGCATTAAAAAAAGCACTTTTACCATCAAGTACTTCATACCAATTATCAAACAATACTAAATTAGAGTATTTTTACCATCAAATACTCCACCAATGCCATGATCACCCACAAGTCATTATCAACTTGTAATTTTCACCCTTTCAATAAGACAAGCAAATTTTATTAGACGAGAGAGTTTTACAAAAGTTCATAAAAATACAAAGCAATGAAAATGCTAGAAAGTAAAAGGGGGTGGGGACATCATTCCTCATCCGAGGAGAAGCAAGTTCCGGGAATAAAATCCTTGATGAATTTCTTCAACTTGCCGATAGACTTTTGCATTTTGGAGGTCTTTTGCTCCAAAGCCCCATACCTCGTCTCATGAAAAGCCCTCATCTCATCAAATTCGGCTTGAGTATACCTCCTAGGCGGTTGAGCACCGGTATTACCCTCTGGATTGCTCGGTTCGCCCCTCTTCCGCCAATCTTGCGGCCTCGGCGTCATCAAAGAAGTCATTTGGATCGGGGGACTCTTGACCTCTTCCTCTAGCCATTTTAGTTGGTCGGATGTCCATATTCTTGCGCATCATGACCATTTGGGAGATGTTATCAATGTCGAAGTCATTTTGAAATACCTCCGAGTTACACTCCGACGAAGGTAGTCCCGATTGAATAAGAAGTTTACAAATCCAATTTCCCATAACCAACTTCTTATTACCTTGAGTGATGGACTCAATTAGACATTGAATAAGTATGGCACCAAAGTTAAGTGGTTCCCTGCTAGCAATCTTATAAGTCAAAAAGTAATCCATGTTGCTAGGCATCTTTCCCGACTTACCACAGATGCAATATGCGACAATGACCGACAAAATACGATGCTCAAGTGTCATTGCCAACAAAGAATACTTTGGCCATACTCCCAAATACGTCTTAACTTCTTTCATCGACACCCCCAACATTTCATCATTCCAAGTCCCACAAGAGAAATAATCCCTACCACCTTCTCTAACACGTAAAAGCCGACAAATATCATTGGGAGTCCATCTAAAATGACGACCCTTTACAAGCGAATTAACGACAATCGGCTTCCTTTCATTATCATATTGCACCCACATATTAGCATAAAAATGTTGGATAATATCATCATCATACAAAACATAAGCATGCTCTCATAGATACATCCAACCTTGCTCCTCACAAAATCCTCTAATAGTAGGATACTCATTTGTAAATGAGCTAAAACGACACATTTTAGTCCGAGCAATAGATTTTCCTCCCATTCCCGAATCCTCATAATACCATTCCGCATACTTATTGATGAAATTAAGAACATTGTGGGAATTAGGAGCTTGAGTAACAAAAGATTTTTTTACCTTTTCGCCCAACGGCAATTTTGGAGCGAAATTGTTCATGAGCTCGATAATTTGGGCCCGAGAGAGAATGGGATTTTGAACATCATCACCTCCTTGAGCCAAATTTCTTTGAGCGGCTCGAATATCCCTTTGTTCGGCTTTCTTGCCGATTTCTCGAAGAACCCACTCCGCCCCTTCTACGCTTGGAGATGAAATTCGACCGGTAGAATTTCTAGGAGGAGCTATATATGTAAGATTCTTGTGAAAATAAGAAGATTAGCAACAAGAATCGTGAAAAATGATGTAGAATTGAAGATTTTGAGGGAAGGGGATGAATTATCGCTGCTATAAGGGTTTGGGGAATTTTCTTCGTCTGTTTTAAACTGAGGACAGAACGATTATACTTTGTAAAATAGGCCTGGGCGACCGGTCGAGGTAGGGTGCGACCGGTCGACGTGCAGGGCGACCGGTCGCCCTACTTTGACCGCCCCAAAGGCAATTTTTCGTTCCTTAATTTTCCAAAATTGATTTTTCACCCCAAAAGTTATAAAACTTTGCAAAAGATAATTTTGGATCAAGTCCAACAAATACGGGTTTCGGGAAAACATATATTCGAGAAAATCGAGACTTAACAAGTAGTGCCCTTTTAAGAGAATATTTGCAAAATCATTTAGGGGCACTTAAGGGGTTAAAGTGAAATATCTTGAAAGATGTGTGCATAAGCATAATATCGAAGTTCTAAGAAAAAAACGAGTCAACATACCTCGATAGTTTAAGAAACTTGATGAAGAAATGGCCAATGGATATGAGATACATATCCTACACAATTCTTAGACAAAGTTTGCACAAAAATACAAGTGTAGGCAAGTAATAGGAGATATCAAAAAAAAAAAACTTATGCTATAAGATTTCATAAGAGATAATAAGCCACATAAGTCTAATTAAATGCACAAGAGTTTTAGAAAATCATGCAAGGTCTTTTTTTAAAAAATTTATGAAACTCTCAAATATACTAAAGACAAAAAAAAAAAATACTTGAAAACTCATTTTGCAATTAAGACACAAATAAAAACATGCATAGAATTAAAAATGCATATATAAATGGGGAGATACGGTTTACCAATTACGCCGTTTCCATGGGTTGTGTCTTTCCCATTGTTGATGATATCTTCCCATTGAGAAGTCACTTTGTTGATGATGACTTCTTTGATTACTCCATTTCAAGGTTTGTTACCTTCCCATTGTTGATGGTCTCTTCTTCTTTGAGAATCATCTTGTTGATGATGTCTTTGCCATTTCCAAGGATTATGTTCTTCCTAATTTTGATTATATCCTCTTCTTGAAAATTGGCTTTGTCGAAAATAGTTTCTCCTTCTTTGATCGAATGAAACGGTCATTTGATGTCTTCCTGGCGGTATGAATTTTCTTCGATCATTATTTCACGTACCTAATAACACATTATTTTGTGGTACCCTTATGTGTTTGGGTCCTTTAGGATTAGTCTTGAGACTTTTAGGTCTACAACAATAATTAGAGCTATTTCTAGCCCGACAAGTATTTACCGTATGACCCTTTTTACCGCAATAAAAGCATGTAATAATTCTAGGAGCATAATGACCAACGTGCATAGTGACTTGATCCTTTATATGATTAACAACATTAGGCTTATGATCAAGTACTTTATCATAATTATGAACATCAACAATATTGGACAATTTATTAGTACTCAAGTTAGATTTTAATAAATCCTTTTTTATGCAATCAATATTCTCAACAAGAGTACTTTTTTCTTTTTCAAGGCTCACCTTATCTAGAGTGGTGGTGTGAGCACATGATAGTGATTCATAGGAAGTAAATAAACTATCCTTATCATTTTTCAAAATATTGAATTCATTTTTCAAATTTTTGTATTTAACAAGTAAGCTTTGGAATTCATTTTGAAGTTCATCATAATCATTTTGCAAATCACTATAATCATTTTGAATGACAATATCATAGGAAGTAGAGGGTTTAAGACATACCTCGTTTTCTTCATTGATGCCCATAAAACAATATTCAACTTCTTCATAATTGGAAGTTGTAAGAGGCTTCTTTCTTAGATTTGAACTTGTATCCCTTTGAGAGGTAGATGCTTTTGTTTGACTCCTTTCATTTGCAAATACTCCATAGATGGCTTCTAATTTTTGCCATACTTCATGTGCCGATTTTATTCCTACAATATGTTCATATTCCAAATTAGTAAATGAACAATACAAAATATTGAGAGTTTTACCGTTTAAGGAGATGATTTTCTTCTCTTCATCATTGAGCTTTTTGAAGCCTTTTGAGGTGTGTGGTGTATCTTTCATCGGAATGGATTCTCCGTTTATGACGGTGTTCCAAATGTCGAACCCGCAATCTTGTAAGTAGCATTCCATTCTTTCTTTCCAAAAAATAAAATTTTTGGAATCAAATAGTGGTGGCTTGGTGGTGGAGGTGCCGGATAGATGAGCTTCGTTTGTAGCCGACGATCGTTTCTCTTCACTCGCGATGTGAAACGAGCTTGCCAAAGAGTTTGGCTCTGATACCACTTGTAAGTCCAAGCGGCTACGATAATCTAGAGGGGGGGTGAATAGATTATCTCCATCTTTTTGATTTCGCCCTCTTTTTAGAATCAAATGCTCAAACACAATAATAAAGGTGCGGAATGTAAACAACACACGTCGATTTAAAGAGGTTCAACCTACCTAGGGCCTAATCCTCTACCACCCCAGTATATCCGGGATGGATTTCAAAAAGAAAAAGAATTTTATTAATTACCAAAATTAATACAAATTCAACTTACAACACCTTGAAGAGCACCACACTCTTCTTCAACAACACCTTTGGAGATTACCACAATCTCCCTTTGAAGATTACCACAATCTTCCTTCAACGGCACCTTGTGAAGATTACCACAATCTTCAACTTTGAAGAATACCAAATTCTTCAACACCTCAATAAGAAGATCACCACAATCTTCTTGCACCTATCACCTAGATCATCCAAGTGTGCTCTTACCACAAGAACACTCACAAGGATATCTTGTGTTTGAATGATAACCAAAAATCAAGATTACAACTCAATAATGAATATTACAATTTGAGTGCAAAGTGTAATCAAGAATAGCCTAGACCTCAAGGATGTGAAAGTGATAAGCTAGGCAAATTTACAACAAGAATAATAACAATGAAAGACCAAGTATTTGTTTGAAGTGTATCTTGTTGTGTTGTGTCTCAATTGTTGTATTGGTTGCTCCAAAACTTCCTCTATTTATAGGAGATGATTGATCAAGCATAGGCTCCTCTTGGGGATTGAAAATCTACAGAAAAATACAATTAAAATCAAGAATATAGCTGTTAGAAATCAATCCCACAATTTAAGGAAATGTGTCTGCTGTCAAACGGTCATATTTTTCTTTGTAATACTGCGAGGCGTGGTCGCACGAGAAATAAGAGAATTGAAGAACACTTTGGAAATTACAACAGGGAATGAGTGGTCGACATAGGCTTCGAGGTCGGCCCCCTGTTTCAACCGGTCTTCCTCATTCATTTTGTTGGAAAGAATCAACTGTTTCAACGCCAACTTGCAGTGGTGTCGGTCGACTGGGCGGCGGCCGACGGCCGACGCCCGGTCGACCTGGCCGACCTACGGTTTTCCTTCCGTCTCATTTTCTGTTTCAAAAATCATCTTCAGGTACGGGTTGCCCTATAGGGCGACCGGTCGACCACGAGACAGAAATGTTGTCCAATTTTAGTCGAAAATAAAACTCAAGAAATACTCCGAAAATTTAGTAAAAATATTTTAAACCAATCGGGAGTATTTAGACAACATTTAGGAACCTTGTTTAGAAGTAAAAATCCATTGATATAAAATCATTAAAAGTTTTTGTCCAATATTGTCGAAAATAAACTTGAGGAAATACTCCGAAAAATATTAAAACTATTTTAAATCATTTAGGAGTATTTGGACAACCTTTTAAAAACATTGTTTTGGTGACAAAATAAAATCATCAAAATTAAGATAAAAACATGTATCAAACACACACCTCCATGGGAGTTGCAGACCTCCTTAGCTTCTGCTTACACCAGTTCTCTTTGGCCTTCCGAGGGCCTTACACCAGGAAAACATACACCATTTTTCTGTAGCAAAAATAGTAACAAATCAGTTCATTGTATAGTTATAAGTCATCCAGTCAACACATATGTAAAAATTACATTTGTCTTCAACACAACCAAGATTTAAGGCAATTTAGTTATCTATATTTCAACATACGCATGTATTTATAAAAGGAAGGAATAACAGATTTAATGCAACACCATTTATGCATGGACCCAAGTGAATATGTAACTTATTTTCACCATTTAATTCATGGATCCCAAAAATTGATGAAATACAAGACCATTTAATTCATGGACCCAAGTGAATATGTAACTTATTTTCACCATTTAATGCATGAACCCAAGTTACATAAGTTACATAAGCCCAATTACCATACCTTAGAATTGAAAGATCGGTTGTACCCAACTAACCAGACCATTTAATGCATAGACCCAAGTAAATATGTAATTTATTTTCACTATTTAATGCATGGACCCAAGTGATCGTGCCACATTTGCACTATGGCACAATTTTTGTGCCACAGGTTGGTACGATCGCTTTTTCACCATCGCACTTGGTGGCATGATCATTATCGTGCCATCGTGCAACATGGCACGATCATGAAAAGAGTCATCGTGCCATCTTGACAGCAGATAGAGCAGACTTGGTGAAAAATCTACAATCCCACAGAGGCACGAAAATCACCCAAATTCACATGTACGAGAGAACCATCAACACCCAAAAATCACTCAAATCATACCAAATCATACTAGTTAAAAAACCAAGTCCAAAATATATTATATACAAACTAAATATACAAAATGTATACATATCCAACTAAATATTCCAAATATACACAATCTAAATCAAGGGGAGGGGTCCAGTGGATGCATCTCGTACAAAATTTATACACAACGCAGAAAAAGCTAAATGCCGATGATACATAGTTTTTATAAACTCCTATGTGTTTCTACGGGTCGAGAAGAATTGACAAGAAAACTCTCCACCCTCCTCAATGCAAAAGGTCTACAACTATGACTATCGGTTTGCGTGAAATTCTTCATTGCGGCGACAAACTTGACAAACCCAAAGAATGGTGACGGGAGCCAAACCGGATGCTCCATGTAGAAACTAGTTTCTTTGCAAAGCAAAACTAGAAAAATACAAGAAAGCAGATAGGCGACCTCGTCGCTCAAGAAAGGCATCCGGCGCGCAGCCTGACTTGTGGATGTTGGAGTCATAAAACAAATCCTATTTTCCTTGAGCGTTAATGTAGGTCCCAAGGGGTGTGAGTAATGTTTTGAAGGAGGGGTTGAATAAAACAAATCCTATTATCTATTTTAGTCCTTTTAAAATATTACGAGTTAATTACACAGCTAAGTCTTGATGGAAAGCTAAGTTAGTTAATCGCAGAGTTAGCCACTCAACGAGACTCGAAATCTGTTGATAGAATAACTCAATTGTTTAGACTAAACCTTAACTTGGCTGTGATGAGATTTTAGCGGAAGACTTAACACCCTTGAATTTGGTTTAAGTTTGTTTTAACACTTGGTTTTAGCACTTGTTAATTATCAGTTGGATAGCAAATTATCGTGAGATATAAAATGATATGCGAAATAAAAATGTTGAAATGTAAATGACACAATAATTTTTATAGAGGTTCAAGATGGGGTAATTCTTCAACTCCTCTCTTCTCCGGCTCTGGAGGAATCCACTAAGTATTGATCAGTACAAAGTGGTTAACGGTCCAGATACAAGTCTTGATCACACGGTGACTTGCTCCTTTGGGACTCGGTCAAGATGCCTTGATCACTCGGTGGCTTCTCGTCCGACTCGGCTTCTTCACTGGGTATTTGCCTTGCTACTTCAACTAACTTTCTCAAGCTTCTTGGATTTGATCACGAAGCCCTCTAATAACTTGAGATTGGCTCGACCTTGAACCTTTCTACAATCCTCCTTAGAAAGTAGACCCCTTTTGATTCTTCAAAAGTTTCCTCTTCTTGACTTGAAGTTGTCTTTCCTTCGCAGACTTAGTGTTGGATCGATTTCTTTCGAGTTTTAGGCTTGAGGATTTGCTTGAATAACTTGAGAATATTTTTGCAGGTTACAGTATGAATAATACTTATTTGCTCATTGTTCTGGTAATCAAGGTAACCTGTTCTCAAAGTGATTCCTCAGCCTTTTATAGTGAACTTCCAAAAATTTGCCCGTTGAAGAGATATCTTTGATTTTCAAAAGTCCCTTTTGTTCGTTGGCTTGTATTTTCTTGGTCTTCAATCTTGAGATGTAGACCTTTCCTCGTATTAAATGAATGTCCATCTTTTAGGTTCGACACGAGGTGCGTGCTTCCCATTGGTTTATTCCTTTCGCACACTTCTGGGACTGAGCACTTTAAGACATGGCAACATGGAAGTATTACTTGTTTAGGTAATATTCTTGACATTTGTGCAACAAATTCTTTTCGATTAACTCCTCTTTGCAATTTGCCTTTTTCCCAGGTGACTTGAGTGCTGCTCCAATGATTGAAAGACTCATCTGTCACTTCAACTCGACTTGGCTTGGCTTCGCTTTGGTTGACTTGGTGACTCTTCATACGGATGTATCACGGTGATACTCCTTGATCGAGTCCGACATTTCTTCCTTGCCATACTCACCGCTTCACAATGAGTCTTCATCCCAATCTTGATTGACTTCTTGTATATCCAGGCATAGCTGACTTGACTCAGCTCATACAACCCTATCTATTACAATATGAATTACAAGGAAAATGGGGTGCCAACTTTCTAGTTTAAGTTTTACAAGGCATTCATCAAAATCTAAATAAATTTCCCAACAGCTAACCTCATCAAATGCCAATGATTGTTGAGGTTGTGGATAAAACGACCTGCAAAATAATAACACTTAGAAATTAGGGAGTATAAACAAAACAGTGATCAGTTAATTAATTGATACCAAAAAGAGATAGTGCTTACGTGCTCCAACGAGGCCATTCACCATGGACGTACTCCACCAATGGCGCCAGAAGGTTAGCTGGTAAGACCTCTGGCTCGCTCCCGTCAAGCTGTGCCTCCGGTGGGTTCTTTCCATGTGGTGTGGTCCATATATGGCCTACGTCGAGCTACATATTGAAAACATATTTGTTAGTGAGAACATGAATGTAACGAAAGAAAATACATGATCGACTATGAAAAATACATGACATTTTGACTTAATTGTGTGTCAAGAAATCCTACACACCCCGCACTTGGGATGGACCACTACATTAGCCAAATCGGGCTTGCAATGTAGTACAACTAAGAACACATCAATTTGCTGTAAAGAGAAAATAAAAAGTGCATTGTCAATGAACATGAACAAATAACACACTCAAAATGAAAGAAAAAACAACAATAACATTGTGTTACCACAGAATCCAAATCGATGGTGGGCGAATGAATATCCTTAAAGAAAGCTGGCACGCAAATGTGCAAAGCGTGTATCCAACATTTTTTGAGACATAAAACTCGTGTTAAAATCTCAAAATAACGAGCAGTGTATTTGAATTCATATATTTGATTTAACTCAGTCTCATCACTCTTTAAGAACCGCAAGTACTCAGCAAATGTCGCATCCTCCCTATGTTGCTCGTGTGCCGTGAAAGGGCTACGAAGGTACCTAGACGGCACCCGTGGTCTCACAACACGTATGGACATATCATCCCCTCCAGATGTGGGCGGTGAAGCCAGTGCTGGTGCACCATGCCCGTTGGTGTCTTTACATTTGTAGGGGGAGGTCCCGTGCAGCCTCCTCTATAGATGGTGGGGGAGGAGTAGTCTGCTGGCCTACCACTAGGGCCCTTATGGCCTGCGGCTGTGTAGATGGCCTTGTGGCACGATGGTGGAATATACTGATCGTGCCATTGTGCAATAATAGGCACGATGGTAAAATGCCTCTAGTATGCCACAAGGAATGATAGTCCATGTAATCAACCATGCCATCGTGCCTACTTTGGCACGATGGAAAGATCGAATAATATCCACAATCGTGCATTGTGGCACAATGACATGGTCGATAAATCCAACAATCGTGCCTTGTGGAACACTGGTACATATAACCCAGCGTGCCAACAGTCCACTTGGCACGATGGCACAATCATGCCATATAGGGTTTCTACGATCGTGCCATCTATCGTCTACTTCACAAAATAATATTTCAAAACCAGTCCAACAATGGCACCCTAACTTCACCCATCACTTACCCATACCCATACCTCTAAATACCTAACAATGGTACACCCAAACTACAAATACAAGTTATTTTTAAGAAAAAAGGAGTTTATAACCTATTCATCATCGATCGCCAGGTATGTCTTCCATCTGGTACGGTCTTTGCCGTGACAATTCCATCGCGTCTCGGCCCGATGTGGATGGTGGTGCATCCACAAAATCGTCATCATCCTCCGTCATAACCATTTGTCTTCTCGGTAAGTTTGAAAGTCACGAACCATTTTCGTCTTCTTCTTCAATGTAACAGTTTTTGAGAAAGCGGGTGTATTTTTTTGAGAAAAGTGGAGAGGTGTATGGTTTGGAGGTGTATTTGGGGAAAATTAGAGCAATGGTAAAATTGGAAAAAAGGGGGGTTATATTTAGCAATTATGTCATATTTTAAAAAGTGGGTGATGTGTATTTAGAAGGTGTGTGTGTTTAGCAATTTTGGGGGTGTGAATAGCGCCACTCTTTTTATTATATATGTGTAATTTTTTTCTTACCCAAAAACTGTTTTTGCATTAGAAATGCTTTTCAACAAAAACAAATATGCAACGACTCCATTAGAAAAAAACATTCATTATCTGTTTTTGTGTCTAGAAAAAACTGATGAAAACACACTAATGGAGCAAGAGTAATATATAATGCAAATTTACGAAAGTATGCCTACACATGATCTCATGTTATAGGAAAAGTGTCCCTACACAAACATGAACTAGGATATCAAGGTGAAGAATGGTTGTACGCGATATATAACACAGAGATGTTCTTTGAAAATTACGAAAACACCCCTAAGATTTGAGAAAAGTGTCCCTACACAAACATGAACTAGGATCTCATATATAACACCCAATTATATATTGGGATAATTACAAAAACACCCCTAAGATCTGGGCTAATTACAGAAAAACCCAGAGATGTTCTTTGAAAATTACGAAAAATCGATTGAGTTTTGATTTCGTCTTACATTTTTCCGAATGATTTTCGAAAAAAATTCAAAAACCCCCAAGACATTTGCAAAATATTACAGGTACCCCCATAAATTTGAGACAAAACGAAAGCTGAAGGGATTTTTTGTAATTTTGAAACATGTCTGGGTTTTTTTGTAATAACCCGAACCTAAGGGGTGTTTTTGTAATTATCCCTTATATATTGGAAAATGTAACGTACCAAACAAGAACATCCATTTAATTACTTCTTGATAAACAAAATAAAAGTTAATTTCTGTATACTTGTTGCAAACGTATGAAACATGGGATTCATAGTCATATAAAATATAGCAATACACATTCTCAAATTGAACAATTTGGAGCATCTACAAAAATACAGTGGGCCTGATTTTTGGCCTTTTGGTGTAGTACAAATGTTTTTTAGCCATCTTTCGATAACACATATTTTTAGCCATTTTTGTGTGTGAAATTACAAATGTGCTCTTTTATCCCTGTACAGGCCACATCGAGTGAAACCTTTTCATAACTCGAAGAACAAAACTTGGCACAATGATTTGAAACCGGTGATGAGTGAACACCAACCATACGACGGCGATGGAGCATGTTTCGATCTCCAACTAGTTAAGATTCGAACCCATATTTCCTTAAATTCATGAATTTTGTTGAATTAGTTAGTCTATAGTTGTTTTAGGTTAGAATTTGTTGTAGATTTTGTAGAATTTCTAGGTTTTAGACAAATTAGGTGTTGAAATTGAAAACTTGAACGCATTAATGGTGGTTGGGGTGGAGATGAAGACGACGAGGGTTTCCTCATTGTAACTCGATGTTCGCACATCTAAATCGATATTGAATTATGTAACTCGATATCAAGTCACATATATCTCTATATCGAGTTACACATGGATGGCGAGTTAAATGTTACTCAATATCTAGTTACATATTTAATATGTAATCGATGTCAAGTTACATGTCGAGTTATAAGTATCAAGTTACATGTAACTCGATATCGAGTTAATGTAACTCGATGTCGAAGTTACATATTGACAAAGTTTTTTTGATTTCTCAGACAATTAACTTGTTCATTCCTTGTGTTTTTTACAAGATTGGGGATGGAGATGGAGAGCTCAGAACTGGAAGATAAAGTTGAGTTCCTATTCTAAGTTTCGGTTAATATCGGATATAACGAATGGGTTGATGACAGTCGGGCTTTTAGATCCGGTTAGGGCTGGTCCATTTGGCGGTTTTCTGGACTTTGACTCGAATGCATACTACACGAGCAAGTGGATGTTGATATTGCTCGGTAGAGAGATCATAGTTGATCAGTCGGAGCGGGGCGAATTGTGGTTTTGCATTGGGGGGCAAAACCTCAGATTTGGCCGATGGGAGTTCTGTATGATCACGGGGTTATGCTTTGGCCCATCGGCACTTGACCCATGTTCTCGCTCACCATCTCCCATTGGTAGGAGGAGTTTACCGTCGGTATTTTGATGGGGAATCCGTGATAGCGGTCAAGTTATTTTGTCGATATCTGATATGATGTTCAGGAACCATCTAAGCATATTGTGACCTAACCATTAGGAGCTCCATATGTTCAACATTCTCATTATCTACCACGTTGGCATCAACAGGAAGTACTTTATGGATTGTAAATCGTCTATTCCAAAGAACATGTTCGTCATTATCTCTTATTATGATTTTATTCTTCGCATTATTGTCTTCACAGTTATCCGGAATAAAATAGTCATCTTTTTCCCATTGCCTTCACAGTCATCCGGAATAAATCGACGGACTAGTTCATTATCAACGTCATACTCTGGATTGTCATCTTCTTCCTCAGATGTGTCACCATCATTGTCCCCCAATGAAACAAATTGTTTATCTTATTGGTTATGTTCATCACCAACGACATATTGGTCATCATAATGTTCACGGTCCCTAAAACCATCATACTGCCCAAAATCATCATTATTTCCACCACCACCACCACCATCATTGTCACCCTCACCATCCACATGACCACTACTATTGATTTTCGATTGATGCTCTAAGATAAGAGATTTACTTGGATAATTATCGGGCACTACACGTTGTATAGGCGTTGGTTGAGGCTCCAAGGTCCGAGATTTACTTGGACAATTATCGGGTACAACATGTTGCATATACGTTAGCATGCACTGTGGTGGGCCATGTATATAATTCATGTCGTAGTGTGAATTATATGGATTTAAGGGCATGAATTGAGTGTCGATACTATAAGAATAAGATTGAGCGACCATGTGGTTCATAAAACCATTTGGATTATGATTTTAGGTGTACGAGGTCCCCACCATCCCATGATATTTTGGTTGCAAGGTAGCAAATATTCGAGGATCTTTCAAAATTTCAGCTTCTCGTCAAAGATTCTTTTGCACATAATCAAAGATTTAACCTCAGAACCAACCCCAGTTGGCATTAAACAGTGTAATGTATATTCACACAACCGTCGATCACCATTTACAACGTTATGAACAATATCTATAAACCCACTATATGATATTGTCCACAACGGCGAAAAACGAGTATTTCTTCACATTTCTATAGAAACTACCATCCCAAAACTACTATGGACAATTATGACTTTATCATCTTCCATTGGAAACCAACACCAACTCATTATCACATAAATAACATGAAAAAAAAGGTATGTTCTGTGACTTGACATCGAGTTAGTTGTAATCGAAGGACATATAACTCGATGTCGAGACACAAATAACTCGATGTTGGGTTACTGTGACTCGACATCGAGTTATATGTTGGTTTCGAGTTGATTTTGATCTGGTTTTTCAAGTTTATGGTTTTCAAATCTAGTATATACTCAACCCCAAACTAACTACGATACTGAAATGAATAAAGGATGAACTAAAGATAAAATGCTTACATTGTTTAGAGATTCCGTCAAAAAGAATGGCCGCCAGAAAATTTAGTGATAGAACGATGGTGAGATAAGTGAAAATGAGAAAGAGAGTAAGGTAACATGATGTAATATGTTTTATGGGTATGAATGTTATTTTCTTGGACAAAATAGCTAAAAAACACGTGTTTTCAAAATATGACTAGTTTTCAATTTTTTTGTTATGGAAGGGCCATTTTGACCCATTTCCATACAAAAATATCCCAAGTCCTGGAGTAGATCACTCTATAATTAGCATCAACATATATAAACAAGAACAAAGTATAACACGAGAATAATTAGCAAACGGGCAGTAAAATAGCAGATTAAAATAAATTTTGCTTAAACATATGAGAAGTGTAATACACGAGATAGTTGGAATAGATAATCCAAAACACTTGCCATTCATGAGATACAGAATAAGTACCTCTTTTGTCCAACTTACAAATAAAGATAAATCATTCCACATGTTACACAAAGAATAGCCCAAAGAATAATATATATAAATACAAAAAGCAATCCAAATCCAACCCCCCTTCAAATCTCTTGATCACATTTCATCCCCATGATTATACACATAAGTCATGAATTCTCACCTCTATGCATGCAAATTATTTTATTTTTTCCTTGAAAGCCCTTCAAAAATCACCAAATTTCCATGCATGGCCACCTCCAAAACAAAGATATATCCATGCAAAAAAAACACCCAAATTTCATCATACCCTCACAAAGAAAATACTCAATTCAGGTCCTTGATTCCCATCAGGGCTCAACATGTACAGCGTCTCCGAATCCTTGGAACCCACGACCCGATCGAAATGGGCCCGCATATACGCCATTTCCCCGTCGGGCCCCTCCACCTCCGACCGGCCCGGCAAAACTCCGGCGCCCATCGACACCGCCTTCAAAACCTCCATCACGTGCAAATCCTCCTCGTTGGCCTCCCGTTTCACCCCATACCCGATTTTCTTCCCATTACAGTACATCGTCCACAGCGGCTCATCCAACAGCTCCATTTTATCTTTGTCGGCCCGTTTTTCGCATTCCAGGGCGATCCTCACCATTCCCAGGCTCATCTCCTTCTGGAGGACGTGGGTTTGCATCGCCAGCTCCACCACCACCGTCGGCAGAGTCCGGGAATTCTCCTGGATCGACAGGCTGACGCGGCCTTTCCGGTATCCGAAGAGGGTTCCGGTGATACGAGCTCCGGCGACGATCTTGTTTTCCGGCAGGCGGCCGCCGGGGAGGGAGGGGAGCTTGCAGGCTGGGGTTATGATGGGGAATGATCGGAAGACGTTGCGGAAAACACGGAATACTTTGACGGGTTTGGATTTTTTTCTTGGTGGAAGGTTGACGAGGGTTAGGGCCGTCGGTGGCGGAGGAGGAGGAGGAGTGGATGGCTGCGCAGGATCTCCCATCACCGGATTAGCAATGGGAAGATGATGCCAACCATGAGATCCAGGAGAAATGCTGGGTTTTGTTTTTCCTTTTCTTTTTGTGTGTGTTATGAGAGAGAAAAGAAAGAGAAAAGGGTGATTGGTTGCTGGTTTTGAAGAAATGAAAAATAGGGGGTGGTGGAGATTTTGGGGAATGGGTCTTATATTGGACTATGAGAAAATGGGAAAAGTGGGCAATGGTTCTGAATTTCCATGGATTTTTATTTTTATTTTTTTATCTTGATTTTGTGGAAGAAGGATTAGTTCCAAGGTATTCGGAACTAAAATTAGTTAAGGGACGACTATTTATTAATCTAAATCTTGGAAAGTTTATCTTCATTTTGGGAAGATAATTAATTAAGTTGTTCATAACAAAAATTTATTTTGGTCATTTTTAGTTGGGATAATTTCATAACTACTAGCCTAAGTTTACCTACTTTTCGCTTTGTGGAAATGATACAAAATAGTCATTTACAAAATGTAAAGATGAAAAGGTAAAAACTTGTATAGACCGTCTTACGGATCCCATTCTCGTAAGACGGATCTCTAGCCCGCCCGACCCGCCGCGACCCTTTGCATATAAAAAAAAAAACTACATCTAATACAAGTACTTGCACACTGGGTTGCCCGCCCAAGTTGCCCGCCCCGCTGTGCCCAACTCCAGCCCAAGTTGGGTGCGCCCCACACCCAATGGTTGGATCCTCTTAATCAAAAATTAAGAAATTTGCACCAATTTTGGGAATTGAACCCATGTATGCGTACTAAAGAGAGGTGCTATTCTACTTATTGGACCAATGGTGCTTGTTGTGCATATTTAGTTTAACCATGAATATAACCATGGATATAAAGCTTCATTATCATCCCTTCATTTTAGAAATTTAAATTCTCTGAATACCAAGTGATACTTTATCTGAAAATAGTGATACTTTTGAGTAATAAATATGATACTTTTAAGGTGAACATTGATACTTTAATTTTTACATATTCAAAAAATAAGATTTTTTGATATACTCATTTCTAGTCTCATAGCTAATGTTTTTTACATTGAAAAACTGATACTTATGCTGGAAATAGTGATACATTTGATCTTAAATATGATACTTTTATGATGGACAATGGCATTTTAAAATTTTAAATTCTACGAATAAAAAGTAATACTTTATCCGAAAATAGTGATACTTTTGAGTAAGAAATATGATACTTTTAAGGTGAACATTGATATTTTAATTTTTACATATTCAAAAAATATGATTTTTTTGATATATTCATTCTAGTCTCATAGCTAATGTTTTTACATTGAAAAACGATACTTATTCGTAAATAGTGATACATTTAATATTAAATATGATACTTTCATGATGGACAATGACATTTTAAAATTTTAAATTCTCTGGAAAAAAATTGATACTTTATATTAAAATAGTGATACTTTTGATAAGAAATATGACACTTTTAAGGTGAACATTATTCAAAAAATAAATTTTTTTGATGTACTCATTCTAGTCTCATAGCTAATATTTTTACCATTGAAAAACTAATACTTTTGCTGGAAATAGTGATACTTTTGATGTTAAATATGATACATTTGTGATACTTCAATCTAATGATTTTCTAATATGCGACTGTATTAAAAAAATGATACTTTATCTTAAAAAACGGATACTTTTACTCATAAAAGTGGTACTTTTAACTCTGTCATATTTTTCTTTTTTCACCGTACTAAATTCATACTTCGTGATTTATTTACAAAAACATGATACTTTATCTCAAAAAATGGATACTTTTACTCATAAAAGTGTTACTTTAGCTATGTCTTATTTATTTTTCCTTCGTGATTTAAAGTATCATGTTTTTAATATAGTCACAAATTAAAAATGAAGGAAAGAAGAAAAAAAAAAAATAAATATGATAATGTTAAAGTAACACTTTTATACGTAAATTATCCGTTTGTTGAGATAAAGTATCAGATTTCTTAATACAGTTACAAACTAGAAACAAAAAAGAGGAAAAATAAAAAATAAATAAGATGTAGTTAAAGTAACAATTTTATAAAGTATCCATTTATTGAGATAATGTATCATGTTTTTTTAATAGACTTGGGTTCGATTCTTAGTCTTTACATTTATAGGTGTTTTTAATTTTTTTTAATTACCAGGCGCATTTATGAATGAGTTTATATAAATGATTATACTAAAATTGTACAATAAGTACTAGTGGTGTAGTGGTAGAATACCATTTTAAGTCTATTAAGATCGCGAGTTCAATTCCTCTATGGAGAGGTTTTTTTCTTTAAATAAGAGGGGGCCGGTGGGAGGGCGGGCCGGCGCGGGCGCGCTGGCTAGGCGCGGTTGGGTCTGGGTCGCGGGTCGCGGGTTGGGCTGGGGGATCCGTCTTACGGAATAGGATCCGTAAGACGGTCCTACAGAGACCTACTCGGATGAAAAATAGCTATCTTTTGTAGACACATCTTTTTAGCCATTTTGGGGTGTAAAATGATATTCATACCCTTCAAAGATATTTGTTTGATATTTGGATTATTTGTCTCTCTTTTCACTTATCTCTATGTATCCTCTTACTATTTCTTCCAAACTTTTTTAAAAAATCGAACATGTATTTTTCGTTTTTAAATATGCAATATAGGTGTTGAATTATAGATATCGAAAAGAGGATTAATTTGATATATTATACATGCAAAAAGGATTTAAAACGAAAAAGTTATTTGAATTCAAAGTTTTTTGGAGAAAAACAAAATAACTTGTTATAATAAGTGAGATAAGATTGAACAAGAATCGATATCGAGTTATTCTTTGTTTGATCGAACTACTATTTATTGTTGAAAACTCGATATCGAGTTATGTAACTGGATATTCCAATTATTGAGATATCCAGCTACATTTAACTCGATATGGAGTTATGTAACTGGATATCCCAATTATTAGGTATCCAGTTATATTTAACTCGATATACGTTATCTTCGTATATTTTCACATATTGCGAGTTACAAGTAGCTTGATTTCGGGTTAAATCGAGTTACATGTAACTCGAAATCGAGTTACTTGTGGATTGCGAGTTACAGAAATACATCGTCTTCTTCCCCAAGCCACTTTCCGCCATTAACAACATCCCAAGCCCACCCACCAACAACAAATCCATATAAAACCCTAGAATTTCTATAAAAACTACAAAAAAATCCTAACCTAAAACAACTATAGACTAAATAAATAAATAAAAAACATGAAATTGACAAAAAAAAAACTATAGAGGTCGACGCGGTCGCCATCGTCGATTCGGTCGCCATCATCCAAGTCGTCGGTTCAAATTTTTAGGGGGTCATTGTGTGCTTTCTAGTGTTTGGTTATGTCGTGACTCAAAAAATGGGTTGTAAAACTAATAAAGGGCAGCTATGTCATTTCGCACCCCAAAATAACTAAAAAAGATGTGTTTGAAAAAGATGGCTAAAAAAGATTTTCAATTGGCCAAAAAGGCTAAAAAAAAAAGTCCACTCTTTCGCTTTTAGTACCCCATGTTCCTAACTCATTAAAGATGGTAGTCGACATTACTCTTTTTAATCAATTTCACTCTCGGCGTTAGTTGATCGTCCAAGACTAACAGTTGACCCGCAATTGTGGGTTTGGAGGTGACAAACCCTAATGAACCAATTTCTTCTCCAATTCTTAACAAATTTCTCCCCACATTCGATCTTAAACCCTAATTGAATCTTGCCCACAAATTTAATAAAATTCTTTACTCCCAACTTTATTCCAAAAATAAACACTATGAAATCCAAACAAGGTACAATAATCTGGATATCGAAATTTTTTGTTCGAAAATCGCCCAAAAGTGTTCAATCCTGATGCAAAATCTCCATTCAAGTTCCAATCAACCTCTTGATCTTGATTCCCCAGCCTGCTCCAAGTGCATTGACGCTAGAATTGATTGGAAAAATGGCCCAACGAAAAGATCACGAATTTACAGAGATTTTAAGGTTACGAGCTGATTATTTTTTTTCTATCTTTTTTGGTATTGGATTTTTTTGACTGAATTTGGTGCAACTTCAACAATTAAACGAACGATTTAAATGAAAAATGAATGGTGAAAATTGAGCAATCTGAAACAAACATATGGAAATTAAAATTAAGAAAATAAGACATTGTATGTTCTTGAAGGTTGAAATGTGTGATCTTTTCCTACTTTGAACAAGTTTTCGGGTTAAGATTCATTAACTAATATTATCATTTACGGCATTTGGGTTTATGAATAAGCTAGTATTTGGATACAATTATTTTTTTATTTTTGAGGGAAAAACAAAAATTTTATAAATTCTGGGAAAAACATATCCTCTGCAACTATATGATCTTCACTCATCTCCGCTATCCGTTTGCCTTGCAAAATATCCACTAAGCTTTTGGAGTCATTACTTTCTACCTCGAAATATAGATTACAGTGAGCAAAATTATATTTTATTTTATTCTTTATAATTTTATAAGATAAGTAAAGTTGAATTTTCAGTTCAATTAAAGATTAATTATATTGTTAAAAATAATGAAAGTAAAAGAAGGTTTAGTGCTTTGGTTTAGAATTACTCGGGACCAATGGTTCTGATTTTAAAATTTTGATTAAAATTAAAATTATAAAAAAAATATTATTTTTCATAATAAATTTGATGTTTTTACATTTTAAGATTTGTGGGTTTATAGAAAGTAAAACGCAAGTGAAAATAAGGTAAAAAAGAAATTACCAGGTTTTTACCCATCGTCTTTTTACCTATTGTAACAGGTTACCATGTCAAAGTTGACGGTCAATTAACGGTCGATTATCAAAAGTGATTAAAAAACGTAACGTTGATGACATATTGATGAGTTGGAAATATTGGGTACCAAAAGCAAAAAATAAGCAAACTTGGGGTACCAATTCTGAAATTATCCCATATTTAGTTCAATTGTCCGGTTTATCCTTTTTTCAGTTCTCAGGACCAAGAATAATCATTTCTCGATATCGAAACCTCGTACAACATCGATTTTTTAAAAATGATCAAGTACTTAATCAAAAAATACAAGAACGATATGATGGTTAGGTTTTAGTCAAAATGACTAAAAACATGACTATTTTCATTTTTAAAAAGCGTAAATGGCCAATTTGGTCTATTACCACTAATTGGTATATATATATTTATCTTGTGAAAGGTTTTGACAAATTTTAGTATTTCTCAATAGTGTTCATCTTGCATATTGTGTTTCAATTCATCATTGAATATCACTATATAAAATAATGTCATTATTTTATACACGTGACATTCATTAAAAAACAGATGAAACATTATAGGGAATAGCAAATTCGGATGGTATTTTTTAGACAAAAACAAGAAAATGATTCATTTCAGAGTAACTAATTGATTTCTAGCTCGATCTATAAGGGTGCATTTGGATGGAGGGATTTGGGAAGGGATTTGAGATGAGGGATTTGAAATTCTTAGCTAAATCCACACCCTTGTTTGGCATATAAATCCAAATCAATGGATTCCAAATCCTCTTTAAGATTTAGTTCATTTTCAAATGATTTTAAATCCCTTGAAATCCATTATTTTTCTTCCTTTATGCTCAATTGCAATTTACACACATACTTACACACACTCGCACACATTTACACATTTACACACACACCGCACACATTTACACATACTTACACACACTCGCACACATTTACACACACTACACACACGCATACATTGCACACATTTACACAAACTGCATACATACTACATACATTTACACACATTGCACACACACACACACTCACGCATATTCTCTCTCATATATTCACACCGCACTATCTTAACAACATATTCACACATAATAAAAATCATATATTATATATTTTATTAGGGTAGAAAATTATAATTATTTATAAAATAATAAGATTATATCTTTTATTTTTATTTATTAAATGTCAATTAAGAAAATAAATAGAGCTTTTAATTTTTTTTTATCATAATTTACGATGGATTTGAAATCTCTACACAAGTCTACATCATCCAAACAAGAGGTGAATTTCAAAAACAAAGCGTTAGAAATCCATTCATTTGAATCCCTTGAAATTTTAAATTCCTCCATCCAAATGGACAATAAGGGAAATTATTTATGTAAATATTGGGTGTTTTCGCACAAAATAGTTATATTATTATAAGTATATTAGATGTTTCTATATTCAAATAGTGAGAAGAAAACAATAGTAATCGTAACATTCACATTATGTTGACATGACATGTTTTTCACCTTTTCAATATAGACGAAAGTTTGTGTTCTTATTCTAAATTTCTAATGGTCCAATTATAATAACCAGGTGCCATTATCTAAGTGAAAGTTTTATAAGTTCCAATTTTCAAGGATAAATCACATAGAACAAAATGTTCCTATAAGTATTAATAACACTTATGCCAACCCGTAGCAGATAATAAGAATATAGAGATAAAAATTTGTCTGCAAGTAAAATCATACTTGCAAACGACGATGGCTAAATTATTCACTAGTTGATGTATCGCTTACGTAACTCACTTTTGATGACTCAACTAATACATAACGAAATAAAATTCCTATCTCTCGAGTAAATCTAGAAATGTATAACTACTCGTCAAGACGTATGAATGTAAACTATTCGGATCTCTAAACAAAAACAAAGATGAACGAAAAACTATGAAACAAAGATGCTCAATCTTCAAAAGTGTTATATTGAATAGCAACAATATCGAATAACACTTTGATGTATGTAGAACTTTGATCTCACTAAAACTCGAACTCTCTGATCTCTCGTGTATTCTTCTCTCTGAGATTATAATTTTGCGTGTTTTGAATTGTTAGGGACGATCTTTTTATATAGATGCTTTCAAGTCTCCAAGTCCCTACAAACATGGAAATAGAGATATACACAAACAAGAATTCATATCTCATATAAGGTCGAACTCTAGAATCTTTCCTTATCAATATGATCTAACATATTAATGAATAAGATCTTTCCATAACCAAATAATACTTAAGAGTCAAGTTATAAAATAATACTTTTATAATTCAACTTTCCTTATTTAATAAATCATATCATAATAAATAACCATAAAAGGCAAAACACTTAAAATTAGTATTTTCGAAAATAATAAGAAAATTATTAGAGTACGTGTAAAATACACAATCTAACAATCTCCTTTTTGCCGCTCGACAAAACATAGAAAAGCAACTATAGGATTTAGAAAACAAGGAGTTTGATTAGTACTTAAAATTCTATTAGAGTAGAATAAATCATAATATTGAAATAGTAATTCAAAAGTCTAAGAAGTCAGAGTACAATAATCCAAGCAGTTCAAAAGAAATGAAGTGTTAGATCAAAAACAACTAGGCAACAACATAATATCAGGATCAGAGCATGTCAAACAAAAAAACAGAAGTATCATCACAACAATATCCATCAAAACGCATTAGGAAAAAAAAGCATTTGTCAAAGTGATACAATTCAAACTTGATTGCTTCAAAATAAATTTCGATCTCCATGTCATGATTGGTAGCTCCAGTGCTTAGCTCCACTCGAACTTGCTCCCCTCCACTTGTGCTTGGTCGAGAACTAATTCCCAAGACTTCAAATATCAACATCTTCTCCCCTTTTTGTCCAGGAAAGATGTGAAAGCATGCTTTGAATATGAACTTTGTAGTTTTCATAATCTTTGGATGTGTTGCTTATCTAAGGCAATCTCGTCAAAGCAAACACAAGTTGTCCCTACATAAAATTCATAGCAACACGAGATAGCACTAGAAGTATCAAACAGAGATAGAGAGATATCGGGGTGTTAGTAGCATTTTCAGAACACTAGTAGGAACACCCTAAGAAACACTTGCGGGAGAGTGGAGGAGAAATGTGGAACATCTTTAGTATCATCTTCTTTGCCAGAAACTTGATTGGCAAGTCAATTTTCCTATCCCTTTCAATAAATAGTGAGAAATGGTGAACAACTCGGGGCTCAAGAGGAAAGTTGTCATTAGCCCACATATTCGGACCTTGTGAACTCAAAACCATGTAAATCCGAGAAGGAAAAGGAAGAACATGAGTCACTTTTGATTCAACAAACCCATTACTTGATCAAATACCAATCGACCAAAATTCAGGAGGAATCCCAATACCAACCTTAAACAACACAACGCTTGTTCTTTAGCCACTAAGGTACTGCGTGAGTTGTAGGAATCCAATTACACACAGGATTTTATGCAACATACGAATAAAGAGAGGTCGGCACGAAGAGGGTAATTTTGGAGGGTGAGCAGCCAGGGGGGAGTCCTATTATCAAGAAGCACCCTAATCACTTCATCATAATCATCAATCAATGCTTCTTCCTCAAACTCGGGGGTGCGAAAAATGTTATGACACTGAAGAGAAATCATAAATGTGGTTAACAAACACTTTCCCATATTATCCGACCTTCTATTCTTAGCAAGATTCTCCAAATTCGCATAAAATTCCAAAACGACATTACGCACAAAGAAGAAGAAATTAAAGATTAGTCAAATTCCTCTTTTGAAATAATTAATTGATATTGTATTTTTCAAACACAACATGATCTATCCTCTTGTCAACAATAAATTTTCGATCATGAAATATTTCAAATAATTAGGAAGCGATTTCGAGTAAAAAGAATCGAAAAAAGATTTACTTATCTCGTATTCATCATCAAGTGTTACAACTAAGTCGAGTGTTGTTGCAACCGATTCAGGTATTGCAAGAGACTTAGGTGTTTCATGATATGTGTAAAATATACGATATTTGGGGCATATTTCAAGACATATTTGATACATTTGCATGTATATTTAGTGTGTTTTAGTTGGTTTCCTTTGTTGGCCGATACTATGTATTTTGTATATTGTTTTGTAGAAAATGGAGCTAAATTGGACAAAACAAGATAACACGTTCCAAAGGATATGTCAAGAGCCAAATGATGAATGAATATGTTAAGGAAAGAAGCATGGATGGTCGAACAAAAGGTAATTGCTTTCGAAAATGTCCAATCGCATCAACAATTTTCAAAGATCGATGTGGTCAGTATTTTGGCCATAACTATCTCTACAAAATTGATATTGAGTGGATTCAAGATGATACGAAAGATAGAAAAGGCTACAAATTTCATGCAGACCATAGGAGCAATTTCATATGTTTACAAGTCAAACAACCATATGAACAATACACGACCGTGTGAGGTGCATTCTCCGCGATTTTCAGAGACAAAAACCAATTACACGGTCAGACCGTATGATTTCACACCACCTTATGGTTTCTTCTACGGCTGATTTTATTTCCTAATTCCGTGGGACACTACCAAAGTGATCTCTCAAAGCACATATAAAAGGAGGACAAAGCCCCTCGAACGAAAATACAACTTGATACATCGAAAATACATCAAAGTACACTAGGGTTACACAAATTTATATACTTCGAGAGGAAGGCACTAATCGGGAAGAACACCAAGGCCTTTCGCATCTACTTTAAGCACAAGGGTTCGAGTCTTCGAAGAAGGATCCATCGACAAGAATGGTTCAATCCTCTTAGTTTAGATCTCTTGTTTGTACTTTAAACGATGTTAAACTAGTTGATTTCAAGTTTGTCTATGAATTTGTTGTCAAATAAGTTGGGCTAAATATTTCGATCCTGGGCATAATCGGATGTGGATTCATGTTAATTCTATATCGATTGTTTTTCTTTAATGGTTTATGTGTTCTATTATATGAATTCAAGTACTTGTTTCTTGTAGATTATCGATCAGTAATTTGCATGTCATATTTGTTATTTCATAATTTGGGAGATGAGTTCAAACATAAATGTGTATAACGAGTCGGGAGACCTATAACTATTTATGGGGAGTACTTCAATTCTAAGATCTTTTGTGAGTTAATAGAAATTTTTGAATAGGGATACTAACAATTGTTATTAATCAACTATTTTTGCGCCACCCGGGAGGGGAATAAACTCATTTAGGAATTGAACCCATAGATATACATAAACCGGTTTTGATAAAACATTAATTAGAACTAATATTGAAGACGCATGTTGAGAATATGTGCCTAGGGTTACTTTTGTATTTTTCAAAACTTGTGGAGTTCGGGTCTTTAAAAATCTATAAATATTTTATTTGATAATTTAGGTTTAGTTTAGATAAATAAATAAACTTGCGATTTTCGACTATCTAAGTGAATTGTGATTTTCGACCACTTCAATAAAATGGAATACAATATTTTCTATAGCCTAAGTGTTTTCGTATCCAATCACCGAGGAATACTCATTTTGCTATATGGTAGCTACACTCAGACACTTATAGTTTAGTGGAAAAAACATCCATGATCATTGCGCAGGGTAACAACACTTGTAGGAACATCATGTTCTTCTTTCTCAACAGGTTGTGTGCCCTGATTTAGTCTTAGGCACCAATTCCGAATTAGTATCATCATCATTATCTTCTTCTTTTCGGGCATCAAAGTCTTCATCACTGGAATTATCTGATTCGGACCATTAATCTAACCGAGAAAGGTGTCACAATAGGGGTTGCAATACTCTTACCACCTCTTCTTCCAAAGACTCGCTTAGAATCTATTTGAAAGATTCTAAAATTTATGCACCTTCATTTGTAGACCCTTTTCAAGTAGACTTGTCCTTTCGCGCAGAGAGTAACCCTTCTATTTCTTGGGTGAACCAAACCGAACTTTTCTTGACAGGAGGTTTTTGCAGAACTTCGAGTTCTTGATCGCTTAGCCATCACAAATCGGGACGTATCATCTTCATAGAATCAGTCTGAACAGGGATGTCCAAAAAAATGAAGGCGTCACCCCTTTATTTAGACATTCTAACCATCTTCTTTTTTCCATTTAGATTGACCTTGAGATTGAGAGCCACCACCACTAGATGGAGCAGGAGAAAAACCCATATTTTTTTAAACTTTGGGTTTTTTAGGGTTTGAGAGTGTTTCTTGCTCATCTATATCAGGGAAATCATCAAGCTTTATGGCATTCTCTGGATCCCCAGGTGGAAAAACTCTAATCAGAGTAGAAGTCTCAAGAACAACTACCATCGTCTTTGTTTCTTCTATTGGGAACATTTTCACCGTCGCGATGGGGTTTCTTGATCGGAATAGTGGGTTCTACAGAAGGTGTTGTAGCACTCAATTCAACACCTAGAACAGTTGGTTGAGGAGTGGATCCAGTCAAAGATTCAGTCGGATCAACATTCATGGCAGTCAATATCTGTGAATTTTCTGGTGTAGAGGTCACAGACACAATGGCATGCGATGAAGATAATGAGGACGTTGGGCTCGAAGTGGGACTGAACATCCCTGTGATACCTGAGATGATTTTCTTCATTGTGGGTTAGAAAAATATAGCAGAGAGATCAAGAGAAATCACAGAGAAAAAAGTGGAGAGATGCATAGTGAATCGAGAGAGAGAGAGAGAGAGAGAGAGATAGAAGTAATCAAGGTTACTATGAGAGAAAGAATAGTGATGTGAAGTTCGGCGATTTGAAATATCCAATGATTAGACATTACGGCTCCCAACAGATATAAAAATCTTTAGATATGATTCGATCATATAATATAGGAAATCAAATCTTTTCAAATTGATTTTTTGATTTTAAGTCTTTGGAAATAACGAAACACTTAACTTCAAATATAGATAAGGCAATGCAAAGATTTTTCAAATCATTTCAAGTATATCACAATGCATATAACACCACAAGACTTAAGATTCCAAGAAATCCAATAATTTCGGAAAGAATATCCCAATCGCATCTAATCCAAAGGAATTTGAATTTCAGTAAATCATCTAAATTCACGAAATATTCATATCATAATTACGCCTAAATATGTGACAAGAAGAATAAAAATTGCACACACAAGTGGGGGACCGCTTGGTGATATTGTACAAGTGTTGTGACTTGAGAGAGAGTTTTACGCCAATTCAATAAATTGCGATCCGCCAAAGATATATGATTTTTCGAGTTTTTTTATTTTCAAGACACATGCAGATTTACCTAGTGGTTAGCTTTCATTCAAATCCCAATGGTAGCTTTTTCTCACAAAATCATGTTGCTTAAAACAATTTTATATATGTAAGAATTGGTCAAAAGGATTAGCTGCACTCAGTGGGTAGGTAGTTGTTTCCCTCAAAGGCCTCTATACATGTTCAAGACATTTTTTTGAACTCATCGCCAGTATAAATATATAATAATGATTTTGTGGATTGAAACATCAACTCACACCAACTTATCAAGTGAACAATCTTGGGTTACATCACCAGGACTCCATCAAACTCGATTCATTCGTGCATATGAAAACCTATCTAAAGTATGATTGCAAAAAAAAAAATATGTACAAGTATATACCGGTCTTTGCAAAGCAAAGTTGTTATTGTGAGTATTGCAACACTTTCGCAGACAGGCAGGTGTCAAATTGCACACAAAACCAAGAGACTTCCGTAGAGTGGAAAATCTCTCAAAATCTAATGCTTTTGGTGAAATTGTCGCCAACTAATTTTCAATTCCAATGTACTCTACGTGAATAATAATCCTCTCAACCAACTCATGAATAAAATGGTGTTTTATGTTTGTGTTTTGTCACGAAGTGTTGTACCGATTCTTTGAAATATCAATACCACTTGAATTATCACAATATATGGTTAAGATATCATTATGAAGACCATAATCCTCAATCATTTGATTCATCCGAGTAATTAAGAACAACTCCCAACAAAGAACATACCAGACATTCAAAAGAATCGAAAGAGAAACACAATTTTGTTTACGATTGTACCAAGACACCAAATATTTTCCCTGATAAAACAACCACATGTCGAACTTTTTCTATCATCGTGTCCCAATCTAATTTGAATCACTAAAACCAACTAGATTAGTGTTTGTATCTTTACTATACCAATTCCCTGATTAGTAGTACTTCCAACATATCGGATAATTCTTTTCAAGGCTTTCAAATGAGTGATCTTAGGATTGGCTTGATAATGAGCACACACACACACATTATACATGATATCAGGGCGGCACAGCGATTAAGTACAACAGATTACCAATCATGCTTTGACAAAAGTGTTATCAACACTTTCAGCAACATCTTCTCTACTTAGTTTCTGACTCGAACCCATGGGAGTTTTTAAAACAGATGCACTATCTAAGTTGAATTTCTTCACCAAATTTGGTGCATATTTACTTTGAGAAATGAAAATCCCATCATTCTATTGTTTTGATTTGTAAGCCCGAAAGTAACTCAATTCACCAACCATACTAATTTCAAAGGTAGAAGACATGCATTCAACAAACTCATTCAAAAGTTTTTGACTTGAAGATCTAATATAATATCATCTCGCATATATTTTTACAATCAAGATGCTATGGTTAGTCCTTTGAATAAATAGAGTTCACTTTGCCATGTTTAAAACCCATTTGCAAAAGAAATGCTCGGTTAATCTACCATACCAAGCTCTGGGGCTTGTTTAAGACCATAAAGAGCCTTTTAATCTTGAACACATGGTTAAACTTATAGGATCTAAAAGCCTTTTGGTTGTTCAACATAAGCTTATTCATTCCAAATACCATTTAAAAAGCACTTTTGACATCCATTTGGTGATGTGTAAGGCCAAGATGATGGGCTATAGCAAGAAAAAGTCTAATTGACTCAATTCAGGCTATAGGAGCGAAGGTTTCATCGAAATCCACCCTCAACCTGTGTATACCCTTGAGCAACTAAACGAGCTTTATTACACACAATGTTTTCGACTAGTTAGTTTTATTTTTGAAAATCCATTTAGTACCAATCACATTCACATTGTTCTGGTCTAGGAACTAAATACCACACATCATTCTTAGCAAATTGATCAAGTTCATCTTGCAAGCATTTATCCAAAATTCATCTTTCAAAGCTTGAGTTACATTTTTTTGCTCAAAATTCGAGATAAAACAACAAGTTCTTACCAAAGTGTAGTTTGAGCACAAGTACGCGTTTCTTACCATATCACGGTAGTTTACCTTCTCTTTCCTCCATGTTCATACACATTCAGTTGCATCACCTATCACTGAGTAGTGGGTGATTCTTCCACTCAGTAAGTATGTCTCTAGACGATCAGTCACATGATCATCAAATACCTAGTTTAGTTCACTCTCATGTTCGATTCAATTTATGAGTCGCTTGGTACATGTGTGTTTACAGGTGTGTCTCTGTGGTGTTCCAACATCTGTTGGGACACTTGTAACATCATCTATTGTAACACTTGGTTCAACTTCGGGTTTGGGATCGACCGGATGTGTTAATTGTCTCAATCGGATCTTCAGCCTTTCTGCCAAAGGTCAGCCAAATCATCAAAAACAACATTCACGGTTTCCATAATAGTCATTGTTCGAAGAATAAACACTCTATAAGCATGACTATTAACGAAATATCCCAGGAACAGACACTTATCACTCTTGGAATCAAACTTAGCAAGTTAATCTCTACCGTTCAACACATAGTACACGCATCTAAATACATGAAAAATAATTAAGGTTAGGTTTATTACCCGAATAAATCTCATATGGTGTCATAGTACTTATTATCCTTAAATAAACACGACTAGTAATATGGCATGTAGTGTTCAGGGCTTCAAATTCGGAAGTATTT
Organism: Rehmannia glutinosa; assembly: GCA_016081115.2. Lineage (NCBI taxonomy): Eukaryota > Viridiplantae > Streptophyta > Magnoliopsida > Lamiales > Orobanchaceae > Rehmannia > Rehmannia glutinosa. The sequence continues at coordinate 24,760,808 of CM071932.1, read as the reverse complement.
GGTCAAAATTTGGAACTTAGCATAACTCATGCCATTTCTTGCAATGTTCGATTCTTCCTTTCCACCATCCCATTTTGTTGTAGAGTTTTGGGTGCGGAGAATTGAGAAATACCTTTCCTATAATGAAAGATGAAAATGATGCATTCTCAAATCTTTACCATGATCCGTTCTAATCCTAGCAACAATGGCACTATACAAATTACACACATTTTTATGCAAGTTTTCAAAAGACTCAAAAGCATCGGATTCTCATGTAAGAAATGCACCCAAGTATAACGAGAAAAGTCATCAACACACACAAACGAATATTTCTTGCCTCCAATACTCTCAACCTCAATAGGACCCATAAGATCTATGTGGAGAAGTTCAAAGCACGGGTAGTATTAAAGAGTTGTGACATTTTGTGCGACACTCGAGTTTGCTTATTGTAGGTCCCAAGGGGTGTTTTTGTGTTAAGTCTAGAAGGGAGGGTTAAATAGATTTAACCAAGTTTTGATTTTTATCCTTTAAATCGAGTTTTAACCACAAGGGGTGAGTCCTTGAGGATAACTTTGTTGATCTCTGAGGTCCCAAGAGGTGAAAAGTAAAGTTTAGAGGGGGATTAAATAAACTTTACCAACTTTTCGATTTTAGTCCTTTAAAAAATTTTAGAGTTCGACTCAAATCGCCTAAGTCCTTGAGGATATCTAGATTGGCTTATACAACAAAAAGTTACCCACCAACGCGTGACCGAGTCGTTGATAGTATAACTTAGCTATTTTTACCTAACACTTAGAAATGCGGTTGACATGGTTTTAACGGAGAAGACTTTCACCCTTAGATCTTTGAGTATGTTTTTCACACATGTTTCTAGCAAGTTAGTTATTAGAAGTGAGACTTAAGCAATTTAACTTATCAGGATATAAAAATAATGCAAGAAATTAAGTGCTTTGAAAGTAAATGAGACAAGCAATTATATTGGTTCGAGGATGGGGTAATTCCTCTAATCCACTCTTCTCCAACCCCTGGAGGAATCCACTAAGTAACTTGACTTCGTTATAAAGTAGTTATCATCCGAGTCAACTTTGATCACACTGCACCGCTATTCCGGACTCCTTCTTCGACAGCTTGTCCTGCTATTTGACTTCCTTCAAACCTTTGGAATTGATCACTTGGCCCTCCAACAGTTCAAAGCACCGATTCGATCCGGGAACTCCTGCATACCTCCTTCAACCTCGGAGAGTAGACCCGCCTTATTCTTGAAAATAATTTTTCCTCTTCAACTCGATGAAGTTGTCTTTCCTTCACTAAGCGTGTTGGATTGATTTCCTTTAAGTTTAGGCTTGAGGATATTCTTTTGTAAGCTTGGGAGATAATTTGTAGGTATTGCTTGAATGCATGTCATTGATAGATTCGTGAACCTTCTCTCAAACGACTCATCGACTTTTTATAGTGTATGTTTGAAAATATGTCCGTTGATGAGATAAACACATTTTTCAAATAGCACTTCTTGGTCATTGGCTTGTCTTTTCTTGATCTATGACAAGTGATGATGACATTTTCGTTTAATGAAATGTGCAGCTTTTCAAGTCCACGATACATGCTCGAGTGCTTCCCATTGCCTCATTCCTTTTGCACACGGGATGCACACTTTTAGACATGGCAAGCATGATGAGTGTAAAATATATGTGCATTTGAGGGCTTAAAATGATATATATTTAATGCATTTGCACGCATATTCAATGTATTTTACTTGGTTTCCCTTGTTGGGCGTGATATTACGTGCTCACCGTGAATTTTGTAGAAAATGGAGCTAAATTGACAAAAGATGATAGCATGTTTCAATGATATGTACAAAGACAAGGTACGAGCAAAAATATGAAGGAAAGAAGCATGGACGGGTCAAAGAAAAGGGAATTTCCTTCAAAAACGTCAAAACGCGCTATCATTTCAAAGATGGCGAGGGTTTAGTATTTTGGCCATCACTCCCTCTACAAAATTGATATTTAGGTGATTCAAGTGCCTATGGAAAGCTAAGAGAAATATCTACAACTGTTATGAAGACCCGAGATCAAATTCCGCTCTAACGATTTGGACGTGTGGGATTACCGTCGTCGTGAATCGGGTAGATGGGCTGAATTTGTCTTCTTTTCCTACTCAAACTCGTAAGTGATCCTCCAAGTATCTATAAAAGGGGCCCAAGACTATGCACGAAAATTCATCCATCAATACAGAACTTCATACAACACAAACACATCAAATAACACAGGAATCAAAGAATCGAAGAGCTTAAAGAACAAAAGTGCTAGGTCGCGAAGAACACCACAAGGCTTTCGCATCTAGGGAGCACAAGAGCTTCGAGGGCTTGGTAGGGGAATCCATCCCGACAAGAAGGGGTTTCTTTTCTATGTCTAAGAACTCTTGTTTGTGCCTATATGATGTTATAATATTGATTTGGATTTGTCTATGAGTTTGTAATCAATGTTTGGCATATTTTTTGGATCTTAGGGGCATAATCAAAGCGTGGATTTATATTAAATATGATTACTTGTTTTCTTAATTTGAGTGCTTATTTATAATTGCCTTTATTTGGCCAATAAAGTGCATGTCATACTTCTAGTCCATAATCCGACCAAGTGAGTTCTAGAAGACGAAAATCGAATTCAGACATGAAACATGTGTGATAGGTGTGTTTATGGGGAGTCATTCAATTCACAAATCTTTTTGGAGTTAATAAGAATTGTAACGATATGACCAAACTACAATTGTTATTAATCAACTGTTTACGCACCACCTGACTAGGGGAGTAAATGATATTAGGAATTGAACCCATAGAATTGCATGAATTGGTTTTTAAAACTTTATTCGCATTTAATATTGAAGAAGCATGTTGAGATTATGTGCCTAAGGTTGCTCCTAAAGATATTGAAAATACTTGTGGGGTTCACAAATTTATTTTATTTTCTTTCTTAATTTTCGATTTTTTCAAGATAAAATAAATTGATTTTTAAATTCGCTTCAATAAAATTAGAATACAATGTTATTATAGCTTTAAGTGTTTTGAGCTTCAATCCCTGAGGGAATATGACTTTGCTTGACATTATCCTATAGACTACATCCGTACACTTTGCAGGTTGTATGAACCAAAACAAATTTTGGCGCACAAAGCACGGACGTATTACTATAATAAGTAATGTCCTTGACTTTTTTGCAACGGATCCATATTAGTCGACTTGACTTGACAACTCGTTTTACCCCTTGTCCAACTCCAAACTTTTAGGAACAACTTAGTTGTCTATCGTTGATAGAAACAACCTTCTAGATTGATACTTCTCTCACTGTCCTTCACTCACTGTCTCATAATCGGGTCTTCCTTCTTCGATCTTGATCGAGTCTTGTAATCTTCAACTTGTCTACCTTTGACTCAAATTTCATAGAACCCTTTCTATTACAAGTTGAATTACATTTGAATTGGGGTACCACTAACTTCCTAACCTAAGTTTTCCATGATATCATCAAAATCTATACATAAAGTTTCCCAACAATTTTTCCTTTTTGATGATGCCAAAACTTAAATAATAAAAGCAAAGTAAATATTGCGTAGAAAATAAAGAATGATGGTATAATATGTCATTTTATTGAACATATCATTCTTTGCACTTTACAACGCTTTTACAATGTACAAATATATACAAAGAATCGAACATCAAACGACGAGCATTAAATTACATCGTGGCATATACAGGTGTACTTACAAGTATGTGTATAATACGTAAAATATACGTGCATTTAAGGGCTTATTTTTGATATATAATTGATGCATTTGCATTTATATTAAGTGTGTTTTACTTGATTTTCTTTGTTGGGCGTGATTTTGCATACTCTTTTTTGTGAATTTTAAAATGGAGCTAAATTGGGTAAAAGGTGATAGATGTTTCAGAGGTTATGTCAAAAGACAAGGTACGAACAAAAATGTGAAGGAAATAAACATGCACGGTCGAACAAAAGGGAATTTCCTTCAAAAACGCCCAAACGCGCTTAATAGTTTCCAACACCTGGCGTGGTTTATTATTTTGGCCATTACTTTCTAAAAAATTGGTATTGAGGTGATTTAAGTGGCTATGGAAAGATAAAAGGAAGGGCTACGACTTTCATGGGATTCCAGGAGCAAAATTGGATCGCACGACCCGATCGTGTGTGGGTTGGCACGGTGATTCGACACGGTCGCGCCAATTGGTCACCTTTTCTACTAGAATTTACAAGTGATATCTCCAAGCACCTATATAACAAGTGCTTGTACAAAAATATAGTACATCCATAAACATACAACACACCAAAATACATAAAGATTACAAGATCAAAGGTCTTCCGAGAGAGGAGGCTAGGTTAGGAAGAACACCACGGTGCATTTCGCATCTACTAAGTACAAGAGTTTCAAAGGCTTAGAAGGAGGATCCATCCTGACAGAAGGGGGTTTTCTTTCTTGGTTTAGATCCCTTATCTGTGTTTAAATGAGGTCACAATGTTAACTTCAAGTTTGTCTATTAAATTTGTGAATTCATGTTAAATCTTGATCGATTGTTTTCTTTAATCGATTCATGTATTATATTTATTAATTTGAGTGCTTTGCTTGATATCCGATCAATAATTAGCATGTCATATTTGTTAGTGCAGATTAGGAGATGAGTTCTAAAAAAGACGTAAATCAAATTCGGACATAAACGGGTATAACGAAGCCTGGGAGACCTACAACCTTTTGTGGGGAGTCATTCGATCTGAGATATCTTTCGGGAGTTTAATATTGTAAAGTATTGGAGAAGATCGACAATTGTTATTAATCTATTGTTTATGCGCCACGCGAGAGTGGAAATGGACTAACTTAGAATTGAAACCCATAATTGCATGAATCATGGTTATGTGAACTATTGATTGGATTTCATTGGCATGTTGAGATTACGTACTCCAGGGTTGCTTTCGCATTTGTTGAAAATACTGAGGGGTTCAAATTTATTTCTTTTTTTATTTTTATTTTCAATTTTTTATAAAACTTTTGGGATATTGGTCCGCTTTCAATAAAATTGGAATATGTTGTTATTATAGCCTTTAAGTGTTTCGTAGTCAATCCTCGAGGAATATGACATTGCTTGCCATTTATCCTATAAACTACATTGTATACTTAAGATATAGTAGATCCAAATATTTTTCGTAACAAATGATTTACAATTAAGTATAATACAACACGCAGGGTTCAGGTGTTCAACACCTCGGTTGTTTCCTTTTCTCTAAGATCTCCTCTACCCTTCTTCTCTTTTCATTTTTTCTATCTCTTTCTCCTCTCTCTTTTTCTTTTCAAAAGCTCACTGCGACGTGGTCATCCCTTCCTGCCTCTTTCTTCCATTAGCCATTGAGCTTTTATGTTCTCTTCTTCTTTGCTTCCCTCCTAGCCTCTTCATTCTTACTCTCCACACTCTATGTTGGAAAGTTCATCTAGTCGATCGAAAGAAATCATCTCTTCTTTTGGGGATGGACATATCAACGTCTCTCAGCTCATGGTCGAGGAGTTTTGTAGGTCCCCGGGGGTTGAATAAACTTACCAAATTTTTGATTTTAGTCCTTTTAAAATAGTTCAACGGTTACCCCAAATCAGGTCGCTTGGGGAAACGGCTAAGTTGGCTTCTCGATAAGTTATCCACTCAACAGAATCGACAGAGTTGTTGATAGTATAACTCTAGGATGCTTAAGCCAAATACTTTAAATTATTTGATTTTTGGTTTTATAACGTGGAAGACTTAACACCCTTTGATTGATTAGAAGTTTATTTTAAAGACTTATTTTAAAGACTTAGTTATTTATCGATTGGATAGAATAATAACTAAAGCGGATATAAAGTAATGCAGGGAATCAAAGTGCTCAAAGTAAATCGACATAAGTATTTTTATAAAGGGTTCTAAAACGGGAATTCTCTCTAGTCCACTCTTCTCCATTCCTCGGAGGAATCCACTAAGTAAAAGATCGCTTTACAGTCAAGTTATCACCTGAGATAGCCTGATCACACAGCCGGCTTCTTCCTGGGTGACTCGGGGCCTTTTCTTCGAGGCATTACTCGACATTTCAACTCACTTCTAAGTTCGATTTGATCACTTAAGCCCTCCAACAAATCTTGATACTGGGTTTGACCTTCAACCTTTCTACAATATCAACTTGAAAGAGACCCTTTTATCTTCAAATTGTTCCCTCTTCAATCACGCTGTCAGTTGTCTTCCTTCAAACTATTGGACTGTTTCTTCGAGTTTCAGTTTCGAGGAATAAAACTTGAGAATTTGCGCCTTAATTGCTTGAATGTTGCTTGAAAAGATTAGTGTCAATCGTAACCTTTCTCAAATGCTTCCTCGGCCTTTTATAGTGCACATTTGAAATTTACTCCGCGAAGAGATATATAGTTTCAAATGTCACTCAGGTTCGCTTCTTGATTGCCTTGGTATGCGCCCTTGTGATGTTGACCTTTCCTCGATTAAATGACATTTCACTTCTGCGGTGTTCACACAAGGTGTTGCTTCCATCGCTCATTCTTTTGCACTCCTCAGCCAAACACTTTAAGACTGGCACTGACATATTACTATATCGAGTAATATTTCGACTTTATTCCAATCTGATCTAAGTCAGCTTGTCTGTTTGACTTGATTGGCATTTACCCAGGTTACTCGAAATCGCTTTCCAATCATAAAGATTAACTCAACTATCAAACTGACAGATTTAGCTCTTCTAGTTAACTCGATCGACACTTCACAGCTTGTTCCTCAACCGACTCTTCTTCTGCTGAGTCCTTAACTTCTAGCTATACTTCACAAATTGACACACAGAAGTTTCCATTCCACCTCAGCTGATCGCTTGATTTCCTTTCACTTAGCCGACTTTAACTCACCCACCCATATCTATTACAATACGTAATTACAAGGAAAACGGGCGCTAACTTCCTAGTTTTAAGTTTTTATATAGATCATCAAAATCCAACAAATAAATTTTCTAACAATTTCCTTTTGATGATGCCAAAACTTAAAACATACAAATATGTTATAGAACAACAAAAATACAAGCAAGAGTCTGAATGTGTTAATGTATGCTTATGGAATAGTCATTTTATCGATCATAAGATTTCATTCTATACAATGTTGTTTACCTCAAAATAACATATAGCTATACACAAATACAACTATTCAACATATATCCTACCTAAGCTTACATGAGAATGCATATATTAGTAGAAATACACAGTAGCTATTACAAAAGACTTACATCTATGTATTTGTGCCATT